>BTPG01000001.1:126267462-126522462 GCA_036245525.1 Semisulcospira habei | reverse complement strand
GACGTCAACCGTAGCTGGCCCGCGCACATCCGTGCGCGGGCCAGCTTAGGCTGACGTCGGCCCGAGGACCTTTTGCGTACCAAGTGGCTGGCTTTTCTTCACAAGTCTAGATGTTAGTTCGGCAGTGCAATAACGCGGGGGAGCTGGGTGGCAGAGCGTTTGACTCTCGTTGGAATGGTCGTGGATTCGAATCCAGCCGGGTCAAAAATTGGTCAGACCCTATTCGCTGCCTCGTTTTTGAAACCACCTTTATGGTGAACAAAAAAAAAAACAACAACAACAACGTTAATCCCTAAACGTTTAACGTTTTTGGAATAACGCAATCACGAATACCGCGGCCGTGTGTGTTTATGCGCCAGGGTACCGCGATATACTGAGGCGGACCTCTCAATATGAGCCGTGGGCCGATCTGTCAGTGCGAGACACAGATTCTTACGAGCCCCTTCTGCATGGGGCTGATGAAAATCTATGCCTGCTGCAGATTGCTATGAGGATGCCTGATGTTCTCACTGGCACAACAGATTATGCCTGCTTATCACGTCAACCATCACTTGGGCAAAGGCGGCCACGTCAGACAGATCGCTTTCATCACCTTGCTCATTCACACGCTAGCACCCCCATGGATTTCTTTTTTAAGATTTATTTTTTGTCCAGGAATAGCTGAGGCAGTAAGTTCAAGCAAATTCAAATAGCACAGATAATCAAGGATTGCCCATCAAACTTCTCTTTGTCTTAGACGCATACATCATGTGATAGTGGCTGCCGGGGAGCTGCAAGAGGCATAGATCCTCATGAGCCTCCGCACCACTTTGAACTCCAGAGCTCAGTGTCGTTAAATTAACGAAAATTTCAGAAACAGTCTGGGTCTATTGGTAGTGAACTCATTCAGCCCGTCGCACGTATTTCCCAAATTTTGGAGGCGTCATCTAAAAAAGGTGCGAGGTTCGACACCGGGTTCCGGAGTCGGACTTTTGTCCTCTAGGTGTCACCGTTAATTCGGGCGGACCGTCGGGGGTTCTTTCTCTTCCTCCCCCTCCACTTTGGTACCGGTTTCGGCCCACTTTATAAATTTCAAATACAAGCCGATCAAATTTTCCGAAACCTCAGTAGCTGAGCAGACCCTTCGCACCACGTGAATGTCCTGTGTTTGTCTTCAGAGTGAATGCGTGTGTGTCACGTGAGCGTGCGTGTTGGGTTCAGTTCGCGGCGCTTTGAGCCGATTCGAAAAATTGGGTAAAGCCGCGCCTATATAATAACCGGTATTATTATTATGTCTGATTACCATCGGCAAGGAAGGGGCATAAGACTTTTCTCGATTAGAGCAGATTATACGTTTTTGTTGAATCATACTAGTAGTAATAGTAATGATGATAATAATAATAATATCAATACTACTACTACTACTACGACTACTACTACTACTTGTTTATATCTAACACTTGTATCAAGGGACGTCGATCTGTATGTTTCCCCTTTGAGTAGCGGACATGTCAGCAATCACTACCACTCAAAGAGGAGAAAAAAATCCTCATAAACCACGGCAGATGTTGCAGAATTCTTCAGCCAATAATAATTATATATATATATATATATATATATATATATATATATATATATATATATATATATATATATATATATATATATATATATATATATATATATATATATATATATATATATATATATATATATATATATAGACGATTTCTAAAACTCAAAGTCAAAATTGCACATGTTTAGACGAAAACAGTAGATTAAAGTATCATGTGGTGATAAAATAATAAAGTATCATTTGAGACGTGCCGCCTCCGGATACGCGGCTTCAACAACAAACAAAATCCACGCCATTCACCTGCAACATAGAGGCACAGTGTCAAGAATCCCTGCAATTGTACACTGGGGTTATGAGCATTTAGCTCCGTTTCTTGTTGGCGGCGGTGGCTTATGGAGGATGTGCGGCGTGAGTGAGCGTAGTCCTGCAATAGCCATTAAACAAGATGCTCTGCTAATGAGCTTAGTCCTGCGCCAGCCACGAAGCAAGGTGCTCCGCTATAGCGGGGTTAATGTGTGCCGCTATAGCGGGGTTAGTGTTGTGCCGCTATAGCGGGGTTAATGTTGTGCCGCTATAGCGGGGTTAGTGTTGTGCCGCTATAGCGGGGTTAGTGTTGTGCCGCTGTAGCGGGGTTAGTGTTGTGCCGCTGTAGCGGGGTTAGTGTTGTGCCGCTGTAGCGGGGTTAGTGTTGTGCCGCTATAGCGGGGTTAGTGTTGTGCCGCTATAGCGGGGTTAGTGTTGTGCCGCTATAGCGGGGTTAGTGTTGTGCCGCTGTAGCGGGGTTAGTGTTGTGCCGCTATAGCGGGGTTAGTGTTGTGCCGCTATAGCGGGGTTAGTGTTGTGCCGCTATAGCAGGGTTAGTGTTGTGCCGCTGTAGCGGGGGTAGTGTTGTGCCGCTATAGCGGGGGTAGTGTTGTGCCGCTATAGCGGGGTTAGTGTTGAGCCGCTATAGCGGGGTTAGTGTTGTGCCGCTATAGCGGGGTTAGTGTTGTGCCGCTATAGCGGGGTTAGTGTTGTGCCGCTATAGCGGGGTTAGTGTTGTGCCGCTATAGCGCGGGTAGTGTTGTGCCGCTATAGCGGGGTTAGTGTTGTGCCGCTATAGCGGGGTTAGTGTTGTGCCGCTATAGCGGGGTTAGTGTTGTGCCGCTATAGCGGAGCACCTTGCTTCGTGGCTGGCGCAGGACTAAGCTCACTCAAGCAACTGGCCCCTTATGCCTCTTTTAGATGACGCCTAGGTGGAGGCAGTTTGTCTAAGGTGTTGACATGGGCTCATGAGAACCTGTGCTTCATGTAGGTTCAAGTGTCTGGCTACGGGCCTGTTTTTGGGGTGGGCTATTCTCACCTGTCTTCACCTGTCTGTTCTCACCTGGCTCAACAATGCACCGGCGTTATCCCCTCATCATCTGCTAAACGCTCAGTCACACCTTTTTCTTGCCGACTGCACAATTTATTTCGTACGCCTGCTACTTTTTACACGTACATCGTTGTTAAGCAAAATTGCCCGTCTCTTTGGACGTGGCGCGCAAATCAATGGCGTTGGAAGATAATTTTTTTTTTGGAAGGCCCAGCGTGCCTGATTTGTTATTTTAATTCCAGCCACCAAAATACTAAACCGGTGGGTGGGAGAGGGGTAGGGGAGTGGGTGACAGAGGGGGAAGTTGCAGTTGCGGCGACAGTCTAACCTGCAACAGTCCAACCTCCAAAAAATCAAACAACGGGAGGGAGGGATTTTGGGGTGTGTTTGTGTGGGGGAGGGGGGGGGGGACTTACTTACTTACTTACGCCTATCAGCCCTCCCAGGGTATAGGCCGTCGACGAGAGACCTCCAGCGACTCCTGTCCTGTGCTTCTTCGATTTTACTCCAGGTGGTTCCCAGTCTCTTGATGTCTGCTTGGAGGTCTCGACGCCAGGTGTTTTTCGGCCTGCCTCTTTTCCTCTTTCCCTGGGGGTTCCATGACAATGCCTGCCTAGTGATACTGGAAACTGGCTTTCTCAGACTGTGACCAATTCATCCCCATCTTTTTCGCCCAATTTCATTCTCTGCTGTTATCTGCTGTGTTCTCTCCCAGAGTCTGATGTTGCTGATCTTTTCTGGTTGGTGCATTTTCAAGATTCTTCTAAGACAACTGTTTATGAAGGTCTGTACTCTGTTGACTGGCTTTTGTCAACCTCCAAGTCTCTGCTCCATATAGGAGAACTGCTTTTACGTTTGAGTTGAAAATCCGGACTTTGGTGTGTTGTGACAGCTCTCTGGAACTCCACACTTTTTTCAACTGGAGAAAGGCTGCTCTGGCTTTACCGATTCGTGCTCTGACATCTGCATCAGTGTCACCCTTTTTGTCGATGATGCTCCCGAGATAGGTGTAGGACTCCACCTTCTCCAACGGGGTGCCAGCAAGCAAGACTGGTTCTTCCTTGGTTGCGTTCAGACTCATTGTCTTCGTTTTCTGCTTGTGGATGGTGAGGTTTGGGACGAGAGGTCAGCAAGCCTCGTGGTCTTGTTCTGCATTTGTTGATGAGTGTGGGACAGTAAAGCCAAGTCGTCTGCAAAATCGAGGTCGTCAAGCTGTGTCCACGGTGTTCACTGTATTCCGCTTCTTCTCTGCTCAGTCGTCTTCTTCATGACCCAGTCTATGGCCAGTAGGAAGAGGAACGGAGACAGCAAACACCTCTGCCTGACGCCGGTTCTGACCTGGAGCTCCCTGGTGAACTGCCCTTCGTGGATCACGCGACATGTCATGCCATCGTAGCTGCTCTTGATCAGGCAGACGAGCTTTGTGGGTACACCATAGTGTCGTAGGAGTTTCCACAAAGTCTCTCGGTCCACGCTGTCAAATGCTTTCTCGTAATCCACAAAGTTGACGTACAGCGGCAAGCTCCACTCTAGCGACTGCTCCACAATGATGCGGAGAATGGCGATCTGGTCTGTACATGATCAGTTTTTCCTGAATCCTGCTTGTTGGTCTCTCAGCTGGGGGTCGACGGAGCTCTTCATTCTCTCCAGGATGATCCTGTTGAAGACCTTTCCTGGTACTGACAGCAAGGTGATTCCTCTGTAGTTGGAACACTTGCTGAGGTCGCCTTTCTTGGGAAGCTTGATTAGGTACCCCTCCTTCCAGTCAGCCAGCAACACCTCTTCCTCCCAGATCTTTCCAAACAGTGGGTACAGCAGCTCTACTGTTGTCTCTAGGTCTACTTTCAAAGCCTCTGCTGGGATGCCATCTGGCCTTGCTGCTTTGCCGTTCTTCAAAAATGCCACTGCTCTTCTGATCTCTTCCCGGCTGGGTCTGTCACAGCTGCTGGCTGGATGTCTGGGGGTTCGGGAGGGGTGGGTCTGAGTAACTCTTCAAAATACTATGCCCATCTGTCGAGTTGGTCTGCTCTGTCCTTTGTCTTTTACTGGTCTTTCTGTATGGCCATACTTGTCCGACAATCTTCTGGTAATGTCGTACAGCTGTTTCATGTTGCTGCTGCCTGCTGCTTTTTCTGCCTCTGATGCCAGGCTGTCTATGTAGGCCCTCTTGTCTGCCCTGATACTCCTCTTCACCTCACGGTTGGTTTCCGAGTATTCCTCCTGTGCCCTTGCTTTGGCTGCTCTCGTGCGACTGTTGTTGACAACTGCTTACTTCTGCTTCCTCATTTCTATCTTCTTCAAGGTCTGTGCCGACAGACAGTCCTTGTGATGGTGTTTCCTGAACCCTATAGTGTCTTTGCAGGTTGAGTTCAGCGTCTCTCTAACTGCCTTCCACTGCTGCTCTGTGGTGGCCGCCTAGCACCAGTTTGAACTCTTCTCTCATTCCAGTCTCTCTCAGGAGGCCTACATTATAGCGCTGTCTTCTTGTTGTCTCTGTACGGCTTTTCGTTAACTTGAGCTTTATTCTTAAGGTAAGCAGATGGTGGTCTGAGGCGACATCCGCTCCCCTCCTCACTCGAACATCTTGAAGGGATCTTCTAAATTTCTTGCTAATGCAGATATGGTCTATTTGGTTCTCTGTAGTATGGTCGGTTGTTTGTGTATTCTTCTGTCTGCCTCCAATGACAAGTCTGTTGAGAGCACAAAAGTCTACGAGCCTCTTCCCGTTCTCATTCAACTCCCCTAGTCCATGTCTTTCCATCACCTCTTCGTATCCGGTGTTGTCCTCCCCTTTTTCGGCAAAAAAATCGCCCATGACAATGGTGATGTCTCGCTCCGCACATTTGTCCACAGCACTCTGGATTCGGTCATAGAACTCTTGTCACTCGTCACTGTCATTAGTGGGCGCATAACACTGGATGACGTTCAGCTTAATCTTGTTCTTTGTTCTAAAGGCTGCTGTGATAGTCCTTGGCCCAAGAGGTTCCCAGCCCATCAGCACTCTCTGTGCCACTGGTGACAGCATGAATGCTACACCTTCCGTATGGGGGGGGGGGGGGGGGGGCATTCTTCTCTTTCTGTCCGGAATACAGAATCATCTCCCCATTTGTCAGCCTTTTCTGACCAGGCTGCGTCCATCTGGCTTCACTGATACCTAGCAGGGCAAGGTTGTACTTTTGCATTTCCGCTGCTATCTGGGCGGCCGGCTTCCCGCTCTAGTACATGGTCTTGACATTCCATGTGCCCATGATTGTGTCCCTGGAGAGAGAGAGGCGGCTCGGTCCTGTGGCTTCCGAAGACTTCCGGCTTTCACCACACGACGTCATAAATCTTCTGGTAGAAGAACCTTCCTCCTCCAGGAAAGGAATTGCTGTTGATCTCTTCGTCGGCGTTTCTGTAGCTATTTCTTTATTTGCAGGTTGGGGAAGATACCCCCATGCCCAACCCCCTTACTAGGAGGACCAGGGGTTTTCTGTCGGGGTCTCCTTCCCTTAGACCATGTTGGTTCACGGCACCTTATTTCATTCGGTACACTCCTCTCACGAGGGACCACCTATCCACCACCCAGGGGACGCGCCTCAAATCTGTATGGTCCCAGCGCGAGGCGGAAGGGGGGGGGGGGGGGTGGTAGACACAAATAAATCGTCCAGCCTGGAATAATAATAATAATAATAATAATAATAATACATAACCGCCGTTCAGAAAACGATGGACTCTCTGCGCATGCACAATGCACAAGAACGCTCTCTCTCTCTCTCTCTCTCACTCACACACACACACACACACACACACACACACACACACACACACACACACACACACACACACACACACACACACTCACTCACACAATGCTTTGTCCAAAAATATTGCGGTAGGGAAGGGGGATACACTGGCGTTCCCTACATTTTATTTGGAGGGGGGGGGGGGGAGGGAGGGGGAGGGAGGGGGGGGGGGGGCAGGTTCCTACCAAATGCTGTATGGTTCCTACGCATCAACAAATGAGGTTATCTTGCTTCCTGTCATAGGACGTTAGGCTCATTAATGTTTCTGCAGCATGCATGAGGTGGAGCAGAGCAGCGACGTGAATGCAGTGTGACCTACGTAGCACTGCGCCTTGCCGTGACCGTGAATAATGTGACAGGTGCCACGTCCCTGACAGGGCTGACTAACTGAGCAAATGATCTTCGGGCCGAGAACCTTTTGCTCAGGTAAGACATCTGCCGCGGCTCGAGGACCATTTGCGTAATGGGATGCATTCAGACTGGCTGGCCACCATGGCTCCTTCCATCTATAAGAGGCATCGCTTCTCATGAACACCAGACCCTCATTAGCATATTTCTTGGCATGAGTAAATGAATCCAATCAGCCCTGCCACACCACAGCAGTAAATAGATCGACCATGAATTGATAGTTCAAGGGTGGTGCAGGAATAGCTTGGCGCCTATAGGCGCCAAGCTATTTCTGCACCACCCTTAAACTATTACGGTGGATCTGTGTCCTAAGCCGTAACTCAGTTCTCAGAGTACAAATCCCATTTTGGGGTATTGTGATCTTTTACGAGCGTTGTAATTTAGTACAGAGAGATTTTGCTAGGTAGAGGTATACATTATTATCATACTCCATAGTCCCCGCAGAGGTAGTGGTGCATGAGAATCTATGCCTTTTGCGCCAGGGAGGGGTGGGTGGGTGCGTGGGGTGTCTAATGAGGTTTCTGATGCCATTTATAGTCTGACATCAGACTTTCAGATTTCAAGAAATAATCAGACGTTTTCATGGATCACGAAAATCGTATTTGGGCTTTCACCTTTCACCACGACCCCTTCTTTCACGGATCACGCCAATCACGCATCACGATTTTAAGGCATACCCTCCCCCCCCCCCCTCCCCGCCCCCATCTCGTCTTTAACCCTTTGCGTGTCGGTAGCGTATTTTGACGCGATGATTCCTACAGGACAGGTTAATGACGACTGACTACCGACAAGGTCACGACACAGGTATGTCGCAGCGGGGATAATGAGAATCTGTGTACGTGTATCTGGCGTGTAGGGATCGGGTACTGCGTAGATGTCATTTACTTAACTCATTCTACCCCAGACGAACCACAGCAAGATAACGGTCGATCTGTGTCCTGCACTACAATGCAGTCTTCAGAGGAAAACGGCAACATTTGGAGATTTCGGTGTTGGGGCAGAATGAGTTAACCCATTTTCTTAACTCATTACTTAAGCAGACGACCCAACTGGGAGAGACATAGATCCTCATGAGCCCCCGCAGTCTTTGCTGACGCCACTTTGTGTCCTTTCAACGGCTTTTGGCGTCGCACTGACAAGAATTACAGAAACACAATCTGCGTCGGCTCTGGCAGAGAAGGGGTGCAGCGTAACCCTCTTGTGCCTGCATCCAGCGTGCGATGTACCTGTGGCTACATGCTCCAGGAAATTAACCCCTTCCCTGCCACGGTTCGTATGTTTTTGTTTCTGAAATCGTCGTTCATTCAGCGACCAAAAGCCAAAATCCGTTCAAGGAACGTGGATACAAATTGGTCTCAGCAAGAGGCATAGATCCTCATGAGCCCCCGCAGTCGCGGGGGCTCATGAGGATCTAGGTCTCTTGCGGCATAGGGGCCTGACGATGGTGCTCAGTTTGACTAAATGCAGTCAAAGCACCATCGTCAGGGCCCTATGGTCTCTTGCAGTTGGAGCGCGTTCACTTTTTCTCGGGCAGTGGAGGGGTTACATTCTGCTCGTTATGAGGTGGAGGCCGGTTGTCTGGGCGACTGTGAATGGCACGGCTTGCCGGCATTTTACTTCAAAACTGGGCGGACGTCGGCCGTCTCCTCGACTTTGGATGCCATGACAGGTTTGTCACACAGTAAGGCCACACGACGCAGTTGCATGTCGACACACGGTTATAGGGCTCACCTCTTCCTCTTCGGTATCATTTTCACTACATACACTGACTTGTTGCAGAGCACCATGTGGAAGAGGCTGTCGTTAACAGAGCAGAATCACCTTGCCTGAATCACCTTTCCTCGACACCTTTACACAGGTTTCACTTTACCTGCTATCTCTCCGGGACAGTCCTTTATTTCCAAGATGCGCGGATTCTCATGAGCCCCTGCCTCTTGCTGTATGGCGCTCAGGAGGCCTCTCCCTGAAAGGTGTCATGAAGGTCTGCGTTTCTTGTCCTCATTTTGCTTACACTCTTTCCCGGCCGCAGGAGGTGATAATGTTTTAACTAAACACCTGGGCGGAGCAGACACACGCCGTTAACCCCATCACTGAGAGCGCCATCCAACTGCAAGAGGCATAGATCCTCATGAGTCCCCGCAGGTGCAGGGGCTCATGAGGATCTATGCCTCTTGCTGACACTACTTTGTTCCCTGGACGACTTCCTGTTAGGCGTTGAATTTACGATGACGGCAGAAACGCAAATCTGCGTCCCCTGGCAGGGACGGGGTTAACTGCCGATAAAAGGCCCCAGCCGCGGGATTTATTATTCAGCGTTTCTGGTTCACGGAACTTTCATAACAGACAAACTAAAGAGAAGATCGTGTTCTGGTTCACGGAACTTTCATAACAGACAAACTAAAGAGAAGATCGTGTTCTGGTTCACGGAACTTTCATAACAGACAAACTAAAGAGAAGATCGTGTTCTGGGGCGCGGCATTGAAACTCTTCTTTTTCTTCAGTCTTGCCTTGTTATGTAGTTCTGCTGAGGGCAGCCGTGAGTGTGTCAGATCGGCTCCACAGCTCGTAGATCTGTCCACTGCTGCACGCCAGAAGGTATTGCATAGTTCCTGGTTTGCTGGACACAAATACGAGGATAGACTCTTAGAGAGTGTATATTTTGCACGGTGAGACCTAAACATAGGCGACGGACGGTGTCCAAATGGAGCATATCCGAAGGACCGAGTGTACATTGCAAGCGCTTGGATAATTCGAAACGCGTTTGGCATGCGGGTGAGTATTCAGAGCATTCCACAATTCAGTACTGGATTTAGAGCGTAACACTTGGTGTCCTCAGTCTTCTAAGAGGCGGTACTGACTGACGGCAAATCATTTGAAAGTGGTCACTCATACAAAACTCCTCTGCGGCCAAGGTAAGAATTTGACCATCGCTTCTGAAGATGGAACGACTGTGGGTATTTTGGAGAGTGCAAGGTATGACCGCTTGAAGGAATAACAATGAGAGTTGGGTGGAGCGAGGCACGCGACCCTTCTCAAATGATTTCGCATTCGAATGCCAGTCCCGCCGTGAGATGGCCTTAGTTGCCTGCTCGGCGTTAAACCCAAATAACTAACTAACTAACTAACTCGAATGCCAGTGCCAGCGTGTGCACATGAGTACAATTTATGGATTAGTTACGCAAAGTGGCCGGTTAGTTGTACTTTGCATGCTTATTAGCATAATCAGTAGCTTACGCTATTCATCTGAATCAGAATTGTATGTGGCATATTTAGGTTAACTGAATTGGCAACGACTGTGATTACCCAATGCTCAAAAGGTCATCGGGCCGACGTCGGCCCGATGACTTTGGGTAGGGCTTGTCCATTTAGCCCTACCTGCCACGGACTATAATAGTTAATACAAAGTTTAAGCTGGATCGAGTTTTCCTGCTAATTAGGGCTTATATAGCGTGGTGTTGTGGAAGGCTCGCTTCAAGCCGGTACTGTATGTACCTGCCACTGCCACTAATCCGGTAACCGAGCAGTAGTACCATGTATTCTGCATGTATGCAACACATCAGACAGAAACGTGGTACCAAAGACACTGTAGGTACGCTACAGAGCAGCCTTCGGTGTCAGTCTTCGGTGATACTGCTCGATATTTGACACGGCGTACCGCATGCTAAAAATGTGTTCTGCTCGCACAGTTCCAGGCATTGCAAATGTCACCAGAAATTAGACCTTTATATAATAATAATAATAATAAATAATGTACATTTATATCGCGCTTAACCTCCAAATTAATGATGCTCTAAGCGCTTTACAAGACCACAAATCACAGAACAAAAAGTACATGAAAGTAAAACAATGAAATGTCACAACTAAAGTGACACATCAAAAGCTCTCTCTCTCTCTCTCTCTCTCTCTCTCTCTCTCTCTCTCTCTCTCTCTCTCTCTCTCTCTCTCTCTCTCTCAGTCTCTCTCTCTCTCTCACAACACACACACACTCACACTCACACACACACACACACACAAACACAAACACACACACACACACCGTTACAAGAACAGGTACTGCCATCTTTTTCGACTGAATTGCACAGTATACATAAATTTGTAATGACAGATACTTTATCTGCTTATTTAACTCATTACCTCCTGGGGCCGATGAAATTTACAATGATTTTAGATAGCCTATGAGGTCTACGTCACAGTTCTGGAAACAGATCGACCATGATAGTTCAAGGGTGGTGTCAGAATAGCTTGGCGCCTACAGGCGCCAAGCTATTCTGATACCAACCTTGAACTATCACGGTCTATCAACATCCTTTTGTAGCACGTCAGAGATTATGGGTTAAAGCGATCTGCTCCCGGACGGGCATTAACCATTTATATTTGTCGCCGGATAGACCGGCTTATCACTTACCTCAACTAACACACGATTAACTTCACAATACACGTGAAAAAATGAACACCGTCCAACTGCAAGAGGTATAGATCCTCATGAGCCCCCGCAGTTGCGGCGGCTCATGAGGATCTATGCCTCCTGCTGAAACAATTGTATATCCATATTCCTTTGACGACTGGGGATCTTTGACGTTAAATTGAAAATTTCAAAAACTGACACAACCTGCATCTACTGGCAGTGAATGCCCCGGATCAGCTTTCCTGTAAGTGTGACATCAGTAAGGTCAACGCGCAGACAGCGTGATTTGAAATGTGTGCAGCGTGATTTGAAATGTGTGTAACTTTCTCCGTCTAATCAAACGGCTCTTGCGTCAGCCTTCGCCTGCGATGTGTAGTTATCCGGCGCGGGCGGTACGCGTGCACTTGGGAGACTTTCCGTATTGAGAGATTGATAACCCGAACTGAACGCGGCTACCCGGTCATCCGGTCTACTGAGTGACGTTTATTTGTGATATTTTGACTTGCTGTACTGGTTGGCATGGCAGACAAGCGATATTTGGGCGTTGCGGGTTTGTCACTTGCAAAACACTCGTGAGTATACACTGACTGTGTGTGTGTGTGTGTGTGTGTGTGTGTGTGTGTGTGTGTGTGTGTGTGTGTGTGTGTGTGTGTGTGTGTGTGGTTCACCGCGCCTAATACCGACGACAGATGAACATTGACTTAGATTTTTTCAGCTCATAAGTTCAGACAGCGATTCACGTTACAAAGCCGCCAAACTCTAAGTTTGAGGGCTAAATAGCTTAGCTCATTCTACCCCAACACCGAAATCCCCAAATTTTGCCGTTGTCCTCTGAAGACTGCACTCTAGTGCAGGACACAGATCGACCATGATAGTTCAAGGGTGATGCCAGAATAGCTTGGCGCCCATAGGCGCCAAGCTATTCTGGCATCACCCTTGAACTATCATGGTCGATCGAGATCTTGCTGTGGTGTGTCTGGGGTAGAATGAGTTAAGCTAGAATTATGACTTGACTGAAATGGCACGATGCATACCCAAGTCATAAATACTTTCGGACCGGTGACTGGTCGTTATAATTACTGCTTATTGCGGGCGATGTATTCACGGCCGTGATAGCTTAGGGGATGTGTTTGATATTGAAGAAGGCACCACACTAATCAGGTATTAACTCTGAGCTGCCGTAGTCATTCTCACTAGCATGTTCTGTGAGCCGGCGCGATCCGGCAGTGTACTACTGATCTTGCAGTGTTGATATGAAAGAAATAATCTAAGCTGAATGTGTCCACCACATTTCTGTGCAGTTCATTACATGTGGGTTAGCATAGGGTCCTAATTATCGCCTAAGGTTAGGCCACCTTCAGCCCAATGCGCAAGAGGCCATCGGGCGGACGTCAGCCGCCGCTGGCCCGAGCACGGCCGCCGTGCGCGGCGAGCAGGCCAACGGCGGCTGACGTCGGCCTGGTGACCCGGCCTTTGCGCACTGGGAGAGTGTCACGTATACCATTAACAAAAGGAATGAAATGTTATGCGCGCGTATTACTTTCATACTAACTCTGTGCAGTTTGTGGTGGTGTAATCATTGTGGCGACATGTAAGTCTTGGTGTAATCATTGTGGCGACATGTAAGTCTTGGTGTAATCATTGTGGCGACATGTAAGTCTGGGTGTAATCATTGTGGCGACATGTAAGTCTGGGTGTAATCATTGTGGCGACATGTAAGTCTGGGTGTAATCATTGTGGCGACATGTAAGTCTTGGTGTAATCATTGTGGCGACATGTAAGTCTTGGTGTAATCATTATGGCGACATGTAAGTCTTGGTGTAATCATTGTGGCGACATGTACGTCTTGGTGTAATCATTGTGGCGACATGTAAGTCTGGGTGTAATCATTGTGGCGACATGTAAGTCTTGGTGTAATCATTGTGGCGACATGTAAGTCTTGGTGTAATCATTGTGGCGACATGTAAGTCTTGGTGTAATCATTGTGGCGACATGTCAGTCTGGGTGTAATCATTGTGGCGACATGTCAGTCTGGGTGTAATCATTGTGGCGACATGTAAGTCTTGGTGTAATCATTGTGGCGACATGTAAGTCTTGGTGTAATCATTGTGGCGACATGTAAGTCTTGGTGTAATCATTGTGGCGACATGTAAGTCTGGGTGTAATCATTGTGGCGACATGTAAGTCTTGGTGTAATCATTGTGGCGACATGTAAGTCTTGGTGTAATCATTGTGGCGACATGTAAGTCTTGGTGTAATCATTGTGGCCACATGTAAGTCTTGGTGTAATCATTGTGGCGACATGTAAGTCTTGGTGTAATCATTGTGGCGACATGTAAGTCTTGGTGTAATCATTGTGGCGACATGTAAGTCTTACGTTGTCTTTTATAAATAGGAGTTTAGTGTAATACTAGTTCATATTTTGTGTAAAATGCTGTTAAATAAACCTGTTGGAAGCGTACAACTGTGGCTAGTGGGATCCTTTTAACAATTTTAGAACTTAAACTTCAGCTATTACTGTAAGACAGCCTACACTGAGGCCAGTGATTGCTTAATTATTCTCTATAATTTTAAAAAATAATTTCATTTTTTAAAAATCAAAGCTGAACGTGTGTGCCATGTTTCTGTGAAGTTCGTTATATGTTAATTTTTTTAATTTTTATTTATTATTATTTGTTTCCCACGCGAAAGTCCACCCACTGAATAACATGAGAGATGTAATATACAGGCATACACATATACCCGTACCGTGTGCGAGTGTACTCTCCGGGTAGACCCACTCGGGGAGTACACTACAAGTACACATCTATTCAAATGAGATACGAAAGACTTCATGTGCAAATATTACTTTTCATTTTCTTTCTATTGAAAGTCAACCCCATGGCTAACAAGACAAGTGGATGGTACAGGCATTAATATACAAATTTCCCACTGAAAGACCGTGACTAACAAGAAAGGTGAGCTGGGCAGGTGCACATCTACAGATGACTGTATGCAGAACGCCCTTTCAGCCCCTTCACTGCGGAGAAAACGTAAATACCAGCCAGCTGCAAGAGGTATAGATCCTCGTGAGCCCCCGCAGTCGCGGGGGCTCATGAGGATCTATACCTCTTGCTGAAACCGTTATGTACCATCTTCCTATTACGGCTGGAGACCTTTGACTTTGAATTCGCATATGATTTCTAAAACACAGTCTGGTCCACCGGCAGTGAATGGCTGCAGTAGTGTGCAACTTTTACTCTCTTAATTAATAATAATAATTACGGTAGTTATAATGCGCTTATTTTATAATAATTATAACTCTAAGCGCGCACTCACAACTCGCACACGCATGCTTTAGACAATGACTCACGTAACACAAATAGTGAAAATACATTACGACGGTCAGCTTGGGGTGGGTAGTGTGGTGATATAGTGCTAGAACTGTTGAAAGAGGTGAGTTTTGAGGGCGGACTGGAAGGAGGAGAGAGAGTGTTTCTGACTGAGAGAGAGTGGGAGAGTGTTCCAGGTGGATGGACCGTATACTGAGAAGGAGCGGGGGCCGAAAGTGCTGAGTTTGGTGCGGGGGATGAGGAGGCGAGAGAGTCGGAGACGGAGCGGAGGGAGCAGGGAGGAGTGTAGGGGTGAAGTAAGTTGGAGAGATATGCAGGAGCGTAGTTGTTAAGGGATTTGTAGCAGAGAGACAGAATCTTGTATTGGATGCGTTGGGGGATGGGGAGCCAGTGAAGGAGCTTGAGCAGGGGAGTGATGAGGTCGGATATTTTCTTTTTGAGGACGAGGCGGGCAGCATTGTTCTGGACGCGCTGGAGAGTGAGAGTGGTGGAGTGAGGAAGGCCGGAAAGGAGAGAGTTGCAGTAGTCGATGCGAGATAAGATGAGAGAGACAGCGAGTTTGGTGGCAGCTTCGGTAGTGATGTATTTTCTGATCTGACTGATGCGGCGGAGGTGGAAATAACATGCCTGGGCCGTGGCGGAGACGAAGCTGGTCACGGAAAGAGAGGAATCGAGGATAACGCCAAGGTCAGAGAGGGAGATGGGGGTGCTGTCGAGTTGAAGGTGGAGAGAGGGAGGGAGCTGGGAAAGTTTCTGGCGAGTGCCTACCAGCATGGCTTCCGTTTTGTCGTCGTTCAGTTTGAGCTTGTTTGCTGTCATCCAGTTTTTCACGTCTTCATAGCAGTCAGCCGTGCGAGTCAGTAGTGACTGAGTGTTGTCGAGTTTGTCTGTGTCTAGTAGTTGTGAGTCGTCAGCGTAGAGGTGGTGGTGTATGTGGTGAGACTGGATGATGTTGGACAGGGGAGAGGTGTAGAGTGTGAAAAGGACCGGGCCCAGGACGGACCCCTGTGGAACGCCGCAGGAGAGCCTGACTGGGTTGCAGGAGACGCCGTCGATGGTGACGGACTGCTGTCTGTCGGAGAGGTAGGAGAGAAGCCAGGAGTGAGCAGAGCCAGTGATGCCAAAGGAGTGGTGAAGGCGGTGGAGGAGGATAGAGTGGTCTATGGTGTCGAAGGCAGCAGAGAGATCGAGTAGCGTAAGAAGGGAGATGTTGCCCGAGTCAGTGGAGAGAAGCAGGTCGTTAAGGATATGTAGAAGGGCTGTTTCAGTGCTGTGATGTTTACGATAGGCACATTGGAAGGGACTGAGGAGGTTGTTGTCGGCGAGGTGGAGGTTGAGTTGGTTGAGGACAACCTTCTCAAGAAGCTTGGACAGGAAAGAGAGATTGGAGACTGGGCGGTAGTTCTTGAGTTCGTTTGGGTCGAGGTTGTGTTTTTTGAGGAGAGGACGGACGATGGCGGACTTGAAGATATCGGGGACGGAGCCATTCTCTAGAGATGATGATGTCGGTAATGAAGGGCAAAAGTTTTGGGAGGCCGTCCCGGTAGAGAGAAGCTGGGAGGGGGTCTAGTTCGCAGGTTTTGAAAGGCATGGACTTTATGGTCTTGAGGACTTCATCCTGAGAGACGGGGCGGAAGGACGAGAGGGGAGTGCCGGAAAAGGGGGGGTCAGGAAGGCAAGGCGGAGAAGGCAGAGTGTCGAGTGTGTTGCGCAGAGTTTGGATTTTGTCGGAGAAATAGGAGGAAAAAGCGGACGGAAGTTCTTCTTTGCTGTGTGTGTTGGGAAGAGGTGAGTCTTATCAGTCATGTTTTTCTTTTGACTCGAGAGACAGAAATATGCAGGTTTCGTTTAAGTTGTTTCCGACTGAAAGACCGCACTATGATTACCCTTTTAAGGGGCCCGTACCCGAGGCAAGAAATTGGACTATCCTGTCCTATCCGCCCCGGCACTCGATAGTTTGTCGATAGGTCTCGCGGCTGGTTGGTTAGTTCGGGGTTTAACGCTGTCCACGGCACCGAAGAGATAATGGACGGCCCTGACGGGCGGGTTATGCGGGACAGGGATATTTATTGCCTATTGCCTGAACACTGATCAACTCAGGCACACTCCAACTGTGCCACTTTGATTTACCAGGACCTTTCAACGGACATGTTATTGAACAAGCCCGTCTTTTCCCCCTGGATTGCGAGTCCAGCTACCGGGGCCTGGACGGGATTCGAACCCATGACTGACCCGGCGATTCCCTTCGCTCTCCTGCTCCGACTCTTAACCGCCTGAGCTATTTCGGACTCATGTCTCGCTAGTTCGGCGATACTTTTCTATCTACCCGATAGTCCGAATAGAACCTGCTTCTATTTTTCCTATCCGCGCCTATCCCGACGCAAACAACCAATCAGCAGAGCCCTACGCGTCACGCATCAGTGGCGGTATCTTCACGTCGGCGCTCGGCTGAGAACTTCAATGTGTTGTAGCTGCATGGATCTTTCGCACACATCTCAGTCTTGCCGCACAAGCTTCGCTCTCAAAACCAGACGTCGAAGTAGCCACTCTCTCGTCCAGACTCGTTTGTGCTTCTCTATCGCAAGGATAATTGTTGTTTCTGCGAATTTTTCTCAAGTCTTCATGTACGCACCCAGTTTGTCTCGAGGCCTCAAAAGTTTCGCGAGATTTTCCACATAAGGAAATAGCGCATACGCAGCTTGTGGAGACGGTTATCGCCGTGTATGGTGAAAAACTATCGAGTGGATAGAATATTTCGCCGATAGGTTTCTAAGTCACATGTACGAGTGCCTTAATAGCCGCTCCAAGTAAGGTCCCTGATTTCTCAAATTTTGGAGGTGTTGCCTTTTGACTATGTACCATTTTTTTGGGGGGATGGATTGACCATGATAATTCAAGGGTAGAGCCAGATTAGCTTAGCGCCTTCAGGCTAAATGGTTTAACAAGAGAGGTAAGCTGTGCAGGTTACAACTTACAGGTGACTGTACGCGGAACGCTTCTTGAAGTGCATTTTACTACAACAGTTGTATCATTTCAGGGCGAGGTGCGATCGCAACCCGTAAAATTCTGTCTTTACACGGGCCAGATGTGCCGGCAATTTGCTGGCAACGCGCGCAAGTTTATCATTTCACTCCTCGCCCAGCCTCTTCCATTTACAATAGGCAAAGAGTCTCATGAGCCTCTGAGAAATCTCATGAAACTCTCATCCTTTCGGATTTCAGTGGTCGGATTTATATCGTCAGACGGAGAAAATGTATCTCTGTGTTGATTTTTCTCCTGCCCTCTCACTTTACCCGGCCATGCCGGCAATTATAGTCGGTTAAACCGCTAGGAAACTTTAACCCTTTCCCTGCCACTGGACGCGTATTTTGTCTCTGAAACTGTTCCATGTTCATTCGACGACCGAAATCTACAGCCGTCCAAGGAACGTGACTTAGATACAAATTGGTCTCAGCAAGAGACATAGATCCTCATGATATGATCTAACATAAAATGTATTGTTGCGTTTACACCCACGGGGTACGACATGTTATGATCCTACACTAATGATAGGAAGTATGGGTGCGTTTACACCCACGAAGTTGTACTCTAATGATGTAGAAGTATATATGGGGGTGCAAAATTTGTGAGCAGGCCGCAGGGAAGGTTTACTGAGAGGGGGATGGTCAGTGTGTGTGGCCAGACCTATGTCCAACCACGTCCATAACAGAGAGAGACTGAGAGAGGAGAGAGACAGAGAGGCAGAGAGAGAGAGAGAGAGCGAGAGAGAGAGACAGAGAGAGAGAGAGAGAGACAGACAGAGAGACAGACAGACAGACAGACAGACAGACAGTGAGTGAGTGAGTGAGTGAGTGAGTGAGTGAGTACAATATTAACGTCGTCTGCCGTAAACCGGCAATAAGGTGTGTGTGTGTGTGTGTGTGTGTGTGTGTGTGTGTGTGTGTGTGTGTCTGCCGGTGTGTGTGTGTGTGTGTGTGTGTGTGTGTGTGTGTGTGTGTGTGTTTAGTTTTTCTTGCGTTTTTGGGGGCAATGTTTGGATAAGTGAAGAAAATGGCTCCGCTTTAATCTCTAAAGGGTTAATTGGCGAGGACTTTTAACTACGGGCAGCAGCCGTACGCCGATCCCTCCCTCCCTCCCTCCCTCCACAGAGGCAATTGGGTGCAGCTGATAGCAGCTGATAACTCGAGACGGTGCCGGAAAAGTCGGAGAGGAGTAATGACCTTACGAATACTCCCCACGCTGCACGTGCTTTGAACTGTTCATTTGCGCTTCCGTAGTAGGCATATAAATATAGGTGCAACCCGGACCAAAACGGTGACTGGCAAGCGTGTACACTGATAAGTAAATCCCAACAAAGAAAGACTGAAACACGCGTAGGAAGCAACATAATGGCAACATAATGTATTACCTCATTCGAGACGTGCCGCCACCGGATACGCGGCATAAGCCGCGTATCCGGAGGCGGCACGTCTCGAATGAGTTAACCCCTTCACTGCCGGGAAAAAGTGGACGCTATTTAACCCCCCAATTGCGGGGGCTCGTGATGATCTACGACTCTTGCTGACTCCACTTTCCTTGGACCGAGTTGTGGCTTTTGGTCGTTCAGTGAACACAGATTTCAGAAACAAAATGCACGTCTGTTGGGAGGGAATGGGGTTAAATGTTATTAAAACCTTCTCTTTTTTTCCAAAATGGATATGCATACAAGTGATCAATGCTGTACTTATCTTTCTCTGGTGAGATGTAGAATTTAATAAACTGTGGTGTAACTGACCTTTCAAAGAGAGGCTTTTGGTGTTTTTTTCTCTTGAATTTTTTCTTTTCATCGTGGTAAAGACGGACGCAATGTGGTCATGTAGTGGGTTTTTTTTTTTTTTTTTTTTTTTTTTTTTTTTTTTTTTCCTCACCATTGTCATAATGTGGCTAAAACCGTACGCGCGCATGTGATCCCAATGAAAGAAAATGTGTCGGCTAGACTGACACAATAAAGTTTTTGAATTGAATTGATTTGAATTGAATTTATGTGAATTTGACTCGGAGCTCAATATATTCTATTGATTCCTAACGCTCCGAAACTCTTGTCACTACTTCGATTTTCTCCCCCCTGTGGCTAGACTCCAAAAGGGGGCCAAAACTCTCTCTCTCTCTCTCTCTCTCTCTCTCTCTGGGGCAGGGGAAGGGTTGGGGGGGGGGGGGGATTAGAGAGGAATGTGGCCATCACAAAAACCTTGCCATACCGGCGACGCGGAATCCAAGCCTGTCGAGGAACCTGTTATATAGCGGAGCGGGTGAAGGGTCCTTATAAATCCCTCTCTCCCCTACCCTGTCATTTGCACTGGGGACATGCGAACGGCCTATCATTTGTACAACGGGCTCGCCAGTGTTTCCGACTGCCGTCTCCGTCTATGTAAGTACTCCATTTATGGATTATTTGGACTTTGTGCTGGTCTGTGATTTACAGCTCTCAGCTTACTCACTGAGCCGCCAAGTCCAGATCACAGACATGGGGCCAGTTGCACGACTGAGCGAGATTAAATCCTGCGCAAGCCACCTTGTTTAGTGGCTTGCGTAGGATCAAGCTTGCTCATTAACTGAGGCCGGCCAGCATACAGTGTAATGAAAGAAGCCATCCCCGTATTTTATCAGTTCTGCAGTCATTTATTGAATCCCGGCTACGTATTAGGGAGGTTTCGTTTGAAACAAACGACTCCAAAAACGAACGAGGTACCATTAAGCATAGTCAAGAGGGCTCATGAGGATCTATGCCTCTTGGAGATGTTTGGAGTCTTGTCTGTCCTTATGGCAAAAGCTGGTTATCCGCCGTGACTTGGTCCTTGTTGGAAGTCGTTCGGCGTAAACGTAACCTTTTCATTACATGAGTTCGCACATCTCTCGCAAACTGACAGTCATCGGCGGTTTCACTCAGCAAGCTGTCGGCTGCGGAAGAAGAAGTCGACTTGACGAAGAGATTTTGACAGTTGAGCTTCGTGTTGTTGTCATTTTAGTGACGTTGAAATTCGAGGACAGTCGGTGGGTCCGCTGAGTGGGGTCTGCAAACGTAAGTCGTAACAAAGGGGCATAACGTGTACTAGAAGCACGTTTCGAGCCGTATTTTCGTATGTGCATCGATTCGAGTTTATATTCGCTTCGTGGCTTGAACAAATATTGAGCCCTGTGATAACTACTAGGTCTATTAAGCGATCGAAATGTCCGAAACCTCAGTAACTGAGCTGACCATTCGCACCACGCGAATGTCCTGTGTCTGTCTTGTACTGTGTTTGTCTTAACCCATTCAGCCCTGACGCACTACAGCAGGAGATGGGTCGACCATGATAATTCAAGGGTAGTGCCAGATTAGCTTGGCCGCCTGTCGGCGCCAAGCTAATCTGGCACTGCCCTTGAACTATCATGGTCGATCCATCTCCTGCAACTGGCGTATAGTCATTAGATGACGCCTCCAAAATTTGGGAAATACGGCCGTCGGGCTGAATGAGTTGAGAGTGAAACGGTGTGTTCCATGTGATCGTGCGTGTTGGTTCCGTTCGCGGCGCTTTGAGACGGTTCGCATAACTGTGTAAAGCGCCCATATGAATGACCGGTATTATAATTATTATTTACTTTGCAATCCTGTTGAAAACTTGGCACATCAAAGCTTAGATTTATATTTTTAGCGACTAAATTTGCGTTTGAAGCATGCGACCGCTGCGGTGTTCTGAGCATGCTCTACGATGGTGAAGCAGAATGTCAGCCTCTCCAATGCGCAAAAATCCATAGTATCGAGGTTGGCAGCCTTTGGCCCGCACTACACGGCCGTGCGCGGGTCAACGGCGGCCAATCTCAGCCCGATGACCTTTTGCGCATTGGGCCTTCATTGGGTAATGATGGGTCCCGTTTCAGCTCTGTCATCTGTGCTGCTGAAGTTGAGAGAGGTTGCGATATAACGGGGTTTGTCAAGCTACTCCACGAGTGCAATTGCACCGGCTCTGGCACTGCATCAGTGGATCTGGATCCAAATGTAACGCCAGATGTGCTACCAGACATGCGACCACTGCGGTGTTCTGAGCATGCTTTACGATGATAAACTGAGCTTGCTGTACGATGTGATTTTTCTATCTTGTTGCGCGAAGTGTCAAAAATGAGCGGTACGATGTTTATGTCTTTATGCGTTCTATCCATACAGAATACAGCGTACTGCTCAATCAATTATACCCCCTGGTGAGGTCCGACTTAGTCCATTAACTTTAGCCCCGAAGCACCGCAGCAGGAGATGATGATGAAGCATGATAATGTAAGTGTAGTGCTCGATTAGCTTGGCGCCATCAGGCAAAACATCACCTGCAAAATCGGGAATTGCGGCCGCCTTGGGGATAAATGGGTTAGACCGGCTTACGTCTTGCGGCTTTGCCGACCTATTATATATATATATACACTTGGAGTTTTATGTGTGCATCACAAATGGACATTTGCCACTGAATAGCCGGATTAGTTTTCTTTGGATTATCTCGCCATCATCAGAAGGTGAGTACAGAGGAGATAGAGTTATTGACCTTGTGTTTCCTGCGGCTCGATCAGTTATGGACTGAGTGTTTCCTGTGGCTTTGTGTAAGCACGGCAGCTCGCGTTACGGACAACCTATACCCATTTCCTGGTGCCACGAGCAAAATGGGCGCTTATCCCCACAGCCAGATCCAGGTGAACTGCTCCCTATACAGATGTAAATAAGTTAATCTTTGCCAGCACAGACGGACGCAGGGCTCATGAAAATCTATGCTTTTGATTTTATTTTTTTTTTAAAAGGTGGAATACGGTTTAATAGAGCCCCAGTAGCAAAACATATTCGGGGCCACGACGGCCGCAGTGAGCCCGCGCACAGCCGTGTATAGACACACACACCGCGGCCGTCGTGGGCCTGCGAATCTTTGTTCACTGGGAGGCTGCTTTGGTGCCATAAACAATGGGTGCTTATCGGGCGAAAGGTCTCGCCTCTTACGCGGCACTGTCACTCTCACCTACACTGACTTCTAGCGCATCTCTCGGAAGTGCAGTGGAAGAGGCTAGAGAAAGGTCAAGGAGATGGCGACATTGATTGCCACATTCCCAAAGACACACTCAAGCTGCAGCCTGCATCTGGAACCGGCACGGATTCCTACGATCTACTGCAACCGAAAATAAGAAATCCAAAGTCTTTGGGGTCAGCTTCATGAGAGAGGTTAGTCCTGCGCCAGGCACTACGCAAAGTGTTTCTCTGCTTATAGCCTGTCAGCTCACACCCCAAATATCGATCTATTGGTGCCAAAAGAGTGGCAATTTCTCATGTGGATTTAGGGATTTTGGGCATGTCTATTGTTTCGAGACATAAAATACCATTTGAAAATTCTTATTGCATCCTATAGTTGTCCTTTATAATGCAATAAAAAAAAATTCACCCAAAAAGATGAGCACACTCACATCACACAGCATTTTGATTAAGGTACCATTACGCATTAATCTGAAGACACATTTCAGCACTATTTCTGTGTGTTATGCCTTGTCGACACACCTAATGAACTTTAACATTAATCTGAAGACACATTTCAGCACTATTTCTGTGTGTTATGCCTTGTCGACACACCTAATGAACTTTAACAGCAGTTTGGACACACAGCAAAAGTTCACGTATAATCGTACATATTTATTCTGTGCTGCTGTGAGCTCGTACTGAAAGCGTTGTATTTCTATAACTGTGGAGTCATTTTCGGCTTATTTCATATAAAGACGACGTGTGCTGAAATGGATTCTCCTGTGTCTAAGTGAACCATAAAATAGACCTGTTTGTAGCGTTTCGTAACCATCTGTTACAGAAGTGTATCTTTGAACATTTACGGCGGTAGTGGGCCTTTAAGAGTGTTCTGTTAAATTTTTTTGCTATGCTGACAGACGGTTGGTTGTAAATCATGTGTAGCCGTCAGAAAGCTGCGCGATCGAGACGACTATCGTAATTTTCTGAACTTTAGAGACATCGGTCTTGCCAAAAATCATATGAAATTATTGCCACTCGTTTGGTACCGAAAAAAGCCTCATAGCCTAATAGCAGAACACCTTGCTCAGTGGCTGGCGCAGGACTAAGCTCAATAATGCAACTGCCTCCCAAAACTGGTTCGCTGGAGGTATTTCAGGAGTAATTCAGGAGATATACATTCCCATGAGCGCCTGCAACCCGCAGAATGTCAGCCTCTCCAATGCGCAAAAGACCATCGGGCCGTTCGCGGGCCAAGGACCGCCAACCTCGGACGCTCCTCTTGTTGAATGTCACTGGTCGTGCCAGTTCAACGTCAGACTCTTCCTACTCACAGGGCGACGTCCTGGCTGTAATAACTGAAGCGGGCGAAGTCAGCTCTGGTCAGTCACTGTACCCTACAGGTGCTGTTATCCCATGCACCTTGCGCCAAGTTACGTCATCCTTTGATGTCTTTGACGAAAGCTGGCAACAGAGGTTGTCCGGAATTCAGACGTAGGTCAAATTGCACGTGTTTCAACGCCGCAAACAGTGGATTAAAAGCACGGACAAACATGCGACATATGTCGCATGTTTGTCCTTGCTTTTAATCCACCGGTTGCTTCAAAGGACGCCCGTCTTTGAAATCACCTTCGTGGTGGACAAAAGACGTTAAGCCCTAAACGTTTTTTTTTTTTTTTTGTAAAAGGACGCGGAGTTTTAACCTACTTCGTCTGTTGAGAAAAATCGGCATGTGAAAACTGAAATCGTCTTTGGTAAATTCGTCCGTTGAGACAATCGTCTGTTGAGAAAAAACAGAGAAACATGAAGGAGTTCATTGGCCACGTTCATAAGTCTGTTACTATAATAGTAATAGACTTATGCCACATTATACTGGCACCAGTTGAGTGCGGATTCAGAAAAGTCCAAGCATCGTTGTGGCTTCTCCTTCAAGCGAGACATGACTGACATTTCTGTTGCTGTCATCGCTGTGTGTGTATGCAAGGCTTCGATTATCTCATTCTACCCCAACACCGAAATCCCCAAATTTTGCCGTTGTCCTCTGAAGACTGCACTCTAGTGCAGGACACAGATCAACCATGATAGTTCAAGGGTGATGCCAGAATAGCTTGGCGCCCATAGGCGCCAAGCTATTCTGGCATCACCCTTGAACTATCATGGTCGATCCGTTATCTTGCTGTGGTGTGTCTGGGGTAGAATGAGTTATGGAAAAGTAGGGAAATTTCTTTTTGTGGCGTGACGTTTCTGTTGCTAAACGTGTTCTTTTGCTGCCGTCAGTGTATGTATGGCCGCTTCGATTTTGGACATTAATTCTGTTTGCGAGATATCGACTTTACGGATTCCCGCAGCCATCTGCTAGCTTCCCTGTGCTAAGTCAGACCGCTGTTATCTGTATGAGCAGGAAGGCAGGTGTAGATTCTCATAAAACCTCTTCACAGAACCTTTTCAGATGCACGAGGCACTTGACAACACGTGCCTCAGGCGGACTAAGATCGGCTGCACACGCGTGCATGGATGCTATTACCGACTGGGCGAACGGCTGGACTGCCATCTGGTTAACACTACACGGGCGAGGGACGTGCACTCCTGCGCACGGTGCGATACTCAGCAGTAGACACAAGGAATGTAAAGGCTCTATACTCTTTGGCAGACATTAATGAGGTTACGTTTAAGCCGAACGACTTTCAACAACGAACGAGAGCGAAGACCACGGTGGACGACCAGATTTTGTTATAAGCATAGTTGTCTATGCTTCTGGTACACACTGGTTTACCGCGGCCGAGACTTCGCTGTCGTGCGTAACTGGGAGTCGCACGCGTAAACGTAACCTCACTACTCTTATCTGAATTTGAAGAAGAAAAAAAAAAAAAAAGACTCAAAGTTTAACTGATTTGATGATCAGCTTGCTACCGGGATGATGCATCTCTACCCGACTGTTTACTGCCCGTGGACGCAGACTGTTTTTGAAATCATTGTCTGTTTAACGTCAAAGATCCCCGCCGTGCAAGGAACGTGGATGCAAAGTGGTGACAGCAAGAGGCATAGATCCTCATGAGCCCCCGCAATTGCGGGGGCTCATGAGGATCTATGCCTCTTTCCGTTGGCTGGTGTCAAGTTCAGTTTTTCTCGGCAGCTCTCGATCATATTTTAGTTGGCGTTGCGCATTTAGAAAGATATACATTTGCTGTCCAGCACGAGTACTCCGCTGAGTCAGTCCTTCAGTTCAACTGCTATGACCACATACTGGTTGTCACCCTCGATTCGCTACCGCTGTCAACGCCTGGTAGCAGAACGAGGGAGACAACCAGTGTGGCACTAGTACGAACACACAACCGTGAGAATTCAGTAGTTAGTGAATCTTTCTGTGCGAAATCCACGGTTTCAGCCGGTGCCGCCACTGTGTGAAATCACGTTCGGCCAAAAAGTTACAGTCTGCAAGCCTGGAGGCCCACACGTAACATAGGCGGTCGTCACAAGTGTAATTACAATTTCAGTTCAGGGGCGCCGCCATATTTTCACTGAGCGTCACATGTGGATTTTGTTGTTCATATATTGACGAGCAAAGGAAATAGTGACATTTTTGGAATCAATTTATCATCGAAACACTAAAGTGTCCTTAATGTCTCATTTCTTTTGCTTGTGACTGAGTATAAACGTTAAACGTTTAGGGCTTAACGTCTCGTTATGTCCAATACGAAGGTGACTTTAAAGACGAGGCACCGAAAAGAGGCAGTTGAATATGTATGTGTGTAATCCGGCACTGCCGAGCTCAGACTTGGATGCGCAGGTCAGTTTCAGTTGAGTCCTACTGGAACCTAGGTGGCCGGACGTGAGATAAATTACGTGAGATCAGTATACATTAATGTGCTCAAAAACTATGATGCAACAAATGCCTGTCACTGTATACATACTTAGTCGTGTCAGTGTAAAATCCCTGCAGGAAGGGGAAAATTAGTTTTTTTGGTTTAACGTCGAGCAAGCGGCTAAGGCCATCTCACGGCGGAGGCAAGGGGAAAAAACCGCTTCCTGCTTTGAGTATGCCGCGTGTTGAAACTTTTTGACCAGGCTGATGCTGGCCGGGCAAGATGTGAGCTAACGTGTCTTCCACAGAGATGCGGCTGGTGATGTGTCAGTGTTTGCCGCTCGTGTTTTCTTTTACTGTCATTGGGGAGAAAAACTTGTTAGACGAGACGCGTGATTTCACGTTAGCTCTGCCCTCAGACGAAGGTATGTGTAGCGCGGCAGTGATGCGGAGAAAAAGGCTGAGATGAACCATGATTGTTCAAGGGTAGCACCACTAGATTAGCTTGGCGGCGCCATCTTAGTCCGGGCCTGTCGTACTGCCGGTGTCTCAAGGACTGAATGAAACACTGACTGTCTCGGAAAAGTTTCTTAGCTTGCGAGAAAAGCAGACTAGTGACGGTAAGCATATGGGACAGATAGTCTATTTTTGACCAGTTTTAACGGAAGTGTAAGTATATGGGACAGATAGTCTATTAAAATTTACCACATTTTACCAGGAAGATGCTGTGACTGCAGCGGCTCGTGAAAAACTTTATTGCAATGAGCGTTTGACCTACTAATGAGCCATTCACCGACATTTGGCTGGCTGGCTCAAGTTAGTTTTCTCTCTAGGAGTTCAAGTGTTCCGAGTGTTTTTACTGCCGCCGTGCAAAAGAAAACTAGAGATGGAGACAGCTACTGTCTTCACCCCGGTGTTACCTCAATCTCAGGACGTAAATGGACCGATTTCTACCATCTAAAGCCGTGGATTTTCATTAGCCTCTGCAGCCTGCAAGGGGCTCACCAGACTCTATGCCTTTTGCGAATGGAGTGGGCTGGAACGATTGAAAAACAGGATGAAGGGCGGGAAAGTTTTGGGTTTTCATCTCTGTTACGCTTCCACAACCAACTTCAGTCGCTGTTTAACCCTTTCGTTTAACCCTTTCATTGCCTGTGGAGGCAGATTGTGTTTGGAAATCGTATTTCAGATACAAAACCGTGGTATCAGCAAGTGGTATCAGCATCTGCGGGGGCTCATGAGGATCTATACCTCTAGCAGTTTGGTGGTGTTCAGTTTTTCTCGGCAGTGAAGGGGTGAACATGATTGTAGCATCATTGAGGCTGGTTTGGCTTTGAAAATGTGAGGTGCATTACAAAACAAAAAAACACCCGGCGTAAGGGAATCCCAGCCAGCAGCCTGTAGCAGAACTCTTAAACCCCTGCCATAACTTTTTCGGCAACGATAAACATTCCGTCCGGCCGTGCAATTTTCTTGCCACAAAACTGTTTTTTTTTTTTTTAAATACTATTTACAACAGACTGTGCTGATATTTCGTGTATTAGTCAACATGAGTCTCTTTTATGGCATCTTAAAAGTGTGTGCCAAAATACAACTGTTCGAGGACCGTTAAAATGAGCGCAGTAAGCTTGAGGTAGACGAGAAGACTCCAACGGAGAAAGAAACACGCTTAGAAAAGACAGTTACAACACAATGTATTAACCCTTTTAGCCCCCGGATCCCTACAGCAGGAGATGGCCTGACCTTGATAATTCAAGGGTAGTGCCAGATGAGCTTGGCGCCTTCAGGCGCTAAGCTAATCTGGCACTACCCTTGAATTATCGTGGTCAGGCCATCTCCTGCAACTGGTACATAGTCGTTAGGCAGCACCTCCCAAATTTGATAAATTGGACCTTGGGGCTAAAAGGGTTAACATTGTCAGCGACAAGTAGCGACTGAATTCTATACTTGTTTATTTGCCTAGTTTGAACAAGGTAAATACCCGAAATATTACTGAATAAAATGTGTTGTAACTGTCTTTTCTAAGCGGCGTGTCTCATTCTCCGTTTGGGGTTTTCTCTGCATTTTACACGCTTGGCAGTCACCTTGTTGGTCTGGATTTTGAGGTAGACGGCGCTAGCGCCTCTAAATCCTGCTCTTTTGGTTGTATCTTACGGAACACAAACTGTTTTGTGGATCCACCTGGTGTTTATCAAACGGGGGACCCTATTGTGCCACTCACAAAAGGTTTGCGCGATCCGTGCACACACACACACACACACACACACACACACACACACACACACACACACACACACACACACACACACACACACACACACAAAATCCTCAGGCGGAATGCTGTCTTTAACACATTCGAGACGTGGCGCAACCGGATTCGCGGCTTTAAGCCGCGAATCCGGTTGCGGCACGTCTCGAAAGAGTTAACCCCTAGTTCAGTGCCAGCTGAGGCAGACTGTGTTTCTGCAATCTTCGCTAATTTAAGACCAAAAGCCCTAGATGTCCCAAGAACATGGATTCAAAGTGGTGTCAGCAAGAGGCATAGATCCCATGAGCCCCCGCAGTTGCGGGGGCTCATGAGGATCTATATCTCTTGCAGTTGGGTGGTGCTCAAACTGTCTCGGCACTGAACAGGTTAAGCCTTTGGCTGTCGGTAACGGGTTTTTTTTTTTTCCAACGTGATTCCTGCAGAAATCGCATCGACACAAAGCGCTGCGGACAGAGAAATGGTTTAAGATTTCGGACGGAAAAAAACAAACTGCATGTTCTCTCTGACGTACACGGCGATTTCATTGTTGTTTATCGTTTTTACGGGTCCCTGGATGATCATTGGTTACATCTACACCAGGCATGCTAGCCGCGTTCGGCAGGTGGTTTTTCTAACTCTTCCGTCGTTACACCTTTCAAGTCCACGGCCCACTGTCTCTCTCTCTCTCTCTCTCTCTCTCTCTCTCTCTCTCTCTCTCTCTCTCGCAATGTTAACATCTTACTGAGCACTGAAACTGTCGGTGTTCGCCGTATTCGGCCCGCGCGCAGCTGTCTCACCCCAGCAAGCAAAGGACCCTATGGCCAACGTCTGCCGCAGTGGGTCCGCGCACGGTCGTGCGCGGACCCACTACGCTTGACGTCGGCCCGATGTGGCAGTCCGTTTCAGTTAGAGCTAACCAATTTAATCCAAGGAATATTTTTTAATGTTTTTTCCCTAGGAATAAATATTTGCTCCTAGAAATAATTATTCCTAGGATTAAATCGGTTAGTTCAATTAGGAACGCCCTGCCCGAAAAATGCGTTCTTTCTTGGGACTATTTCACTGGTAAGGGCATTATAACTGATTGGCGGGAATTATTTCTAGGAAGAATTATTTTATTCTTAGGATTTTTTTTTTCATATGAAATAATTATTATTCCTATGATCAAATCATTTAGTTCTAATAGAAACGGACTGATGATCTTTGCTTAGAATAATCAGTGAGCAAAAGGACCTCAGATCAACGTAATCGGCCTTAGCTGGCTCGTGCGCAGGCGAGCTAGGGCTGAAGTCGCCCCGACAAGCTTGTTGTCACTGTTGTCTGTGATGCACCACTGATTGACGTACAGATCCCAGGATGGATCGACCATACCTGCACTAAAAAGCTAATCTATGGTAATAGATCGAGTTGTTCAAAAGTAGGTTAGAATGTACACGGGTTTGACTCCGATAGCGGAGTAAAAAAAACAACAACGGACAAACATGCGATCGAATGCGTCATATACGTGCTATGTTTGACCTACTTCTCATTTCCAACATTGTTTATTGTCTATTGTTGTAACCCCTTAACCGCCGAGGCGAGGCGAACGATAGCCAGCTGCAAGAGACATAAACACTCATGAGCCCCCACAGTCGCGGGGGTTCATGAGGATTTATGTCTCTTGTTGGTCTTATGTTCTATTATTGGGTCCCAGTTACATCTGTGTCCTTCGCACGAATGTCGGCAAAGTGCAGACGCAAAATTCGTGATCACTGGCAGTGAAGGGGTTAGCATTGATCTGTTGAAGAGCTGTGAGATTCCCAGTATCATGGCGGTGGATTTTAAGTGCGTTGAGTAATTATGTGGTCAGAATAATCGGAGGTCGGGGACTGATGATGGACGTGAAGTGTGAACTCGGAATTTCTTACACACCTCCTTCAAACGTGTGACACAGCCATGCTGTATGACACGTGTGTGATACAGCTTTGCTGCGTAAACGGCCAAGTGTGCACAAAATTGTCTTGTACAAAGTCTGGTCTTCAAAAAGGTACGGGCACACGCGATATTGAAACTTGACCTACTCTCAGCTCAGTCCCGTGCAATAACATCATGTCATAGTGACGACTGGCACTCTGGCGTCAAGAATTACGCTAATACATCATCATGTAGGAACATTTGTCTGTCTTCCAAAATACTGACGTCACATTACAAAGTAAATTACGTCTAGATTTTTTCCAAGACACAATGGCGGCTGTGTTGTGACTAGGCGTGTGCCGAAAGCCAACTCACATCGGACTCATGCCAAGAAAAAGGTGATTAAGAAATTGATTCTTACATCAGTGTTTAGGTGATACAGAGAATCTCAGTCTCGTGGTCTTCGCTTTCGCTCGCAGGATAAGGTTTTAAAACCGCTCGAGTGAGATTTTCAATATCACCGAAACACCGATGTAAGAATCTTTTCACACGACCAGTCACTTTAGCGCAAACCGTACCATATATAAAAACCCCTGTAGCGAAAAATGGCGGGCGTTTTGTAGCCCTCTCGATGACGCATCTTGGATGCCAGTTTTGTTCTATAACAGATCGCCAAACGTTCTCAAGTACAGAGTTACTTAGTGTTGTTCGAAACAACAAGCACACGCAGTACTGGAGACGGCAACGTCATGACATATTTTAAATTACGTCATAAGTCTATTATGTATAAATGTATATTCCTTTGACGTCAGTTATGTCTGGCGTGATCCAGGTCAGTCGCACGATGTCTTCTTGGTTTCTTTTACGAAAATGGTGGAGGGATGAAAACAAATACGTTATTGGTCGGAGGGGTTCGCTGCACGGACCCCTCCGACCAATAACTTATATTGTTTTCCTCCCTACGTCACACGACCAGTCACTTTAGCACAAACCGTACAATGTGACCGTGATATAAAAACCCCTGTAGCGAAAAATGGCGGACTTTTTGTAGCCCTCTCGATGACGCATCTTGGATGCCAGTTTTGTTCTATAAAAGATCGCCAAACGTTCTAAAGTACAAAGTTACTTAGTGTTGTTCGAAACAACAAGCACACTCAGTACTGGAGACGGCAACGTCATGACATAATTTAAATTACGTCATAAGTCTATTATGTATAAAAGTATATTCCTTTGACGTCAGTCATGTCTGGCGTGATCCAGGTCGCAAGATGTCTTCTTGATTTTTTTTTAAACGAAAATAGTGGAGGAATGAAAACAAATACGTTATTATTCGGAGGGGTTCGCTGCACGGACCCTTGTAGGCCTTCGGGAGGTCAAATGAACCATTGTACCCCTCAGGCCTTCGGCCTTCGGGGTACAATGTTTCCGTTGACCTCCCTCAGGCCTACAAGGGTCCGTGTAGCAAACCCCTCCGACCAATAACTTATAATATATTATAAGTTATTGGTCGGAGGGGTTCGCTAAACGGACCTTTTCCAACTCACAAACCAGAATGTTGAGGCTAGCGCTAGTAGAACAGTACACACACCCATATGGGAATTACTCAGCGATGGACATACAAGCAGTTAAATCCCTTGCCCCCTCTTATCAGGCACCCCAATCGCCAGCCGACAGAAAACTACGCAAGTCAAGACTGAACAACACAATCATATGCATCCCTAAGGGGTGTATATGATCGTCTTGTTCTTTACCAGCGTATTTCAGAGGACCACTCGCAAATCCCTAAGGGATGTATATGATCGTCTTGTTCTTTACCTGCATATTTCTCTTTGGGCTGGCGATTGGGTGCCTGATCATAGGAGAGGGCAGGGGATCTAACTGTGTGTATGTCCAGCGCTGAGTAATTCCCCTTGGTATGTGTTACTTTCTAACTTCCCTGTCTTACGGTGTTAACACATTCGATACGTGCCGCGTACAGATAAGCGGCGAACATATCCGGCATGCCTCGAATAAGTTAATAACATTACTTAAAGCGACCTATTCTAGGGAGTAAAGGGTTAATATATCGCAATATATCCTCTTTAAATGTTCTTAGTATGATGTCCAAAGTGACAACGCTGGACAAATTTGAAGTTTGAATGTGGTGAAATGAATGACTTTTCTGTTCTTCTTCTCCTTTGTACACAGGAGAGTTCCTTCCGTTACACTCCGAAAGGCAGTGGAAAGCCTCTGGTACGTGTGATTACTAACATGAGTTGTGAAAAGAAGGGTAGAAAAGTCGTAGTTGAGGCACGACAACATTGATAACCCGTTGTATCGGCGAATTGTAGCAGTCAAAGCCTGCCTTGGACCAAATCACTTTAACGTGAATCAGTTTAACCCTTTTGACACCATATTTTAGAGGTGTCACTTAACCCTTATCCTTCGGAATACACCAGTGTGTGAAACAAGTTTGACTAAAATAGTTCAAAGGTGGTGCCAGAATAGCTTAGCGCTGACAGGCGCCAAGCTATTCTGTCACCACCCTTGAAGTAAAGTCATTGGTCTATATCTTTATCTGTAAGTACTATAATGTAGCTTGCATATGGCAGTGTACAAATTTGAAGCTTTTGCCTCAGTATGATATGGGTTAACAAATATGTATCAGTTCCAGGTAGATGGATCGACTGGCCATGATAATTCAAGGGTAGTGCCAGATTAGCTTGGCGCCTAATGGCGCCAAGCTAATCTGGCACTTCCCTTGAATTATCGTGCCGACGATCCATCGCCCGCTGTAGGGCGTCGGGGCTACGTAGGTTATTTTGAATGAATTTTCCGGCGCCCATGGACCGATCCGCTCGGGACGAATACTCAGTACGAATCGATGTGTGCTGTGTGGAGGGTCCATCTCCACAGGCATAGAAAGAGATATATTTTCAATGTCAGTGTATCTTTTTCATGTTTGGGGCCCACCTCCCGCCACGGGCGGCGCTGCAACTGAAAGAGCCATGTATGTTGGCTATGTTAGCGGGACTGGAGAAATATTTCACTTTCAGTCGGGGCAAGCCGCCAGTGGAGAAGTGAATGACATTTGCCAGGAGAATGTTTTTCTATGCGCGCGCGTTTTTGCACTCATTGAAGGCAGATGCCGCAGATGTATGAGCGCCTCGGTTACGTCGGCAACTTCAAACCCAAAGGCGCCCGTCACGTTACGTAATACAATGCCGGCTAGTCGGGGCCTTTGTATGCAAGTACTGACAAAAAAATCTGTCGTTATCCCATAAGCGCATCAGAATATCTCGAACTCGGGTATAATGCGGTCTGGTCTCTCCCAAGTCGATGCCAAATAAGCAAAACATCCTTTGGCCGACGTCAGCCTTAGCTGGACCGCGCACTGCCGTGCGCGGGCTGACATCGGCCAGAGGATTTTTTTGCTTACTGTGTGTTGTTTCTTCACAAGCCCATGTAAGTATAGCATCACATGAACACGAGCGCCAGTGCAATGCTGATTTGTTTGGCTCCCAGGTATCGTGATATAATGAGTGTGGCCCGTAAAAATGCTGTATATCTGCTTGCTATTTGCAGCATTGTTGTAAGCGATTTAGAATGTAGGATGTCCAATGCCCGACAGAGTGTCTGTTGTCTGGTAAGTGTCTGAATATCTTCTCTGCTAACTTCCTCCAATTCACCCCCCCCCCCCCCCGAGCCCCACCCCCGCCCTGCCAAATGGCGTAGTAGAAACACCAAGAAATTTTGATTGGAGCGGGAGAGTACTCCATGTCCCCCCCCCCCCCCTTTCAATTTTTTTTTTCAGAAAAAAAATCATATAGATTTCGATTTTATGTTTGAGTTTTTTCCTTTTCCAAGAAGGACAACCATCACCTAGCACCCCCCCCCCCTCTTTCGCCCCCCCCCCTCCCCCATCTGTTGTTTGATTTTTGTGGTGCCTGGAAAGCAGCTTGTCATGCACGCTGGGGGATGTATGTTTGACTTTTAGACTGCTTTACTGCCTAGAAAAGAAAAAATCGCCCTACGCTTCTGCTCACCCCAGCCCCCGCCTCCTCCCCTCCCCGTCTCTCTCTCAAGAAAGCAATGCCATGTAATTATGCCAGTCTTTTAGGCATTATCTGTAACTATTTATCAGCAGACACAATCTGTCGTTATTGATATCACATAACAGAAAGCGATACCCGCAGCTATCACGTTTCGGATTAGTTTTCTGTGTGATGTGACAGTGTGGATGATTGCAAGCGATCAATCAGCTCATCTGTCTCTGCAGGCACAGATTCACATAAGACCTTGCAGCTGCAGAGGGGTTCATGAGAATCAGTGACTTGACACAGAGTTCACCCTTCCTTGCCAGACAATCTTTAGCAAGAGACATAGATCCTCATGAGCCCCCGCGAATGCGGGGGCTCATGAGGATCTATGTATCTTGCAGTTACGTCGCGTTGAATTTTTTCCCCCAGAGCACTGAAGGGTTTAAGATTTACGTCCTCAGACAGAGGAAGTCAGTGGATTTGCGTGTGTGCGTTAATCGCGCCGACGGTGCTGTAGATCTGTCTGATAGGTATGACGTACGGTTATGACACGCCGCATACGGAGCGGCAACATTTATGTTGCTCCGGTCGGATGCTTGACTTCAGTGCCTGCTAATGCCGCCTTTTTTTCTTTTTTTTTACGGTAGTGCTGCGGTTCTTTTTCTTCGCCAGGCCGGCTTCCGTTCTGTCTTCTCAGTCTTTTCTGCCTTTCACGTTCAGCTCCAACGGTACTGAGAAGTTTTAGTCATTTTGTAACGGTGCTCAGTGCGAAACTCTTTCAGTTGCAGCGCCAACTATCAGGCAAGGATCGACCGTGACAGTGAGAAGGCGAGGCACCAAGCTAATCAGGCTTCGAGAGATTGTGTCCGATCGGTCACTTTCTGCAGCCGAAAGCGATCGCTCAATAAATTGGCTGATACAGTGGATTATCCATGTTGTCTTGCATAGTCTGAGACTTTCACAACCTTCTTTTCACGTTATGTGTGAGCATGTACAGGTGGTAACGGTTTCCTACTGCCCTTTGCGAGTAACAGTAAGAAAGAAGAGTCGAAGAGCAGCAGAGTCGCTGTCCTTGATTTACGATATTCAGACTTCATAAGTTACATAGCCTATAGCCTTATTGTCAGACATACTAAGAACGCATATAAAGATATACTGCAAACTATTAACCCTTTAATGTCTGGAACAGATGACCCATTTGACCCCACGACTAGACCCCATTTTGGAGGTGTCATCTAACGACTATGTAATAGTTGCTAATCTGGCACTGCTCCTAAATTATCATGGATGATTCATCTCCCGCTGTAGAGCGTCGGGGATAATGGGTTAATTAAAACTAACTGAACTTATGAAGTACAGTTCTTTATCACTGACCAGGCGCCATCGTCTGTCACTTACGTTCAGTCCACAGTAGCTAACCTTCTTATATCTCATTCTGCCCGCGATACACCAGAGCAAGATATGGCTCGACCATGATAGTTCAAGGGTGGTGGCAGAGATGCTATCTGCCACCACCCTTGAACTATCATGGTCGGTCTGTCTCCTGAATTGTAATGCAGTCCTCAGTGAATAACTCCAGAATGCGGGTATTGCGTACCTCGGGCAGAATGAGATATATAGAACATATATATAAACTGCAAAGGATTCCCACCATATGGTAAATGTCCGTAGTTGTTCCAATTCCTAAACAGACCCGCCCTTCTGTACTTAACGATTTTCGGCCTATTGCGTTGACATCTGTCGTGATGAAAACCTTAAAAAAATTAGTCAAACCTCACCTCATGAACTGTACAGCACATTTATTGGACCCTCTGCAGTTTGCGTACAGGCCTGGAAGAGGGGTCTTAACGCTCTTGAACCTTATCCACACTCACCTTGAGAAGGGTAAAACTCATGCTAGAATTTTATTCAGTTCCTGGATATGAGTGTCGCTTTTAACACGCTCCAAACACACTTGCTCTTCAGGAAACTTACCAATGATTTTAAGCTGAGTAACAGTTTGGCCTTGTTGATCCTAGACTTCCTCGTGTGTAAACCGCAAAGAGTTCGAATAAACGGCACATTGTCTACTGTTAAATCGGTTTCTACAGGCTCACCGCAAGGCTGTGTCCTTTCACCACTCTTATTTATATTGTACACAGATGACTGCAGGAGTGCACACAGTGACAGGCATTTGATTAAGTTCTCAGACGATTCTGCTCCTGAGCCTGCTCTATGATGACGAAACCAGTCACGGTCCAGTCGTGTAGGATTTTGTGTACTGGTGCCGTGACTTCTTTCTTTGCATCAATGTTCCAAGACAAGAGATATGTGCATAGTAGACTTCAGGGAAACCCCTCAAACGCAGTCAGACACTGTCATTTTTTATGAAATAGTGGAAAAGGTGACCGAGTACAAATACCTCGGAACCACCATTGATCACAAACTTAAATGGGACGGTCAGTGTGATGGTTTGCACAAGAAAGGCCAACAGCGCCTGTATCTTTGGAGGAAGCTGCGCAAGTTTAATGTTGACAACTTTCTTTTAACTCTCTTTTATCAGTCTTTTATTCAAAGTGTACTCACCTTCTTATGTGTCTGTTGGTTTGGGAACATGAGCCTAAAAGATAAGACTAAGCTCCAACGCATTATCAACATCAGTAGCAAAAAATACCTGGTGTTCAGCAGCCCTTCCTTTCTTCTTAAGCCTACCACATTGTATCTGATGATATTCATATTTTATCCGAAAAATACGCCTTGTTGCCTTCCTCCAGGAGATACGGAACTGTGACGTGCAAAACAAATCGTAGACGTATTTCTTTCGTGCCATCACTATCCGTCTCCCAAATGATGCAATGGCACAGACCTATAGTCAGGGCATCACTTTGATTTGAAGGACGGTCAAGATGTCAGCCTCGGGTCTTGCGTGTCAGTGTGCGTGTTGTACGCATGGTATAAGGTAGTGTCGTCTGAGTTATATTTTAAGAACGTTTTCTTTCTAGGTGGATATCAGTTAACATTACAGATGGTTTTGATGTTATATACATGCACATACTAACTGTAATCGGTCGGTATGTCAGTCTAGTCAATCAAATGTATTTATTTGTTTTATGTTCACATTTGTTGTTTTTACAACTGTTGTACAAAAATTCCGCTGCAAACAAATTTCCCATCTCGGGACAATAAAGGTATTCGTATATAATTATAGTCGGCGTTGCCGTCGAAATAAAAACTGAGATTTGTTGCAGCATTCTGAATGTTTTTTGTTCCATCTTCCATTTTCCAGATGCATCTATTGTCATGAGCCATTGCAGCCGCAGGGGCGGATCATAAAGTATATTGCCTTTTGCTGCCATCGATCGGCGTCAGTTACGTCCCTTAGTTAACTCCTTACTCCCAGGACTAAATGACTTCCATTCTGTAGAATGGATCATCATAATGTTTCCTGACGACTCAGATCGATGTCAGTTACATCCCTTGTTTAACCCTTTGATTCCCAAAACTAAATGACTTCCATTCTGTAGAATGGAAGTCATTTAGTTTTGGGAACTGATCAGAGGGTCTGCACCGCTGCTTGCCTGTTGCGAGGTTCCGCTGTGAGGTGTGTGGTTTTCCTGTTATTGACGGGATTTTTTTTTCTTTACCTGTGTTGCAGGCAGGAAATGAGGAAGCCGCTGACTGAGGCCCATTGAGGAAGGCATCAGCTGTGAGTGATATCCGGCCACTGAGCCGGCCTGCGCCTGCCCGTCAGCCGGGTGCGAAGGGGAACGGCAGTTTGGCGGCGGGCCACACTGAGTAGCAGAAGTATCAGTTCAGCCTCCGCCGCTTGCATTGTCATAATGTACGAACATCAACAGAATAATAAAAAATATGTGTACTGGCATGGGCGCCCCTGGTATGTGATGTTTGGACGTTCCGGCGTAAAGTGACAGACATGTTTACGTACATCGGTGCCAGGAGTGGCTGTGCGCCCGATGTACATTACTGAATGTGTTGTTTGAAGTATCGACTCGGTGCCTTGGGACTCAGAAACAGTGTGTCTGGCAACGCCGGGGCTGGAACCGTCAAAGCCAATAGACGATTTCCGGAAATAAGAAGTAGGTCAAAACTGCATGTCTTTCGACGAGAACAGTGGATTAAACAATTGAGCCCTGGCGCGCTACAGCAGGAGATGGATCAGCCATGATAATTCAAGGTTAGTGCCAGATTAGCTTGGCGCCAAGCTAATCAGGCACTAACCTTGAATTATCATGGCTGACTTATCTCCTGGAACTGGTGTATAGTTGAGAAGTGACACTTCTAAATTTTTGGGGAAATGGCTTTAAGGTTAAAAGGGTGAAAAGCCCGGACAAACTCGTGCGATATGCATTGTTTAGTCGGGCTTATAATCCACTGTTTTCGTCAGTCGAAACACGTCCATTTTTGACCTACTTCTCGGTCATTCCGAGTAACACCTATTCATCAATATGCCAAAGCAGCAACGTGCAGGTCTCATTGTCAATGATTCTTCCTTGCAGGCGCAAATGTGTGGTTCTGTAACGGGTGACGTGCATACAAATACCAGCATGGGAAGGGATCGCCACAGCAACCACAGAGATACATCGGTTACGTCAGAGCAGCAGAGTTATTGTTATGTGAACATGACTGACAAAAAGGTTGTAGTCGTCGTAAACACCGCCTTGCCTGTAATCAACACTCGATCTTGACCAGACATCAAAGAGACTCCTCAACGTCGTCGCTGACCATTAGCCATGTTTAGCGGCAGTCGTTCATGTTTTGAATGCAGTTGATTTCTGCTAGTGGCATTCTGTGATCATCACTGAGTCAGCTCGCCAACAACCGGCTTGCTTTTCATCGGAGTCCTCGCGGTAGATTTGTGGTGTTGAAACAAAAGTCAACAAGTACATACTCCCCGTGCAGAGCGCGCCGCGCGGCCAGGTGCACGCGTACATGTTTACAAGGCTGTCGCCGCTTGTCAACACTCTCAGCCAGTCCCATTCCCCTCTCCCATTGGGTGACCCCTAACCTCTCCCGTTCCCATTGGCTCGCCGTGACCTCGGCTCAACCCGGACAATGACGGGCCTTACTGTGACACGCTCGGCTGAGTACCAGCGGATGCGTGGACCGATTACAAACATGGTAGACACTGAGAAGAACGGCGAGGTACACAAGACGGGCAATGTTGTGCAGGAGTTTACCGACGCTGGCACCGAGGGGTCGGGCAAGACGCGGTGTGGGTGGGGGCCGTTCTCACCGGACTGCTGCCAGGCCTTTCGGAGACCCGTGTGGTTCCTCTTCTGGCTCAGCTGGGGCGGGGCCATGCAGGTGAGTCAGTTTACGGACAGTTTATTGACGCCGCGTGAACCCAGTGACACTTTCACTGTCAACACACTATGACAGTGTGACAGTGTGTGTCCATTCCAGCTACACGCTATATATGTCTCTTTCTTACACTGCCAGCGCCGCAACTTCAGCTGTGAGAGACTGATGTGTCGATGGTGATTCACGATTGACACATCTCCCACAGCTGGCGTTGGCAGTGAAAGTGAAACTGGTAGAATGTTAACCCTTTGACTGTCGGTTGCGTGTTTTGTCGAGGCGATTCCTTCAGGATTCGCCTCGTGACAAAACTCGCTACCGACAACCAAAGGGTTAATAACGCTTCATTAACTTATTGGCTTGTTTGTCTCAAAGTCTCTAGCCGTCTTTCTTCAATTGTATGTGTAGCCGAGTAAGAAAGCATCTGTTGCGGCACCTAAAGAAGAAAGCCTAAACTATTTAAATGTAACACCACAGCACTAGCAGCCATCTACAACACGTTTTTGTAAAATAGTTCAAAAGTAGTGATTAATTATCATAGCTTATTGCCGACACGCGTCAGGATAATCAGCCGCTACCATTGAGCTCGTTTGTTTTTTCCCCTACGGGCATGTACGCAGTGTTCAGAGGCAAGGTATTTTGCGGGCCGTTCAGGAAGTCGGTGAAGTGACTACCGCCTTTACCTGATACTCAAGCCTTACACTTTTAAAAAAAAAAAATTTTTCTTAACCTCAAAGCTGCTCCACAATTACTGTGTAGGCCGTAATGTGTTTTTACTAGGGGTGTTTCGCTCGGCATTTTAGTGCTCAGCGCTCGCTCGCGTTTGCTCTCGTTTATAGCCCCCCCCCCCCCCCCCCCCCCCCCCAGCAGTAAAACGTCTTAGGACACCCACGACAGCCGCAGTGGGCCCGCGCACGGACGTGCGCGGGCCCACTGCGGCCGTCGTGGGCCGAGAACCTTTGCTTACTGGGTTGTACAGTATACACAGCGATAAGGGTAAGTGTATTCTTACAACAGTCGCAGAATTTTCATACCATCAATCAGCATGAACAGAGACATTGAATACACGCCTATCTATTCTCGATCCCCATGCAAAATGTGTGGAGGTAAGACTGAGATATAGATTCTCGTGAGCCCCTGCGAATGCAGTGGCTCATGAGAATCTGTGTCTCTTGCAGACGGTAAAATCATTGTGTGGGTAAACTGTACTGTGCAGGTCATGTCAGCGTGATCCTGGCCGCGACTGAATAATTAACACGTGCCTACAGAAAAGAGAAAAGGTCGCAGTCGCTCTCCAACAATAACTGATCGGTTTAGAGGCGTGTTCGGTCTGTGATTAGTCGCGCTGCTTGACACGACAGCGAGAAATTCTGGAAACTAATGCACATTGTTTTTCGTGTTTGTCACGGTATCCGCTGTGATCAGCTTGAAAATCAGCAAGAACAAAACATAACAACACAATGTTTTGATCGCGTGCATCAGTGTCAGTCTCTCTCAAGTTGACCCCAAGCAGGATATATGACACAACAACATCAAATGCGTCGGCTCCGTTTATCGGCAAAGTTTAACATCCTTGTTTGACCCCTTCACTGCCCGTGATAATGAATTGCGCATCGAAAACGACAGCAGGTTGACCGTCATTCGGACGAAAAACCACGAATGTAATGGGACTCATGAGGGTTTATCTCTCTTGCACCTGGGTAGCGTTCGCCTTGCCCCCGGCAGTTAAGGGGTTGATGTATGTTGGTGAAGTGTTGAAGGTATTTCTACTAGTGCAACCAGACGGGCATTACTTAACTCATTCTACCCCAAACACCGAAATCCTCAAATTTTGCCGTTGTCCTCTGAAGAGTGCATTGCAGTGCAGGACACAGATCGACCATAATAGTTGAAGGGTGATACCAGAATAGCTTGGCCCCCCCACACGTGTCTGCCCTGGGGGACTTGGGTGGGGTTAACTACTTTTAGTTCCCAGGGTCACCCTGGTCAGCCTCACAGGGTGTGTTTTCCCCTCTATTCTGGGGCATGTGTTTCTGTCTACCCTTGGCCCATTCACCTGGTTTTTTTTTTCTTTTATAAACTTTTATATACTGTCTGCGCTGCCTGTAGCTCTTGATATTGGATGCGTGTTGCTAAATGGTCTTAGCTTTATTTAGGCCCCATGTCGTAGGTTTATTTAACGTATTGGACCGGCTGGCGACATACATTCAATGTTCTGTTTAGTTTTTTTTTTTTCCACAAGCAGTGCAGGCACGTCCTGAGAAAGTCTTGTTGCTGTCGGGACGTTAAGCAATGTCAGTACAATCAATCAATCAGAATAGCTTGGCGCCCATAGGCGCCAAGCTATTCTGGCATCACCCTTCAACTATCATGGTCGATCCTTATCTTGCTGTAGTTTGTCTGGGGTAGAATGATTTAACAGCGTAGGCATACGTATCTTGCTCGCGTCAAGGTCGACGAACACTAGGTGCGGCCGTAAGCTGATTAGTGAAACGTTCGCTAAACGCGCCTGTCAGTCCTGACGGCGGAAAAGATGTTCATCGATCATGTTAGTTCAAGGGTGGTGCCAGAATAGCTTGGCGCCTTCAGGCGCCAAGCTATTCTGGCACCAACCTTGAACTAACATGATCGATTTGTCTACTAAATTGCAAATGCTATGCAGGCGAACAGAGAACAAGTCCTAAGTTCGTGAATTTCAGTCTGCCATGGTCGATCAGGCTCCTGAACTGTTACGTCGTCTTCGGGGGGCTACTTCTAAACATGGGAATATTGACCTGCGGCTTGAATAACTTTGACTGAATGCTCTATTGAGCGATGGATAGGTGGATGGATGGGGTGGGTGGGTGGGTGGATGGATGGGTGGGTGGGTGGGTGGGTGGGTGGGTGGATGGAGGATGAGTGTGTGGGTGGATAGGTGGGTGGGTGGATTGACTGACCGATTGATGGACGGACGCCGATTGATGGATGGATGGTTAGATGGATGGATGGACATCCACGGCACTGGAATGATAATGGACGGCCCTAACGGGTATGGAGCAGCTACAACTATTACCTGCGAAGTACGACCTGAACACTGCGATCAGTTTAGGCGCACTGCAACTGTGCCACTTTGATTTACCAGGACCTTTCAACGGTCATGTCAAAAACAAGCCCGTCTTTTGGCCCGTCCTTGGACTGAAAGGTGTGTGTATTGCTGTCTCGGTGTTTACCGTGACATGCAGAGCAGTTGGGCGTCTGGCGGCAAAGGTCTGGCGGTACGTTTCTTTGCGGGACGTCACCAGACACACGAGTGTGTTCGTCACCATGTCTTCCACTGCGGAGATGGTCTGCGTATACTTTACCTTTGCCTGATAGTCAGGGGCCGATCATGCAGGGTTTGACCAATTGTTTCACCCATTCAAAGTGCCCCGCATCAACAGCTGCGGGAGCGTCATATAGCGTTGCCGCCGGCTTGCAACAGCACGTTGTTAGAATTACTGTAAACACTTCAAGCTTAAGTGCATTCCACTTTACCACCCCTACTCATTACGCACGCCTTTAGGACACGCTTCGACGAATAGCTAGAAACATAATTGGTGGACACAGAGTTGTTGTTTTTTTTTTAATTACTGTGCACAATAAATGAAATGCTGTCTTTCGGCTGAACACCACCCAACTGCAAGAGGCAAAGACTGCCATGAGCCCATGCAGATGTGGGGGCTCATGGCGTTCTTTGCCTCTTGCTGATCTAGTTTATAGCTGTGCCCTATATTGATAGATGGGGGTTTGGTGTTCAATTGACATCATTTCAACCCTTTGGATGTCGGTAGGCTTTTTTTTTTTTTTGTTTGTTTTTTTTTGTTTGTTGTTCAGGTGGTTCCGACAGGAATCGCCTTGACAAAAAACCGCTACCGACAGCCAAACGGTTACAGACTTAAGCTGTGTCAGCTTACCCCAAAGGAGTTAACCCCTTCGCTGCCAGTGGACCCAGACTGTGTTTCTGAAATCTTTGTGAATTCAGCGCCAAAGAACCCCAAGCCTTTCAAGGAACATGGATATAGCGTGGTTTCAGCAAGAGGCATAGATCCTCATGAGCCCCCGCAACTGCGGGGGCTCACGAGGATCTATGTCTCTTGCAGTTGCATTGGTTCCACCTTTTCTCAACAGCGATGGGGTTAATGTGACGTTATTAATTGCGCATTTCTCCTGTCGGCCTGTTTTCAGTGGTTGCCATTCCCCTGACGACCACTGCAATTTACTAAAGTATTGGATTTGGACATTTTTGTTTTGATAGTCCGATGCTTAATTCGGAACTAAACTGGAGTCAAGTTATATTTGATAATGCATTTTTGCCATGAAACACGACAAATGATTAATCAAAACTTGATTGCGTTTTGCTTTTTTTGTGCCTGGTGAATGTCCCGTTGGGATTTGCGGAATTCTGGTGACCATGGAAACAAACTGGGAATTTATGAACGGATCGATATGAAACACATCGTAATAGTCACCATCACCATCATCATCATCAACAACAACAACAACAACAACAGTGTCAAGCATCATCATCATCGTCGTTGTCACTGATAATTTATGTCACTAATCTGTAATCACCATCTCGTCGCCATCATCAGTACGCTTTTGAGCGCTAGGCCGCGAAGATGATAAAGGTGACGGTGTGCCCCATTATACAACTTAACCTTTACGGCGTAACCCATCAGGGTGTGGGCAGCCGTTTTTTGTCGCGATCATTTCTGAGGGAATCATCGGGACTAAAACTGCTGCCGACAGCCAAAGGGTCAATTTTTTTTTTTTTTTTTTTTTTTTTTTTTTTTTTTTTTGTCCACCACAATGGTGCTTTCAAAGACGGGGCATCGGAAAAGGGGCGGAACGAAGTTTGAGCCTAGCTGCGGGGTTGGAACCCGCGACCTTTCGGACGACAGTCGAACGCTGTACCACCTGAACCCTGTACCCTGTACCCAGCTCTCCTTGTCCGTCATTGTAGACGGAACGTGATGCACGAGTAAATCACACATTTACTTTGCCTTCAGTCCCACTCCTGTATATATATTGTCTTCTCACTTTTACGTTAGACCGACCTGATTCCGAGTGATTGAACGGAAACTAAGCAATATTTTTAACCTGGCGCTGCGACATTATGTGGTTCGACCATGATATTTCAAGGGTGGTGTCGGAATAGCTTGGCGCCTAAAGGCGCCAAGCTATTCCGACACCACCCTTGAAATATCATGGTCGATCTATCTCACGAACTGTGACGTAGACCTCAGGGGAGGTCTCCAAATTTGGTAATGTTTTCCTCAGCTAACCCCTTCCCTGCTACAGCACGAAACTTGGATACAAACTGGCCTCAGCAAGAGGCATAGATCCTCATGAGCCCCCGCCGTCGCGGGGGCCCATGAGGATCTATGTCCCTAGCAGTCGGATCGTGTTCACTTTTTCTCGGCAGTGAAGGGGTTAATCGGAACACAGCCAGCAAGGCCAGCAGAGCGCACTTCAATTCATAATAAAGCAAATCGATTAACTGGAAACCGTCTGCCGGACATCGTCGCATTTGCCAGAAGCGTGGATGCTCGCGGCGTGGAAAAAAACACACAAGCGCAAAGTTCGGTATTGATTCTTGGCGCTTTTCTTTGCCATAACACAAGCAAGATCCAATTTCAAGAGGCATAGATCCTCATGAGCCCCCCGCAGTTGCGGGGGCTCATGTGGATCTGTGCCTCTTGCTAACCCAATTTTTATATCCATGTTTCTACTGCGTCTTCAGATGGTAGATGCTGCTTGATTTTATGAGAATCTATGCCGCCGTTTGCAGATGTGAGATTGCGCAGTCTGCTTGTGACAATATGTCTGTTTGTAGTACTTGGTGATCACCTCATGTAATCATTGGGCTTATGAAATCATCGTTTAGTTTGTTATTGATTCTGTCTGGAAGATTTCCGCATCCCAGTGATGTACTCGTGCCCAAAAAAAACCTCCCTAAAAAACCCCAAACCAAACCATAAAAAACACACAACTGATTACAAGCTTTGCTGACACTGTATTTCATTTATAAGTTCTTGTATGTCATCTAAGAGCTGTGTGAAAACAACTTTCAGAAACTGTTGAATAACCGCGGCCGGTACGAGTGCCTAATGCAATGTTTTTTGTTGTTTTTTTTTTTGTTTGTGTTTTTTTACGCGACTTGAGGACACATACACTGTGTCAATGTTGACTTATCCACCCCTGGTGTTTCGCAACGCTGACAAAAGCTAGAGACGAAACGTGCACCTACACATCGTCGTAACAGCGTCTTTGACCCTTTGCGTGTCGGCAGCCGTTTTGTCGCGATGATTCCTACAGGAATCATGGCGACATAAACCGCTACCGACACGCAAAGGGTTAAAAACGATCTGCTCCACGACAGGCTGTGATTGCCAAAATTCGCCTGTGCAACGGGTTATCAATATTGTCTTGCCTCAACTAAGACTTCCTCCCTTCTGTTAACAACAATACAAGCACGCGTACCAGAGGCTTTCAGCTGCCTTTCTGAAAGTAACGGAAGGAACTCTCCTGCGCGCAGAGAAGAAGAAGAGCAGAAACGTCTTTTATTTAACGACACTCAGACTTAATAATTAAAGTCAGCCCTTTTGCCCAGCATTATTGTGAGACATAATAATAAGAACATTCATGAAGGAGATATTGTGATCTGTTATGCCTCTCTTGCCTTGAGTAGGTCGCTTTAATCCATCCAGCCCCAATGCCCTACAGCAGGAGATGGATGGACCAGGATAATTCAAGGGTAGTGCCAGATTAGCTATTATCAAGGTCCATCCATCTTCTGCAACTGTTACATAATCGTTAAGTGACACCTCCCAAATTTTGGAAATGTGGCCTTGGGGCTGAATGGGACAAGGCGCCGATTTCATGCGTCTATTGAAACTGTACCCGTCCTTACTCCTTCTGAACAAATAAGCCTAGTTGGCATGTACAAATACCGTGCGTAGCGAACTTGAAAACTCAGTGTGCTTCTCAGTCCTATTGAAAGTGCCGCTCAGTAGCTAACACCAGCGGACCTTGTATAAGATCTGCACAGTGTGAACACTTGCGTTAAGACAGGTATTATTCTGAGTGGTTGAACGGAATAAATAAGGAATATCTCAAAGCCTATAAAGCCCTGGCACAGTACGGCAGGATGTGGATCGGCCAGGATATTTCAAGTGTGATGTCGAAATAGCTTGGCGCCTCCAGGCGCCAAGCTATTCCGACACCACCCTTGAAACATCCTGGTCGATCTATCTCACAAACTGTGACGTCGACGGCTCAGAGTATATCTCCAAATTTGATAATTTCGTCCACAGTTAATCAGGACACAGCCATTAAGGTCACCAGTACGCACTTCAATTTGTAAGCTCATCGATTTACTCAGAGCCGTCTCTCGGACATCGTCGCATTTGCCAGAAGCGTGGAGGGGGGGGGGGGGCACACACACCACACAAACGCAATGTAACGTTCGGTATGGATTCTTATATACGATCTGTACAGTGCGTGCAGAACTGACACGAAATCTGAATGCAGCTTGTTTACATAAAAGTACATAATTCATTCTGACCGGCTGCTCGAGGGCTTCTAAACCCATTGGCCTTATAACCTGTCCACAAAAAAATGGCAGGTACATTTTAGACACGGGAAAGGGGGGGGGGTCGGGGGGGGGGGGTACTAGGAGGGGTTGTACGCTTGACAGAATTGTGACTTCTTGTAGTTGAAACAACAAGGAGAGGATGAGCCAACACTAACACTAACCTTAGGTTTCACCTGACTTGGAGCTCGGGCACAACCTAAGGAAAACTCAGTTCGAGTCATTGTCGGTTATACTTTCCTGTGATCAAAACTGCGCGTAGAGAAGAGCTTTATTTCCTCGTATAAAGTCAGCTGAAACTTACCGCGGTTTATTTTAATAAGAAGTAACCCTTAGGCTGTCGGTAACGCGTTTTGTCGAGGTGACTCCTTCAGGAATCACCTCGACAAAACGCGCTACCCTCAGCCAAACAGTTAATTAGGTAAAAAAAAAAGTAAAACAGGCAGCGTTTTGTAAGAACCCGCAAACGACTAAGTTTATTCACACCAATGCAGTCATCAGTTCAGTTTGTTGGGTACCATTCGGGATAGGCAATGGCATGTGTTACCAAATAGACCATATCTGCATTAGCAAGAAATTCAGAAGATCCCTTCAAGATGTTCGAGTGAGGAGGGGAGCAGATGTCGCCTCAGACCACCATCTGCTTACCTTAAGAATGAAGCTCAAGCTAAAGAAAAGCCGCACAGAGACAACAAGAAGACAGCGCTATAATGTAGGCCTCCTGAGAGAAACTGGAGTTAGAGAAGAGTTCAAACTGGTGCTGTCCAACCGGTTTCAAGCGCTACAGGAGCTAGTAAATGAAGAGGAGGCGGTCACCACAGAGCAGCAGTGGAAGGCAGTTAGAGAGGCGCTGAACTCAACCTGCAAAGACACTGTAGGGTTCAGGAAACACCACCACAAGGACTGGCTGTCGGCACAGACCTTGAAGAAGATAGAAGCGAGGAAGCAGAAGAAAGCAGCGGTCAACAACAGTCGCACGAGAGCAGCCAAAGTAAGGGCACAGGGGGAATACTCGGAAGCCAACCGCGAGGTGAAGAGGAGTATCAGGGCAGACAAGAGGGCCTACACAGAAAGCCTGGCAGCAGAGGCAGAAAAGGCAGCAGGCAGCGGCAACATGAAACAGCTCTACGACATTACCAGAAGATTGTCGGGTAAGTATGGCCATACAGAAAGACCAGTAAAAGACAAAGAAGGCAAGCCTATTGCAGACAGAGCAGACCAACTCGACAGATGGGCCGAGTATTTTGAAGAGTTACTGAACAGACCTAGCCCACCCGACCCCCCCGACATCCAGCCGGCAGAGACCGACCTACCCATCAGCTGTGACAGACCCAGCCGGGAAGAGATCAGAAAAGCAGTGGCATTTTTGAAGAATGGCAAAGCAGCAGGGCCAGATGGCATCCCAGCGGAGTCTCTGAAAGCAGACCTAGAGACAACAGTTGAGATGCTGTACCCACTGTTTGGAAAGATCTGGGAAGAGGAGGTGATGCCGGCTGACTGGAAGGAGGGGTACCTAATCAAGCTTCCCAAGAAAGGCGACCTCAGCAAGTGTTCCAACTACAGAGGAATCACCTTGCTGTCAGTACCAGGAAAGGTCTTCAACAGGATCATCCTAGAAAGAATGAAGAGCTCCGTTGACCCCCAGCTGAGAGACCAGCAAGCAGGATTCAGGAAGAACCGATCATGTACAGACCAGATCGCCACTCTCCGCATCATCGTGGAACAGTCTCTGGAGTGGAGCTCCCCGCTGTACGTCAACTTTGTGGATTATGAGAAAGCATTTGACAGCGTGGACCGAGAGACTCTGTGGAAACTCCTACGACACTACGGTGTACCCACAAAGCTCGTCCGCCTGATCAAGAGCAGCTATGATGGCATGACATGTCGCGTGATCCACGAAGGGCAGTTCACCAGAGAGCTCCAGGTCAGAACTGGTGTCAGGCAGGGGTGTCTGCTGTCTCCGTTCCTCTTCCTACTGGCCATAGACTGGGTCATGAAGATGACCACAGAGCACAGACGAAGTGGAATACAGTGGACACTGTGGACACAGCTTGACGACCTCGATTTTGCAGACGACTTGGCACTACTGTCCCACACTCATCAACAAATGCAGGACAAGACCACGAGGCTTGCTGACATCTCGTCCCAAGTGGGCCTCACCATTCACAAACAGAAAACAAAGACAATGAGGCTGAACGCAACCAGGGAAGAACCAGTCTTGCTTGCTGGCACCCCGTTGGAGGAGGTGGAGTCCTTCACCTATCTCGGGAGCATCATAGACAAAAAAGGCGGCACTGATGCAGATGTCAGAGCACGAATCGGTAAAGCCAGAGCAGCCTTTCTCCAGTTGAAAAAAGTATGGAGTTCCAGAGAGCTGTCACAACACACCAAAGTCCGGATTTTCAACTCCAATGTAAAAGCAGTTCTCCTATATGGAGCAGAGACTTGGAGATTGACAAAAACCACAGTCAACAGAGTACAGACCTTCATGAACAGTTGCCTTAGAAGAATTTTGAAAATCCACTGGCCAGAGAAGATCAGCAACGTCAGACTCTGGGAGAGAACAGAGCAGATAACAGCAGAGAATGAAATTGGGCGAAGAAGATGGGGATGGATCGGTCACAGTCTGAGAAAGCCAGCTTCCAGTATCACTAGGCAGGCATTGTCATGGAACCCCCAGGGAAAGAGGAAAAGAGGTAGGCCGAGAAACTCCTGGCGTCGAGACCTCCAAGCAGACATCAAGAGACTGGGAACCACCTGGAGTAGAATCGAAGGAGAAGCACAGGACAGGAGTTGCTGGAGGTCTCTCGTCGACGGCCTATACCCGGGTAGGGGTGACAGGCGTAAGTAAGTAAGTAATGGCATGTGTTGGGTCTTGCTGTTTACTTACGAGGGGAAGGCCGCCTGGGGCTTTATTTGTTCGTACTTACTTGTACCTTTGTATGGCTGACGTTTCTCCCCAAAATACAAAGTAAGAAAACAACAACAAAAATCCGTTTAATTTGATAGTATGTCTATGTCTTTAAAAAAAGTGTGTAAAAACACAAAATGGCCCTTAATAGCTTTGGCTGGTGTTTTCCCCCCCAGAGCACGAAGTACGTGACAAACCAACAATGACAGTAGTAAAGTGTATTGCTAGCATTTCTCACCAAAACACAGATTATTATTATTTTTTTAATGTTCGTTAGTTACTAAGGAACATTTTTTACTTTGTGATGTGTGAAGACACGCCAGCCATAGTGTTTTATATTGTATACATAATATGTCATCTAATCACTATGTACCAGTCTCAGGACTACAGCTTTTCAAGTATACTCATGACCAAGAGAAATGGGACATCATCATACCATCGGAAATACTTGACAGTGGACAGAGTTGGACCACTAGGCCATGCCGTACAGGTGTGTTACACTACTAGTGCCGCAAGAGTAGCTTGGTTAGTCAGCATTATCAGGGGGCATACCCGAGCGCCGAGCTATCAGGCACTACCCGGTGTCATCCACCTTTTGCTAGTGGGCTGTCAGCGGAAGGGACGCTAAGCAGTTGGCAGCTTGATTCACAGCTTTGACTTGGAGGTTGATGGACATAGTGCCGATAACCCCTTTGCTGCCAAGAAAAAGTGAACGTAATCCGAGTGCAAGAGACATAGATCCTCATGATCCCCCCGCAGTGTAGCGGCGGTGGCTTATGGGGATCTATGCCTCTTGCCGATACCAGTTTGTATCCTTGTTCCTTGGAAAGCTTGTTTTTTTGTTGTTGTTGCGCTAAACTAACATAGGTGAATAAAGATTTCAGATATATTTACAGTTGTGCAGGCGACAACAGCAGCATGGTTGTTCCACGCGCACAGTTGAATTTAGCTGTTTGCTGGACCTATAAGTGCCTGGAAGTGCCTGGCCGCTTGACCGTAGACCATCACGCGTGTAACTCGTAGATTTTTTTTTTTTTTTTTTTTTTTTTTTTTTTGGGGGGGGGGGGGGGGTTTAAAATATAAACGCCAAGCGTACGTTTTTGTTTTTGACTTGCGCAAGTGCCGGTGTTCCGAGTTTTGATGGCCCCTTTCAAACACATAGCTCTCTGATAAAGTTCGGCGTTAAAAAAAAAAAAATACAGATTCCCACACTGAAGCCGCTTCCATCTGCAAGAGGCATAGATTTTCGTGAGTCACTGCAGAGCAGGGGCTCACGAGAATCAATGCCTCTTGCGTACTATCAGCGCTATTTACACTCTCAGGTGTAGGAGCTGATAGGGGTTATGAGCGTTCAACTAGCACACACGTGCTTGTTTAGGAAAACTGCCAACAAATTTGTTTTCAAAACCAGATGCCCATACATCACTTAGCGTGAGGCGTCGTTAATGAGACTCTGAAAATGAGGTTTTCCGGTGTGAAAAAGATAAGAGACTGAATCGAGTCTCTCTCTCTCTCTCTCCCTCCCTCCACTTGCCTCCCTCACCCTGGCCCCCCACCCGGGTCTGCCCTGGGGGACTTGGGTGGGGTTAGGTACTTTTTAGTTCCCAGGGTCACCCTGGTCAGCCCCACAGGGTGAGTTTTTCTCTCTATTCTGGGGCATGTGTTTCTGTCTACCCTTGGTCTATTCACCTGTATTTGCCTTTTTAAAACTCTCCCTACTGTCTGCACTGCCTGTAGCTCTTGATATTGGATGTGTGTTGCTAAATGGTCTTAGCTTTATTTAGGCCCCATGTGTTAGGTTTATTTAATGTATTTGACCGGCTGGCGACATACATTCAATGTTCTGTTTATTTTTTTTTTCACAAGCAGTGCAGGCACGTCCTGAGAAAGCCTTGTTGCTGTCGGGACGTTAAGCAATGTACAATCAATCAATCCCTCACCCTGGCACCATGTATCATGCCCATAATGCATTAATCATACATAATCAAAGGTGCATGTACGTTTAGTTTATCCTCAGAAACAGACTTTGAGCAAAATCAGTATCGGCAGCGGCACTGATTAACTTAAGTTGCTGGTTCCACCCTGGCTTCAGGCCCCGCCACACATGCCCGATTTTGAGGCCGATTCCCGAGCAGTTTCGTATCGGTACTGAGGTGATCGGGCCGGACTATAAAAACGTGTGCACTGACACACATTTCCCGACTTTTTCAGTAGCCGACCGGTTTGAAGCGAAGATCAAAGTCGTACCTGTTCTGCACTGAACTGAAATGGCTGCTTGTTTTGACAGTGATGATGATGTGCTTGCATTATCAGCATTTTGCATCATATTCGGGTGAAGAGGCGGGCGAGACATCGGCAACGAAGGTGGTACTGATCTTCCGCCATTTTCAAACTGAAACAACGTGCGGCTTTGCGAGACGCGCTCTGATTGGTTGAAGCTTACAATCGGGGCCGATTCGGATCGGAAAAAATAGAGCAGGTTCTAGACACCCGATTCCCAGCCGATTGGGAACGGATCGGATATATGACGTCATCCGATCGCAATCGGATCGGAATCGGCTTCATGAAAGTCGGGGACAACCGGCATGTGTGGCGGGGCCTTTCGAGTGCTACAGTAAAACGGGTTCTCAGTGGTGTCTCAATTCCGGGCTGACAAGCAACATAGTGAGTCAGTAGCGGGCACACTGATGCAACAGAAGCCGTGCCGTCGCTTCTACCCTGATGTTCATAGAGGAATTCAGGCTCCGTGTGACGCATCCAAACCCGCACTTCAAAAGGTCTAACGTAAACCTAAATGGAGTTTCAAGTGAATGTCGTAAAATGAAAGACTTTTCATTCATACGACGTTCAAACTTCATATCGGTTTACGTTAGTCCCTTTGTGCAGCATTATCAAGAGCATTGATATGGCGAACTACTAACATTTATTACATGGGAAAGGTGGCTTTAAATAAAGCTAGGAGCCACAGTTTATAACCCGGTTCGGCTCGGGACTGACAAAATGCATTAAGGTTCAAAATCACAGCCTGCACAACACCTACTTCTCAGACTGAGAAGAACCCAACGAAGATTAGAAAAGACAACACAGTTTATTGATATTTCATGTAAAACCCCTTGTTCAGAACAGACAAATAAGCAAGGATACAGTTCGCTACTTGTCAGTGCGTGGAGAAATTAAGTGACAATGTTCTCAGTCGCTTGGGTTTTCCGTGGTCTCACTGGTGATTTTCAGTCTTACTGGTGAAAGTCTGTGGTTTTTCCAGTGATGCTGGCGGCTCGTGCTATCCAGATTTGTGGCATGATAACAGCTAGTGCCTGAGACTTAACTGGTTTGGGTGCGGCGTTACACTGCGCTCCAAGCGTAAACGCAATGTTGAATCCAGACTCCCCGGTCAGTGAACCATTCATTTGTTGTCGATCGACAAGTCCATAATCAAGATCAGCTTCAGTATTACGAGCATCAGAGTATCGCGAAATCGGATATAGCACGGTTCAGTTAGTGGCTTCCTAATGAAAATGTCCTCTGGACGACTCCAGCCTAAGTTGGCCCGCGCACTGCTGTGCGCTGGCCAACTAAGGCTGGAGTCGGCCAGAGGACATTTTGCTCAGTTGTGTGAAACCTGTGTAAGTTTAGCACCACATTAACGCGAATTAACGCAGATAGTGCGATATGACTTAGTGGCTCTCTCTCTCTCTCTCTCTCTCTCTCTCTCTCTCTCTCTCTCTCTCTCTCTCTCTCTCTCTCTCTCTCTCTCTCTCTCTCTCTCTCTCTCTCTCTCTCTTTCTTTCTTACAAAATTTAAGTCTCTGTCGTCTATATAAATGTGACTGTTCTTATGACCTTCCGACGTCTCAACTAGCTATGTCCGATTGGCCAGTGTGACTTTTTTAGCTGATTACTTTTAAACTGTATTTACATCATGTTTAAATACCTTTCTCTTAATCTGGCTGACCAGTCTGTTACCCCTCCCGCCGTGAGATGGCTTTAGTCGCCTGCTCGGCGTTAAACCCCAATAACTATTCTCTCTCTCTCTCTCTCTCTCTCTCTCTCTCTCTCTCTCTCTCTCTCTCTCTCTCTCTCTCTCTCTCTCTCTCTCTCTCTCTCTGTGTCTGTCTCTCTGTGTCTGTCTCTCTGTCTGTCTCTCTCTCTCTCTGTCAGTCTGTCTGTCTGTCTCTCTGTCTGTCTCTCTCTCTCTGTCTCTCTCTCTCTCTCTCTCTCTCTCTCTGTGTCTGTCTCTCTGTGTCTGTCTCTCTGTCTGTCTCTCTGTCTGTCAGTCTGTCTGTCTGTCTGTCTGTCTGTCTGTCTGTCTCTCTCTCTCTCTCTCTCTCTCTCTCTCTCTCTCTCTCTCTCTCTCTCTCTCTCTCTCTCTCTCTCTCTCTCTTTCTTTCTTACAAAATTTAAGTCTCTGTCGTCTATATAAATGTGACTGTTCTTATTACCTTCCGACGTCTCAACTAGCTATGTCCGATTGGCCAGTGTGACTTTTTTAGCTGATTACTTTTAAACTGTATTTACATCATGTTTAAATACCTTTCTCTTAATCTGGCTGACCAGTCTGTTACCCCTCCCGCCGTGAGATGGCTTTAGTCGCCTGCTCGGCTTTAAACCCCAATAACTATTCTCTCTCTCTCTCTCTCTCTCTCTCTCTCTCTCTCTCTCTCTCTCTCTCTCTCTCTCTCTCTCTCTCTCTCTCTCTCTCTCTCTCTGTGTGTGTCTGTCTCTCTGTGTCTGTCTCTCTGTCTGTCTCTCTCTCTGTCAGTCTGTCTGTCTGTCTCTCTGTCTGTCTCTCTCTCTGTCTCTCTCTCTCTCTCTCTCTCTCTCTCTCTCTCTCTCTCTCTCTCTCTCTGTGTGTGTCTGTCTCTCTGTGTCTGTCTCTCTGTCTGTCTCTCTGTCTGTCAGTCTGTCTGTCTGTCTGTCTGTCTGTCTCTCTCTCTCTCTCTCTCTCTCTCTCTCTCTCTCTCTCTCTCTCTCTCTCTCTCTCTCTCTCTCTCTCTCTCTGTGTCTGTCTCTCTGTGTCTGTCTCTCTGTCTGTCTCTCTGTCTGTCAGTCTGTCTGTCTGTCTGTCTGTCTGTCTGTCTCTCTCTCTCTCTCTCTCTCTCTCTCTGTGTGTGTGTGTGTGTGTGTGTGTGTGTGTGTGTAGACGAAAGACCTAAAACGGGTGACTGTCTTTACCATCCTTATGGAAACTGGGTATGTGTATAATTCTGGGTTTCCAAGTCAGACACCCATTTTTTCTGAGGGTTGTTTCTGCATTGTCTTGCGGTAAAGATTCATAAAAAGTAAAAAAATCCGTTTTTCTCATTTTGGCGTTAACACATGCACTTTTGTGTTTAACAGACACGCCGGTAGTGTGTTTGAAAACTTGTCCCTCCCAGCAATGTGTGTGTGTGTGTGTGTTGTGACACAGAACCCTGAAAATGAGCGTGTATGTATTACATCACCCTTCTCAGCTAGCTATAAATAACTTCATAGCTGATATGGGTCAGGGGGGATATTTTGTTGTTTTAGGGAGTAAATTGTTTATGTTTCTACAGAATTAGGTTTGTTATTTGAGGGTGTGGTTGTTTTGTTAAAAAAAAGTGTTGAGTTGTAATGTACTTCCGGGGTGATGTGGAGAAAGGTGATGTCTAGTGGCAGATTTGAGATTCATGTATACGTTCACCAGGGACTTAGCCTATACGTTTTCTACGTTTGTTTCCATGTCAGATGAAGAATATTTGATCTGAAACGTCGTTCTTTGTTTCTATTTTAAAGGGTTTTTCGCCACTATCTTCTGTTTTAGTTTGACTTAGCCTATAATTATATTCGTGCGCCGGTTGCTAAGAAGTGAAGTGATTGTATGAGTGCGCATTGTAAGAGAGGACGTTTAGACTTTGGGTGAGGCTGCTGTTGTCTTTTGTCCTGCCCGACCTTTTGGTTGAACCTGTTGCTTTATTTTGTAGGTTTGTCGATGTTATCAATGCCGCATCTCCTTTTGGATTGTATGCACAAATTGATTGAATGGAAATGACGTCACAGAGTCAGCGTCGTTTCATGCGTCGTCTGCACCAGTCAGTCGTTTAGTGCAGTTAAAAGAGTGCAGGCTTGGATGGGCCATTTTCTGATGTAATAGTAAAGTATTATTTGTGTGAATGCTGTCCGTTTGAAGGAAGGTTGATTGATTGTACATAGCTTAACGTCCCGACAGCAACAAGACTTTCTCAGGACGTGCCTGCACTGCTAGTGACAAAAACTCAACAGAATATTGAATGTATGTCGCCAGCCGGTCCAATACGTTAAATAAAACCTACGACATGGGGCCTAAATAAAGCTAAGACCATTTAGCAACACACATCGAATATCAAGAGCCACAGGCAGCGCAGACAGTAGGGAGAGTTTAAAAAAGGAAAATGCAGGTGAATGGACCAAGGGTAGACAGAAACACATGCCCCCGGAATATAGAGAAAAAACCCACCCTGTGGGGCTGACCAGGGTGCCCCTGGGAACTAAAAAGTCCCCCAGGGGAAGGACTGGAAAGTCGAGTGTTGAGGGCAGACCGGTTGGGGGTGTTTCAGGGAAGGACTGGAAAGTCGAGTGTTGAGCGAAGCCCGAGAGAAGGCGAGGATGGGAAAAATATCCAGCACTATACGTTGGAATAGATGCATATCAGTTACGACATGCTTGTAAATTAAAACACTTTTAACCCCACCCGGGTCTGCCCTGGGGGACTTGGGTGGGGTTAACTACTTTTTATTTCCCAGGGGCACCCTGGTCAGCCCCACAGGGTGGGTTTTTCTCTCTATTCTGGGGCATGTGTCTCTGTCGGCCCTTTGTCCATTCACCTGTATTTGACTTTTTAAAACTCTCCCTACTGTCTGCACTGCCTGTAGCTCTTGATATTGGATGTGTGTTGCTAAATGGTCTTAGCTTTATGTAGGCCCCATGTGTTAGGTTTATTTAATGTATTTGACCGGCTGGCGATATACATTCAATGTTCTGTTTAGTTGTTGTTTTTTCACAAGCAGTGCAGGCACGTCCTGAGAAAGCCTTGTTGCTGTCGGGACGTTAAGTAATGTACAATAAAACACTTTTAACATTAAGAAAAGTTGAGTTAAAAGAGGTTTTAAAACAGTTTTCATAAAAACTTTTGCCCGACACGCTTCTAAAAACAACATTTTCTTAGTTTTAAACCTTGTACCGCGCCATAAACGCCACGATTGCTTTTCAGTCTTAGCTGTCCTATAGTGTGGAATGTGGGACTTTGCCAACTGGATCCATCTGGTGCACTCCAAATGAGTATTTGTGAGTGGTTTGACGTGCAACTCAGTGTGCGCCTCTGAAATGACCTACTGATTCCACTGATAATGAAACTCTTTCATTCATAAGAGTGCATTGAGCAGCTCTATAAACCAAAAGTGATGACCCCCTCTCCCCCCCCCCCCACCCTCCCCTCCCCCCCCCCCCCCGCCCCGCCCCCCACACACACACACTTCTCCCCCCCCCCCAACCCCCTTACAACCCCACTCAAACAATCATAATAGTAAAATCAACCAAAGGTATCTTTAGTGAGGTATTTTCACTGTAATCCCAGTTTTGTGTGAGAGGCACCCACTTTTGGGGTAAACACCCATTTTTTTTCCATCCAGTGGCTCTGTTTCTAGAAAATGTCTATTTTATTTTAAGTTGTAGAGCTTAGTTATAAGGTGAGTTCTAAACATTGGCATCAACTCCAGAGCCCTAGAATAAATAGAAATATGGGAACCCATTTTCACATAAAATGGTAGGTCACCCAGTCTGAGGGTTTTGTGTTCATGTGTGTGTGTGTGTGTGTGTGTGTGTGTGTAAACTGTAAAAGTCGATCGTCCAGTCAACACTGTGACAGACGCAACTGGCTAGCCGAGGGCATTCGGTACCTGACCCATCGCTGGACATTGATTAAGTACCCACACCACTCTAGGGGAAGGGGATGTGGTGTAAGTACCCTGTGATAACCCCAGACTGTCTGTCCTGACATCGATAGTCTTGCCACTTACCGCTAGACCAGAGCTAGCCTGTGATCGAACCGACAACGTCGCAATCCATTCACGCCTAGCGCTGCTGCAGGAGACAGATCGGCCATGATAGTTAAAGGCCCACTGCTGCCGTAACTGTTCGATACGCTAATGTAACAGATAGTTACGAAACGCTGCACACAGGTCTAGTTATAGTTCATTTAGACACAGGAGAATCCAGTTCAGCACACGTCGTCTTTATATCAAGTAACCTGACAATGACTCCACTCCGTTCTAGAAATACAACGCTATTAGTACGAGAAATAGCTAAAAATTGATTGACACGCTAATGGCTGCGCAGAATAAATCAGTAAGTGCGATTACGCGTGTGCTTTTGCAGCGTGTCAAACTGCTGTTAAAGTTCATTAGGTGTATCGACAAGGCATAACAGACACAAATGGTGCTGAAAGGTGTCTTCAGATTTATGCGTGATGGTACTTTTAACACGTGTAGCTCCGATGTATTACAACAGAGTATGGATCGACCATAGTCCATAATTATTGTAAGACATGCTATAATAATAATACATTTCTAAAGGAGATATTGCGAGCAATTAACCCTTTATTGCCAGAGCAGATCGTTTTAAGCAGTTCAGACTTCTTTCAAAGCCTTGATGTAGGACTGTTAACCCCTTTCCTGCCACGGTCCGTATACTGTATTTCTGAAATCTTTGTTCATTCAACGACCAAAAGCCACAAGCATCCAAGAAACATCGATACAAATGCTTCTCAGCAAGAGACATAGATCTTCATGAGCCCCCGCAATTGCGGGGGGCTCATAAGGATCTATGTCTCTTGCAGTTGGATCGTGTTCACCTTTTCTCGGCAGTCAAGGGGTTAACCCCACTAGATGTGCAGCTATCGGGTTTGTTGGGGTTTAGTCACAGTTCTGCTGTAGCGATGCTTACAAGAAGTATTTGACATTGCCACACGGTACCGTATTTCTCTATCCCCTGCTGCGAAAAACAAAACAAACACACAACCGCACCAGGTATAGATCCTCATGAGCCCCCGCAACGGCTGGGGCTCATGAGGATCTATACCTCTTGCTGAAACCACGTTGTATCATACTCGGCCATCATGTCTTCCTTGCACGGCTGTGCCCGGGATCTTTCACGTTCACGATGAACTGTACCCCGATTTCAAAAACAGTCTACGTCCACTGGCCCAGTCGCTGGGCCGTGAAAGATTTAACTTTTGACAAGCAAGCGTTACGGCTTGACTTATTACCTCATGCTGCGATTCCGTTCCCAGAATCAGACACCTAGACCCTACTAAATTCTGGCAAAACACGCATTCCTTGATAGCAAATGTTTTACATTTTACCGACAAGATTTGTGCCGGCGGGAAACGCTTGTTCGGTGATAAGAACGCCGCTTGGTAGAGGGAGAACAATATATTTTCATGGGGTCAAGTGTAAACATCGTTGGCCTGAATGTTTGCCACTTTAACATATATCAGCCTTTTTTGTACCGACCTGCTGTTCGCGCATTTTGTTGATGGTGGGAGAATGGCGGGGGCCTCAGTGACTTTTGCCACTCAAATATTAGCTGTAGGTCTAACCGCCGTTGTACGCCTAAGTTCGTGTGTTTTTGTTTGTTGGGTTTGATGTAGGTTATTTCGGGGTTTAATATCCACGGCATCGAAGTGATAATGGACGGCGGGTTAGTTATGGAGTACGATCTAAACATTGATCAATTCAGGTGCACTGCAACTGTGCCACTTTGACTTACCTGGACCGATGGTTGCGATGTAGGTGAAGGAGTTGGTCTTATATATAGGGGTGGGGTGGGTTAGTGTGGTTTTTTTTTGTTTTGTTTTTTTGTCTACCGCATTTAAAAAATACGGTAGAGTTTGAAATGCGGCTGGGTCGGAGCGCATTCCGGAGCATGCACATGACGTTTTTGGCGTGCGGCGCAGAAATTCTGGCAACATGATAGTAACACGATAAAATGACGTCACGTCTAGCTACGCAAACCTTGCTAAAGAACGTCTTTTTGGCGCCACGCGCCGCGCGCGCGCGCGCGCGTGTGTGTGTGTGTGTATGTGTGTGTGGTGTGTGTGTGTGTGTGTGTGTGTGTGTGTGTGTGTGTGTGTGTGTGTGTGTGTGTGTGTGTGTGTGTGTGTGTGTGTGACAGCGACTAGAGCCCGTGTTTTAGGACGGATAAGCTTGAAATTTTAGGATATTGTCCCTAAAAGAATTATCTCGGGACCTTTTTTTCGATGTTTTGATGCTCATTGGCGAGAAAATGGCCGTTTCACTAAAACCGTTTGATCCAAACTGGAGTCCGTAATTTTTCTTATTTTGGCTAGATATTTTGCGTATAGCTAGATTAAAGGGAGATATTGAATGAGTTCGTTAACCAGCATTGTACCTCTAGAACTTTTTGAGTGATAATTAAATATTTTTTAAAAATATATATTTTCACGTTTTTTTAAATTAATTTCACGAATTATATGGGTTAATCTTAAAACAATTGAATCTTTTTTACGAAAAAAAAACAACAACAAATCTTCTCAATAATAATCGCATGAATTTTCGTAAAAGGATATTTACATAAGCCTACAGTTTGTCTCGGCTGTCGGGTACGATTAGGTGAATTGTGACCTGTATGCCCTAGGTTTGAAAATCAGACAATTTTCTGCACCACTTTTTAGGAGTCATTTATAAAACAGCTAACATAACTTTAATTTTTCTTTTACAAAAAAACAACAACTATCTTCTCATTAATACCCGCATGATTTTTCATAAACAGTGTTTGCATAAGCCTGCTATTTGTCCCGGCACAGGGGTAGGATTAGGTCAAATTGTGACCGGTAAGCGCTAGGCATGAAAATCAGCAAGAAAATTGCAAAGTTGATCCTCTGATACGTCAAATGTTAGTACTGCGATGATGACGTGATTGCCCTCTGTTTGAAGGTTTCGAGTAGTTACTATGAACACGGCGTCGTGGGGCTAATGATGCAATGACGTGAAGCTTGAAGTGACGTCATTTCGCTGCTCGTGCCATTATTCTTCTTCAGAATAGCTATGCTACGCCAGACCACAGAGCTTACGAATGGCGGGAATCGCCGTGTGTCCGTCTTTATTTATGTGTGCCAGTGTGTGTGGATCAGAGGGTTGGTTAGAGTAGAAGGAGATGGATTCCTGTCGCTTCACGAGCCCACAGAGCGTACTAATGGCGGGAAGCTCCGTGTGTTCGTCTTTATTTGTGTGCGCCAACGTGTGTGTTGATCAGAACTTGGCTTAGAGAGGAGGGAAATGAATCATCATTATAAGCCTAAAAATATGAACAGTGCTGAATGTTCCTAAAAGATAAACGCATCTGAGCTCCAAACAATACGGTAGACTTTGGGATGAAATCCTCATCTTGGTTTAAAAAAAAAAAAAAATTAATTAATTTTATTTAATTTATTTATTTGTGGGGGGGGGGGGGGGGCTGTAGGCGCCAAGCTTTTCCGACACTGACCACCCTTGAACTATCATGGTCGATCTGTCTCAGAATTGTGACGTAGAACTCAAAGGATGAAAGAAAAAAAAAGCAAACACGCGGTAATTTATGGTTGAAGCGAACACTGGACAATAGATCACTACACCAGTTTTTCCTTCACCCATTGTCTTCGGCGGTTGTAAATATCGCCCAGATACTTCAGGGTTTTTTTGTGAGTCGAAATGAGTTTAACACACACTCATTCACCGTCTGTTGGCTGCAAGAGGCATAGATCCTCATAAACCTCTGCAATCGCAAAGGCTTACTATCACTAGCCCCCTAGCTTGAACTTGAAAAAGCCAGCGCCCAGGTTTACAAACTGCAAAGCTAATCGACTTTTCCTTTCTTGCTCTCTGCGTGTTTTTCAACAACTTAAGAAACATGTCTGCTTAGTTTTCGCGTCCTAATGGGTTTGGGGTCTGAACAGGAGTGAGGGCATGGAAACTGGGGTGGAACCCTCGAGGTACAGTCAAACCTGTCCATAAGACTGCTTCTCGGTCAGAACCTGTGAAACGTTCAGACCGGCCGCGCTGTACAGTTCTGTTGTGCACTTTGGCTCCTTCAATGCCAGTGGACGCATTTTGTATTTCTGAATTCTTTGTTAATTAAACACCAGAGAGCCCACATTGTCAAAGGAATAGCCATACAACGTGGTGTCAGCAAGAGACATAGATCCTCATGAGCCCCCGCAATTGCGGGGGCTCATGAGGATCTATGTCTCTTGCAGTTGGATTGTGGTCGGGTTTTTTTTCGCGGCAGTGCAGCTTTGAGCAATTAACGGTGAAGACGCAGCAGGATAAACACAAACGGGTTTCACTCTGCTTGTTTCGTACAAATCATGACTCACTTTAATTTTGTGCCACAGCACGCTCTAAGAAATTACGACATGTTCAGGACCACAGAGAGTCGGACAGAAATTTACATCGGACTTGTGTGTTTTGTGGCGCTGTAAAGTGCATGATTCAGTAAATGGGCATCCCACGGCCACCCACCAAATGCAAATACTACACAAGGAAAGAAAGAAACAAGCAAACAAAAACAACAACAAAATAACGACAAACACACAAACACAGTGACCTTTTCGCCAATGAGAATCGACCTGCTAAACGCCATTTTGGCACGGCAACTGAATTTGCTTGAAATGATGGGAGTGCCGGCGGTAGGCTATAACACGCCAAAATAACTCCCACTCCAATTAATTAATTCATCCTGTCAGAAACGATGAAGGAGTGTCGGCCTGTTTTAACAGGATGACGCTATGTCAGTCGTCCCAGGATCGTTTGCGTACGCCAAAGTAACCCCGGGCCGGTATGGCGTGAGGGCCATTTTGACGTGCTACACCGGTACAGGTCAACCCCACGCACGTATTTCCCAAATTTTGGCGGCGTCATCTAACGACTATGCACCAGTTGCAGGATCGACCATGATAATTCAAGGGTAGTGCCAGACTAGCTTGGCGCCATAGGGGCCCGATGATAATAGCTTTGACTAATGCTAATACGCTGCGCCACCGCGTGCGCGCCACCGCCTGCTAAGCTCAAGTCAGAATACAAAGGAGGAAACGAAAACATGTCGGTCGACAGTAAGACTGACACACTCTTGTTTTAATTTCATTGGATATGCTAATTTACATAAACCAATGAAAAATGAGCGTGGGGCGTATTTCCGGCCACATCTAAAACCTACAACTCGACGTGTGCTGTGAATGATGCTTGACTGTGCAAAAAGCCTTAATACTAAACTATCGGTTTTGATCGGAGGACAAGGTTGGTATAGATTTGTGGCAAAATATCTACCGAGTCTGTTCAGTTCGAGGTTTTAGGCGGATGGTTGCTTTGAGGGTTGAAAACTGTTTTGGAATCACAGTTCTTCGCCGATTTGTGTGCAGACTTGAGTTAGTAGGTGGTGGCGCGCACGCGGTGGCGCAGCGGATTTGCATTAGTCGAAGCTACTTTTATCGGGCCCCTATGCTTGGCGCCGTCCAGTATCACTAGGCAGGCATTGTCATGGAGCCCCCAGGGAAAGAGGAAAAGAGGTAGGCCGAGAAACTCCTGGCGTCGAGACCTCCAGGCAGACATCAAGAGACTGGGAACCACCTGGAGTAGAATCGAAGGAGAAGCACAGGACAGGAGTTGCTGGAGGTCTCTCGTCGACGGCCTATACCCGGGTAGGGGTGACAGGCGTAAGTAAGTATGCTTGGCGCCGATAGGCGCCAAGCTAATCTGGCACTACCCTTGAATTATCATGGTCGATCCATCTCCTGCTGTAGTGCGTCAGGGCTGAATGGGTTAAAGTAGTCTCTTTCATGAAAACCGTGGTCGGGAAAAGAGCTCAGTTGTGCGGGCTTGCAATGAAAGAACAACATTAGCTGCGGAATGCCAGTGACTTTTGTTTTTTCCTGGAGATGCAGACGACATTTTGTTCTCAATGATTTTTTTGTTGTTGCTTTTACTCGGCTTCTCGGCTGCATTCATGGCAGCTCTAATATACAGATACTGCCGCAGTGATTTACACCTATACTCATGGTGTTCTCTGCAACACAGACACGTCCTGACAAGTCAATCTTTGCATATTTTTCGGAGTGTAAATTCCACTGCTCGCAGATAAGTTGTGTTTCTGAAATCGTTCTTAAACCATTTAGCCCCGACGCACTACACCCAGAGATGGATCGACCATGACAATTCAAGGGTGGTCCAGACTGATTCACTTGGCGCCACTGGCACGACCCTTGAATTATCATGGTCAGTCCATCTCCTGTAACTGGTAAATAGTCGGTATGTGATACCTTCATAACTTGGGAAATTCGGTCTTTTGGCTAAATAGGTTAATCAGGGGCGATCAGTTACCTCGGGGAGGGGGGGGGGGGGACGGGGGTCCAACTTTTTGTTGGGACCTTCAACCTGATACAAAAAGGCCTCCCCGACACTAGACCTTGCTCCCAGGGGCCGAAAAATGGAAAAGCGGGAAGGTGGGGGGAAGGAGGGGGGGGGGGGGAAGAGAGAGAGAGAAGGCGCGTGCGTGTTTAGAATCTCACCATGCACCAAAATATCAAACAGCAAGAGGAAGGGGGGGGGGGGGTGGTTCCAAACACCCCCAAAAAGGGACTTTGTTATAGCATTTTAAAGAATTTGAGTTGGGGGGGGTGGGTCTGGAACCCCCTCCACCCGATCCGCCCCTGTTAATTCAAGTCCAAAGAACTTCATCATTTCAAGAAACACGGATACAGAGGTGGGTCAGCAACTGAGACTGGCATAGACTGTGTTACGTTTGTGGTTGTGTTATGCTGTGAGAGCATGTGTGTGTTAATCGTAGGAAACGATCTGATATTTATTTGAGCTATTTTGAATACTGTACGAATCACTACCTTTTTAGTAGGATTTGTTCTCGTTCGCACGGATAGCGGAAATGACTTTGTTATGATACGCTAAGATTAGTCCGGAAGTTTCTAGCAAAGTCGCACGGATAGACGCGGTCGATTTTTGTGATGCATAGTTTCGCTGCGAATAGACCAGGGCTCAATTTCATGTCGGGCCTGTAAATGGTCTAAAAGGCATTTAAACCTTGACGGGCATTTAACTCCCCAAAATCCGCTTTCATGAAACACTTAACTGCCCGATTAAAGGTCCGTAACAGCCCATAAGTTAACGTACCCCACCCCCTCCTGTAAGTGCCCTTAGAGGCCGGTAACTCTCGTTTCCAAAATGGCAGCGATCATTGCAATATGTGCTAGGCGTCAACGACTGAGGAGGAGGGATCGCGTTTTCCGCGACAGAACAAATCCATTAGATATATACGACGATGTAAAGTTGTATAAAAAGTTTCGTTTTCGTCGGCAAGAAATCCTTGCTATTGTAGACGACGTGGAACCCGACATCGAGGTGGCAAACCGGAAAGGTTCAATGCCGGCAGCAATGCAGGTAACTACTCAGTAGAGAGTTGTGTATTTTACTCTTCTATATATATATATATATATATATATATATATATATATATATATATATATATATATATATATATATATATATATATATATATATATATATATATATATATATATATATATATATGCACATGAGGTTTCTCCATCACCACTCGTTCTTTGTGTGTATTTTTTCGATATCTGCATCGTATAAAAGAAACAAGAAACAGTTGAAGGGTATTAACTCAATCGAGGAAAACAGCATTTGTGTGTGTGTTCACAGATATATAAAATCTGATTCTTAGACTGCATCAGTGCATGAGTTCAGGGTTGTGATTAGCCACTCTTTGACAAATAAAATAAAGTCAACCCCCTACCATTTCACTAAGTTTGAGAAAGTGATGGACTAACCGAAAGAAGCAAAGTTTGTAACTGAGTATTTGAAGCAATGGTGTGCCATATAAAATGAGCCAGATACTTATTCGTATTGATCAACAGAAGAAAAGAACAATATGTTTTTTCGGCACAACTATTCATGTTAGGAAGTGATAGTGTACATTACAAGGTAAGAGCATTATTATGTTTTTAAACCTAAATCCACACTTTTTTACTCTATTACATCAATTCCAGGTGCTTTTGGCCCTTCGTTTTTACGCAACGGGGACCTTTCAGGATGTCGTTGGGGATTTATTTGGCGTGTCCCCAGCAACAGTGTGCAGAGTGGTGAGAAGGACCACCACAGCACTCAAGCAACATGTGCGGAATTGGATCGTCTTCCCAGACCAGGAAGAAGCAGACAGGTATTTTAAACTCATAATAAGTAAGCCGTTTTTGATTGTGACAGTCTGCTTGGCCCTATAAAAGTTACTAATATTTTTTTCTCCACATTTTAACTGATTTTTTAATGAAAACATTGTGGGTTTTGTTGATGCTCTTTGGCTATGATGCGGCCTATTCTTTATAACAAAAGTTATTTTCATTGCATTTTTTACTACAGTAGTTACCTTGGCATACAATGATACATGTTACATGTCTTACCACTTATAAGTTCAATAAGTCATTTCCTCTTTCTAACTTTCTTTTTGATCTGAGGATGGAAAATCCCCATGGCTTATCTATAGTCAATTCTTCATTATTGATACTGTTGTTTTGTTACAGACAAAAAGGCTTGTTCCGCAACATTAGTGGCATGCCGTTTGTCTTTGGCTGTGTGGATGGCACTCTTATCCCTATTGAGAAGCCGCACATCAACGAACACGAGTTTGTTTGCAGGAAGAAATTCCACGCAATTAATGTTCAGGTAAGCCCCCCTCCCCAGCCCACCTCGCAAAAAAGAAAAAAAAAAGCAAAATGGATCAGGATGAATGAGACTTAACGTGCATTTGTTATCAATGTTATCAATGAAGTCACAATGAAGTCACTTGCATTAATTCCTATAGTCAAATAAGCCCTGAGGGGATGCATTTGTGTAGTGATGTGACTGTATAGATTAACTGCTATCTGACACTGGTGTGATTGTGCAGTGTAACCTAGTTTCACTTTTATACCTGTGTGACCAGTTTGCTAAATTATATGTACTTATGTTCTTAATGAAGGTGGCTAGAGAGGATTCTAATGCATTGTATGTCTACACATGGAGCACTGTCCGTTGCAGAACGTTCGAGCGAAGTCGCGCTGTGTCTAGTGACCTCACGTGGGACGTCAAAGTCAAGTGTCGGCATCATTTTGCAACACTGTATAAAAGGCGTTTAAAATAATAGTGGGATCTGGTAGACAATTCTAGTAAATTCTCTTTCATTAATATTAACAAGTTTTGGTTACGTTTTCCTTTCTGATTGGTTGTGTTGCCGGTGCGAATTTGCTGGATTATTCTGGAAAACTATTATACTATAAAAGATCATGCTAGGAAGCGTGTGTGTACATTGTCAGTGAGAGAGATACGCAGTGTATCGTAGGTACATTGTCAGTGACGGAGTGATGCAGTGTATAGTGTACATTGTGCGAGACGCAGTGTAACAGTGGTGTACATTATATGAGAGACGCAGTGTGTCAAAACTGTTGATGCATTGTAGAGGAGACAGTGTATCAGTGTTGGTGCATTTGTGAATGCATTGTGTGGAGATCGCATCGCTGCAATAAATTAATATTGTTGGAACTGTTACTCCAGTGTGGTCTACATCCTTAGGCTACGTGTGACGGGTTGCAGCTGATTGAAATTAAAAAAAAAAAAAGAACCTTACGTGTGTGCGTCTGGTGTGATTTATCATACTACGACTACCACGTAACAGACTGATTTACGTGAGCCGGCCCCGCAACTGTTGGGGCTGACGAGTATCAGTGCCTCTTGCATATAGGTGTTGTTAGTGTGTTCTTCAGCGAAAATTACAAAGAACGCACACTCAACATTGCGTTTGTGTCTTCAGTGTTTCCGTCATCTCGGCAGTTTCGGTTGTGTAAATACATCTTGTCAAGAACCCTTGAATCTAACCGCGCGCAAGCATGAAGTATACCCCGGATTTTAGTGCGGCGGTAAAATAATCTTCCTGGGTTTTGTTGTTGTTGTTGTTTGTTTGTTTTATTGCTTCACGTGGATAGACAGTTTGTTTTTTGCTTCTTTCGGGGCTGGGGTGGGGGGGGGGGGAGGAGGGGGGGGAGGGGGAGGAGGGGTGGGGGAGGAGGAGGGGTGGGGGAGGAGGAGGGGTGGGGGGGGGGGGCGGCGGGAGGCCCTTTGCGCCACTGACATATGTTTGTTTATAGTTTGGCAGACACTTCAATAGATAGATCTATACTACCTCCAGAATTTTCAGGCGACCTGGAGGTATATATATAGTAACTATCTAAGGAAGACTCTGTCAGGCTATGTTTTAGCCACGGGGACTGATCGACCTTGTTTACTTCTGTAAATATTTTTGTGTTACAACACCACATCAATCACAGCACAGTGCAATAAATACAATGCAGCAGAGCACAATACAATACACTAATGCTGAAACCGGCCTTAAGGGACAGAAATCTGTCTTGGGCTCGTCGTAAAAAAAAAAAAAAAAATGTATGTTCATAAAACATGAAATCGTAAGAACCTTGACATCAAGACTTTTTTCTGAAACCCATATGGCGCAGAAAGTTGTTTTTGGCTCGTCGTAAAAAAAATATAAATGCCCCTAAACAATGGCATGGAATCATAAAAAGAAACGTTGACATGAGTGACATAAAACTATAACGGAGAACGGCTGAGAACTACATTATATGGGTTCACCGTGATCGCTTTACGGTGGTTTCTGCAAGTCCTTGGCGTGTCGGTAGCGGTTTTTGTCGCGATAATTCATAATAATAATAATAATGATTTCTATGGCGCCTAACCTCAGGTAGAGCTCTAGGCGCCTTACAAATTTCAAAAATACAATTACAGAAAACTGTACATAATATTACACACGCGCGCGCGCGCGCGCACGCACGCACGCACGCACGCACGCACGCACGCACGCACGCACGCACACACACACACACACACACACACACACACACACACACACACACACACACACACACACACATTCCAGGCACCACAGCAAAACTACAACAGAATCCTCAGCAGTCAATGATTAATCAGTGGGGTAATGGAGTTGGAAAAGGTGTGTTTTTAGCACAGATTTTAAAAGATTCCACTCGGAATCATCGCGACAAAAACCGCTAACGACACGCAAAGGGTTAACATCAAGCGATTCTAGCCCGAAAACTGTTAAATTACTCCTGTAATCTTGACGACCCGGCTACAACAGGAAACAGATCTACCCCTGAGCTGTTCTTCTCCTTGATAATGTACAGCTGGTGTAATATTGTCTAACCATCCCTTTGTCGGAGCCTAAGCAGCTTGGACGTAAATTGTATGCACGTGAAAAAAAAGAAAAAGAAAAAACAAACAAACTTGAATCTGTCGGAATCTTTAGGGTTTGTTTCCTGGTATTTGAAACAGTTTTAGAAACGCTTCCCCATTACGCAAACGGTCATCGGGCCGACGTAGGACTCCGTTGGCCCGCGGCGCGGGCCAACGGAGTCCTACGTCGGCCCTATGGCCTTCTGCACACTGGGTTCCTTGTTCCTGTAGACATTTGGAGGATTTATTTCCCTGGTAACCACTTGAAATGCCCGGGACCGTGTAGGCTGTTCTCCAGGTCTGGATGCCGAAACGAGAAGACTGGTTTTAATTTACATTTCAACTTGAATGTGCCACAGCTCAGTTCTTGGCTTTGGCTTTCACTTCAGCTTGAATTAGCTAAGTTCAGTTCAGTAACACATGCACGTGCATGCACGCAAATGTACAAATGTTTTTTACCTAATGGATTTAACTCATTCAGCCCGGCGCACGTATTTTCCAAATTTTGGAAGCGTCATCTGACGACTATGCACCTGTTGCAGGAGATGGATCGACCAAGATAATTCAAGGGCAGTGCCAAATAATCTGGCACTACCCTTTAATTATCATGGTCGATCCATCTCCTGCTGTAGTGCGTGAGGGCTGAATAGGTTAAAAGATCGGATACGTGTATGATTCTGTACAGGGAAGCTACCACCCCCTCTTCTCCCCTCCCCCTGTCTCCCCCCATTACCTTGAACATGCAGCGAATGTCCTGAAATCAGTGTGAAACTGAGGCACATTTCTGGAACATTGCATAGTCAACTTCGCTTATAATGGAGTCAAAGGCTCAATATGACAACGCTGTTTTAGAGGTTCCCACTGTACATCTTCTGTTCAGCCTGTTTAGGCATATACATTATGTAAATAACTTCGCTTATAACCAAACTTATATCAACAAAAAGAGTTCGAGTCCCCTGACATGGTGTTATATCCAAAGTGTTCGTACTGTACGTAAATTACAGTAGTGCATTTTGTTCTTGTCTGTTCATTTGACCAAGAATGGAACACGCCCTTGGAGGGGACATTTACAACATAATTTATTACATTTTCGAGTTAAGAAATGACAGATTACAACACAGTTTATTACATTAGAAATGACAATTAAAACACAGCTTATTAAATTTTCGGGTTAAAACCCGGAAATTTAATAAAACTGTGTTGTAATTGTCCTTTCTAAACGATTTTCTTTTTTTTCTTTTTTGGTAGGTATTCTCTCTGTATTTGACGCGCTTGGCAGTCACATTTTGGGTCTGGTTTTCCCACAGGGTTTGATCGTGAACGGCTTTGTCAACGTCGTCATCTCCACTATAGAGCGCCGCTTTGATCTGAGCAGCACGGAGTCGGGGGCCATCGCCAGCTGCTACGACATCGCCGCCGTCATCTGCCTCATCCCAGTGACCTACCTGGGTGGGCGGGGCCAGAAGCCGCTGTACCTGGGGGTGGGCTTTCTGATCCTTGCCATTGGGTCGTTCACCTTCTCCATCCCGCATTTCGCAACAGACACATACCAGTATGGGGACGCCAACGGCATTGGCTGTGTAAAGGTTAGTTACATGCAGGTTTCTTATGGGTTTTCTTTGTCAGCATCGCTCAAGATTCAAGATACTTTATTTACTCTGGGAGGAGGGGGGGGGGGGTGTGCTGTGATTCTGGTACTGTTTTCACAGCAGCATTTCTCAGATCATATTGTAGTGTAAAATCAAACGACGGGGAAGGTGGGAGGGAGATGGGTGGTGGGTAGGGGTGGGGTGGTGGGACTTTTGAATCGCACTGAGGAACCGAAAAACACCCATCACGTATCGTACCCCCACCCCCCCACCCCACCCCACCCCAACTCCACGACCACCACCACCACCCCCCCTCATCTAAATGGGAGAAGCTTTTTTTTGTATCGGTGCTGGTCTGTGATTTTGGACCTTTTGGTCCAAAATCACAGACCAGTACACATAAACCGTTTTGTGCCAGAACGTATCTGTCTGCTTGTCTAAATCTCCTGTCTCATCACGTTCAGGGCAGCAACGACACTGGGTGCGGCCAAAGCAGCCGCTCTCTGTCCGACTACAAGTATGTCTTCTTTCTGGGGCAACTTCTGCATGGGGTGGGGGCCACCCCTCTCTACACCCTGGGCACGGTCTACCTTGATGAAAACTTACCTGTTCGATCAGCGGCACTTTATCAAGGTACAGCAATACTAACTAGCAAAAGGGTCTTAAACCATATCACACTGAGGCTATAAGCTTCAAATTTGTACACTGCCATATGCAAGCTACATTATAGTACTTACAGATAAGGATATAGACCAATGGCTTTAGTTCAAGGGTGGTGCCAGAATAGCTTGGCGCCTAGAGGCGCCAAGATATTCAGGCACTACCCTTGAACTATTTTAGTCAACTTATTTCACACAATGGTGTATTCCGAATGATAAGAGCTAAGGTCACATTGGCTGGCGCACAGCCACGCACGAGCGACAGCGGCCGAGGTTGGGCCAAGGGGCCTATTGCATACTGGCCGAAACACACAATTCAAGTCAGTTTGGTCTGTCACCTCACTGTTGCGTGTGCTATTAGATATTTGGGTACCAGTATTGCAGTTTCTCAGTCAAACGACTCACTTAACCATTTAGCTCCAACCCACTCCAGCAGGAGATGGATCGACCATAATAAACTGATTCAAGGGTAGTGCCAGAGTAACTTGGCACCCGATGGTGCCAAGCTAATCTGACATTACCCTTGAATTATCATGGTCGAACCATCTCCTGCATTTTTACATACCAGGTAGTTAGCAAGGGACACTTACAAAGTGCGGCCTTGGGATTGAATGGGTTAACCCCTTCACTGGCAGTGGATGCAGATTGTGTTTCTGAAAGCTTTGTTAACCCATTTAACCCCACGGACACATTACCCAAATTTTGGAGGTCTGTTGCGATTTTGTACCAGCTGTAGGAGATGGCTCGACCATGATAATTCAAGGGTAGTGCCAGATGAGCTTGGCGCCGAGAAAGCGCCAAGCTCATCTGGCGCTACCCTTGAATTATCATGGTCAATCCACCTCCTGCTGTTGGGCGTTGGGGCTAAATGGGTTAATTCAAGGCTGTCCAAGGAGCCTGGATGCAATGTTGTGTCAGCAAAAGGCATAGATCCTCATGAGGCCCTGCAATCGTGGATTATGTTCTTTTGGGGGGCAGTGAAGGGGTTAAATATTGCATTGAAGTTGTTCTAGACTCTGAACCAGGTCAAAGAAAGTAGGCAGTGCCCCTTGAATTGATGGTGGTGCCAGCAGTATAGATGGCGCTTTGCGCTTATCACTGTAATTATTGCAGTTTACAGCATCCTCGAAACTGGTAACATTAACCCACAATGAGACCATTCTTTTCCAGTGAATCGCATAAAATGTACAGACTTATTCCATTTAACCCCAACCACGCCTATGTACCAGTTGCAGTAGATGGATGGACCATGATAATTCAAGGGTAGTGCCAGATTAGCTTGGCGCCCCGAGGCGCCAAGCTAATCTGGCACTACCCTTGAATTATCATGGTCCATTCATCTTTTTGCTGTAGTGTGTTGGGACTGAATGGGTTTTGAAAATGCTTCTTGCTGGTTCTGCTGGCACCATCATGGATTCAAGGGGCACTGCCTAGTTTCTTTGACCTGATTCAGATTTTGGAACAACTCCAGTGCAATATTTAACCCCTTTACTGCCAAGAAAATGTGAACATTATCCACGATTGCAATTCAAACTCTGTTGGGCGCTCTGTCTCTCCCTATTTTTGGGAGAGACAGAGGGTTAACCTCCACTGTACACTACGGCAAGTTTGAAAACTGGTCCTGTTACCAATAACTTCTACCGTTGGAAAATAAAGGTTCATTTTTCATTGTTCATTGGTACAGAGTTTTAACATTCTCATTGCAGGTATATTTTATGCCTTTGCAATCCTTGGCCCAGCCGTTGGGTACCTGGCTGGTGGAGCCTTTCTGGACATCTACACAGACTTTAATAAAATTGACACATCAACGTAAGTCACTGCATGCTTGATACGTAAATGTTTTACTTGTCATCATGCAGTTTATCTTCTAGTCTTTTGAGAGTGAAATTTGTTGTTTGCAGTTATATTGTGATATCTTGTCCATATGGGTGTTAACCCTTTCAGCACCAACATCCTACAGCAGGAGATTGATTGACCATGATAATTCAAGGTTAGTGCCAGATTAGCTTGGCACCTGAAGGCGCCAAGCTAATCTGGCACTACTCTTGAATTATCACCGTCAATCCACCTCCTGCAAGTGGTACATAGTCGTTAAGTAAAACTTCCATGAACAGGCTTTCCACTAGGACTTAAAATTTTCTGTCATTGGGATGGACAGCATGACAAAAAATCCATCCCACATGCTCTACTGTCTGTCGCACACTTTTAACACAGCCGGGATAAGTACATCCAGTCAGTACTGATCACAAAGCTGCACGTGTACACCATGAGTACAAGGGAGTGTAGTGGGGGGAGGTGTGTGTTACCATCCAAAAATCGCAACAGTGTAAACATCCATGACTGGATGCTTCTTCCCAAGATTTGTCCGTTCCAGTGACGGATGGCCGTCCATTTTGTCCGTCCCTGTAAAATATCATTCCATCAAATATGAAAAATTTTCAATCCACGGAAAGCCTGTGTCAACCATGACAATCCAAGGGTAGTGCCAGATTAGCTTGGCGCCATCAAGCACAAAGCTAATCTGGCATCATCTTTAAATTATCATGATCGATCCTTCTCCTCCTGCAAGCTGGTACATAGTCGTTACATGACAACTTAAAAATTTTGGGGTTATATTCCTTAGGAATCACCTCAGCTAACAGACAAAGGGTTAACCTCCACTGTACACTACAACAGATTGCATGGTGAGCACATCGTAGGTGTCATATTTTTTATTTATTGTGGATGTGTACAGTGCAATGAACTGCATTGACTTGTGTGTACATGTGCTTTTCTCTGTGTGGGTGTGGGTGTGTGTGTGTGTGTGTGTGTGTACAGACTGTTGATCACCAAAGAGAACCCCAAGTGGGTGGGAGCATGGTGGCTGGGTTTCGTCATCAGTGCTTTTGTGGCAGCGCTCATTGCTGCTCCTATGTGCGGATTTCCCAAACGCCTACCAGGTGCGTTTTTGTCTCTCACCTATTCTCGCTGAGTAGTTCAACTTCCTTACTATATTTATGCAATTATTTACCCAGCATGAATCTACCCAGTGTAAATCAGTGTAGATTTGTGATGCAATGGTTCCATCAACATTTGGATGTCCATCTGTCTAATGCAAATCCACCCATAATTTATTACAGGCTATCCAGGCTTCTTTCCATCCAAATCACAATGGCAGTAAAACAAATCTACACTGGGTAAATTCAAGTTGGGTAGATTTATGATCAGTAGACAGTGATTCACGCTGGGTGGTTCAAGCCAGCTAGATTTATGCTTGGTAGATTTTTGCTGGGTAGATTTACAACTGAAATTTTTCCCTTCAACCCTATTCTCTGTCACAGATACATGTAATCATTTCACGTCCTCATAAATGTGCAGTATACAATGTAATGTAAATTGACCTCTGGATTATTAGTAATTGTGATTAGTGTGGTGCTCTGTAAGTTGAAACTTTACAACCGAAGACATCAGGTCCAAAGTCACAGGCCAATGATTTTTTTTCCCTTATTGTCTTGAGCCCTAAGATCCCAAATTAGTGACCATTACAAACTTGGTCCTCGCGCTGGGACCATATGGCATTGAGGCGCGTCCCCTGGGTGGTGGATACGGGGTCCCTCGCGAAAGGGGTGCACCGAATAAAATAAGGTGCCGTGAACCAACATGGTCTAAGGGAAGGTGACCCCGACAGAAAACCCCTGGTCCTCCTAGTAAGGGGTAGCTTCCCCACCCTGCAAATAAGGAAATAGCTACAAAAACGCTGACGAAAAGACAAACAGCAATTCCTTTCCTGGAGGAGGAAGGTTCTTCTACCAGAAGATTTATGACATCCTGTGGTGAAAGCCGGAAGTCTTCGGAAGCCACAGGACCGAGCCGCCTCTCTCTATCCAAGGACACAACCATGGGCACATGGAATGTCAAGACCATGTACCAGAGCAGCAGGGCCGCCCAGATAGCAGCGGAAATGTAAAAATTCATTTTTCTTTAAAAGGTATTTTTTCGAAAAATACTTACCGATGACATGACTGAATGGAAGTGTCTACTACTTACTCATTCTAGCCTAAGAGCCAGTTGTGTTAAGACACAACCCGGGAGGCACTCGGGGAACCCCGAGGGGACCAAGAGTTGTCTCCCTATACCCACCACCCGGAAGCCGGGTACCCATAATCCCTCAGTCAGGATACTTGGCGCACGAGCGGCAAGCGGGGCAGGTGGGAGGGTCGTTTGAGTCATGTCATCGGTAAGTATTTTTCGAAAAAATACCTTTTAAAGAAAAATGAATTTGTTTCTTCAAAAACATTACCGATGACATGACTGAATGGAAGAATTGCGAACAGGAGGTGGGTGCCGCGCTCCAGCACACTTTAGGGCCCAAGGGCCGTCCTCCCTAACGCAAACTCCCGACGACCCTAGGTAGGTGAATACCTACGGCGCTGAGGCGCCAGGAGGGAGTTGTGCCTCCCGCAAAAAGGCCTCCACCAGAGCGAGGAGTCTCTCTGGCCTGGCAGAGCTCTGCAATCGAGGCGGGCGAAGTCATCCTGCCCGCCAGCCTCCAGTAGCCACGAAGTGCAAGACAGTACAGTCCCTGACGAATGTGACGTTCGTGGCCCTGCAAGTGCCTTGATAACGTACCTGTAGCCTCTAACCTCCCTGAGGGAGGGGTCCTGTAATTCAGAACGTATGACTGAGCTTAACCAGGAAGAACGTCCGGCATGTAGCGTCAGTGCTGCCGGAACCGGCAAAGAGGCGAGCGCGTCCGAAGCGAACGGCTATGTCGTAGGCACCCGTGAGGCTTGTACAGGGATTTGCTACGTGGTCTCCTGGTGGAATAGCGCCCCGTAAGCGGGCGCAAGGTGAACCTGTGGACCAAGGCGCGGCGGTCCAGGTAAGGTATGGTCCGAGAGGAGCTGTACGTAATTGTTCCCTCGAACTGTAGGCAGACAGGGTGAGGCGTAGCTCCTGAAGCTCGTTAACCAATCCACCACGGCAACATCCCTCAGGTGCCGTATGGCTGCAAGGGCAAGACGTAGCATTCGATGACTCCTCCCGAGGGGAGTCGACAGGAGGCTCCGGACGAGCGCGTGTAAGTCTCTCCGACCCGGGCTCTGAGGAGAGGCGGGTTCCTGTCGGCAAGTGGACCCCCAGCAGGATCCCGGCGGCTTACTTGGAGACGAGTGGGTACCGAGATTGTACGTGGGACGTCGCCAAGCGCGACTCTCTGAACTGGGCTCTGTGAGGCGAGTTCTCTGCTTCTCATAAGCTGTGTCCGGGTTCGCTCCGTCCGGGTAGCGGCCTCGGTCAAGGCCCCATCCTGTGCCCCAGTCCACTGAAAACGTAGGATCATCCTGGTCTCATGCGCCGATCCTCCGAAGGTGTCCTGGTGTATTCCGTGTGTAGCCACTGGTCCCACCGGGGAAGACTGGCCCAGATCTACCGTCGGTCCAGGTAGCGTCACGCACGGAGGGAGATGAAGTTCTTTCCCCAAGCACCAGGGTAGGGGTATGCACTGGTCGGAGGATCGCCAGCTGCCCTGATCCTGGAAGAACACCTCCGCTGTCGCGTAGCCGAAGAGGAGAAGCTCCTGTGACCTATCCTTCCCCCCACGAGCAGAAGAAGCAGGCCTAGTAGTCCGCGTCAGATCCAAGCTAAGCACGCTCTTGTCCGCGAAGTCCGAAGGTCGAAGGGTTGGACCTCGAGAAGAATCACGGAAGTAGGAAGCGTAGCTTCAGCAGCCGGGCTTAGAGACGACTAAGGTGAGTAGATTCGACTCCGTGTAGTGGCTAGGCCTCCACCCCGAGCATAGCCAAGCGGTACCACCTGTCCGAAGTACGGCACCCCCCGGGTGCCCAACGAGAGTTGTCGAGATGGTTAGACGTCAGGGAGAAGGGGCTGCGCCTTGGTTCCCCAGTGTCCACGATGGATGAGAACCCCCGGTGAGTCAAGGGGCGATGCCGGGCAACTTCCGCAGCAGGGCGGCGGCGATGAGCTTGGATGTCCCGTCCAGCGCCGGCCGAGTGTCCATCCGCGCAGAAGAACAGGTCTGATGGAACCGCAGCACTGGAAGCCGAAGAAGAGGAAGAGGAGAAACGGCTGAGACGTCCGAGCAACCAGTCCGAGGGGTCGTCAGCCGTCAAACTCAGGGTGTCAAAGTCCCGCTGTCTGGAACCGGCGACCGAGGAGGGCTCCGAGGGAGGGAATCCCGCTGACGGCGAACCGCAGGTCGAAGACTCCCTCCGAAGGGGAGCGAAGACGGAGCGACGCGGCGAGGTTCTCCCGTTTGCCGAAGGCGGGTTCCGACGAGGAGAACGGCTGCGACGAGGAGGAACGGAACGGAGAGGACGAGGGAAGGGGAAGTGGCCGGTCGATGGGAAGAGGAACGGGACGAACGGGAGTCCGAACGAGATGAGGAACGCGAAGAAGGCGAAACCAGTCGAGGGAGTCCTGATCCGTCGAACGATGAGTGGAGAAGGTCCTCCTACGATCTTGCGAAGCAGAGCGATAACGGCGAGTAGAATCCCAGCGCCTACGATCCTCGCGAACAGGAGGATCCGGACGAGTGCGTGTAAGTCTCTGTGAACCAGGCTCTTGGGAGAGGCGGGTTGCTTGCCGGCAAGGGGATCCCTGCGGCCAGAGATGAGTGGGGAACGAACCAGGCTCTTGGGAGAGGCGGGTTTCTGTGCACTAATCCGTTGAATACTCAAGTGGCGTCTTCTGTGTCGGATCAAGTTGGTTTCGCGCGTCCGGTGCCGGGGGCACAGCGGAAGGCGTCTTGGGCAACTCCAAGCACCCGAGCGGGAAGGTCCTCTTATGATCTTGCGAGGGAGAGCGATAACGTCGAGTAGAATCCCTGTGTCTACGCTCTTCACAACCAGGAGGTTCCGGACGAGTGCGTGAATGTCTCTGTGAACCAGGCTCTTGGGAGAGGCGGGTTTCTTGCCGGCCAGGGGACCCCCAGCGGGATCCCGGCGGCTTCTTCAGAGACGAGTGGGGAACGACGGTGGAGGAGGGACGCCACGAGCGTCCCACCAAACCAGGCTCTTGGGAGAGGCGGGTTCTTTCCACCAGCTGTATCCGGGCGCGCTCTCTAACGGAGGCGGTCTTGACGGTCGAACTCCCACACTGCACTAATCCCTCGATTACTCAGTGGCGTTTTCTGTGTCGGATCCAGCTGGTCTCGCACGTCCGGTGCCGGGGGCACAGCGGAAGGCGTCTCGGCAATCTTCAAGTACCCGAGAGGGTAGGAGTCTCCCTCCTCTAAAGTTCCAGAGATTAGACCATCGCAGCTCCGGCCAGGTAGCACAGACGTTACAAGAGTGGTCGGAAGCACACCCAGCGCACAGGAGACAGACTGTACGGTTACCCGACGGCCACTGGAAGCCTCCGCATAGCTTGCATGTCCTCAGCAGTCCGATAGTGGTCCCTACTCTGGCGCCGCTCAGAGCGAGCGGGACGAGAGGTGGCCCGGAACTGTGTTGATAGTAGTCTCCGCTTCCTTGGAGACGAGCATTCTTACTAGAGTCCCTGGACGTGCACGTGAATGTCTCTGAGCCGGGCTCCGAGGGAGGCGGGCTTTCTTGCCGGTAAGGGGGACCCCCAGCGGGATCCCGCGGGCTTCTTGGAGACAAGTGGGGCAGAAAGTGGACATGGCTTCTGGAAGTCTTAGTCCGGGCGCGCTCCCTCCTGGAAGCGGCCTCATCGATCCAGGCCCACTTCGTGCACTAGTCCACTGAATCTGGTGTGGGGAATCCCACAGGGACGTCCTGGTCTCAAGCGACCGGTGCCAAGGATACGTTGGAAGGCGTATCCACATCCTGCGCATAGGAGACCCGACCCAGTGGTTGTCCGACGGCCACCGGAACATCTGCCTTGCGTGAAGGACATCGACATGCCCCTCTTCATCGGGGCGGAACGGGATCCTTCAAGCACCAACAGCATAGGTCGCTCCCGCCTGCAGACGCTTCAATGCTGCCATCCGCGCTGCTGAGGCCAGGTGACGCAATCATCCCAATGTGGTAGGAGGCACCTCCCGTGTCGGAAGACAGGCCTAGTCCCAATGGGCGCTGCCTGGACATGAAGAACACACCTACCAGTAGCAGCCGGGCTGGGGCTTACAGCCGAGAAGCTGCTTGTCCTCTCAAGGTGGTAGTGTACTGCAACGTCCTAAGACGTCGGACGTGTGCGTAATTGTCTTTCCGAGCGGGCCTTGCCAGAGGCTGTTCCCGTGCGCTCCCCCTGGCAGCGGCCTCCACGATCCATGCTCGCGCACTAGTCGCGACATCCGGTGTGGCTTCTCTCCCAGGGCAGTCCGTTGTCGTGCGGAAACCCGCAGTGTCTGGAAGGCGCCTAAACCGGTGCCGATCGCTTGCAAAGCAAGCATGGTCGGCGGGGCATCCGGTGCAGTGGCGAAAGACCCCTGGGGGCTGAACTAGCCACTGTCATCTGTGTGAATGGGTAGCGCATCCCTGCAACAGATAACACCCGAAGGCCTGCGGGCGAGTCCTGTGGGACTAAGCCACGAAAGGTAGCCTTCGTAACAACAAAACACACAAGCACCAAGCGGGGGTAACAGACTGTCAAGCCTGCACGCCAGCAGTGCAGCAAGAAGGTAGACTCACTGCCCTCAAGCACTAAGGTGAGCAACCAACATATGTAGCAAAAGTCAAACATGTCATGACAGAAGCGAGGTACCAAACTCAGACCTGTTTACCCCCTGGGTGTAGTCAGTGTACTTTCAACTGACTAATTGTGTACTTTGGACCTCACATGTGTAATTATTCCCAAGCCAGTGAGTTGTCAGTTTCTCCAAAAAGTGTATTCTTGGGTAAACAGGTCTGCAAACTGCATGCCTACAACTAGCCGTGCAGTAAGCAAGCAGGCCCACTGCCGCCAAGCGCTAAGGCGAGGGAACAACATATGTACACAAAAGACGAATACGTCATGACGGAAGCGAGGTACCAAACTGCACGTCTGCAATCTAGCAGTGCAGTAACGAGGTAGATTCACCGCCGTCAAGTACTAAGGTGAGCAACAACATATGTACCAACCCCTGTGACAAAAGGAGTCAGGCCCCCAAACATTATTACTAAGGGTGACCGTGTGTGGAAAAAAAAACCAACACCGGCCGCATGCTGTACAACTCAATACGCAATGACAATCAAGACAAGAAAAACATCTGGGGCAGAAAATCACCACTTTATGTGGACATGCCACGAGGGGCCCGCCCAGCCAAGGAGCGTAAACCCCCCAGCTGCCCGCCGGAACGTATATCCACTGTCTAAGGTACGTGAGTACTTGTCTACCGCGTATGCCTGCGTATGCGAGTGTGCGCTTAAATCCATCACCCGTGAGCGAAAACAGAACAGGCGCTGGTCCCGAACAAACCACGCGATGACAAGGCGTGACTCAAGCTGTGCCACTCAGCTAATCAGGCCATGGAGTAAAAGAATTCTCCACACCCAAGGTACAAAAGCGTAGGAAACTTCTCTACGATTCACCGAAGGTGAGTGGGGGCGCAATTACAGTGAGAAGAAGACGAAAAACTTCGTACCTGCACAACCAGTGCCCAGCCCGGGAACCAGCCGAGGGTCAATCCCGCTACCTTACCTCTCCGCCGAAGGGGAACGGGGGGAGACGTCCAAAAACCCGCCTGGCACGACCGGCGAAGATCACCGGACAGCTCACCAGAGGCCGAAGCGCAGGCGCCAAGCAGTGGGGACGAGAAAACCACGCAGCAGCACAGGCAGGGCCGACGAAACGATCCTATCTCCCGCTCTTCATTCCAACAGCAAGTCCGAACCCGAGAACGGTCGAAAACCAAAGTCCGTAGGCTAGAGCCGAGCGCAAGACGACCGAATCGTGCGCCTAAGTAGACTAGACTGAGGGATTATGGGTACCCGGCTTCCGGGTGGTGGGTATAGGGAGACAACTCTTGGTCCCCTCGGGGTTCCCCGAGTGCCTCCCGGGTTGTGTCTTAACACAACTGGCTCTTAGGCTAGAATGAGTAAGTAGTAGACACTTCCATTCAGTCATGTCATCGGTAATGTTTTTGAAGAAACAAAGTACAACCTTTCCCTGCTAGGTATCAGTGAAGCCAGATGGACGCAGTCTGGCCAGAAAAGGCTGTTAAGTGGGGAGATGATTCTGTATTCAGGTCATGAAGAAGAGAATGCCCATCATACAGATGGAGTAGCATTCATGCTGTCACCAGTGGCACAGGGAGCGCTGATGGGCTGGGAACCTCTTGGTCCAAGAATTATCACAGCAGCCTTTAAAACCAAGAAAAAGATCAAGCTGAACGTCATCCAGTGTTATGCGCCCACTAATGACAGTGATGAGGAAGAGAAACAAGAGTTCTACGACTGACTCCAGAGTGCTGTGGACAAATGTGCGCAGCGAAACATCACCACTGTCATGGGCGATTTTAATGCCAAAATAGGGGAGGACAACACTGGATACGAAGAGGTGATGGGGAGACAGGGACTAGGGGAGATAAGTGAGAACGGGGAGAGGTTTGTAGACTTTGTGCTCTAAACAGACTTGTCATTGGAGGCAGCATCTTCCCACACAGAAGAATACACAAAGCAACTTTGGTCTCAACTGACCATACTACAGAGAAACAAATAGACCATATCTGCATTAGCAAGAAATTTAGAAGATCCCTTCAAGATGTTCGAGTGAGGAGGGGAGCAGATGTCGCCTCAGACCACCAACTGCTTACCTAAAGAATAAAGCTCAAGTTAAAGAAAAGCCGCACAGAGATAACAAGAAGACAGCGCTAGAATGTAGGCCTCCTGAGAGAGACTGGAGTGAGAGAAGAGTTCAAACTGGTGCTGTCTAACCGGTTTCAAGCGCTAAAGGAGCTAGTAAATGAAGAGGAGGCGGTCACCACAGAGCAGCAGTGGAAGGCAGTAAGAGAGGCGCTGAACTCAACCTGCAAAGACACTGTAGGGTTCAGGAAACACCATCATAAGGACTGGCTGTCGGCACAGACCTTGAAAAAGATAGAAGTGAGGAAGCAGAGGAAAGCAGTTGTCAACAACAGTCGCACGAGAGCAGCCAAAGGAAGGGCACAGGAGGAATACTCGGAAGCCAACCGCGAGGTGAAGAGGAGTATCAGGGCAGACAAGAGGGCCTACACAGACAGCCTGGCAGCAGAAGCAGAAAAGGCAGCAGGCAGCGGCAACATGAAACAGCTCTACGACATTACCAGAAGATTGTCGGGCAAGTATGGCCATACAGAAAGACCAATAAAAGACAAAGAAGGCAAGCCTTTTGCAGACAGAGCAGACCAACTCGACAGATGGGCCGAGTATTTTGAAGAGTTACTGAACAGACTCAGCCCACCCGACCCCCCAGACATCCAGCCAGCAGAGACCAACCTACCCATCAGCTGTGACAGACCCAGCCGGGAAGAGATCAGAAGAGCAGTGGCATTTTTGAAGAACGGTAAAGCAGCAGGGCCAGATGGCATCCCAGCGGAGTCTCTGAAAGCAGACCTAGAGACAACAGTAGAGATGCTGTACCCACTGTTTGGAAAGATCTGGGAAGAGGAGGTGATGCCGGCTGACTGGAAGGAGGAGTACCTAATCAAGCTTCCCAAGAAAGGCGACCTCAGCAAGTGTTCCAACTACAGAGGAATCACCTTGCTGTCAGTACCAGGAAAGGTCTTCAACAGGATCATCCTGGAGAGAATGAAGAGCTCCGTTGACCCCCAGCTGAGAGACCAGCAAGCAGGATTCAGGAAGAACCGATCATGTACAGACCCCAGATCGCCACTCTCCGCATCATCTTTGCACAGTCTGTGGAGTGGAGCTCCCCACTGTACGTCAACTTTGTGGATTACGAGAAAGCATTTGACAGCGTGGACCGAGAGACTCTGTGGAAACTCTACGACACTACGGTGTACCCACAAAGCTCGTTCGCCTGATCAAGAGCAGCTATGATGGCATGACATGTCGCGTGATCCACGAAGGGCAGTTCACCAGGGAGCTTCAGGTCAGAACCGGTGTCAGGCAGGGGTGTTTGCTGTCTCCGTTCCTCTTCCTATTGGCCATAGACTGGGTCATGAAGAGAACCACAGAGCACAGATGAAGTGGAATACAGTGGACACTGTGGACAAAGCTTGACGACCTCGATTTTGCAGACGACTTGGCTTTACTGTCCCACACTCATCAACAAATGCAGGACAAGACCACGAGGCTTGCTGACATCTCGTCCCAAGTGGGCCTCACCATCCACAAACAGAAAACAAAGACAATGAGGCTGAACGCAACCAGGGAAGAACCAGTCTTGCTTCCTGGCACCCTGTTGAAGGAGGTGGAGTCCTTCACCTATCTTGGGAGCATCATAGACAAAAAAAGGCGGCACTGATGCAGATGTCAGAGCACGAATCGGTAAAGCCAGAGCAGCCTTTCTCCAGTTGAAAAAAGTGTGGAGTTCCAGAGAGCTGTCACAACACACCAAAGTCCGGATTTGTAACTCCAACGTAAAAGCAGTTCTCCTATATGGAGCAGAGATTGGAGATTGACAAAAACCACAGTCAACAGAGTACAGATCTTCATAAACAGTTGCCTTAGAAGAATTTTGAAAATCCACTGGCCAGAGAAGATCAGCAACGTCATACTCTGGGAGAGAACAGAGCAGATAACAGCAGAGAATGAAATTGGGCGAAGAAGATGGGGATGGATTGGTCACAGCCTGAGAGAGCCAGCTTCCAGTATCACTAGGCAGGCATTGTCATGGAACCCCCAGGGAAAGAGGAAAAGAGGCAGGCCGAGAAACACCTGGCGTCGAGACCTCCAAGCAGACATCAAGAGACTGGGAACCACCTGGAGTAAAATCGAAGGAGAAGCACAGGACAGGAGTCGCTGGAGGTCTCTCGTCGACGGCCTATACCCAGGGAGGGGTGACAGGCGTAAGTAAGTAAGTACAAACTTAGTGATCCTACTGGTACTGTTTGTGAGTGTTCTTACCAGATATAGCCACTTAGAGAGTACACCACTAGGACACTTGTGGTGCACTCACAGAGTGGCTCTATCTGGGGAGTTCTCCCACAGATGGTACAGGAAGTCATGTGTGTGCTCTCAGGGTCAGAGAAGTTCAAGGCAGAGCGAGAAGTTGAAGTGTACCACAAGGACAGTGGATCGGAGAACAGAGAACAACCCCTGGGCATTCGGGACATCTGGATTTCTTTCAAAGTCCTCATTGTCAACCCAACCTTCATGTTCCTCAACCTGGCAGCTGCCTGTGAAGGTACAACATGCCTAATAATTTCCCAGTAAAAAGAGGCCATAAGGCTGACATCAGTCGCAGTTGGCCTGCGCAAAACCTCTGCCCAGACCGACAGCGGCCAATGTCGTCCTTGTTATTTTGTGGATATTAGATTTTAATAAATTATATTTATATGGATTTATATATGTAGCTTTCTTATCTAACAGTATGGTTTGTGTGTGTACTGCTTGCGTGTGCATCTAAAACTGACATGAAAAATTCCAATGTTTATCCTGTACATTTTACATGAAGACATATGGCAATAAACTTTGTTTTCATCCCTACGTCACACGACCAGTCACTTTAGTGCAAACCGTACCATGTGACCGTGATACAAAAACCCTTGTAGCGACAAATCTTGTAGCCCTCTTTGTGATGCATCTTGGATGTGAGTTTTGTTCTATAAAAGATCACCAAGACATTCTAAAGTAAAAGGATACTTAGTGTTGTTCGAAACAACAAGCACACTCAGTACTGGAGACGGCAACGTCATGAAATATTTTTAATTACGTCATAAGTCTATTATGTATAAATGTATATTCCTTTGATGTCAGTCATGTCTGGCATGATTCAGGTTGGAAGATGTCTTCTTTATTTCTTTTGCGAAAATAGTGGAGGAATGAAAACAAATACGTTATTGGTTGCAAGGGCTTGCTGCACGGACCTTTGTAGGCCTGAGGAAGGTCAAAGGAACCATTGTACCCTAAAGGCCGAAGACCTGAGGGGTACAATGGTTCCTTTGACCTCCCTCAGGTCTAGAAGGGTCCGTGTAGCAAACCCCTTCGACCAATAACTTATATTGTTTTCCTCCCTATGTCACATGACCATCACTTTAGCGCAAGCCGTACCATGTGACCGTGATATAAAAACCCCTGTAGTGAAAAATGGTGGACGTTTTGTAGCCCTCTCGATGACGCATCTTGGATGCCAGCTTTGTTCTATAAAAGATCGCCAAACGTTCTAAAGTACAAAGTTACTTAGTGTTGTTTGAAACAACAAGCACACTCAGTACTGGAGACGGCAAAGTTATGACATATTTTAAATTACGTCATAAGTCTATTATGTATAAAGGTATATTCCTTTGACGTCAGTCATTTCTGGCGTGATCCAGGTTGCAAGATGTCTTCTTGATTTTTTTTTAAACGAAAACAGTGGAGGAATGAAAACATATACGTTACTGGTCGGAGGGGTTCGCTGCACAGACCCTTGTAGGCCTTCGGAAGGTCAAAGGAACCATTTACCCCTCAGGCCTTCGGCCTGAAGAGTACAATGTTTCCTTTGACCTTCCTCAGGCCTACAAGGGTCCGTGTAGTGAATCCCTCCGACCAATAACTTATAATATCTTATGTTTATCTTATCTTATCTTATCTTAAGGCTTTTTGTGCTTGTGCCTTTGTGTATGTTGTATTCTGGCAGCAAACGGTTTAACACGAGGAATTCAGTGCATTAACCCCTTCACTGCCAAGAAAAATTAAACACCACCCCAATAGCAAGAGGTATAGAGTTTCATGAGACAGCTGGTGATCTTTGACGCTGATATTACGATTAGTTTGAGAAATACAGTTTGTGTCCACTGGCAGCAAAGGGGTCACACGGTATTAACTCATTCAGCCCGACGCAGGTATTTCCCAATTTTTGGAGGCGTCATCTAACGACTATGCACCTGTTGCAGATGAATCGACCATGATAATTCAAGGGTAGTGCCAGATTAGCTTGGCGCCGACAGGCGCCAAGCTAATCTGGCGCTACCCTTGAATTATCATGGTCAACCCATCTCCTGCTGTAGTGCGTCAGGGCTGAATGGGTTAAAAGTGCTACGTTGCCTGTTTGTGATGTAAATTTGGTGTGTGCAGGGATTATGGTGAGTGGTTTCTCCACATTCGCACCAAAGTTCATTGAGTACCAGTTTGCACTGTCATCTGGGGTGGCAGCCATGTATGTTGGTGAGACACTTTCATCCTCAGTTTCTTTTAATATACTTAAGAGCAAAAGAACTGCAGCATTTTTTTAATCATCTGAGGAGTGCTTCCGATGATTGTGTTTCCGATGATTCCATAAATGTCGCATTTCTGTTGCTCGTCAGTGTTACGTGGTGGGGTCGTAGTCGTAGTATGATAAACACACCAGACACACGCACGTAAGGTTCTTTTAAATAAACTTCATTCAGCTGCAACCCATCACACGTGGCTTAAGGATGTAGACAACAGTTCCAACAATATTTTAATTCAGCGATGCGATCTCCACACAATGCATTCCCAAATGCACTAACACTGATACAATGTCTCTTCTTCAAATGTCCACACTGGCGACACAAAGTTTCTCATACAACGCTGCGTTGGCGACACAAAGTTTCTCATACAACTCTGCGTCTCTCACAATGTACACCCTATATGGGCCACGTAACTACGATAAACTGTGTGTCTGCAAGACAATGTACACACGTGCCTCCCAGCACCAACTTTATATAGTAAAACACTTTCTAGAATAATCCAAGGAATTTACTCAACGCAACCAATCAGAACGGAACACGTAACTGAAACTTTAAAAAAATGAACTTTCTAGAATAACTAAACTGGTTTAGAAAATTCGACTGCTCATTTCAGCCCCAAATCCCAATATGTAATGATATCACACAAAAATATGGCAAACCGTTTACGACTTTTCACAACACACAAAGAACGGCTGCTAATTTCACGCGCACAGTAAACAACTATGACTAGCAACTTTGCTACTGTGTTACAAAAATGTTCCGTACTCTTTTGACGTCACATGTACGATGTCACTAGACAGCGCGACCCTGATTCGAACGTTCTGGTTCATTCTCAACTAATCTATGCAAAACAAAAATCGACCGCTCTTCTCCGTGCAACTTTTCTAGAAGCTTCCGGACTAAAAATAACATATCATAACAAAGCCAAATCCGCTATCATGCACGAACGATAAAAAATCTCACTGAAAAGGTACGTGATACATAACCATGATAGCTCAAATAAATATCGGATCGTTTCCTACGATTAACACATGTATGCTCTCACAGGACAACACAACCACAATCGTAACAGTCAGTAAAGTTAGTTTTATTTGTTTGTTTGTTTGTTTTTGTGGACTGATGCTGTCATCATCTACTAATTAAGGAAATGCGACCTTGGGGTTAAATGGGATTAATCCCCCGCTGGTATCTGCAAATCATCCGGTGAGTCCACTGACATTTTGTTACATCCGTAGCTGAATGTACATTTTTCATTGTGTCATCAGGACTGGCGGCCATACCTGCAGGGGGCGGAGCCACGTTTGCGGGCGGTTACATCGTGAAGCGCTTCAGTCTGACCGTCCGTGGCATCCTCAAGTTCTGTATGTGGGTGACGGTGGTTTCCATTTTCCTTGTGCTCACCTTCATCATCCATTGTCCGTACACGCCTTTTGCTGGCGTCAACATAGATTATCACCAGGTTAATGGGTCAGTGTGCTACTCATATTGGGACTTAACCCATTCACTGCCGAGAAAAATTGAACACCACCCCACTGCAAGAGATATAGATCCTCATGAGCCCCCGCATTTGCGGGGGCTCATGAGGATCTATACCTCTTTCTTAAACCACTTTGAGCTTTTGGTTGATGAATGAACAAATATTTGAAAAACAAAATATGGTCCAGCGGCAGGGAAAGGGTTAATGACATTTCTCTGTTTTGTGATGTTCTAGAAAAAATTGTTCTGGGGAATAGCAAACGCTCTGTATCTGCATGTGTTTACGTTAAGACTTTTCATCTTGATACACTATTGCTTGAAATACATTTGACTATTATAGTTCAAGGATTGTGCCTGGATAGCTATTCTTAAACTAAAATGATGGATCTAAGTCTTAATCTGTAACATAGCCTTCATAGGACAATAAGCAACTCTAAAAAGAAATCAGCTGCAGGATGTAATGGGTTAACCCATATCATGCTGAGGCTAAAAGCTTCAAATTTGTGCACAAGCTACATTGTAGTACTTGCAGATAAGGATATAGACCACTGGCTTTAGTTCAAGGGTAGTGCCATAATAGCTTGGCACCTAGAGGCGCCAAACTATTCTGGCTCTACCATTGAACTATTTTAGTCAAACTTATTTCATACACTGGTGTATTCCGAATGATAAGGGTTAATGTATCTGTATTGGTTTGTGCTCAGGTCTATAGCATTTTCTGGTAATTACCAGCTGGACGACGAGTGCAACGCTGGGTGTGGATGTAACATGGAGAACTACTTCCCTGTGTGTGGACGCGATGGCCTCATGTACTACAACCCGTGTTACGCTGGCTGTATGAGTCACACAGATGATTACAGGGTACATTGCTTTATGTATATGCTCTGGTCTTTAAATTTGGATCTTACAGCTCAAGTCCAAAATCACAACCCAACATTGATTTGATGTTCAAGTCCTCTAACCCTTATCATCCTGATACACCCATTGCTTGAAATGAATTTGACTGATAGTTTAAGGGTGGTGCCAGAATAGCTTGGTGCCAAGCTATTCTGGCACCACCCTTGAACTGTAATAGGACAGTTAGCAAATTTTACAAAATCAGCCCCAGGATGTAATGGGTTAATCCAGTACTGTTAACCTATTTAGCCTGGACACACTACAGCAGGAGATGGATCGACCAAATGGATGGACCATGATGTTCAAGGGTAGTACCAGATTGGCTTGGCGTCAGATGGCGTGAAGCTAATCTGGCACCACACTTAAATTATCATGGTCAATCCCTCTCCTGCAACTGATGTTAGATGGCATCTCTAAATTAGGGTAAATGTGGCCTTGGGGTTAAATGGGTTGACTAAACTTCATGGTAACACATACAATGTTAATATGGTCTGAAGAAACTCAGTTAGAAGCAACATCAACATGTAAACGTAAAAGTGTCTCACCGTTCCATTGTCAGCCATTCTACGTCTTTTTCAAGCGTGTCCAATAGGTTTGTCTGAGAGGTTTGGCCGAAAATTCATAACTGATTGATTGAAATTTGGGCAGCCTTCTTTTGGTGCACTCTCTTTAAAATCACCCTTGTAGTGGCAAACATGAATGTTGTTTTTTTCCCCCCTGTTTCCAGTATTACAGCAACTGCAGTTGCATCAACTACAATTTCACCCAAGCGGACGTGACTGGTACACGCTACTGGCTCGCGGAGCAGGGAAAGTGTGCCAGTGACTGCCAGTGGCTCCCTCTTTTCCTGCCTCTACTGGCCCTGCTAATGTGCAGTGTGTTTGTCACATCCATGCCAGCCCTGGCAGCTACACTCAGGTGTGAAGAAATGTTGTTCGTTGTTGGAACTTTCCGTGCCATTCGTGGGATTACTTCCAGACCCACTGGGAAGTACACCACAAGTACACTTCTATTCAAGTGAGATGCTTTGCATCTCATTTGAATAGAAGTGTACTTGTGGTGTAATCCCTGAATGGGTCTATCTGGGGAGTACACCCACAAATGGTACTGGTTATTTAGGGTTAATGGCAGGCAGGCCTTTAAGGTCGTCTCACAACTGGGAAGAGATGAAGTGTACCTGTGGTGTGACACTCACTCCTGTATGTACTACACATGTCACATAGTCACTTCGCTGTATCAAATATGTGCCGGTCTGTGATTTTTTACCTTATGGCCTGGAGATTTTGGGGCCCAAATCACAGACCATCACACATGTACCTGTGTCTAATGATTTTTACTTTTTTATGTTGCTTAACTATGGGGTATCCTTTGTCACTAGATGCTCAGGAGTTGGGGTGGAAGATGTATGGCATTTACTTTGCATGCACACCTTATTCAGGAGTGAGCTCAACAAATGATTACTGAATGGCAGAGTACATAATACAGAAAAATTACTTAGTAGGCAAAGAGTTAACCCATAATCCCAGGCATGCTATAACACGATGTGGATCGACCATGATATTTCATGGGTGGTGTCAGAATAGCTTGGCGCCTGTAGGCGGCTGTTCTGACACCACCCTTGAACTGTCATGGTCAGTCTTATCTCCAGAACTGTGGTGTTGACCTTAATAGATAACTAAAAAAATCTGCAGGATGTAATGAGTTAATATGCAGGTAGTACTTGTGGTACCATGTTGAGGTCTTGGAGCTGACGTCAGCACAATGGGCCAGCACACAGCTATGTGTAGGCCGACTATTGGTGGCATCAGCCTGCGGACTTTTTGCTGAGAGGGGTAATGCACTGATTGTGTGTGCAGGTGTGTTCCACAGGAAAAGAGATCCTTCGCACTTGGCATTCAGTGGATCATTGCCAGGTGTCTTGGTGAGTAGTGAGCATGTTAACCCTTCCCTGGCAATGGACTACATTTTCTTTCTGAAATCTGTCTCCACTCAACCACCAAAGGCCACAGCTGTCCAAAGAACATGGACACAAAGTGGTCTCACCAAGAGGCATAGATCCTCATGAGCCCCCACATTCGTGGGGGCTCATGAGGATCTATACCTCTTGCAGTTAGATTGCATTAACTTTTTCTCAGCCGTTAAAGGGTTAACCCTTTGGCTGTCCGTAGTGCATTTTATCGCGGTGATTCCCGCAGGAATCACCTAGATGAAAAGCGCTACCGACAGCCAAAGGGTTAACCCCTTTATTGGCAGGATGCAGCCAACAACATTTAAATGCAAGCAGCATGGATCCTCATGAGCATCCACAGTTTTGGGGGTTCATAAAGATGTATGCCTCTTGCTGGCCTCATTCACACCCATGTGTGTGCCTGGGGCAGAAGAGGTTACTCGGCAGTGAATCAGCAGTTTCACAAACGTCTCTTTGGACAGTGGCAGTGAAGGGATTAACAAGGGGACTTTACAGGATTCTCCTTAACCCCTTAGCTGCTGGGGCAAGGCAAAGTCTACCCAGCTGCAAGAGACAATGAATCATGAGCCTCTGCAGTCGCGGGGCTCATGAGGTTTTGTGTGAAAACAATTTGTGATTGTAAAAAGTAACATTTTGAGGTTGGTGATGTTTGGTAGACCACCAGTTGAAGAATTGAAAACACACTGATCATGTCATACTACTACTAAAGCATCTGCACTGGCCACCTGTCGAGCAGAGAATAGAGTACAAGCTGGCCACTTTGGCATACAAACAATATGACAATACACTTCCTACATATCTGTCCTTTTCCCTTGCATCATACAATCCAAGTCGAAGTCTACGCTCAAGTTCACAGAAACTGCTTGTTCAGCCTAGAGTCCACCTTAAACACTGCTGGAACTCACTTCCACAGCATGTCCGTCTGTCCCCTACCCTGACAACTTTCAAAACAAATTTGAAGACCCATCCCTTCTAGGTAGCATAATTATCAGGATTAGCTTAGTCTGGATGTGCTGCCTGGAAAGGTTGGCTCAAAGTCTACTGTTGTCTTATATGTGTAGCCCGTGTGTGTGTAATAATAATAATAATAATAATAATAATAATAATAATAATAATAATAAATTTATTTCAGTTTTTGCAGGCCATCAGGCCCATATGAACACAAAATACAATTTACAACCAGAAAATACAGGAAGGTGGTTGTAAAACACACTCATATAGCATTACATCAGCGCACATAAATAAACAAAAACAAGAAAAGTTCAAAGCAAATCCCTCTAATTCCTTAATTTAAGGCAACCTGAAATATTCATAGCAACTTTAAAGACCAGTTTATCATGTAGGTTTCCACACAGCAGCTGAACTTTAAGATCGGATGGGAATCTGTAGTAAAACAGTGGAATGTACTTTTTACGTAAAGGGGAATATTTTGGACACTCGAACAGAAAATGACACAAATCTTCAGCCTTATGCCAATCACATGAATTACATTCTGGATTAGTGATGGGTTTTCCAAATCTGGATACTCCGTTTAAAGGTAAACGGTTACATCTAAGTAAACATATTGCCCGCCTGAGTTCACAAGAGTTCAGCTGCCCTATGTAACTGGCTCTAAGTATTTCTGGGTGGTAATGGCAGTATTCTGTGTTTGAGGTAAGGGATGCATGCCAGTCCTGTCGGAAACAATCCATCAGCCGATCTTTGAATATCTGAATGAACAGAGGAGTGTTTCCAACTGACTGCATTTCCCATACATACCCAAACCCGTGCATACACAATAGAGTCTTTATTTGCATAGCCCAGTTCGATCTACCTGAAGCATCATGCATACATAACATCGTGTAACACTGTCTTGGGTATCTGTTTTCTGACATGGTAAGAAGTCTGCACCAGTACTTCACCATTCGAACATAGGCATCAATATACATAGGGAATCTTCCACACTCACCCAGCGCAATATTGTTTTTTACATCTCTTCCAACACCAAGGACCATTTTACAAACCTTTATATGAACCTGCTCAATTACATCATGTCTCTGGAAACCCCAGACCTCTGACCCGTATAGCACAATGGGTTTAATCTTGACATCAAAAATGTGAAAAACAGTGTCAGCTGGCAAGTTTTGTAATTTGAAGTATAGTCTTTTGATGCCTGCAACTGCTCTCCTGGCTTTTCCAGCTAAGTTTTCTACACATCTAGCCCAGTTCAGAGTAGAGGAAAATATCACACCAAGGTAAGTATAACTGGACTCGACTTGAATCTGCTTGTCAGCATAAAACCATTTTTCACAATTTTTCACAAAACCTCCATTTTTGAAGACCACCACTTTTGTCTTGTCCATGTTCACAGTGAGACCCCATTTTTTACAGTATTTTTCTAAACAATTAATTTTCTTTTGGAGATCTGCTACAGAGTCAGAGACAATGGCTATATCATCAGCATACATAAGAAGGAAAATACCCAGTGGGTCTGCAAAAATATCAATGCCACGTGCACCGCACGATGATATTTCTGTCTCAAATTCTGAAAGAAAGATAGAAAACAGCAGTGGGCTCAACACACAACCTTGTCGCACCCCTGACATGCAATCAAAGTAGTCGGTAACTTTGGTTCCAACCCTTACAGCAGCTTTTACATGTTTGTACATACTCTCAAGTGTCTGAAGCAACTTTCCATGAACTCCTTTACGTAGCAAGAGATACAACAGTTTTGTCCTGTGCACACTGTCGTAAGCTTTAGAAAAATCTACGTACATGGTGTAAAAACGGCCACCCTGCCCGTGTGTGTGTGTGTGTGTTAGAAATGTGCCCACATGATATGAGCTGGTGTTTATTTATAGAATGAGTGCATGTTTATTTTGTTCAAAGTCTTTTTCTCTTTTTTTCGTTATCTTTATGTGCTGTAAAGCTCTCCGAGCTTGCTGTCTGTGGGGAAGGGGGCTGTATATATAACTCTATATTATTATTATTATGTTTTGTGCTGCAGGTTCAATTCCTGGACCCATCCTGTTTGGCAAAGTGATTGACCTGACATGCCTCCTGTGGCAGGAGAGTTGTGATGGCGAAGGTGCTTGCTTCTTTTACGACAAAAAACAGATGAGCTTCAACCTACTGGCAATAGGCATTGCTGGCACCGTCATTTCCACACTCTGCTTCTTGTGTGCTTTGCTCTTTTACCGCACAGGGGCGGTTGTTGACATTGGGGAGGCGGATGTGACACTTCCGGCTACTAATGGAGATTCTAGACACACGAGTGTGACAAACCTCACTGCAGCAAATACTCCGGCTAACACGCCCGCAACCACTCCAAGTGCAGAACACCCCAGTGTCAGTCTCCATGTGCTGGGTGGTGAGAGGACTAGTGATAAGGAAGGAAGCACAAGTCTTTGACTCATTGAAAACTTTGATTAAAACAAATTCTATCAAACATTTTCATTTTTGGCTCACGTGCGAAGCAAAAGCGAGTATGTTTTGGGCCAGTGGTCATCCTATCGTCGTCCGTCCGCCGTCGTCTGTGGTAAACTTTAACGTTGGCAATTTCTCAGAGACTATTCAAGCCACATTCTTCACACTTGGCCCAAGGATACTTTGTGGTAAGACCTTTCTAAACATAGCAATTTGAGTGACCTCTCACAAAGGTCAGGGTCACAGGGGATCAGGAAATAGGTAAAAAAATTGCTATATTTTGACATAATTTATTTTTTCTCAAATACTATTCACAACTTCAAACTTGGTACAAAGATACCTGATGGTAAGACCTTTCTATACGTACTAATGTGGTTGATGATCCCTTGGAAAAGTCAAGGGTCACAAGAGCTCAGGAAATAGGTGAAAAAGAGACATATTTTGACAAAAGATGTTTTTTCTCAAATACTATTCACAACTTCAAACCCAAACTTGGTACAGAGATACCTGATGGTAAGACCTAGCTATGCATACTAATTTGGTTGACCTCTCAGAAAGGTCAAGGGTCACAAGGGCTCAGGAAATAGGTCCAAAATAGCCATATTTTGACAAAAGATGTTTTTTATCAAAAACTATTCACAACTTTAAACCCAAACTTGCTACAGAGATACCTGACTGTAAGACCTTTCTATGCACACTAATTTGGTTGATCCCTCGGAAAGGTCAAGGGTCAAGTGAGATCAGGAAATAGGTCTAAAATAGCCATATTTTGACAAAGATGTTTTTTCTCAAATACTATTCTTAACTTAAAACCCAAATTTGGTACAGAGATACCTGGTGGTAAGACCTATCTATGCATACTAATTTGGATGACCCTTGGAAAGGTCAAGGGTCACAAGAGGCGGGCAAATGTGAGTAAAATGCTTATTTTTTAATAAAATTGTAGGTATTCCCAAAATTTTGCTAATTTTTCAACCAAATTTGGTACAAAGATAGCTGATGATAAGACCTTCCTATGCATACTAATTTAGTTGACTCATCACAAAGGTCAAGGGTCACAGGGTTGACAGATGTGTGAAAAATGCTTACATTTTCAGTAAACGTCTTGTCACAAAGTGTCCTTGGGCCAAGTTTGAAGACTGTCTTGAATAGTCTCCTAGAAAATGTTAACATTAAAAATTTACCACAATCATGGACAAACGTTGGATGGCCCGGTACATACTCACTTTTGATATCACATGTGAGCCAAGAACCTGCCACATTAACCCTTTTCATCCTGATGCACTGTTGCTTGAAATATATTTGACTATTACCTCTAGTGCCAAGCTATTCTGGAACCACCCTTGACCTACAATTGGTTGATCTATCACCCAATCGGTAATGTAGCCTTGATAGGACAAGAAGCAATTTAAAAAAAAAAAAAAAATCCAGCTCAGGATGTAATGGGTTAACTGTGCATGGCTTGTACAACAAACCAAGGGGAATCACTCAGCGCTGGACAGACGAACAGTTAGATCCCCTGCCCCCGCCTATCAGGCACCCATTTGCCAGCCCACAGAGAAATAAGCAGGTATAGAACAAGACGATCATCTACATCCCTAAAAAGGATGCATCAGGTCTCTTATATAACCCATGTCTTTCTCCGGAACTTAGGAAGTAGGCAGGAGAAACATACATACACAAACACGAAGGTGCATTACTATATGTGGTCGGGTAAATACCCTGAATGCCCACAGTAGATGCACAGAACATTACACAACAATGTATCGATACAAATTTTGCCTCGAGTTATACTGAGATACTCACAAACAGCGCTGAGTGATTCCCCTTGGTTTGTTGTACAATTCTGCCAGCGCTAGCCTCACCTATCTGGTTTGTGAGTATCTGTGCATGGCTTGCACAACTCTCAGCCTGCGACATAGCAGTCTTATGCTTAATTTTTAATGACTGTCACAACTTGGGAGGTGTCTATGTAAGGCGTACTTACAATACCTATACCAGTTCTGATGGCAGTTCTGATAACTTTTGAAGTTGTCTCAACATTGAAATACAGGTGATTTTGTGTATTAACTGCACAAAGTACTGATAAGTAAAGCAATTTCTGCAACCAGACACTTGACTTACAGGTTTAGACTATAATTAGGTCAACAGCCAAGTGCCAAGAGAGGCTTGCACTTTAAAGTACCATTTCATGTAAAACTGAAAATAAATTACAGCACTATTTGTGTTCGTTATGCCTTGCTGCCATGCCTGATGAACTTCTAAGTCAGTTTGGACATGCCGCCAGCAAACGCACACGCGTAATCACACTTGTTTATGCATCCGTTAGCGCATCAATTTATTTTTACCTGCTGCTGGTACAGATAGTGTTGTAACGGAGCAGAGTCATTGTCAGATTCCTTGATATTAAGACGACGTGTGCTAAACTGGATTCGTCTATATCAAGATGAACCATAACTAGACCTGTGCATAGAATTTTATCACCATCTGTTAATCTTTGAACAGTTGAGCCCAGTTGAGTCAAAATTCCTAAATGTAGAGAACCTCGGAGGACAACTTTACAGTTTAGAACACAGATTTGACATGATAGTTCAAGGGTAATGCCAGAATGGCTTGGCATCTTTAGGTGCCAAGCTGATCTGGCATCATCCTCGAACTATCATGGTATATATGTACCAGTATCTTATTGTTGACTTTCTGGGCTGTATGGTTTTGAGTGACTTTCTGATGTTGCAGTATGTTATACCCATGCATGAAACAACAATACATTTTTTTGCGAAATCACAATGTGAGGGACAGTCCAACCCCTAAAGTTTATGTATTGCCAATGGGCAGGTTGATGTGTGCAAGGTCTGACAGAAAAAGTATGTTTGTTATTGTGATGATAGATGTGTTGTGCTGTATGTACTGGTAATAATAGTTTATTTTAACAAAGGCTTTGACTCTGTGAACAAACGTGCACATCAGCCATAGAAAAAATAATCAATGAACGTATTTGTATTATTTGTCTTTAAATTGTCAGACTGTAATGTCCACTTATGCAAGTTCGGTGAACTTACATTATATATAGTGTTGTTATTTTGTGAGCTACTGACATCTGTATGAATGCCTGTTGCTAGAGTTTTTCTCTTCATGTTTGTGATGCACAAATCAGGTGGTTGCATGTGGAAACTTCTGTGTCTGCTGACCAATAAGCTGCAACAGGCTGAAGACTATTATAGTTGTTTGTCTGTTTTCCAGTTAACTCATTTAGCTCTGACGCAGTACAACAGGAGGTGGATCGACCATGATAAAATTCAAGGGTAATGCCAGATTAGCTTGGCACCATCAGACACCAGGCTAATCTGGCACCACTCATGAATTATCAAGGTTGATCTATCTCCTGGAACTGGTCCAATCGTTAGATGATACCTCCAAGATTTGGCCTTGGGGTTAAATGGGTTAACCCATGTCCTTGATGGGCCTTCCTTTTTTGAATAAAAATCAAATCAAACTACTTTTTGTCAATGTTTAGCAGTCCTACCACTATGTGCATGGTGTTTCATTGCTACAACATTTCTGGCTGTTTTGTTTGTGTTATATGACCCCCCTTGTGTGTGCAATCACCGGTGCTGTTACAGTCCATGCACAAGGGGTTTGTGTTTTCATCGTCTTGAAATGAATCATGTTATATTTTTTTAACAGAAAAACCTTGCCTTATTTATATTACATTGTATTTTGCTTATATTTGTGCAATTATTTTCTGTTATATCGAGTTGCCTGATGACTCAATAGTGAAAGCGTGCAATGCTTGTTGTGAGCTGCAGCTAATGCATTGTGAAAATTAGACTGTTTGTAAAGAGCAGTGTGCGTGTGTGTGTGTGTGTGTGTGTGTGTGTGTGTGTGTGTGTGTGTGTGTGTGTGTGTGTGTGTGTGTGTGTGTGTGTGTGTGTGTGTGTGTGTGTGTGTGTGAGTGAGTGAGTGTGTGTGTGCAGTTTAAACATACATGGATGGCATTAAAGAGAAATACTGGGGTTATTTTGTTCCTCATCACGTTGATAAATCATGAAGCATATCAATAAATCAATTATCAGTAATTATCATAATTTTGTGTCAATGGCAATTTTCTTGAAATGAATCAGGCAGCAAGGGTGGCAGACAAACAGATCAGGGACCACTTAGATTCTAGAAGCGTGTTTTGTGTGTGCATTAACCCATTCACTGCCACTGAAGACAGATTGTGTTTTTTAAAACATTATAACTGTAAGTTAATGTCAAAGATCCCTAGCCATCAAAGAAACATGGATACAAAGTGGTTTCAGCAAGAGGCATAGATCCTCTTGAGCCCCCGCAATTGCGGGGGCTCAAGAAGATCTATGCCTCTTGCATTTGGGTGGTCTTCATTTTCGTCTAGGCAGTGAAGGGGTTAAAACGATCATTCACATCAAATAAACGAATTTCACAACCGTGGGAAACGTCCATAAAGTGATGTGGGAGCTATGCAGTGCCTAATTCACAGATGCCAAGCGAATCTGGCACTACTCCTTGAACTGTCATGGCTGATCCATCAAACTGCTGGTTGTATGTCTATACGGTATTTGAGTTTATGAAAAACCGATGAGATAAATGTTGGCGTTGTTCTGTTGTTGCTCTGTCCAGGTTAAGTTTCTACGACAGTACTTGGTCTACAAAGAATTCCGGCACTGGGTGAATTGAACTGATTGACTGTCATGCAAGTGAAGCTATTTTACATTTATCACAGTCACAAGGAAGGCACCAAGCGAATCTAGCTCTACCCTTGAACAATCGCATCTGGTTTATTCTTTTCAATGGTGTCTTGTTGTTAGTTGTTTTACAAAATAATGTACTTGTACAGATATGATGTACAGGCTGTAAATAGTCATGCACATCCCATTTATCCCCGATGCATTACAAGAGGAGATGGATCGACCATGATAAATCAAGGGTAGTACCAGATTAGCTTGGCGTCTGATAGCGCCAAGCTAATCTGGCACTACACTTGAATTATCATGGTTGATTCGTCTCCTGCAACTGGCACATCGTTGTTAGATGATGTCTCCAAAATTTGGGAAATGCAGCCATGGGATTAAATGGGGTAAATGAGGATTAAATGGGGTCACATGCGGCCGTGCAGTCTGCCTGTACAAGGAAGCCAATGGATCAAATTTCCCTCCAAAGGCACTGCACTCGTGACAAAATCCATGTAAATTGCACACCATAAATAATGCAAGAGTGGATAGATCTATACAATACACATTCGATGGGCAATCACTCTATGCTAAACAAACTGTTAAATGACAAACTAGTCCCCTTTACACTTCCGGCACGTGCCAGACTGCCAGCCTACGACAGGATAGCGCATCAAGTGTGTGACGCTCCACTCGCCATCCCAAGAGACATTAAATGTTATGCACTGTATGATTTTTCTGTGTACTGTAATAATTAACCCCTTAAACTGCTAAAGCAAGGTGAATGCAACCCAGCTGCAAGAGACATAGACCCTCATGAGCCCTCATAGTTGTTAGGGCTCATGAGGATCTATGCCTCTTACTGAGACCACTTTGTATCTATGTTCCTTGGAAGGCTGGGGCTCTATTGGGTTGAACTGACAATGATTTCAAAACACAATCTGCGTCCACTGGCAGTGAAGGGGTTCATTGTCTTGTCATGTATTGGGGATTTGCCGTCACAGAGTGGAGAGATCAGTGTTGGCATTCATACAAAATCAGTGATATTGCACAAAGCATGGTGTTGGAAAACTATCTGATCACTCCCTACCCCTAATCCCCAATAAGCAACAGGTCATCAGGCCAACATCAGCTGCCGTTGGCCTGCGCACAGCTGTGTGTTGGCCAGGGTCAGCCAGATGACCTGTTGCGTACTAGATTTCTCATACCACGTGCCCACATAACATATCCCATGCATTCAGACAATCCCACTCATAAACTGCCCAACTTGGTCTGAATCTCGATGGGTGTAAAACATGCTGCTTGTTACATGTCATATATATATATATATATATATATATATATATATATATATATATATATATATATATATATATATATATATATATATATATATATATATATATATATATATGCGATGCAGTCACAAAAGGACAGCTGATGTCCTGATGACACAATGCAAGCGTACCAGTCTGGAATTCCATGGCATTAGCACAGCATTCTCAGAATTTATTGAAAAATTATGTCCCTTGGAGCTACTCTGAGTGCATTTTTGGGCTTTGGGCGACGCCTTTATTAAAAGTAAAGAATATATATATATATATATATATATATATATATATATAATATATATATATAAAGCATTCATCAGACAGCTTACTCAGTTTGAGGGCATTAATGCTTTTTGGTCACAGTTAATAATTAACCCATTCAGTGCCGAGAAGATTTAAATGCCACCCAACTGCAAGAGGTACAGATCCTCATGAGCCCTCGCAGTTGCCTCTTGCTGACATCACTTTGAATCCATGTTCATAGAACATCAAGGGTTTTGTGGACTTGAATTAACGAAGATTGCAGAAACACAACCTGCGTCAGCTGGCACTGAACGCATTAATGTTTTGTTTTTTCTTAAAGTTTTACTCTCTTTATGGTCCCTATTCAATATCACCCTTGATTGTGATATTTAAATGAGTACTTGTGGTCAGATTCACCTGGGACATTGATACCAGATGTTGCATGGGAAGTGTGATTTGTGATGAATGTAGTGCATGTGTACTATAGACTTCAAGCTTGCATAATCACTTGGCAGAGACATATTGGCTCAGTGTTGCGATACAAATTGATTGTGATGTGCCGCACTTGCATTTTGTTACTTAATTGTTATTCTTGTGTTGGTATGCTATTCTGTTTATGATGCAAATGAATGTACAATTTTGACTATTTTAATTTTTTATAGTGAAGAGAATACAGTTATTAAAATGGTTTACATGTTCATCTTCTGTCTTTCATATGGTGGGTGTGTGGGCCTGTGTGCACATGTGTGTCAGCCTGGAGTCTGTGCACAGTGTACGGGCATATGTTCCAGTGTCCCGAGATTTGTGTCCGTGTGTGTGCGCACGTGCATGTGTGTGCGCGTGTAACTATCAGTCATACCCAAATGATACCTGAATAATACTGCAGGGATGTTTAGCGCAGCAGAATCACACAGCAACCATCCAAACATCAGCAGATTCATGCAGAAACTTCCCTGCCATGTTTGAATGGTTTCTGCAAGGTTCTGCCATGTTTGTGCAACCAAATATTCCATCTGGGATGGAACTTGCATACACAGGCAATAGCTGTCCCAGTACTCCACAACCTACCCATTGGGGCCATCCATTATCACTCTGGTGTCATGGATGTTAAATCCAAATCTAACCAGCCAACCCAGTAGGCATTCTCAGATTGAAGCACACACACACATACATGCACACACACACATGCACACAAGACGAACATGCAACAAAAGGAGGCACACCTGCAAATGTGACACGCAGACACACAAACATGTTAACATACACACACGCACACACACACTGACCAACGTATAGAAGGACCCGCACCAATGCACACACACATACACACACACACTGGACACACACACACACACCTAAGGACACATACCGAAACACACACCACACTGGCAGTATCCTACATGTTCGTTTCGGCATCATTTGGGTGTCATTTTTGTTCATTTGAGTATCATTTGTGTTTATTTTGGTGTTCTTTAGTTTAAAGATGGACCGCAATGGGAAGTAACTTCGGAAACAAGTCTGCTTTTCCATGACGGGTACGAGTCGAGACACTCAGTCCTTAGCAGCCGTACATACATCAGCGCATGACATTTGAGTCTGGCTAGGTTCAAGGGGAAAAAAAAACGCAAAGGTAAGACATACTCGGTAGAATATCGCATCATCACGAAAAATAGGAGCATGGTCCTTGAGACAAGTCATGGAAGGCCGAGTTAGGAGAAATTAATTTGTCGCTGCCCCGTCAGTGACAATAAACTTTTGCTGGACGGCTACAGGAGATAGATTGACCGTATGAATTACAGCGTAGAGCCTGATTATCTTCCAGATGTATTGATGATAGGGATGAATTTCTAGTTTTGTGTGAGATAAAAAGTCACTTGGATTTTCTTTTTTTTTTTTTTTTTTTTGGGGGGGGGGGGGGGGGGATGGACAGTGATCTCAGTGACTGACGGCACTACTGCAGTGAAAGGCACAACTTGTGTTAGGATGACGGAATGATGCTGACGTTAGTGATACTAGATGTTGTAAGCTATAATGCATTGATGTTTCTGTCTACTTCGCTGACATTACAACAAGGTCGGATATAATTAACATGTTTTCAGACGTCCCAACAACACTCTTTCTATTTCGCTTATAAAATGCTTTAGATGTAACAAAAAGAAATCCAAAGTTTACTGAAGAAAATTGCCAGAATGTTTTTAAAACCTTTGCTCCGAGGCATACTCATGATACTGATATGAATGAGACTAGAGGCACACTCATGAGCTACCAAACTGCAGGCTCACAACAGTGCCTCTGACAGACAAGTGTCATTTGCATTGTCCTTGTAGTGCAAGGATCTATTAGTATTACAGGCCTTTTGACATTGGAGCACACGTTTATCCCAAATATCTCCGCAAAGGAACACTTATCTGCACCACTTTAAGAACATATGTTATTTAGTGCCGATTGACCTATTATGGAATATTTTTACTGACTCCTAATCCTATGATTTGTCGATTTTGCTGTACAGTCATAAAAATGTGTTGAAAAGACAAGAACAAGCTATTTTCTGTACCCAAAATAGGGCTCCGGCAGATTTGAAGATCGAGGTCAAGCATGCAGATTTCATGCGCCGTTGCAGGTTTGAAAATGAAACCTTGGCCAATTCACATGAAAATAGATCTCGATCTTTCTCATACTGGGATAAATATACTTGGGGTACATTTAGGGGTATAAAATTCATGATTTCATGAAAACATTTAAAAGTTTAACAACTGTACAGCAAACTTGACACATTGGCCCAGTTTCTTAAATAAAAAAGTAAATCGTATTGGGTCAACTGTCGCTGAATGACATTTGTTCTAAGATGGGTATAGAAAAGTGTTTCTTTGCAGAGATATTTGCGAAAAACGTGCGATCGGATGTCAAATGACCTATAGTTATGTACATTTATATATCAACAGTGTGCTGTTTCCCCCCACAAGGTCTAATCAAACAACATGAATCCCAGCCAGAGCTACTTTTTTGAGCAGTCACGGCCAGCCACTCACAGAGACCCGCTTGTGACGTTCATCTCCATGGCCGCACGGTTTGGCGATGTTGACACACTTCAGAAACTTCTGCTGGAAGCTGTTTCGGCAGATGCCAACTTCATGACATCGTCAACAGTTGGACTGGCACTGAAGCGAGCCACGCAGGCAGGACAGGTCGATGTACTTCAATGTCTGCTGGATGCAGGTGCTGACATCAATACAAAGTTTAAAGGTGCATCAGCCCTCCATGAAGCTATCAAGGTGAACAATTTGCAGGTATGGCGTTGGGCAGGAGATCTTTCTGTGTTTGGACGGAAGCTGTGTATTGTTAACTCTTTGCCTACTATTTCTACTATTGTCAGAATAATCGACACCAGCTTATTAACTCCTTCACCCCAACACCACAGCAAGGCATGGATCGAGTGTGATAGTTCAAGCGTGGTGCCAGAAAAGCTTGGTGCCCTTAGGTGCCAAGCTATTCTGGCACCACCCTTGGACTGAGGCTCGATCTGTCTTCAGAAGTGTAATATAGTCTTCAGAGGGCAACTCCAAAATTTGGGGATTTGGTCCTGAGCCAGAATGTGTTAAGTAAACTGGTGTTGGATTCTCCCAATAGTAAACGATGTGTTGCAAAAAGATTCACTTGCAACATGCAGTGTTATTATGTCCTAGGATTTTCCAGGGACAATAAAAGTTTACAGCATCAGATGTTGTTAATGAAGTCTTTTTCTAACCCCTGATAAAGTATATTGTTTTCATTCCTACGTCACACAACCAATCTCTTTGGCGCAAACCTTGCGACAAGACATCACTATAAAACCCTTGTAGCAAGTAATGGTGGACTTAATCATTATAGCCACATGTGAATTTTTAGAAAACATCATGCGCGCTTATAGTTATAATTATTATAAGATAAGCGCATTATAAATACCGTAATTATTATGTTGTATTATGCCAAAAGTCTATTATGTATATATAGAATAGTATTTTGACATCAGTCGCGTCTGGTGTGATCCAGGTCAAAATATTTCTTCATGCTGGGAGGAAATCATTATTCACTAACTTTTGCATCTTAAAATTGATTTATTGTTTGAAAATAGCAGAGAAATGAACACAAATACATTATTGGTAGAGGGGTTTGCTACCCAGAGCCCTGCTACCAATAACTTATATTACAGCCTAGAAGCCACAGTATGCTTTAGCCTTTGCAGTTTCTTCTGATCATGTTGATGTGATTGACGAACACCGACAGTAGTTGATTTTCTATTACATTAAGGAAGCAGTTTATTGTTTCTTATTTTCATTGTGTACTTAACCCATTTAGCCCCAACACCCTGCAGCAGGAGATGGATTGATCATGATAATTTAGGGGTAGTGCCAAATGAGCTTCTCATCTTCAGGTACCAAGCTCATCTGGCACTACCCTTGAATTATCATGATCAATCCATCTCCTATAACTGGTACATAGTCATTAGAAAGCACCTCCAAAAGTTTGGAAATGTCGCCGTGGGGTTAAGATGGTTAACTTTAATAACTACCATAAAGCTTTCATATAAGGTCAAGTAGGACAGTTGTATATATATGGCAACATTTTTTCAGAGTTCTGGACTGTACTTTTGTAAATTACTTTTTTTGTAACAGACTTGTGATGAAGTGACAAATTTAGGTCTGTCGACATTTTCTTTCAATCACAAATTCACTGTGTTCATGTCATTTGTGTGCTAGTCGGTGATTTTGGACTTCAAAACCTAGGTCCAAAATCACAGACCTGGGTCAGTTGCATGAGTGAGTTTTGTTCTACACAAGCCACTAAGCAAAGTGATCCGCTACAGCAACACAACACTAACCCCACTACAGCGGAGCACCTTGCCGAGTGGCTTGTGCAGAACTAAGTTCACTCACGCAACTGACCTTGGCGCACATTTTTTTGCCATTTTTGCCAGTTTCATGTTTGTATGCGTTTGACATTATGCTGTTCTTCCTATATCAGGTATTGAAGTTTCTGTTGAACGTGAAGGGCCTGCAGCGCGATACTCTCAGCCTAGCTCAGAAAACTCCCATGATGGAAGCTGCATGTCGGGGGAACGTCAGGTGTCTCGCGGCCCTGCTGGAGTCAGGGTGTGGGCCACATACACGCAACAACCGTGGGCTGTGTGCCATTCACTACTGCCTGCTGCCAATTACGGGTACCGTTGACACTGAAGACATGACCACCTGCTTGCACCTTCTGTACCAAGCAGGAGTAGACATAGACGTGCAGGACATTTACGGCAGCACAGCCCTGCACATCGCTATTGCCACAGAAAACTTGGAAGCTGTCGTCTGGCTGTTGCAGCACAACTGTCGCATGGATGTTGATGCACAGCCCCCTGACTTGGCCCCCGGTATTTTCAGCTGTTTGGAAGGGAAAGTGTCTCTTACCCCTTTACTGCTGGCCCTTCACTTTTCCAACAGACGTGTAGTTCAGTTGCTGATAGCCTGCGGGTGTGACTATTATGGGCTGGGCTGGGTGCTGCCATACTGTCGACAGTATGAACTGCTTCATGACTATCTCAAGCGTGAACTGTCCGCGCCATCTACTCTGCAGAAGAGCTGTCGGAGTGTGATACGACGAAGTCTCAGAAGTGATCTTGAACAGAAAGTGCAGCATCTCGCATGCTTGCCTCAGAGTGTACGCAGATACTTGTTGCTTACTGATGAGTTGCAGTCTTTTTGACAACATTGTTATCTAACTCATTTAGCCCCAATGCCCTGCAGCAGGAGATGGATTGACCATGATAATTCAAGGTTATTGCCAGATTAGCTTGGCTAATCTAACACTACTATTGAATTATCATGGTCTATCCATCTCGTGCTGCAATGCGTTGGGGTTTAATGGGTCAGTGAAGGACTTATGGTGGTCTTGTGCTTGCCTTAACTGTGCACTGCTTATTTTGTGTGTTTGCTAACTGCACTGACCTTACACCAGACACCTAACAGCCTTCTGTGTGCAAGGTATACAGGCATGCCTGCAAGAGACCACCGCATACGTTTGCGATCAGTCATGATCTATATCTGGGCACTTTCTGGCCATATGTTTCGACAATCAGCAACAAAATCAACTGCAATACTGCATTATTTGTGAACTTGTTGAAAGGCAGCAGGATGATATTAACCATTTAACACTAGGGCCGCAGTTCTGAAATTTTGGAAGCATTACCTAAGAACTATAGATCAGTTGCAGGAGATGGATTTATCATGATGATTTAAAGATAAGCGTGGTGCCAAGTTGTAATCTGGCACTACCCTTGAATTATCATGGTCAGTCCATATCCTGCTGTAGCGTGGTGAGGCTAAATGAGTTAATACCATAATACATAACCAGATTGAGGGTATGTGTTTGAGGGGGGGGGTTATGATGATCTATGCCTCTTGCAGTTATTTAGACTAAATGTGTTTACTATGGGCCCAGTTTGTTTCTGTAGAAAGCAGCAAAACATTCTCTACATGTGGCATTCAGTTTTCCTGCACTAAGGCTAGTAATGTATTTTTTTGCATTGCATTGCAGTAGAGGGAAATGCTCTAGGATTCTTGCCAATCATCGAGTGGGAAGTTTGATGCCATATTTTACCAACCCGAATGCGAGTCTGTAATGGTTATGCACAGCCTTTGCCTATGTTGAAGCATGGAAAATGCACGACATCAAAATGTGAACTTGCTACGACTGTTTAGAGACTGTATGTGCATGAACAGTGCTTGCGGCAGACAGGTGCTGATTTACCTTTGTGAAAGTCAGAAGGAAGAAGTGGCCCATGGATGTCTGTGCACAGGCTGTCAGCTTGAGGTCCTTTTGCTCGCTAGGAGTTTCTTGGACCAAAAATGTATGGTTTCTTGGAAAAGTGGTGGCAGGTCCCTTTTTTGTATACATGCAGATTGTATTCGGACATGTAATGAACTATTTGCACTGTACTTAACTGGAAAAATTAAACCAATTGAATTCACAAAAGTAGCCATGTTTTAATTATACTCATCATGAAAAGTCAATTAATGCTTAGATAACTGTGCATCACTCAGAGACCAAGCTCATGCAGTGTTCTGATGCTTATAACGGATTAAAATGGGCTTTCCTGATGACTATTAACACTCTCTCTTGCACATACACTTTACCATTTTGTAAAAAAAATTACATTTCGGTGATTGTACCAAATGTTGCCTCATTTATGCATTTTTGCGTAACCCATTTAGCCCCAGGACCCTGGAGCAGGAGATGGATTAATCATGATAATTCAAGGGTAGTGCCAGGTCAACTTGGTGCCTGAAGGTGACAAACTCATCTGGCACTACCCTTGAATTACATGATCAATCCATCTCCTACAACTGCTACATAGTCGTCAGACAATGCCTCCAAAGTTTGGAAATGCGGCCATGGGGTTAATCTTTCTTGCTGCCCAGTTTTGTTCTTGTGATGCACTTTGAAGTTTCTGCTGTCTCAGACTACTTGACGAGATGACTGTAAAGTGTGGTTGATTGAAGTTGACTCGTACGAAAATTACACTGATGAAAACTGCATATAAAGTGGTAGTTTCTGCTTTCTCAGACTACTTGACGAGATAACTGTAAAGTGTGGTTGATTGAAGCTGACTCGTATGAAAATTACACTGATGAAAACTGCATATAAGTGGTAGGTGTTCCTGGACTTTTTGCGACTAGTTTAGAATCATGTGAGAAGATTCCTGCAGGAATCATGACAAATAGTGCTGCTGACAGTCAGAGGGTTAAAGAGGTGTTAGATTTGAAATGAACTGCTGTGCTAACTATATGCTGCAGATTATGACCAAAGAATTGCCACATGCAGATGATGGACAAGGCTGTACATGTTTATATTCACATGGGTGACGGTGCAAAAATTGAAATGACTTTAAACAGTCCACAGACTAATGATGCCCCATGATTCACGTCTAGCAAGAGACATCAATTTTCATGAGCCCCTGCGGATGCAGGGGCTCATGAGAATTTATGCCTCTTGCAGATGGAAGAGGCTTTCTGGACTGCTCAGTCTGAAGCAAAAGCTGAAATTTCAGCGTTCTGGGATTTTGAAAAAGCTGAATCAGTCTCCAGGACTGAAGACTGTCACCCATATATTCACAAATACATGGAAGCAGTCTGCTGTGCGTTTTGTGCACAGAGCAACCTGTGATAGTAGGAAAACTACCAAGTCAAGTAGGTAAAAGCACTGTCAGTGGAGAGAACTGTGCATTATTGACCAATCAGAGATCTAGTTGGCCAAAGCACAATAAAGCTGAGTTGGTATACCTCGCCCTGTACCTAGGTTAAACGCACCAGTGGCGCCATCGTTGCTATTTTTGCACCAGACCGGTCGCTTGGAACAGTCATGTGCACCAGAACTGTGCGCCAGTTTTATGTAGACTTGGCGATGGCGGAGGCTTGTGCCACGCCCCACGCCCCAGAATCAAGTCTTTTGTACTTGTAGTGTGATCATCTCTCTATTTTAACTACGACGGTGCAACAATGGCACCGCTGGTGCGTTTAACCTAGGCACAGGGCGAAGTATACCAATTCAGCCACAATAAAGGATAAGAAAGAGTGGGGTGTACCAAGTGACTAGAAGCAGTAAATATTGAAACCCTCCTGAAAGGTGGCGTATCAGCATATTCACTGCATTTCCAGCCCCTTGATGCATGGAAATTTATATCTAGGTCCCCCTAGTGGGTCCAAATTGTATTTGCCTGTGTGGACAGCTGTTTCGGTCTAGACGCCAGCACATCATCGGTGTACTGGAGAAAGGGCAGAAACTTCTCCCTTCCTGCAAAGACCACATTTCACTACAGGGGCAGTCACCCATTTTCTTTTTGGTTTTGTTTTTAACCTGTGATTAATTAATTGTGATTGTTGTTTGATTGATTGTTCTTCATTGTCAAAGTACGTGTAAAAGATAGATGAAGGATTCAACTATAATAAAAGTCTCAAAGTTACACTATCACAGCATATAGAAGTCTTTTCTTCACATTTCATGTAATGGTTGTGTGTCGGATATCTTTCTGAAAATAACATCAGTTGTAGAGTTGCAAGATGCCCTATGATGTGCGCGCCAAACAAAAAAAAAATAGATTAACCCATTTATTCCACGGCCAGATTTCCAAACTTTTGGAGGTGTTACCTGAAGACTGTGCCAGCTGCAGCAGATGCATTGACCATGATAATTCAAGGGTAGTGCCAGATGAGCTTGGCACCTTCAAGCGCCAAGCTCATCTGGCACAACCCTTGAATTATCATGGTCAATCCATCTCCTGCTGTAGGGCATTGGGGCTAAATGGGATAATTTTATTAGGCCCTCTCGGGGGCCACACTCGTGTTTTCAGTTTTAAATGTGTACGGAAAAGGTCAGGCACCAAGCTCATCTGGCATAACCTTTGAATTGTCATGATCAATTCATCTCCTGCTGTAGGATGTTGGGGCTAAATGGGTCAATTTTGTTAGGCCCTCTCCGGGGTCCCACTTGTGTTTTCAGTTTTGCATGTGTATGGAAAAGGTAGGCAAAAATGCAAATCACAAGAAAAAAATGCTTTTGCACACTTTCTGGTCTGCTGTCTTCTTTCTCTACGGTGACTTTTCTTTCTCGCCAACATTGCCAGACATTTAATTGTCCACAACTTTTGATTTACTTCTACTTGCCTACTTCTAGAACAATCGCAGGTCTAGTCACCATAGTGATTGAACAAGACCTCTCAGAAATGCTAGTGTCCGGGGTGGTCTGTGGCGCAGTGGTTAAGGCGCCTGCCACCAATGCTAAAGGTGCGAGGTTCGATACCAGGTTTCGGCGTCAGACTTTTCTCCTCTAGTAAGCGTCACTGTTAATTCGGGCGAACCGTCGGGGTTCTTTCTCCGGGTACTCTGGCTCTTCCTCTCCCTCCACTTTGGTACCTTTTTCAGACCACTTTATAAATTTTAAATACAAGCGATCAAAATTTCCGAAACCTCAGTAGCTGAGCTGACCCTTCGCACCACGTGAATGTCCTGCATTTGTCTTGTACTGTGTTGTCTTCAGAGTGAATGTGTGTGTGTTACGTGAGCGTGCATGTTGGGTGCAGTTTGCGGCGCTTTGAGCTGATTCGCAGAAATGGGAAAAAGCGCCTATATAATAACTGGTATTATTATTATTATTATTGTACTTTAAAAAATAAAAAAACGATGACTTAGGATTGGATAAAAAAACGTTGAAACTCAAAGTGCGCAATAAAAGAAGTAACACAAAAGTGACAAAATGATAGCGACAAAAAACTAATGGTCAAAACTTAAGGGCCACCCTACTTTTTGGTGTCATTGTTTATCGTCGCAAGTACACTAATAAAATACAATGTTCTTTCGATTCAAATGGGTTAAAAGTTGACCTTAGACAGTCCACAGTACAGGGAACAATAGACAACAATTCATCAATTTCCATGAACGTGCCAAATGCACATGAAACATCGTCAGTTTTTGTAAGAAGCTGTGCGATATTGGCAAGCGTACCAAAGGCAGGCAGGTGGAAAAACTCAGTAAAGTTGTGAAGCACGTGCTAAAGGGGTCAGTCGTGAACACTGAGCACTTCTGTTTCGCTACAAATACCAGTACAGTAGGGGCATAATTGTCACTTTCCTAAACATAACACCACGACGAAGCCTAACGCCAGTAGATCAAAGCTGGGTGCTAGCATGGCTGCAGGATGGAATTTCCGGACGAGAAGTTGGGAAACGTCTTGGGGTGTCCCAATCAGTGATCCAGAGGCTGCTGGCACGATTCCAAGAAACTGGAAGGCAGAACGACAACCCTGCTCAGGACGCCCACACTGCACCAGCAGAAGGGAGGACAGATACCTTTGTGTGGTGGCTCTGCGCGACCGAACTGTCACGTCAACCACTCTGCGACGTCAACTGCTGCAAGCTGCAAACGTCAACAAAAGCACAGTCTGCCGACGTCTGCACAAAATTGGCCTGGCTTCATGCAGATCAGAAGTGAGAATACCCCTCACTCCAGCTCATCGCAGAGCCTGGGTTGCCTGGTGTCGTCAACATGTGAGGTGGAACAGACTCCAGTGGACTGAGGTTCTGTTTACTGACGAGTCATGGTTCACTGTATGGATGCGTCCAAGAGGTGGATCGCTACGGAGGAGGCTCAGTCATGGTCTGGGCAGGATTCAGCAGGACCCCCTTCCACGTCAACTGAGGCACCCTGACTGGACTGACGGGACGAGATTGTGCATCCCTTCATCCAGCCAGCTCTCCAAGCCATAGGCAATAATGCTGTTCTGCAGGACGACAACGCTCAACCTCATTGCGCCCATGTGGTGGATGAGTACCTTGAGCAAAGGGGCATCATGAGGATGGTGTGGCCAGCTTGTTCACCTGATCTGGCTCCCATCGAGCACCTCTGGGACATGCTGGGGCGACATGTAGTCAGCAACCACCCACCACCTCAAGGTGTCCCCCAGCTGACTCAGTTCCTGCATCAAGAGTGGGAAGCGATCCCACAACATGTTCTCCAAACCCTGGTGAACTCCATGCGTCAACGCTGCATTGAATGATTGGCCACAAATAGTGGGTACACTCGCTACTGACTGGACCAGTTTTGTGTGACTTTTCAAATGAGGGGTGGGTGAACATTCTAACATACATGTTGTTACAATTGATTGATTTACTCAAAACTTAAATGAAATTGTTAGTGAATAAATTAGCAAAGTACTGACTCCCAAGTATATTTTGGCATCCTTCTGTCTCGGAAGACAATGGAGTATATGCGCTTGCTGGGTCAGTCCGTTTTTAAGATTTGCAGTGCCTGCTGTGACTAATCAGTCCAATGTGAGAGCAGCAGAGTCTGTTGCATTTGCTACAGGTGAATTCTGCGACTCTTGCTGTGGGCACTGGCTCTTCTTTCTTTTGTCTGTGCTGCCTCTTCTCCCCCCACTGGTTTTCTCTCCTTCCCTCGTTCTGACTCCATTATTTGTGTGATGATGTCGGTGTGTCTGCAATAAAAAGTGGCCCTTATTTTTTTACCATTAGTATATGTATGTGCAGCACGTGCAGTGAAAGGAAGAATGTGAGTGAATGTGTGTGAGAGTGAGATTCTGGCAAATGAAAGAAAAGTCATTGTTTGCTCGTCTCTATGTCGATTTTGAAAAAAATTAATAAATTACTCTAAATTGTCCTTCCTAAGCATTTTTCTTTCTGTGTCAAATTTTCTTACCTACTGCTTACAAAATGTGTGCATTTGAAATGGAGACTTCAAAAACTCGAAATTCAAAGATTTTGAAAATTATTTTGTATGTGTAAAGTAAATTTCAATTTGGCCACTGTACGCAGTATACATGTACATGAATTCAACAAGCAACGTGAAAACAAGAGCTCTTGGCCTATTCAACATCGACACATATGTGAAATACTAGTACAATGTACTGACAGATATGTCAAATACCTGTATTTTTAAAGCATAGGTGTGGTTTTCCTGTTTACTTTAATTGGTACAAAATAAGCTTCAAGTATGACATACTGTGTAGTGAGGCACAACATGTATAATGATGACTCACAGACAATGTTCATTCATGATTGCTATTTCTTATATTTATTCATTTATGGAGTCACACACATCACAAGCATTTAAAATCACAAGTCCTGCCCAAAGTTCAGTTTCAGCTGTCATCTTTCTAAATATACTAATAGTCAATGGTCAAAACTTAAGGGCCACCCCACTTTTTTGTGTCATTGTTTATCATCGCAAGTACGCTAATATACAATGTTCTTTCGATTCAAATGGGTTAAAAGTTGACCTTAGACAGTCCACTGTACAAGAAACAATAGACAACAATTCATCAATTTCCACGAACGTGTCAAATGCACGTGAAACATCGTCAGTTTTTGTGAAAAGCTGTGCGATATTGGCAAGCTTACCAAAGGCAGGCAGATGGAAAAAATCGGTAAAGTCGTGATGCACGTGCTAAAGGGGTCGGTCATGAACATTGAGCACTTCTGTTTCGCTACAATTACCGGTACAGTATGGGCATAATTGTCACTTTCCTAACCATGCCACCACGACGAAACCTAACGCCAGTAGATCAAAGCTGGGTGCTAGCATGGCTGCAGGATGGAATTTCCGGACGAGAAGTTGGGAGACGTCTTGGGGTGTCCTGGCTTCATGCAGATCGGCAGTGAGAATACCCCTCGCTCCAGCTCATCGCAGACCCCGGGTTGCCTGGTGTCGTCAACATGTGAGGTGAAACAGACTCCGGTGGACTCGGGTTCTGTTTACTGATGAGTCACGGCTAACTGTGTCCTTCAACGACGGCAGGGCGAGGGTCTGGAGATGCCAGGGTGAGCGATTCACGGATGGATGCGTCCAAGAGATGGATCGCTATGGAGGAGGCTCAGTCATTGTCTGGGCAGGCTCCAGCAGGGAAGGCAGGACCCCCTCCACGTCATCCGAGGCACCCTGACTGGACTGTGCTATCGGGACGAGAATGTGCAGCCCCTCATCCAGCCAGCTCTCCAAGCCATAGGCGACAATGCTGTTCTGCAGGATGACAACGCTCAACCTCATTGCGCCCGTGTGGTGGATGAGTACCTTGAGCAATGGGCCGGGGCATCATGAGGATGGAGTGGCCAGCTCGTTCACCTGATCTGGCTCCCATCGAGCACCTCTGGGACGTGCTGGGGCGACATGTAGTCAGCAACCACCCCCCACCTCAAGGCATCCCCCAGCTGACTCAGTTCCTGCATCGAGTGGGAAGTGATCCCACATGTTCTCCGAACCCTGGTGAACTCCATGCGTTAACGCTGCATTGAATGCTTGGCTGCAAACGGTGGGTACACTCGCTACTGACAGGACCAGTCTTGTGTGACTTTTCAAATGAGGGGTGGGTGAACATTCTAACGTACTGCTGTTGTTACAATTGCTTGATTTACTCAAAACGTACCTGAAATTGTTACTGAATAAATTAGCAAAGTACTGACTCCAAGTATTGTTACATTATTTGTGTGGTGTTGTCGGTGTGTCTGCAATAAAAAGTGGCCCTTAAGTTTTGACCATTAGTATATATGAATACACGATTCTACCTTCAAATGTGTGCACATATATAATTTTAGACTGGTGTCACTGGACAAAAGGCACACATCTATATGTAATCATAAATATTACTACGCAATTACATACAACAATGTAATGTTCTTTCCATCAATGATGCATTTCTCCACTTTGGTGACATCACAACAGTACGCTCGTAAATGCCAACAAATGGTAGTGCATCTCTGGTGGCGAGACAAATTTCTATTTTCGAGATAATAAAGTACTCTTATTCTTATAATGCTGCAGAGAAAACAACAACTGATAAACCAATTTAACACCACAGCTGCGTAAACAACTATGTACCAGTTTCAGAAGATGGACTGACCATGATAAATTCAAGGGTAGTGCCAGATTAGCTTGGCACCTGCTGGAGCTAAGCTAACCTGCCACTACCTTTGAATTATCATGGTTGATCCATTTATTTCTGTAAACACAAATGATATTAAAATTCACAAACTTCTAGCTACATTCCTCTATGTGTGTTCTACTACACACTTTGGCATGCAAATATCCACATTCAAGAGACGTGGATTCTCATGAGTCTCCAGATCACGAAGACATTTACCCCCCAACGGAAACCACGCTCACTCAGTTTATCCATCTTAGATAACCCATAAAGTAGCATGCATAATTATGGCAGTGTACAAATTTGATGCTTTTAGCCTCAGTATGATATGGGTTAACTGTTTGACTGTCGGTAGCATTTTTTGTCGAGATGATTCCGAAGGGTTAGTCTCGTTTTCCAGAAGCTGTTTCTGCTGTTTAGTGTAATTGGTTGACCTTTTGCAGGGTCAGCCTGTAGACATTGCTACATTGCTGGTCTGTCATTTTGGACTGTACCGTTCTCAGCCGTAAGGTCCAAAATCATAGACAAGCACAAAAATACCAAAGGTCGACAGGGACTGCTGTTACGATGTGTTGATCTTTGATTTTAGATCATATGGCTTGGCTGTAAGATCCAAAAGTCACAGACCAGCACATGCCAAAGATGGGTCGTCCTTGTGTTTTTACTCTATAGTTTTGAATCGACAGGGCCGAAGTCTCCGTGACGTCCTGCACCTTTTGCAAAGCGTGTAGCACCTGTTTTATGAGGAAAAAAAAGTGTCACTTAATTTTACCCCCTTAAACACATAACAACCAAGACTGTTTACAGTACTGGTGGCTGCAAGCACACACGGGTGAAATCAGCACTGATAAAGGAAGATGATGTCCTGAACAAGATTCAATGATAATTAATGTATCGGGACATTAACTCATTACACCCTGAAGCTGATTTTAAACAAAAATTTGCTTATTGTCCTATGAAGGCTGTGTTACAGAGTAGGAGATAGATCCACCATTTTAGTTCAAGGGTGGTGCCAGAATAGCTTGGTGCCTCAGGAACGAAGCTATTTTGGCACCACTCTTGAACTATCATGGTAAAAGAATTTCAAGCAGCAGTGTATGTGGATGAAACGGGTTAAATGGAAATTAAGATGTCTGGTCTGCTGCAATACACAGCACACACCTAATCCATAGAACCTGCGAAAGACTTGTCATAGTGTTATCTCTCTTGGCTTGACTTCGCGAACGAAGATTTTATAGGAGTTGCCCACGACGTCTGCAGGCTTGTTCGTGGCTGCGGAGGCCAATCCGAGACAGGCAGGTTCGACCGCAGTGGCTGCAGGGGAAGGTATGGCCAGGGTTCTGAGCTGCGGCATCTCTGTTTTTTCTCCTGAGCCGCTTGTCCTTAAGGCTAGCTCTGTGAGAGTCCTCAAAGGAGACAGCTGCCTTGTAAATGGTGGAGCGCCAGGTGTCACGGTCCGCAGCAAGCGAAGACCACTGGTGGTGGTCGATTTGGCAGGCACTAAGTGACTTCTTGAGACAGTCTTTGTATCTCTTCTTTGGTGCCCCTCTGTCACGGTGTCCAGTAGCAAGCTCGCCGAACAGGGTGATCTTTGGTAGGCGATGATCCTTCATCCTGGAGACATGCCCCGCCCAGCGGAGCTGTGTCCGCAGCAGCAAAGCCTCGATGCTCACAGTTTCAGCCTGTTCAAGGACCTCGACGTTGGTGACATAGTCACTCCAGTGAATGCCCAGGATGGTACGCAGGCAGCGCTGGTGGAAGCGTTCGAGGAGTCGTAGTTGGCTGCGGTAGAGGGCCCAGGACTCGGAACCATACAGCAGGGTGGTGAGGACCACAGCTCTGTACACGCTGATCTTGGTGCCTGTTTTCAGCTGTTGATTGTGCCACACCCGCTTGAAAAGTCGCCCGAAAGCGCTGTTCGCTTTTGCCAGCCTGCTGTCAAGCTCCTTGTCCAGCTTGGCGTCCGACGTGATAATGCAGCCAAGGTAAGTAAACTGGTGCACTGACTTTAGTTCAGACTCGCCAATGGTGATGTGAGGAGGGCGATACACTGTCTTGGGTGCCGGCTGATGGAGGACCTCTGTCTTTTTCAGACTGACCTCGAGTCCAAAGAGCTGGGCAGCATCTGCGAAGCAAGACGTGATGCGCTGCAGGGCTCTCTCTGTGTGTGCAACGAGGGCAGCATCATCAGCAAAAAGCAGCTCACGAATCAGTTGGTCTAGGGTTTTCGTGTGGGCCTGCAGTCGTCTGAGGTTGAACAGGCTGCCATCGAGACGATACCTGATGTACACTGCATCGTCATCATCGAGGTCCACTGTGGCCTGCTTCAACATCATGCTAAAAAAGATGGTGAAGAGGGTCGGTGCCAGCACGCAGCCCTGCTTTACGCCGTTGAGAATAGGGAATGGTTCCGAGAGGTCATTGTTGAGTCTGACCTGGCCTTGCTGGTCCTCGTGTAGCTGGACAATCATGTTGAGGAACTTTGGGGGACAGCCAAGTCGCTCCAGGATCTGCCACATGCCTTGCCTGCTCACAGTGTCGAACGCTTTTGTTAGGTCGACAAATGTTACGTACAGACCTTTGTTCTGCTCGCGGCACTTCTCCTGTAGCTGTCTCAGCACAAAGACCATATCGGTGGTGCTCCTGTTTGCTCTGAAGCCACACTGGCCCTCTGGGAGTTGGTCTTCAGCGATGGCAGGTACCAGCCGATTCAGGAGCAGCCTTGCAAGGATTTTCCCAGCAATGGACAGCAGGGTAATTCCCCGATAGTTGGAACAGTCAGACTTCTCGCCTTTGTTCTTGTACAGGGTGATAACGACTGCATCACGGAGATCTTTTGGTAGTGTTCCTTCCTCCCAGCAGCAGAGAAAGAGGTCATGGAGCTTGTTGTGCAGTGCTGTGCCTCCATGTTTCCAGATCTCTGGTGGTATTCCATCGATGCCTGCTGCTTTGCCACTCTTGAGCTGGTGGATGGCTGTGAGGGTCTCTTCAGCGGTGGGCAGTTCGTCCAACTCAACCTTTACTGGGAGGTGTGGGATTTGTAGGACGACTGCTTCTTGAACAGTGCGCTCAGCGCTGAAGAGGCTCTGAAAGTATTCCGACCAGCGGTTCAAGATGGAGGTATTATCTGTGTGGAGTGCCTGGCCATTCGCGCTTCGCAGGGGACTTTGTACCAGGTGCCTGGGGCCATACACTGCTTTCAGTGCTTCGTAGAAGCCCCTGTAGTCACCATTGTCAGCGCAAAGCTGGGTCCTCTGTGCAAGTCTGGTCCACCACTCATTCTGGAGATCTCTGAGCTTGCGCTGGAGACTGCTGCAGACGAGGCGGAAGGCAGACTTCTTCACAGGGCAGGAAGGCTGGGCTAGGTGGGCCTGATGGGCGGCTCTTTTTTTTGCTAGGTGTTTCTGGATCTCTACATCGTTTTCGTCAAACCAGTCTTTGTTCTTCTTTCTGGCGAAACCCAAGACTTCTGCAGAGGATTTTGCAATAGCAGTTTTCAGTTGTTCCCAAAGTGTTTCAGGGGAGGAGTCTACTGGGTCCGCTGTGTCTTTGAGCCTGCGCTGTAAATCTGTCTGAAAGGCAGCTTTCACATCGTCACGCTGAAGGCTGGCAACATCAAGCTTTTTCTTGGGGGGCCCCCATTTCTTGGGTTTTGGCTTGAAGTGGAGCCTGAGTTTGCAGCGGACAAGGCGGTGGTCAGTGTGGCACTCTGCGCTGGGCATCACTCTGGTGAGGAGGACGTCACTGCGGTCCCTCTGACGCACTAGGACATAGTCGATAAGGTGCCAGTGTTTGGAGCGAGGATGCATCCAGGTGGTCTTTCGACTGTCCTTTTGCTGAAAAGTAGTGTTGGTGATGACCAGTTGCTGCTCCGCACAGAACTCCAACAGTAGGCGGCCATTGTCATTGCAGTTCCCCACGCCATGCTTGCCGAGGACTCCTTTCCAGGCTTCAGAGTCCTGGCCCACTCTGGCGTTGAAGTCGCCAAGGATGATGACTTTGTCGTCTGCAGGGGTACTCTGTAGGAGGCTGCGCAGGTCAGTGTAAAACTTGTCCTTTTCAGCAGGCTCTGCCAGGAGGGTTGGGGAGTACACACTGAGAAGGGTGACGTGCTGCTGGTGTCTCAGTGGGAGGCGCATGGACATGATGCGGTCTGAGTGGCCCGTTGGTAGGTTTTCCAGCTTAGTCGCAATGGATGTCTTGACCATGAAACCCACGCCTGAAAGCCGTCTTTCTGATGCAGGCCTGCCTGACCAGTAGAGGGTGTACCCAGCACCAAGTTCTTGGAGGCTGCCTTCGTCCGGAAGGCGTACTTCGCTCAGCGCGCTCATAGTGTTATCAGTGTGAGAATATCCAGTTAGTCAAATTTGAGCAGTACGATAGTAACTGATGGATGTGCAAATAGACCAGCAGGCTTAAACTGTAAATATTACCTTTAAAAGGACATGCTCCAGACAATAAAAGGTTAATAGTTTGGAATATCTTCTTTATAAATGTCTGAAGTATGTCGGACAATAATGCTGGACAAAAACTGGCTGACTTGAAGTTTAAATGTTATAAAATGAAGGGCTTTTCTGGTCTTTTTCTCCTTTGTATGTTGAAAAGTTCCCCAGTTGCGCACAAGGAGCAGAAGCACACATGTTACATGTGCCTTTTCACATGAATTGTGAGAAATATTATTAAAAAGTTTTAGTGGGGTTAAGACATCATTGACAACACAGTGTATCAGCAACTTTTAGTAATCAAAGCCTGCCTTGGAGCAGATCACTTTAAGTGTAAACCTGATGTACACAAAATATCTACTGATTAGTGACAAATTTAAAACAAAGAGTAATAGAGGTAAACTCTACTTTCTGCTTTGGTACATTCACACTACTCGGATCACACTTTAATTTAAGAGTTGTCCTACGAAGACTGTATAACAGTTCACGAGACAGAACGACCATTGATAGTTCAAAGGTGGTGCCAGAATAGCTGGGCGTCTGAAGGCTGTTTTGACACCACCTTTGAATATCAGAGTCGTTCTGTCCCATGCCCTATGTCAGGGCTGAATAAGAAAGCCTGTACCTGGAATGGCCTCGGACGTGAGCACCTTGATTCCCTCTGTCCACTCTCTTTGGAGGGCATCCACCCTGGATTCGGCATCAAAGGTAGCATGATAACAGGATGCACGGTCCGTGAGCATACATTTGTTGGGGAACTGGGCGATTCTGTTGGCTAGACTTACTGCTTGTCCCAGGGCTGTGTAAACAAAACAACTTTGCATGTAACAAAAGCACTGGGGACCTGCAATTTTTATATTGTGTCAAAATTTAAACCCATATAGCCCTGAGGCACTACAGCAGTAATCATGATAATTCCTGATGTTGCCAAGCTAATCTGGCACTACTCTTGAATTATCATGGTCGATCCATTTCCTGCAACTGGTACAAAGTCGTTAGGTGACACCTAAATTTGGGAAATGTGGCCTTGGGGTAAAATGGGTTAAAGTTTGTTATAGGTGGAGTACTTCCACAGAAACAGTAGACCTTTAAAAAAGCCTTGTTATGTCACACTTTTTTATGTACAGTATAAGCAAATACACAATGAACTTGAGCTGTCATAATCACAACTCATGTAACAAGCTAATCTGGCAATACCCTTAAACTCACAGTCAATCCATCTCCCTTTGTAGTGTCCTAAGGGTGAATTATATTCCTGCTGAAAGTACAGAGCTCTACGAGCTGCATGTACCTGCTCTAGTGAAGCACATTACCTGTACCAGTGGCCACCACTCTGTCCGCCAGTCCTATCGCCAGGGCTTCTTTTGCATTCACTGGGCGGCCTGTCATGATAAGGTCAAGGGCACGGGACAGACCAATGATGGCTGGAAGGCGGACAGTGCCACCGTCAATCAAGGGAACTCCTGCATAATACAGGTTGATGTTTCACACACTATGTCTGTCCTGTAAGACATAGGTAAATATCTCTACAAAGGGATTAATAAAGCCAGTCTTATGCTGGTAGGCACTCGCCAGAAACTTTCCCAGCTCCCTCCCTCGCTCCACCTTCAACTGGACAGCACCCCCATCTCCCTCTCTGACTCGGCCAAGAACCTCGGCGTTATCCTCGATTCCTCTTTCCATGACCAGCTTCGTCTCCGCCACGGCCCGGGCATGCTATTTCCACCTCCGTCGCATCAGTCAGATCAGAAAATACCTCACCACCGAAGCTGCCACCAAACTTGCTGTCTCTCTCATCATATCTCGCATTGAATATTGCAACTCTCTCCTTTCCGGCCTCCCTCACTCCACCACTTTCACTCTCCAGCGCGTCCAGAACAATGCTGCCCGCCACATCCTCAGAAAGAAAAAAATCTGACCACATCACTCCCCTGCTCAAACTCCTTCACTGGCTCCCCATCCCCCACGCATCCAATATAAGATTCTGTCTCTCTGCTACAAATCCCTGAACAACTACGCTCCTACCTATCTCTCCAACATACTTCACCCCTACACTCCTTCCCGCTCCCTCCGTTCCTCTTCCGACCCTCTCCGCCTCCACATCCCCCGCACCAAACTCAGCACTTTCGGCCCCCGCTCCTTCTCTGTCTACGGTCCATCCACCTGGAACACTCTCCCACTCTCTCTCCGTCAGAAACACTCTCTCTCCTCCTTCCAGTCCGCCCTCAAAACTCACCTCTTTCAACAGTTCTAGCACTATATCTGATTATCACCACACTCCCCACCCCAAGCTGACTGTCGTAATGTATTTGTGGTACGTGAGTCATTGTCTAAAGTGTGCGCATGCGCGCGCGAGTTGTGAGTGCGCGCTTAGAGTTATAATTATTATAAGATAAGCGTAATACCGTAATTATTAGTATTATTATTATTATCTTTTGCTATGACGTTATTGAGAAGGAAAGGCCTTTATCACTGCTGAGCACCAAGTCAATGTCACACTTTCCCACACTGGATACCTCCCTTGATCAACTCTGCATGATGTGTGGAGCAGGTCCTGGAGGGTAACCAGTGTGACTATCCTACACAACACAAATACCAACAAAAGACAATCCAGGAACACTGAGAGGCTTCTGGTCAAAAATGCAAGAAGCTTATGATCGTTGACTCATGTCTATGACAATTGCCTATGCAAAATCTATCTAATTATCATTCAGCTTTTCAGCACATATGGACTGAATAACTAAAATAAGCACAATAATGATCCAAAGCAGTAAACTTAAAAGAGTTATTCACAAAATCGCCTGCAGAACATGCCCGTTAAAACAGATTCGAACTCCTTGGCCATTGGTAGCGGTTATTGTTGGGATGATTCCTGCAGGACAAAAACTGCTAATGACAGCAAAAGGGTTAAACTGCTGTGTTGAGTCATTCAGCTGTGGCATTATCTCCATGGGTTGAAAGACTTAACCCTTTGACTGTTGGTTGCGCATTTTGTCAAGGTGATTCCTACAGGACTCACCTTGACAAAATGTGTGATCGGCAGCCAAAGGGTTAACAAAACACAGAATGCACAGAGTCCACAAAAAAGTTAGCCACCGAATCGCCGGCAGAAGACGCCCATGATAGCAGACTCCTCCATCACACGCAGGTCACACATGAGCGCCAGTTCCAGCCCACCGGCCACAGCATACCCATTGATGGCTGCAATCACGGGCTTGGAAAACACTCTCCGTGTTGGACCCTGCAAGTACATGTAAAGGTACAGGAATTCTAACCCCCTTGTGCATGAAGCCACGAGTACTGAAAAAACAACACCACAGGTGCCGCATGCTCAAGGGAATGACTGTCTGTGGACATATAAATGTAACCGGGTAGGCTTTAAGCAGGCAAGAAATGAGGCAACCAAACGTCGAAGACAGGGGTCGCAGTGACATGCCTTTATTAAAGGTGAAGCAACTAAAGAAACAGCGCAGGGCTAAAAGGGAGTCGACACTGTAGCTACTTCATAGTTGTGTTGTCGTAGCACATGAGGGAAACCCAGTGTAGATAAAAGTGATGCAGTCTGGTACAAACGGTTGAGTGATTCTGACAGGCGTGCGCACCGCGGGAGTGGGAATTATATACGGCGCGCGTGGGCCGCAAGGAAACTCCCTCTTGTCTATTTCTAAAATAGGTGCTTTTGGAGTGGAAAAGCTGAAATCTGTTTGTTTACACTTGGTTGTCTGACTATAGCTCCGGTTCTACAGGACCTAGAAACTTGCTGTTTGCTGCTCATGAAAGAGCCGCAAATGTAGTTTTACTAGTGCCAAACATTGACTTGGTTAATTAAGGCTAGTATTAATTATGAATTTGTAAAGGACTTTTTTCCATGGAACTGGGCGAAGCGAAAGTCGCAAAATCCAAAGTAGTGCTCCTTAAACCAAAATCGATTGGACTAGAAGTTACAAAATTAAAGTGTCTCTCATGCTGAATCTTATGGATATTGGTTTAAAACAATTGGTGCCGGCATTTGAAGAGATATCTGACTTAAAATGCCAAGCCAAAAACACAAGCTAAACGCCACTGTAAAAACCATGCTAAAACAAAACAGCGAGGCGGCTGACGCAGTTGCATCCCCTAAAAATATGCTGCAAACCTAGTATAGTAGTAGCCTAGAAGTATGCCGAGGGGGGGGGGGGGGTCGGACTAACACAGGCATCGCTGAAAGCAATACCTTGTTCAACCTTACATCAGAGGAAAACTACTGAATAAAAACAATACAAAACACATTTCGCTAACAAGTAAAGTTGTTAAATTCTTGATGCAAAAAAAGTATTTTTCTCTAAAATGTATTAAAAGAAAAACAACAACTTACCGATGGCATTACTATTAGGAATGCACACTTAGCATACCGATTTCAGCCTAAGCATCCGTTGTGTACATTACACAACCAGGGAGATGACTCCAGGGAGTCATTACCAGGAAACCCTGAGTGCCCTCCCCTGCCTCCCTATCCGGTCATGTGCGCGGCAGTATCCCACCAGTCTTTGCCTTAGCTCAAAGGCGGCAAGCTGGGCAGGAGGGAGGGATCTCTGAGTAATGCCATCGGTAAGTATATTTAAAAAAAATACATTTGAGAGAAAAATACATTTGTTTTCTCAAAACTCTTACCGATGGCATTACTATTAGGATGAATAGGGAATAGGTGGAGGGTGCCGCCCCCTACGTAACCCCCAGCGTTAATTTAGCCAGGGACAATCGCACTCCTCGTGCGTTACGTTATCAAGGCCCCTCCATGCGCCCACTCCCGACGATTTCAGCTAAGCGTGACCTATGGTGCCTGTGGCACCGGGAGGGAGTGCTGCGCTGCAGAGATGTCCCCCACCAGGGCCAGGTTGACACGCTGGCCAGAAAGGTCCCGTAGGCAGAAGCGGGCGAGTGTGGATTCCGACCGCCAGCCCACGGCCGCCACCATGCCTCTCATTGTGCAGCTGTGGTCAAAAGCGATACTCGCTGCCACTGCTCTGACCTAGTGTGCCCGGACGCGCATCCTTGGATCTCCCTCTGGGGAGAGGTCTTTGTACGCAGACCGGGTGACCCAGCATAGCCAAGACGAGATCGCCTAAGCAGAGATGCCACGCCTGCCCGGAGCCAGAGGCAGAAATAGGCGGGAGCGCCCTAGTGTGAGTGGCATTGTTCTGCGCAGGTATATTCTCAATGCCCTGAACAGGTCCTGTTGATGGGACTCCCGGGACTGGTCTGTCCCATTGAGCAGGCGGATGGTTAACACCTTAGGGTGCAGGTGAAGGAGGCCGATTCTTGGCCGGGAACGTCTGGTCAGGGCGGAGCAACACCGATCCATTGGCCCTGAACTGGGGACAGGCGGGACGCACCATGGATCACATTTGCGCCGGACGCTGTGGCGCATGCTAGCCGGCAGCAGGTCTTCCTGGACAGGTCTCCGAAACGTGCCAATGGGGGAGGTTAGGACGGGCCGAGTTGAGCCATGTCAGCACCCATGACCAGTCCCAGCGCGGGATCAAGAGAGTGACTGGTTGCTGAAGATCCTGGTGTGCCATCAGGTCAGAGAGGTCCTTGCAGGCACCCGGGTCAGGCCGACCCAATTGGTGGTCAGTGTCTGCCATCATGGCCAGGTAACCTCTGATGGTGAGGGGGCAAGGCTCTGCTGGAGGAAGAGCCACAGAGAGAACTCTGCCAGTTGGGGCGAAGTGAGACCCGAGGGCCTCGCGCTGGGACCATATGGCGTTGAGGCACGTCCCTTGTGAGAGGGGTGCACCGAATGAAATAAGGTGCCGTGAACCAACATGGTCTAAGGGAAGGTGACCCCGACAGAAAACCCCTGGTCCTCCTAGTAAGGGGGTTGGGCGTGGGGGCAGCTGCAGAAAAGGAAATAGCTACAAAAACGCCAACGAAAAGACAAACAGTAATTCCTTTCCTGGAGGAGGAAGGTTCTTCTACCAGAAGATTTATGTCTTGTGGTGAAAGCCGGAAGTCTTCGGAAGCCACAGGACCGAGCCGCTTCTCTCTATCCAGGAACACAACCATGGGCACATGGAATGTCAAGACCATGTACCAGAGCGGCAAGGCCGCCCAGATAGCAGCGGAAATGCAAAAGTACAACCTTTCCCTGCTAGGTATCAGTGAAGCCAGATGGACGCAGGCTGGCCAGAAAAGGCTGTTAAGTGGGGAGATGATTCTGTATTCAGGTCATGAAGAGGAGAATGCCCCCCATACAGAAGGAGTAGCATTCATGCTGTCACCAGTGGCACAGAGAGCACTGATGGGCTGGGAACCTCTTGGACCAAGAATTATCACAGCAGCCTTTAGAACCAAGAAAAAGCTCAAGCTGAACGTCATCCAGTGTTATGCGCCCACTAATGACAGTGGCGAGGAAGAGAAACAAGAGTTCTACGACCGACTCCAGAGTGCTGTGGACAAATGTGCCGAGCGAGACATCACCATCGTCATGGGCGATTTTAATGCCAAAATAGGGGAGGACAACGCCGGATACGAAGAGGTGATGGGGAGACAGGGACTAGGGGAGATGAGTGAGAACGGGGAGAGGTTTGTAGACTTTTGTGCTCTAAACAGACTTGTCATTGGAGGCAACATCTTCCCACACATAAGAATACACAAAGCAACTTGGGTCTCACCTGATCATACTACAGAGAACCAAATAGACCATATCTGCATTAGCAAGAAATTTAGAAGATCCCTTCAAGATGTTCGAGTGAGGAGGGGAGCAGATGTCGCCTCAGACCACCAACTGCTTACCTTAAGAATAAAGCTCAAGTTAAAGAAAAGCCGCACAGAGACAACAAGAAGACAGCGCTATAATGTAGGCCTCCTGAGAGAGACTGGTGTGAGAAAAGAGTTCAAACTGCTGCTGTCCAACCGGTTTCAAGCGCTACAGGAGCTAGTAAATGAAGAGGAGGCGGTCACCACAGAGCAGCAGTGGAAGGCAGTTAGAGAGGCGCTGAACTCAACCTGCAAAGACACTGTAGGGTTCAGGAAACACCATCACAAGGACTGGCTGTCGGCACAGACCTTGAAGAAGATAGAAGTGAGGAAGCAGAAGAAAGCAGTTGTCAACAACAGTCACACGAGAGCAGCCAAAGCAAGGGCACAGGAGGAATACTCGGAAGCCAACTGCGAGGTGAAGAGGAGTATCAGGGCAGACAAGAGGGCCTACACAGACAGCCTGGCAGCAGAGGCAGCAGCAACATGAAACAGCTCTACGACATTACCAGAAGAATGTCGGGCAAGTATGGCCATACAGAAAGACCAGTAAAAGACAAAGAAGGCAAGCCTATTGCAGACAGAGCAGACCAACTCGACAGATGGGCCGAGTATTTTGAAGAGTTACTGAACAAACCCAGCCCACCCGACCCCCAGACATCCAGCCAGCAGAGACCGACCTACCCATCAGCTGTGACAGACCCAGCCGGGAAGAGATCAGAAGAGCAGCGGCATTTTTGAAGAACGGCAAAGCAGCAGGGCCAGATGGCATCTCAGCGGAGTCTCTGAAAGCAGACCTAGAGACAACAGTAGAGATGCTGTACCCACTGTTTGGAAAGATCTGGGAAGAGGAGGTGGTGCCGGCTGACTGGAAGGAGGGGTACCTAATCAAGCTTCCCAAGAACGGCGACCTCAGCAAGTGTTCCAACTACAGAGGAATCACCTTGCTGTCAGTACCGGGAAAGGTCTTCAACAGGATCATCCTGGAGAGAATGAAGAGCTCCGTTGACCCCCAGCTGAGAGACCAGCAAGCAGGATTCATGAAAAACCGATCATGTACAGACCAGATCGCCATTCTCCGCATCATCGTGGAACAGTCTCTGGAGTGGAGCTCCCCGCTGTACATCAACTTTGTGGATTACGAGAAAGCATTTGACAGCGTGGACCGAGAGACTCTGTGGAAACTCCTACGACACTACGGTGTACCCACAAAGCTCGTCCGCCTGATCAAGAGCAGCTATGATGGCATGACATGTCGCGTGATCCACGAAGGGCAGTTCACCAGGGAGCTCCAGGTCAGAACCGGTGTCAGGCAGGGGTGTTTGCTGTCTCCGTTCCTCTTCCTACTGGCCATAGACTGGGTCATGAAGAGGACCACAGAGCACAGACGAAGTGGAATACAGTGGACACTGTGGACACAGCTTGACGACCTCGATTTTGCAGACGACTTGGCTTTACTGTCCCACACTCATCAACAAATGCAGGACAAGACCACGAGGCTTGCTGACATCTCGTCCCAAGTGGGCCTCACCATCCACAAACAGAAAATAAAGACAATGAGGCTGAACGCAACCAGGGAAGAATCAGTCTAGCTTGCTTGCACCCCGTTGGAGGAGGTGGAGTCCTTCACCTATCTTGGGAGCATCATAGACAAAAAAAAAAGGCGGCACTGATGCAGATGTCAGAGCACGAATCGGTAAAGCCAGAGCAGCCTTTCTCCAGTTGAAAAGTGTGGAGTTCCAGAGAGCTGTCACAACACACCAAAGTCCAGATTTTCAACTCCAACGTAAAAGCAGTTCTTCTATATGGAGCAGAGACTTGGAGATTGACAAAAACCACAGTCAACAGAGTACAGATCTTCATAAACAGTTGCCTTAGAAGAATTTTGAAAATCCACTTGCCAGAGAGAGAGGTTTGTAGACTTTTGTGCTCTAAACCGACTTGTCATTGGAGGCAGCATCTTCCCACACAGAAGAATACACAAAGCAACTTGGGTCTCACCTGACCATACAACAGAGAACCAAATAGACCATATCTGCATTAGCAAGAAATTTAGAAGATCCCTTCAAGATGTTCGAGTGAGGAGGGGAGCAGATGTCGCCTCAGACCACCATCTGCTTACCTTAAGAATGAAGCTCAAGCTAAAGAAAAGCCGCACAGAGACAACAAGAAGACAGCGCTATAATGTAGGCCTCCTGAGAGAAACTGGAGTTAGAGAAGAGTTCAAACTGGTGCTGTCCAACCGGTTTCAAGCGCTACAGGAGCTAGTAAATGAAGAGGAGGCGGTCACCACAGAGCAGCAGTGGAAGGCAGTTAGAGAGGCGCTGAACTCAACCTGCAAAGACACTGTAGGGTTCAGGAAACACCACCACAAGGACTGGCTGTCGGCACAGACCTTGAAGAAGATAGAAGCGAGGAAGCAGAAGAAAGCAGCGGTCAACAACAGTCGCACGAGAGCAGCCAAAGTAAGGGCACAGGGGGAATACTCGGAAGCCAACCGCGAGGTGAAGAGGAGTATCAGGGCAGACAAGAGGGCCTACACAGACAGCCTGGCAGCAGAGGCAGAAAAGGCAGCAGGCAGCGGCAACATGAAACAGCTCTACGACATTACCAGAAGATTGTCGGGTAAGTATGGCCATACAGAAAGACCAGTAAAAGACAAAGAAGGCAAGCCTATTGCAGACAGAGCAGACCAACTCGACAGATGGGCCGAGTATTTTGAAGAGTTACTGAACAGACCTAGCCCACCCGACCCCCCCGACATCCAGCCGGCAGAGACCGACCTACCCATCAGCTGTGACAGACCCAGCCGGGAAGAGATCAGAAAAGCAGTGGCATTTTTGAAGAATGGCAAAGCAGCAGGGCCAGATGGCATCCCAGCGGAGTCTCTGAAAGCAGACCTAGAGACAACAGTTGAGATGCTGTACCCACTGTTTGGAAAGATCTGGGAAGAGGAGGTGATGCCAGCTGACTGGAAGGAGGGGTACCTAATCAAGCTTCCCAAGAAGGGCGACCTCAGCAAGTGTTCCAACTACAGAGGAATCACCTTGCTGTCAGTACCAGGAAAGGTCTTCAACAGGATCATCCTAGAGAGAATGAAGAGCTCCGTTGACCCCCAGCTGAGAGACCAGCAAGCAGGATTCAGGAAGAACCGATCATGTACAGACCAGATCGCCACTCTCCGCATCATCGTGGAACAGTCTCTGGAGTGGAGCTCCCCGCTGTACGTCAACTTTGTGGATTATGAGAAAGCATTTGACAGCGTGGACCGAGAGACTCTGTGGAAACTCCTACGACACTACGGTGTACCCACAAAGCTCGTCCGCCTGATCAAGAGCAGCTATGATAGCATGACATGTCGCGTGATCCACGAAGGGCAGTTCACCAGAGAGCTCCAGGTCAGAACTGGTGTCAGGCAGGGGTGTCTGCTGTCTCCGTTCCTCTTCCTACTGGCCATAGACTGGGTCATGAAGATGACCACAGCACAGCTTGACGACCTCGATTTTGCAGACGACTTGGCATTACTGTCCCACACTCATCAACAAATGCAGGACAAGACCACGAGGCTTGCTGACATCTCGTCCCAAGTGGGCCTCACCATTCACAAACAGAAAACAAAGACAATGAGGCTGAACGCAACCAGGGAAGAACCAGTCTTGCTTGCTGGCACCCCGTTGGAGGAGGTGGAGTCCTTCACCTATCTCGGGAGCATCATAGACAAAAAAGGCGGCACTGATGCAGATGTCAGAGCACGAATCGGTAAATTGATTGATTGTACATTGCTTAACATCCCGACAGCAACAAGGCTTTCTCAGGACGTGCCTGCACTGCTTGTGAAAAAAAACAACCAACTAAACAGAACATTGAATGTATGTCGCCAGCCGGTCAAACACATTAAATAAACCTAACACATGGGGCCTAAATAAAGCTAAGACCATTTAGCAACACACATCCAATATCAAGAGCTACAGGCAGTGCAGACAGTAGGGAGAGTTTAAAAAAGGCAAATACAGGTGAATGGACCTTGGGTAGACAGAAACACATGCCCCAGAATAGAGAGAAAACCCCACCCTGTGGGGCTGACCAGGGTGACCCTGGGAACTAAAAAATACCTAACCCCACCCAAGTCCCCCAGGGCAGACCCGGGTGGGGTACGAATCGGTAAAGCCAGAGCAGCCTTTCTCCAGTTGAAAAACAAAAAGTGTGGAGTTCCAGAGAGCTGTCACAACACACCAAAGTCCGGATTTTCAACTCCAATGTAAAAGCAGTTCTCCTATATGGAGCAGAGACATGGAGATTGACAAAAACCACAGTCAACAGAGTACAGACCTTCATGAACAGTTGCCTTAGAAGAATTTTGAAAATCCACTGGCCAGAGAAGATCAGCAACGTCAGACTCTGGGAGAGAACAGAGCAGATAACAGCAGAGAGTGAAATTGGGCGAAGAAGATGGGGATGGATCGGTCACAGTCTGAGAAAGCCAGCTTCCAGTATCACTAGGCAGGCATTGTCATGGAACCCCCAGGGAAAGAGGAAAAGAGGTAGGCCGAGAAACTCCTGGCGTCGAGACCTCCAAGCAGACATCAAGAGACTGGGAACCACCTGGAGTAGAATCGAAGGAGAAGCACAGGACAGGAGTTGCTGGAGGTCTCTCGTCGACGGCCTATACCCGGGTAGGGGTGACAGGCGTAAGTAAGTAAGTAAGTACTGGCCAGAGAAGATCAGCAACGTCATACTCTGGGAGAGAACAGAGCAGATAACAGCAGAGAATGAAATTGGGTGAAGAAGATGGGGATGGATTGGTCACAGTCTGAGAAAGCCAGCTTCCAGTATCACTAGGCAGGCATTGTCATGGAACCCCCAGGGAAAGAGGAAAAGAGGCAGGCTGAGAAACACCTGGCGTCGAGACCTCCAAGCAGACATCAAGAGACTGGGAACCACCTGGAGTAAAATCGAAGGAGAAGCACAGGACAGGAGTCGCTGGAGGTCTCTCGTTGACGGCCTATACCCGGGGAGGGGTGACAGGCGTAAGTAAGAGACCCGAGGGGGAGAGCTGCTCGGCTGCGCACCAGGACTGGAGGATCCTCAACATTCCCTCGTTTTGGGTAGAAGCTCTGTGTGACGCTGTGATAGCTTCCACTGCTGCACTCGAGAGGTCTCATGTGGCAAGGGACTGCTGCACAAACTCCAAGTGGGTAGTCGCAGCCGCTCCAGGCATGGGCGATAAGATTCTGCCCGGGTTGCTTGAGCATCGTGCGAGGGGTGGGGGGAGGGGATGGGGCCTCAGGGGGTGGGGGGTGGGGGGAGGGTGGTAGGGTTTTGGTGGGGGTGGGGTCCGTGGCGAGGCTCAGGAGGTCGGTGGTCCAGCTCTTGGTCCAACAGAATGACGCCCCCAGGAGCAGAACTGTGTTGTAGCCCTCGAGCTTCTAGAGAACCTAGGGAGCTAGGACAGAAGGCGGATACGCGTAAGCGAGCAGGCCGTCCCAAGGGATGAAGAAAGCGTCTATTGCCCAGGCCCATGGATCCGGAATGGGCGAGACAAGAGTGCAAGCTGTCTGTTCCACCACGTACAAGAGGTCGATCATGGGCATCTCCCAGTGGGCTCAGGGTGGTCTGAAGATGTCTGGGTGTAGCGACTACTCTGTGAGGAGAAGTCGGCAGTGATGCGAGAGGGAGTCTCCGCATGGACATTCCATCAGGAGGCCTCATCAAATTCTACAGTATAAATCCACTGAAAACGCCAGAGCCAGTACAGAAACCCCGTAATGAGTGCAGGTCCTACCTGTGCACTGTGACATTGAGCCTTAAGGCCACGCGAACTGAGCTCACTACCGCTCCGACAGAGCTCCAAAGTAGAAATAGACCGGCAATTGTGTTCGAGGAAGAAGAAGAAATAGACTGGCAATTGACAACCGAAAATCCACAGAAAATGCCAGGGCCAGCCTCAATCCCGCCGGCTCAATGGCATTATCTGAAGCCTTACCTCGCCCCATCCTAGCAAATGCTTCAACCAGGGTAAAAGGTAATCTGGTCTACAAAACTTGCGGAGACTGAAACCGGTAATCCTTTCACAAGGCAGCTAATCATAAGACTGGTGGGATACTGCCATGCACCGGACCGGATAGGGAGGCAGAGGAGGCCACTCAGGGTTTCCTGGTGACTCCCTGGAGTCGCCTCCCTGGTTGTGTAGTGTACACAATGGATGCTTAGCCTGAAATCAGTAAGCTAAGTGTACCTTCCTAATAGTAATGCCATCGGTAAGAGTTTTGAGAAAACAAAGTTACATCAGTTGGGTTATGAGAACTGGGTGTACCCGGTCACATCTCAGCCCACCGAAAAGTGCCAGCATCTGAGATTGTTATCTCAAGAGCGAGTGAAAAAACAAAAACATCAGGCCATATGAACCTGAGGTTAATGAACAAATATAAAAATCCTTTACCCTCATATGTCAACATATTATGATAGACAAATGGCTACTTCAAAAAAGAAAGAGGTCTCTTCCATTGTATTGCATTGCAAGAATCTGACAGGATTATTGCAATTAAGACATATGTAACCTGATCAGACAAAACCCACTGGAGTAAAAAAAAAAAAAATGACCACAGAGTCCATACTGGGGGTTAAAACCTTCCATAACAGCTCAGCTTGATAGAAAATTAAACATAAACAGTCCATGTCCACAAGTCCATCATATGATTATGAAGTTCAGGTGCTCATGCCACTAATTAAACCAAAATACACTCTAGAACTAAATGTCGACCTCAAAGCTTCTCTATTTACTATAATGCACTACAAAAATGACCAGTGGCAACTGTACTACATACACTACATAGCACAGACAGTCCTAGGTAGTCCAGATGCTTAAATGAACATTTTGGCAAAAACTGGAAATCTGGGAGTGGCAGTGGCACACTCACTTTTCAAGTCCATCTGTCCATATATAAAAAAGAATGCCGAATCAGGGCACCCTAACATGCTTTGGGCAACCATCTCTATAGACCAGTGCGATTAGCACCTAGGGATGGTGGCCAAAAGCAGGTTCCCGTGTGCTAGCAGTCCTGGCTCTAATATGACTAGAGCGCCTGGGAGGTGCACTTGGATTCACAACATGTACTGGGTGAGCTGTCACTTGATCCTCCGAGGTAGCAACAGGTGTTGCGGCTGCAATGGGTGGTACCTCAGGTTGCAAGGGAACTGGAGGGGCCCAGGAGGTGGGGTAAGGAGACTTGGGGGTACATATACCAGTAGCAAATCAAAACCACCAGGCTCTTTTTCTTGTTCTGAAGGGATCAATGTTTTCTCCTACAAGTCCTGCAGGAAACTGCTTGAGGCTGGCAGGAGGTTTGTGCGGTGGACCACTTTCTTTGGCGTGAGCGTGGTATCACAACATAGACTGGGCCGTCTGCATATGGTCCTCTTGTGACAAAGTACAGTTCTGGTAGCCACAGGTCTTGGAACTTGTTGTGCCCAAGGACTTGGTTCCTAAGGTAGACCAGGTCCCCAATGTTTAGAGTGTGGTCACTGACACCTTTGCTGTTTCTGTTCTCTCTTTCCGCAGCTGCTCGTTGCATCTGTTCATAAGCCTGTTCATGGGCCTGATGCAGACGATGATCATGTTGCTTAACCCAGCCTGCTAGTCGAATGGCTTTCATTGTCGCTGGTCTCCCGAGGAGGTCGTCTATTGGTAACCTGTGTTCTTGCCCAAACAGCAGGAAGTAGGGGCTGAAACCAGTCCATGCATGTGGCGTTGTGTTATACACTTGTACAAGTTTTGGCAGATGAGTTGGCCATCGGTTCTTTCTCTCCCGCGGCAGAGCCCAAAAATGGTATGGTTGAATCGCTCACAATGCCATTCCATTGGGGTGGTATGCAGTGGTGTGTGACTTCTTGATGTTGTAGCACCGACACAGCTCTGCGATGAGTTGCGACCCTGATCACAGTGAATCCGCTCCGGGACTCCGCAATGCTGGAACCACTGCTCCACCAGAACCTTGGCGACTGTTGACGCTTCTTGATTCCGTGTGGGAAAGGCCTGTGCAAACTTTGAGAACACATCTGTGAATACCAAAACACTTTCTTGACCGTCGCTCACCATCTTAAATTCGGTAAAGTCAATGACAAGTACTTCAAGTGGGCGGCTTGGCAAGAAGGTGTCCTTTTTGGAAGCTTCAGATGTTGCTGACGACCCATGGTGCAACGTTCACACAACTTGATGTAGTCCTCGACGTCTTGGTACATGCCCGGCCAGTATACCCAAGCTCGCAGCAAGTCTATGGTGCATTCAAACCCTTGGTGACCCATGTTGTCGTGAAGACTTTTTATGACTGTGGGGCGCAGAACGCTGGGTAGAATGAGCTGTAAAGGGTTGTTGGGTTCTGACACCTTGCGGTACAACACAAGGTGCTCAAGCGCCCCTAAATTTGCTGTTTTGAGTTGAGTCAAAGGATTGTTGTCTGTATAGTCGATAAACTTCCTCGCGCTGGGACCATATGGCGTTGAGGCGCGTCCCCTGGGTGGTGGATAGGGGGTCCCTCGTGAGAGGGGTGCACCGAATGAAATAAGGTGCCGTGAACCAACATGGTCTAAGGGAAGGTGACCCCGACAGAAAACCCCTGGTCCTCCTAGTAAGGGGGTTGGGCGTGGGGGTAGCTTCCCCACCCTGCAAAAAAGGAAATAGCTACAAAAACGCCGACGAAAAGACTAACAGTAATTCCTTTCCTGGAGGAGGAAGGTTCTTCTACCAGAAGACTTATGACGTCCTGTGGTGAAAGCTGGAAGTCTTTGGAAGCCACAGGACCGAGCCGCCTCTCTCTATCCAGGGATAGGAGGAAAAGAGGTAGGCCGAGAAACTCCTGGCGTCGAGACCTCCAAGCAGACATCAAGAGACTGGGAACCACCTGGAGTAGAATCGAAGGAGAAGCACAGGACAGGAGTTGCTGGAGGTCTCTCGTCGACGGCCTATACCCTGGGAGGGGTGACAGGCGTAAGTAAGTAAGTAAGTATAGTCGACAAACTTGGCTCCGATCAAGTAGTGCCTGAACTTCTCCGTAATCGCCCATTTCATGGCGAGAAATTCCAATTTTGTGCTGCTGTAGTACACCTGGTTCTTCTCTGAAGGTTGCAGTCGCTGACTAGCGAAGGCAATGACTCATGTATTTCCAGCTTATTTCTGCGACAGAATAGCACCCAGTCCATCATGACTCGCATCAGTCTCTGGGATGAATGGCTGTGAGAAGTCAGCAAATCCAAGAGTAGGGGCTGAAGTCAGTGCTGTCTTCAGAGCATCAAATGAAGCTTGATGATGTGAGCCCCACAAGTGAGAGATGCAGAGAGTTTTCTTCTTCTTATTGGAGTCCTGGTTTGCTTGAGTGACCAAGTCATGGAGTGGTCTGGCAAGTTTTGCAAAGCCACTGATGAACCGTCGGTAGCCACTGATGAACCGTCGGTAGTAACTGGCGAAACCGAGGAACTGCTGCACTTCAGTTGTGGTCGTCGGAGCTGGCCACTTCTGCACCGGCTCTACCTTTTCCTTCTCGCAGTGGATGCCCTTCCATTGATAGTATGGACAAGGTAAGTCACCTGTCGTCGAAGAAACTGGCACTTCTCAAGCTTGAGCTTCAGTCCTGTCTCCTCCACCCTCTTGAACAGCCTTTCTAGATGTACCAAGTGATTGTTGAATGTCTTGGAGTAGATGAGCAGGTCATCGATGTACACAAGCAGAAACTGGAAAAGGAAGTCTGAGACAGTCGCTTGCATTAACCACTGAAATGTGGCAGTGGCCGACGCCAGACCGAAGGGCATCCGGATGTACGCAAATAGCCGGAAAGGTCTCGTGAATGCTGTCTTCGGCTGGTCGCTGAGGTGGACAGCGATTTGATGGTAGCCGCTGGCCAGGTCGACAGCCAAGAAATACTGGGACCTAAGAGCTCATCAAAAGATTTTTGTATCCACGATAGGGGCAAGGCATCTCGCATTGTTTTGCTGCTGAGGCAGCGGTAGTCTACGCAGAAGCCCAGTCGCCCATCCTTCTTGCGTACAAGAACCACAGGGGCAGTGTAAGGACTGTAACTTTCTGTTATCACCCATGCAGCAATAAGGCCTTGTAGGTGCTCTTTCGCATTCTGTAGTTGTGTTGGAGGAATGCTCCTGTAGATCTGTGTGACTGGGACTTCTTCCGTTGTTGGGATCCTATGCTGCACAATTTCTGTGTAGCCAAGATCAGTGTTATCTTTCGCAAATATATGTGGATAACGATCAAGCAGTTGTTGAAGCTGAGCACGGTCTTCATCACCCCCTTCAAAGTCTGGACATGGAACAGAATCAGGAGCTGTCATCTCAGCAGCTACTGGCGCAATTTCTATAGTCAGTTGGTCGCACTCAGTGTGGATCTAAAGTTTGTCTCGTCCATCTAACATGGTCGCAGAATGTAGCTCTGCAACTGGAGTTACTGGCTTTAGGATGCAGTCCTCCCTGGTCACGTTGACGAGGCATACGTAGCGTTCGGTTGGCTTGCTGCTGACAAGCGTTGGCACCAACAAGATACTGTGAGGGATAGCCAGTAGCTCCAGGGCTGGGCGCTGTCGCGAGGTGATGCTTATGGTCATTGCAGACATAGCTGGGATGCTGGATCTTGTGGCCACCCTAGCCAGGCCTCGCATGCTCCTACTGTCGAGCTTAGTTTCTTGCTTAGTTTCTTGGATGACAGCCTGGAGCACAGGTGGAAGATGAGGTCTTGACCCAGACACCTTTCCCAGCACGTTCATGCCGAGCAGGCAGGGGACCCTTGACTTTGTAGCATTGGTGAACGAGTCCGAGGAATTCTTGGTCACCAAAACCGGAACCGCCGGGATGGTTTCACCGAAAAGTTTAATGTCCACCACAATGATGCCGATGTAGTTGACTTCCAGCCCCTTAGCTGCCTTTAAGGGTATGAACTGGCGGCTGTCTAGGGCTTTGTCCTTGAGGCACTGGTGGTAATATGTGGAGGTAATGGTAGACACCTGGCTTCCAGTGTCAACAAGGGTTTTGGTTGTTGCTCCATCCACATCCACATTTACCACAGGGAAGTGACCTACCAGACCCTCTAGAGAACTGGCTTCCCTTGTTGTCTGACTAATGACAACGGGGGACTCTAGTTTCCTTGTTGCTGTCCGGTCTGCTGGGGCTCAGCCTGGGGCACTTGCTGAGGGGGATAAGGGAACTGGGTGAAGAAGGCAGGATTTGGTGGCCGTGGGAATGGAGGGTAGTACGCTGTCCCAAAGGTGGTGGCTGATGGTACGGGTAAAACTGGCCTGGTGGGTCAGGGCGTTGTTGATGGTTTCTCTGTAGTGCTGGCGTGTCCTGCACTCGGAGTGTTTGTGCCCAGCACTTTGGCACCAGGTTGTGTTGGGGGCCTGGTTGGTTCTGCGCGCCCTGAAATTTTTGTGTTCCCTTGTTAAACTGGGATTGGTGCTGCAGCTGAGCCTGCAGCTCCTCAGTCTGGGCCGTGACCGCCGCCAGCTGTCGCTGCAGGGCCTCCACTTCTACTGTCTCATGCTGGGATGCAGTGATATGGTCGATGCGGAGGGTGTTGTCATCTTCCCGCATCCACCGCAATGCCTCTTCTTTGGCCTCCAAAAAGATGGCCGCAGGTTTAGCAGCAAAGTAGTGTTTTAAGTCCCTACTTAATTCCAGCAAGTACAGTCCACTTGTGAATTTGTCATGCAGAAGGAGATCGTCCACACTTCTGTCTTGTAACTTGTTTGTGCACTGGGGCAGGGTAGAGAGAGCGTGCACGTACTGATAAACGTTCTCTCCCTCTCCCTGCATTCGTCCAGGTGGAACTGTCGGAGGACCGCAGCCTGGTCCCGCTTATCACTGAAAATATTCTGGATCAAATTGAGGAGCGCCTCTGGGGTGTCGCAGTCAGTGTAAGGGCGGTCCAGCACATCCCTCCTGGCACACCCATCCAACGAATGTAAAATCCACTCAATGGCCACACCTGGGGGCAGCTTGCAGTGCTGGAGTCTCCGACGAACTTCTTTGACAAAGTTATCAGCAGCGAAGCAGCCCTCATCGCTGGTGAATTTTAGTAGATTTTCTGGCTCGAGTTGAAACTGGACCGATGACTGGCTGAAGCTTCTCCTCCAGCTGATCTGCCATGGTGATTGGTGACCTCTGCGCTGTTTCTTCAGTTCTTGTACAATGTTCCCACGTCTTCATCTTGTCCACGATGCCGCTTGTAACTGGGTAGGCTTTAAGCAGGCAAGAAATGAGGCAACCAAACATCGAAGACAGGGGTCGCAGTGACATGTCTTTATTAAAGGTGAAGCAACTAAAGAAACAGCGCAGGGCTAAAAGGGAGTCGACACTGTAGCTACTTCATAGTTGTGTTGTCGTAGCACATGAGGAAAACCCAATGTAGATAAAAGTGATGCAGTCTGGCACAAAGCAACGGTCGAGTGATTTTGACAGGCATGCGCTCCGCGGGAGGGGACTTTATATATGGCACGTGCGGGCCACAAGGAAACTCCCTCTTGTCCGTTTCTAAAATAGGTGCTTTTGGAGTGGAAAAGTTGAAATCTGTTTTTGTTTACACTTGGTTGTCTGACTATAGCTCCGGTTCTACAGGACCTAGAAACTTGCTGTTTGCTGCTCATGAAAGAGCCGCAAATGCAGTTTTACTAGTGCCAAACATTGACTTGATTAATTAAGGCTAGAATTAATTATGAATTTTTCAAAGACTTTTTTCCATGGACCTGGACGAAGCAAAATCCAAAGTAGTGCTCCTTAAACCAAAATCGATTGGACTTGAAGTAAGTTACAAAATAAAAGTGTTTATCATGCTGAATCTTATGGATATTGGTTTAAAACAATCAGTGCAGGCATTAAAGAGATATCCGACTTAGAATGCCAAGCCAAAAACACAAGCTAAACGCCACTGTAAAAACCACGCTAAAACAAAGCAGCGAGGCAGCTGACGCAGTTGCATCCCCTGAGCAGACGCTGCAAACCTAGTAGCCTAGAAGTACACCAGGGGGAGGGGACTAACACAGGCATCACTGAAAGCAACACCTTGTGCAACCTTAGATCGAAGGAAAACTACTGAATAAAAACAAATTACAATACAAAACATTTCGCAAACAAGTAAAGTTGTTAAATTCTTGATGCAAAAAAACAAAGTTACATCAGGTGGGTTATGAGAGCTGGGTGTACCCAGTAACATACAGTGAGTAAACCAAAAGTACCAACAAAAGTTTGTTATAACCCTTGCCATCCAGATAAGCTACTGCAAGAAATAAACTTGACTATGATAGTTAAAGGGTGGTGCCAGGATAGCCTGGCGCCAAGCTATTCTGGCACCACCCTTGAACTAAATGGTTGATTTATCCCCAAATCTGTAATTGAATGTAGCCTTCAGAGAACAATAGTCAAATTTAAGAAATTTCAGCCGCAGGATTTATGGGATAAGGGAAGTCAGTTATGCAGAAAAAGTGTAGTATGGACTTCTGAAAAAGCATTGTTATATCTGACTTTTGTATCCAAGACTGATATAAACAAATTGAGTTATATTTAGATACATCATCCTTTTATGTGCAGAACAGCAGACATTAAAAAAAAAAAGTATTTTTCTTTAAAATGTATTTTTTTGAAAAATACTTACCGATGGCATTACCGATAGGAAACGTTACCTAGCTAGCCTAATTTTAGCCAAATTTTGGTTGTGTACGTATATGGGAGTGATGGCAGGCGAGGGGCGCCATAGCCTAGGCGGTAACCCGAGTAGCCTCCCTTCCATCCCCATCCGGGCAAGTGCCCACCGGAAGCCCGCCAGTTAGTTTCTTAGCGGACCGGCGGCAAGCGGAGTATGTGGAAGGGTCATCCGAGTAATGCCATTGGTAAGTATTTTTGGAAAAAATACATTTTAAAGAAAAATACATTTGTTTCCTCAAAACACATTACCGATGGCATTACTGATAGGAAGAATCACGAACAAGAGGCGGGTGCCGCTATAACGCCCCTAAACCCAATACTGGCAACCAGACCCGCCCTCCCAAAGCAACCTCCCGATAATTTTACCTAAGATACCTACAGCGCCGAGTTGCCGATGTCTCCAACCAGCGAAAGGTTCTGGCGCTGGCCAGAGAGGTCCCTCAGGTAGAAGCGGCTGATGGTAGTCTCAGCTCACCATCCCATGGCTGCCACAATTTCCTTGACAGCAGAGGTGCGGTCGAATGCGGGGCTTGCGGCCATGGCTCGGACCTCGAGTGCCCTGACATTCAGACTTTTGGTCGTATCGGGGGCGAGGTCTTGGTAGGCGAAGCGCATCACGCATCGGAGCCAGGAGGATATGGTCTGGGCGGAGATGTCATTTGTACCTGGGAACAGAGGGAGAAATAGGCGGGTGCGTCCCCTGCACAGCGGCTGGGTCTAGCGCAGGTACACACGTAAGGCTCTCACCGTGTACTGCTGTTTGGTCTCCCGGGTGGAGTCTGTCACTCGTAAAGGGCGAATGGTCATCATCTGTGGGGCGGCCAAAGGAGACTGCGTCTTGGCTAGGAAGGCCGGGTCAGGTAGCAGCTGTACAGAGCCATGCGTCCGGAACTGCAGGCATGAGGGGCATGTCGACAGCGCGTGGAGCTCACTGACCCTGGAAGCAGAGGCGAGGGCCAACGGGAAGCATGTCTTCCGTGTCACGCCCAGTAACTGCGCCAACTGGAGAGGTTCAAAGCGGTCCGAGTTGGGCCACGTAAGCACCCATGGTAGGTCCCATCTCGGCATTAGGGAGTGAAGGGCCTGTGTTGCAGACCGAAGTGGGCCATCAGATCGGCGAGGTCTTTGCAGCTACCAGGGTCGGGTCGGCCCAACTGCCGGGAGGTGTCGGCAATCAAGGCTAGGTAGCCCCGAATGGTGATTGGCGCCAGAAGCTGGTCGTTAAGAGCCAAGGAAGAACTCCGCCACCTGGGGCACCCTCAAATCCGTGGGGAAGAGAAGGTTGTCGCCACACCACTTGCACCGTGCTCGCCACCTTCCCTCGTAAACTCGTCTGGTCGAGGGTCTGCGGGCTGTAGCGATAGCATCCACTGCCGCACTAGAGAAGCCTCTACTGGTGAGGGCTTGGCTCACAAACTCCATGGAAAGAAAGGGGAGGAGACGTTCGGGGCATGGACGGTACAGCGCCTGCCGCGGTAACTTGAGCATCGTGCGTGTAGTGGAGGTTCCATGTCGTCGCGAAGAGGTCGATCATGGGAGCCTCCCAACTGGTCCCAGACATCCAGAAGATGCCCGGACGGAGCATCCACTCGGTGCAGAGAAGCTGGCCGCAGCGTGAGAGAGAGCCAGCTAGAACAGTCAGATGCCCCGGGATGAGTCTCGTGCGAAGAGCGATGCCCCGATCCACGCACCAGCGGAACACCTGGCAGAGAAGGATGCAAGCAAGGGGGAGTGGGTCCCGCCCTGTTTCTGGATGAAGGTGACGACGGTGGAGATGTCAGACAAGACTAGGAGCTCCTGGTGCCTTTGGTGAGACTGCCACGTCGAGAGGGTCTGCCACATCGCTTTGGCTGCCGGTTCCAGAGTCGATTGATCTGGGTCGGTCCGCATCAGCGATCCTGGTCCAGTAGCCCCTAACAGCAACGGCACCCAGGTAGTCGGCAAGAGCCGGAGATTGGAGTTCACACGCTGAGGAACCGAGCGGTCCACCAGGAAGATGCGTCTATCGGCACCACAGCCGCCCCCGATTTGTCCCTGTTGTCGCAGGCTCATCTGGTCGAGTGTCCAAACTGTAGCGATGGGTCCCACAGCATCCTCTCGTGGCAAAGGCTCACTGCACAACGTCGAGGTGCAGGAGAAGATTTCTCGGGGCTGCAACCATCATGCGAGGTGGTGATCCGATGATGGGTCAGGACACCGGCAGTCCATGAGCAAATTCCGCAGCAAGCAAGCACCAGGCCCAGGACCGCGTCGCAGGCCTTGATCCGGAGTGGGAGCTTGGAAGCAGCACCGTAGTTCCAGCGAGGCGATAAGTCCTTCCCATGAGGTAGCGGGCGTCGACCGCCCCGGTCTGCGGAGATGAAGCGGGAAAGGTGAAGCAGAGAAGCTGACGAAGCCCCGCGGGAGGAACCTGGGAATCCCAGCCACTCAGAACAGCGACGAAGTCCTGACGGAAGGTTCACCCAGTGCAGAGAAGCTGGCCGCGACCCAGGAAGGTGTCGGCACGTGCTGCGGAAGTCCTGTGAAGACTGTCGGTTGGGAAGCGAAGTCTCTATCTAGCACCACGGGAGCCACTGGGCGAGGAGGACGGACGAGGAACCGCGTCCTGCCCAGCGGGAAGAAGGTGAAGACTGAGGTGCTGTCGGAGAAGATGAGAAGCTCCAGATGTCACCGACGATAACCCGAAGCTGGGTCCCAAGGAGCGGAGGCCGTCCGCCAGATGCTGAGTAGCATCTTGGTATCAGGCGATCACCCCTGGAGGCAAGACTTGCGACAGCGAAGGGACAACAGGAGTGAAGGAGCGCAGAGTTACTCTCCCGTCGTGAGCGTGTCGAGAGCCGCCCAGTGAAAGAGATGTCGGTTGTCTGTCGAAGGTCACCCGGGGAGAAGCAGGGGCCACCGAAGGGAAAGAGGGCCTGCTGCAGTACACACATGGAGGACTCCTACTCTAAGGACACCCGCTGCCATCCCCAGGAGGACAAGCGTGAAGTCAGACTTGCCCGCGTAGGCCAGGAAGCCACGCCTGTCAAGGGAACCCGAAGTGCATCTTGATCCGTCTTCAAGGAGGGCTCCGACCGCCATCGCTAGGGAAGATCGACTGGAGAAGTCGACGTGTTGCTCGAAAAATGTATATTTTTCTTTAAAATGAATTTTTTCGAAAAATACTTACCGATGGTATTACTAATAGGAAAGGTTCTTAGCTAGACTAATTTTAGCCAAGGCACATCGTAGGGTAACCTCTCCAAACACTACGAAGGATTCCACAACTATAGACAGTTCGAAGCTAGAGACACTGACGTACACAACCTTCCATTGTCTAGCAAAGAAACTGACTGGTAAGCTTCCGCTGGGCGCATGTGCAAATGGGATGGAAGGGAGGCTACTCGGGTTACCGCCTAGGCTATGGCGCCCCTCACCTGCCAACACGCCCTGATACGTACACATCAAATTTTGGCTAAAATTAGTCTAGCTAAGAACCTTTCCTATTAGTAATACCATCGGTAATGTATCCAGACCAAAAAGGTGACTGCCAAGCGTGTAATATGCAAAGAAGTACCCAACGGAGAAAGAAACACGCTTAGAAAAGATGGGTACAACACAATTTATTAATATTTCGGGTAAATACCCTTTGTCAAAATAGACAAACAAACATAGAGATTAGCCGCTACTTATGTAATGTGTTATCGGTAATGTGTTTTGAGGAAACAAACGCCCGTCTGGTCCTGCCCACCATGATGAGCTGCGACGGTTGAACCCCCGGAGGTCGCAGACGACCCCGAAGGGAGCACGAGGTACTGGCAGATCACGATGCCGAAGGCAAACGGAGGCCAATGGCTGGAGACGGGTTGTCTGGGGATGCGCCAAATCATCCTGCTCCCAGGAGGCTCTGGTCGGTTCTGTACCAACAAAGGTCTAGGGACGTCGATGTGGTTGCACGAGACGCCCAACTGACAGGAGCGCGTGTCGACTGTCGTAGTCGGTACCAGGACGTCGAGGCCGTAATGCAGGGGGCATCCTGAAGCACCCGTTCCCCCGGAGTGGTAGGTGGCAAGGTGTCGAGCAAGGCATGGTATGCCGGGTAGTAGGTGGCGTCCGGCAGGCCAGGAGGTCCGAAACCGCGGCGAGCAGAGGACGTCTCTGAGCCTCGCAGCGTGGAATGAAGTCCCGTATCTGCAGGTTGACACGCAAGAACCTGGGACCCAGCGAAATGACCCCGTCGCGCCGGCAGGAACCAGGCGTCGGTCGCCAAAGCTAGGAAGGAAGAAACGGCACATTCTCTACAGCGCTAACTTACCTGCCAACTGTAAACGCTGTACCATGTGAACACAGCCTAGAACCCCGACACGCAATCCTACTAGGGGCCACAGAGGTGTGTAGGGAACAAGGCATAGTACCCCAGGGTGCCGAAGTCTTCAGATTAATGCGGAAGGTACGTCCAGGGTGAGGCATCGCTGCCGGGCTGGCCGCCGACCATAGTTTGAAGGACGTCATAGCATGTGCAGCCCGAGACGACCAGTCCCATGAGAGCAGACGAGCGGTCGCCCCCTGACCATGTAGTCATGCCCGGGATGAGGGTACCGGTAAAGAGGCAGAACACTTCTGTAGGATTATGGCAGGCTTGGACAGCCGAACTGTTGTCCCGATAGCAGGCGTGAGCCCGAAGTGGAGGCGAGTAAGGACAGACTCCTCACGGCGACTGCCGCATCTAACGCGGGCCACAGACTGTAGTAGTTTGAGCAGGGGCTGAAGCTCGCTCCCAGGTAGGCGTCGGGCATTCGCGGCGGTAAAACCCCCACAGCTGGGACCATCGCTCTTCCAGCCAGGGGGAGCAGACAGCACAGGGATGCGTGGAAGCACAGCCGGAAACAGGGCAGGCAGACTGCATGCTCGTCACTAGGCCACTGAAATTCGCTACAGCGCATGCAGGTACGGACCTGGTAACTGTAACACAGAGGCAACAATGAAGGATGAGCGAGTGTGGCCTCTGAGGCCGCGCACCCATAATTACGTGTGCGAGGGTGAGAACAAACTCAGTCAAGTGCACAGTGCGTGCCGCCGCCCGGCGCTCTTCCCTTCCCCTGAGCGCCGGTCGAGGGCAGTAACCGAGCTTTTACCTTGCCATAACGGCGAGAGAACCAAACCCACGCCGGTTGATGCAACGTCCAAAGGCGCCAAGGTACTCTCAGTCACCACCACCGGTCGAGCTGTCCACAGGCACGCCAAGTCCAAGCCCACGAAGCACAGCCGAAGTTCGAACCAGCTCAACACAAAGTCCAAGTGAGCTCAACACCCTCGAAGCTAGCACAATCAATCGCAGCCAAGCAAACAGTTCAAGGCAAGTCACAAGACGGCCAGGCACAGCACACAGTAGTTCTGAAGAGCGACATACGTAACACAACCGTCCAGAGGCTAGCTAAGGAACTAACTGGCGGGCTTCTGGTGGGCACTTGCCCGGATGGGGATGTTAGGGAGGCTACTTGGGTTACTGCCTAGGCTATGGCGCCCCTTGCCTGCCATCACTCCTATATACGTACACAACCAAAATTTGGCTAAAATTAGGCTAGCTAGGTAACGTTTCCTATCAGTAATGCCATCGGTAATGTGTTTTGAGGAAACAAATTATGTTACTGACTGCCAGCACCTAAGTGTCTGTGAGAATTTTAAAGTGTGGTCGCACATATCAGCCCCCTCTGAGAACCACTTATGAGGAACAGAGAATAAACTGTTAGTGACCTAAAAAATTAATTTTTCTCTAAAATGTATTTTTTCGAAAAATACTTACCGATGACATGACTGTCTGGAAATAGTCTACTTGCTTACCAATTTTAGCCTAAGACCCAAAGGGTCCCCCCAGGAGGCTCTCGGGGATCCCTAACAGGGACGAGAGTAGCCTCCCCTGCCCATCCGGTCACGTGCCCGGTGGTGTCTCCTTTAGCCAGTTGTCTACGGAGTTACCAGCGGCAAGCGGGGAGGAGGGAGGGACCTCCGAGTCATGTCATCGGTAAGTATTTTTCGAAAAAATACATTTTAGAGAAAAATTAATTTGTTTCCTCAAAACACATTACCGATGACATGACTGTCTGGAAGAATGCCAAAAAGGAGGAGGGTGCCGCAGAATCCCTTTCTGAAACCTCATTAGGGACGAGGACGGCCCGTCACTCCTGATCACACACTCCCGACAATTTTAGCGAAGTGCATACCTAAGGCGCCAGGAGCGCCTGGAGGGAGTGCTGTGCCGCAGAGATGTCGCCCACCAGAGAGAGGTTGTCGCGCTGGACCGTCAGGTCGCGGAGGTAGAAGCGGGCAAAGGTGGTTTCAGCCCGCCATCCCACTGCAGCCACAATGTCCTTAACCGCGCAGTTGCGGTCAAAGGCGAGACTTGCGGCCATAGCGCGAACTTCATGGGCGCGTATCCTGAGGGCCTCGGCTCCCTGTGGGGAGAGGTCGCAATAGGCGGACCGTATTACCCAGTGGAGCCAGGAGGAGATCGTTTGGGCAGAGATGTCAGTTCTGCCGGCGGTCAGAGGCAAAAAGAGACGAGTCCGTCCCCTCCGTACGGACTTGGAGCGATGCAGGTAGATACGGAGTGCACGCACCGGATCTTGCTGCCGAGTCTCCCGAGGAAGGTCGGGCCCCTTAAGCGGGCGAATAGCGATGACCTGAGGCGCCGTCAAGGGAGATCTAGTCTTAGCGAGAAAGGACGGATCCGGGAGAAGCTGAACGGAGCCATCCACCCGGAACTGCAGGCAGGAAGGGCGAGACGAGAGCGCGTGGAGCTCGCTGACGCGGGCTGCCGTGGCGAGGGCCACCAGGAAGCAGGTCTTCCGAGTCACGTCCGCGAAGCTGGCCAGATGGAGCGGTTCAAAACGGTCCGAATTCAGCCAGGTGAGGACCCAGGGTAGGTCCCAGCGTGGAACGAGGGAGCGGGAAACCGGACGCTGCAAGCCGAAATGCGCCATAAGGTCGGCCAGGTCCTTGCAGGCACCAGGGTCGGGACGGCCGAGGTGACGGTAGGTGTCGGCAATCATGGAGAGATAGCCACGGATCGTGATGGGAGCCAAACCTTGGTCATGGAAGAGCCAAAGGAAGAAGTCCGCGAGCTGAGGGGTCGTCAGATCGATGGGGGAGAGACGACGGTCAGAGCACCTGGCACGAAGCACTCGCCACTTTTCCTCGTAGACACGTCTGGTGGAAGGTCTGCGGGCTGAAGTGATAGCGTCCACTGCCGCACTCGAGAAGCCTCTAGCGGAGAGGCCATGCCGCACAATCGCCAGGCGTGTAGGAGAAGTCACTCGGGGCAGGGGTGGAAGAGCGGCTGGCGGGGCTGCTTGAGCATCGTGCGAGGGGTGGGAAGTGGAAGGGGCGGATACGTGGCGAGACTGAGCAGGTCGGTGGTCCAAGATCTGTCCCAGGAGAACGGGGCCACCAGGAGAAGGACTGCGTTGCACCCCCGGAGCTTGAGCAGGACTTTGGGGACCAGGACCGTCGGAGGGTAGGCGTAGGCAACTAGTCCGTCCCAAGAGATCGAGAGCGCATCGACCGCCCAGGCCAGCGGGTCGGGAATCAGGGAGACGAAGAGGGGAAGCTGGTGGTTCCACCTGGTGGCGAAGAGGTCGACAAGGGGAGTCTCCCAACGCTCACAGATCAGGCGAAAGATGTCCCGGCGCAGGGTCCATTCTGTGTGAAGAAGCTGGCCCCGCCGAGAGAGGGAGTCTGCCAAAACGTTCAGGTGACCTGGAATGTGACGGGCTCGTAGGGAGATGCCGCAGTCCTCGCACCAGCGAAGGAGTCGGTAGAGAAGGATGCAGAGGTCGGGCGAGCGGGTCCCTCCCTGCTTCTGTATGTAAGCGACGACCGTGGAGTTGTCGGAGAGGACAAGGAGGTCCTGCGTCCGAAGATCGGGTTCCCAAGCGCGGAGGGCCTGCCAAACCGCATTCAGCTCCAGCCAGTTGATGTGCCGCGAAGCCAGGTCCTCGTTCCAGCGGCCGGCTGCATAGCGAAAACTCGGGAGAAGGTGAGCGCCCCACCCGGCGAGACTGGCATCGACGCAGAGAGAGAGACGGGGCAGTGGTGAGGTCAGGGGAATCCCGGAGCCGAGCCAAGAAACGTCCGTCCAGCGAAGCAGATGGGGCCGCAGCATAGGGGGTATCAGCACCAGGGTGGAGAGGTCGCCGGAGGACGGTCTCCAGTGGAGGAGAAGATGCAATTGAAGAGGACGAGAGCACAGACGACCGAGGGGAAGGAGATCTGCCGCAGCACTCATCAGGCCGAGGAGCTGGAGCCACACCCTGGCGGGGACAGCCGCTTCCTGAGCTACCAGACGGGCGAGATTGGCGAGTTTCTGGATCCGCGGCTCGGGAAGACGCACTAGGTTGCGGTCAGTCACAAACTCCATCCCCAGGTGCACGAAGTGGCGAGAGGGAGTGAGGTCGGACTTGCCGGCGTTGACCAGGAAGCCGAGGCGAGATAACAGGAGTAGAAGCGCATCCCTGTCCCGGAGAAGAGAGGCCACCAACTGGTTCCGCAGAAGAAGGTCGTCCAAGTAGTTGGAGATCGGGCTGGAAGAAGAACGACGGGCTCTGGCTACCACGGCGTTCATGATCCGCGTAAACACCCACAGACTGAGGTTGAGACCGAAGGGGAGGGCCCAAAACTGGAAAACAGTCCCGTCGATGGCAAAGCGGAGGTACCGGCGGGAGGCAGGATGGATTGGGACGTGCAGGTAGGCATCGGACAGGTCCAGGCTGACAGCGAAGTCCATGGGCTGGACGGCAGCACGAAGGGACCTGGCTGTCTCCATCCGGAAGGACGGGGTGGCGATGAACCGATTCAGGGCGGAGAGATCGATGATCGGCCTCCACTTGCCTCCAGGCTTGGGGACTACGAATAGTCGGCTGTAGAAGGCGGGGGAGTCGTGGCAGGCGACGACCTCCGTAGCGGCTTTCTGGAGAAGAGCAGCGACTTCTCCGCGAAGGGCATCGGGCTTGGGCGGGTCTGACAGAATCTCGGTCCACAGGGGGAAGCGCCGAAGCGGGGGCGGGGAACGAAAGGAGATGAGAAGACCGTCTGAGACAATGGAGAGGATCCACGGGTCGTCCAGAAACGGAGCGCCAGACGTTTCCGTGCAGGGCGAGCCTCCCGCCGACAGGCGACCCCGAAGCGGTCGGCGGGGGTGGAGGCGAGCAGAAGTCAGGAGGCCCTCCCACGCCCAGGGCGGCGGGCGGGCTTGGGCCAGGCCGGAACGGCAGGACGGGCAGGACGGGCGTGGCCAGGACCGGGCGCACGGGAAGAGGAGAGAGGACGGGAGGCCGAGGCGGAGGCAGGGGCCGTCGCGGAGGGTCTGACGAACCGCAGGGCGCGACCCGAGGCCTTGCGGGTTGGCGGAAAGCGAGACGAGGGGGCGTTGGGCCAACGGTCCTTGTTAGCTTCCTTCAGGGACTGCCAGGAAGGGCCGAAGAGGAGCGGAGCACCGACCGGGGCCCGGCGTAGCTGGGATTTCACATCACGGGGAAGACCCGGGCAGGACTGGAGCACCACATCACGCTGCATCAAGTCACAGTTGGCGGCCGCTGCCATGGCGTTGACGGACGAATGGTAGGCCGCTCGGTTGGCTGCAACTGCCAAGGTGTGAAGATCCGACAGCAGGGGCGGAGCGGAGGGAAGCCAGGCTGCCTCGATACGGCTAATGAAGGCTTGTGTGAGGAGCTCCAAAAAACCCGAACAAGCGAGGGCGTTTTGGACGAGTGAGGCGGTACGTTCCAGGCCGCGAGGCAGGACACGGTTGAGCTGGGAAGAGCCGCCGGCGAGCACCAGCGCAGGCGGATCCACCGGAGGCAGCGAGCACGAGAAGGATTGCGAGTGGCCGGCGTACCAGGACTGCCGAAAGGCGATGTCGACACCGGAAGGCCAGCGGCAGTCAGAGAAGAAGTCCGAGTCGGAAGCGGAATCTCGCTGGAGGTGCGCAGACAGGGCGTCCGTAAGGTCGCGGAAGGCAGGCGGCTGGGGAAGCGACTTGAATTTCTTAACCTGCCGAGCAGCGTCCACAAAGGCGGCCGCTTTCCTCTTCAGCGGTGGGGAAGGTGGGCAGGAATCCGCGGGAAGGCATGCCGCGATGAGACGGGCGGCGTCGTCCAAGGCTTGGAGAGTCTCGCCACGAGGAGTGGACAGGGTAGCTGGAGACCCTGGATCCTCCGCCTGAGAGGGCGAACGGCTGCCGGACCCAAGCAAGGCCGACACGGAGTCCTCCGGCAGCAGGCTTAAGGTCTCTCCATCGATGGCAGGCGATGGCGGCGGGGAAGACCGAAGCACAGTAGGTAAACCGACGCGCGCAGGCGGTGGAGGAGGAGCCGAGGGGCTACGCTGACGCCGGCGCGGGGAAGTAAGAGGCGAAGGGCGTCGGGAACGATGAGAGCGTCGATCCCGATGAGAACTACTGCGCCGAGAACGAGGCGGAGTCCTGTCGTCTCTACGACTCCTACGAGAGGAGTGTGGTGAGGGGCGCCGAGAGGAACAGTGCTGCGGAGAACGGCTGCGCCGACGGGAGGCATAAGAGGAAGTCGAGCGAGAGGACGACGAATGCCGGGGGCTACGTCTCCTATCCACGCGACGAGGGCTAAGCCGACGGTCGACCTCATGGCGCCTGGAAGAACGGGGACGGTCTCTTCTGTCCCGAGGAGGAGGAAAAGGTGACAACTGTCACGGTGCCCGGGGCTCAAGGAGGGGGGCACGTTGCGGACTAGCAGCTGGGGCCGAAAGGCCACGGTGAAGGGTAGAAGGCGACGACGGTCGCGGTGCCCGGGGCTCATGGAGGGGGGCACGTAGCCGGCTAGGCGACTCGCCGGAGGAGTCAGTGGGCTTAGGAGGGGGGCCAACACGTAAGGCCAACACGTCTAGTAACAGGCGACAAGGGTCGTGGTGCCCGGGGCACAAGGAGGGGGGCACAACTAGACGGAGAGGCCGAAAGGCCGACGCGTGTATCGACGAGCGACAAAAGTCGCGGTGCCCGGGGCTCAAGGAGGGGGGCACGGAGCCGGCTTGGCGACTCGCCGGAGGAGTCAGCGGGCTTAGGGGGGGCCACAAGGCCCACGCGTCTACTAACAGGCGACAACAGTCGCGGTGCCCGGGGCTCAAGGAGGGGGGCACAATGCCGGCTTGGCGACTCGCCGGAGGAGTCAGCGGGCAAGGGCGGTGCGGACACCGTAGCAGGAATAGTCTTACCAGGCAGACGAGGCGTGCGTTTCTCCACTTCCGAGGAGGGGAGCTTGACTGGGTCCCGGCGTGCTGTGACAGGTCGCTCGCGCCGGTAGAACCTCCAAAGCTCCGACCAACGAACCTCCGGCCACGAAGAGCAGACAGCGCAGGCGAGGTCCGAGGAGCAGCCAGAACACGGAAGACAGACTTCATGCTGGTCACTAGGCCACTGAAAGTCGCCGCATCGGGGATAGGTGCGCACTTGATGACTGCAACACAAACCCAAAGATGAAAGGCGACCGGCGGCGGGAACTAACCCGCCTACATAACTTCCGAACCAGGTAAACGAGTGAAGCTCACGACGAAACGCGAGAGAGAACCAAAAAGTTCGAGACGAGACCGACGTCCGGCCCAGCCGGGCGAGACGTAGGCGGCGGCCGAGACGTTACCTTTCCGTGGCGGAGCGCCGAAGCACAAACCACCGTGAGCGATGGAAGCCGAGAAGCAGTAGAAGGCCCCAGGCCCAGCTAACAGCACGAGGCACAGACGAGGGCTAGCAGAGAAGGAGGCAACGCCAGAAGCAGAGACGAGTGTCTAGGCGAAGACAGGCCGGTAAGGACGGTCGAACCGTACACAGCTTACGCAGGGTCAGAGGCTCAGAAAACGCGTGCGAACGCTAACAGCGAAGTAGACAACTGGCTAAAGGAGACACCACCGGGCACGTGACCGGATGGGCAGGGGAGGCTACTCTCGTCCCTGTTAGGGATTCCCGAGAGCCTCCTGGGGGGACCCTTTGGGTCTTAGGCTAAAATTGGTAAGCAAGTAGACTATTTCCAGACAGTCATGTCATCGGTAATGTGTTTTGAGGAAACAAACAAACAAACAAAAAACAACGAGCAACTCACAAGGAAGATGGATCAAGTAGAACAGATCAAGTGTAGTGCCTGACATTAGTTTAACCCTTTTAGCCTCAAGGTCCCGTTTCTCAAATTGTGGAGGTGTTGCCTAATGACTATGTACCAGTTGCAGGAGATGGCTTGACCATGATAATTCAAGTATAGTGCCAGATTAGCTTGGTGCTTTCAGGCGCCAAGCTAATCTGGCACTACCCTTGAATTATCATGGTCAAACCATCTTCTGCTTTAGGGATCTGGGGCTAAAAGGGTTAATGCAATCACATGTCAAGCACAGGTACACCACACTCATGCTTACCATGCCTGCTTTGTTTCCATGTTTAGGATCTTTGTAAGCAAGGGGGTCTAATTCTCCACTAGATAATGCCTTCAGGTCAAACCCTGCACTGAAACAACCACCTACAAAAGAAAAGAAAACCACCATAAAAATCTGCATGTTGTGTTTATGAGTTTTCAACAAAGTGGGACTCAAAAACAGCAGCCACAACAATGCGCATATATTAACTCATTCAAGATGCCCCGCATCAATAGCTGCAAAAGTGTCTTATAGCGTTGTCAATAGCAATGCTGCAAGGTACTTCAATTTCAAATGAATTAATAAGACCAGTATCATATTTCCTTGGACACACTGGAAGTTTGATGCATATGGCATATATGTATCATCTTGACTGTGTGAGTTGCCACATTCCTTCTGCATCTGAAAAGTAGCAAATAATGTCTCTGTTTGTTTGTCTATTTTGACAAAGGGTATTTACCCGAAATATTAATAAATTGTGTTGTACCGTTTTTTCTAAGCGTGTTTCTTTCTCCGTTGGGTACTTCTTTGTGTGACTGTGAATAATAATAATAATAATAATATAAATATATATAATCATATAAACGGTAATATGCTCTAGGCGCCGTACACACAAACATGAAAAATATTACACAAGAAGTGACAAAACCAAAACCACATGAACAATTACACAAAAGAACAGAAAATGAACAGAAAATGACTCATGGACACTGATAATCAAGATGGGAAAAGATGGGTTTTTTTAACGCTGTGTTTAAAACTGGTACTGGACTCACTGTGTCTCAAGGATTTAGGAAGATCATTTCAGACATTTCATTAGGAATCCGAAGCATTTTGTTGTCATGGAACCCCCAGGGAAAGAGGAAAAGAGGTAGGCCGAGAAACTCCTGGCGTCGAGACCTCCAAGCAGACCTCAAGAGACTGGGAACCACCTGGAGTAGAATCGAAGGAGAAGCACAGGACAGGAGTTGCTGGAGGTCTCTCGTCGACGGCCTATACCCGGGTAGGGGTGACAGGCATAAGTAAGTAAGTAAGTATTTCAGACTGATGGATCCTGGCAAGAAAAAGATCTCTGCCCAAATCCTTTAGACTTTTCAATTTTTTTAGTCTTTACTGTAGGAATCCGAAGCATTTTGTTGTCAGATGAACTGAGAAACTGCCTGGAAGGGATGTAACAGTGAAGGAGCTCTGAGAGATAAGTGGGTCCAGTACCAGAAAGGGAAACATGACAAATGGACAAGACTTAACTCTCTCCTTCACTGGCAACCAGTGGAGAGCGTGCAGGCTGTGGGAGACATGGTCCGCCTTTTTTTATTTCATGACCTGACGATGAGTGGATGTAGCCGAGGGGTGAGTGGGTGCAGGCTACCACACACCAGTATAAATACACAACTACAACTACTAAACTAGGATTCAAATGACTCATCTGGACTGCGCATGGGTTTATATAGACCTGCTGTATGATTGAGAAAATAAGCCAACAGAGAGAGAAACACGCTTAGAAAAGACAATTACAACACAATGTATACCCCCACTTCCACACAACTGTCTTTTCTAAGCATGTTTCTTCTTCACTGGGTTGTTCTCTGCATTTTACATGCTTGGCAGTCACCTTTCTGGTCTGGATTTCTGCTGTATGATTGAACAGAAACACACCTTTTCCATGTAAAATAGCCACTAGAGCATCTTCAGTGTTTTCAAACTTGTCGAAAGCAGCAATGAGCTGTGCGGCTGTTGCAGGGTTGACACAGTTTCGCACCTCAGGTCGGTTGATCCCAATTGTCATGACACTGCCAAGCTGGTCCACCACCACCAGATCTGTAAGGAAATTTAAGATAATCAGTAAACTGATCATGTGTGGAAAAGCAATTGGAGCAATGCTGTCACGGACACGATTGCTTTTCCATACAGGACAGATACAAGCACAAAACAAATCTGTTTTCACTGCTGGGCTCTACCTCCAGCAAAATACTCTTGCAATTCTTATTCTCTGTAAACCCATTTAACCCCAAGGCCGCATTTACCAAATTTTAGAGGTGTCACATAAAACCAGTTGCAGGAGATGCATCAACCATGATAATTCGAGGGTAGTGCCAGATCAGCTTGGCACCTGATGGTGCCAAGCTAATCTGGCATTACCCTTGAATTATCATGGTCGATCCATCTCCTGCAACAAAGCATCAGGGCTAAATTGGTTAAAAGTCTGGGCGTTACTTAGGCAATGCAGACATTTTTTCAGTCAAACATCCCCGTCCTGCTACTACAATCCTTAATGCATTTTCGTCATAAAAAAGTATCTTTTATTTGAAGCTACAGTCAAGCGTGTCTCTTCTTTCATCCTCTGTCCTTGACTATTACAGCTCTCTACCCCTCCTGCTTCTCCCATGCAACGACTGCACTAGCTGCTTCCTCACATCCAAAACAATGCAGCACTCCCCATCCACCGCTTAAAAAGCCCAATCACAACGCTCCGGCACTCCAATCCCTCAACCGTGACAGTAGATAAATCTTTATTCCATATGCACCTTCATTGTATTTTATGTTTCCATATCAGCAGAAGAAAGCATGTTTACAACTCGATTCCTCTGTGTTCTCAAGCGCGCAAGTTCGCTGATATCTGACAAAGTACTGTACATTTTTCCGGCATTTTAGAACTATGTGAATCAACAAACTTACAGAAAAATTAAGGTAAATCTGAACCTTTTCCACTCATTGAGTCAGAAGAAGAGGACATTCTCAACTTAAATGCACAGTTTTGCGCTGGAATTCTCAATCTACTAGCTCTAAACCCTGAGCAAATCGTTCTGGAGGAAGCCATTTTATAATCATGTGACATTAAAAAGTCACATGACATTTTTGACATATAAAGAATATAATTGTTTTATTAATATCTAGATAAATAAATATCAAAGTACTACTAATGTATTCTAAAATATTTTCATTATATTTTATAAAATATGGCCAAAATTGTTTTACACAACGCGCGATGTCCGCCGAGAGTACGAGAGCAAGCGTGAACATGGCGAACACCAGCACGGCTCTGACAGTAGGTGGTGATCGGACAACCGGCCAGTCTGTCCGCACTCAAAACGGTCAGTAGTACATTTTCCAGGTGGAACAATGAAATAACTAATTAACCACAAACTTTCGTATGATTTTGCCGCCTGCCAGCTTCAATTGTGAGTTCGGAATCTAGTGCATGCTCCAGCACGATTCCTGCACGTGTTCTGGAATCTTCACTGAAGTCCCTATCGTAGCTTTACAGAGTCGTTACAAGTAGGAAGTCTTGAGTGAATTTATACGTAATGCCGTTTTACGAATAAAAGTGAATGTGTTGTTTATCGTAAGTTTTTATTTTGTCATTTGTGTTGTTAAGAAGTACCCAACGGAGAAAGAAACACGCTTAGAAAAGACGGGTACAACACAATTTATTAATATTTCGGGTAAATACCCTTTGTTAAAATAGACAAACAGAGAGATTAGCCGTTACTTATCTTCATTGGCAGAAGGAATGTGGCAACAAATTTGTGTTGTTGTTGACATGCCTATGCTGCCTGTTTGTGGTGTGAATGTTCATCTCCTTGGCAACAGTTTTACAATTTACATTGTCACTGGTGTCAGGTACTACGTGTCCATTTAAAGTTCGATACAACAGTTACTTCTTGAACTCGAGTGCCTTTGATGCATATCAGGTTCCAGTTAGGTCCAGCGAGGTGTGACGCTTATCTACTTACCTTTTATTATTTACAGTTCTGGCAGCATGTACGATTGCCAACATTGTGAAGAGCAGTCTTGGGCCTGTTGGCCTGGATAAGATGCTGGTGGATGATATTGGGGTAAGTAGTGTGATTCATAAACATCTGTATGGCGATTAAGTCTTGTTGGTTTATTTTCTTTGAAAGTTAGGGAGGTAATATAAAACATACCAGTTAGTTTCACTAAATATCTGAAATTGGCTATATGCACATTGCATCATTAAAAGTACTGGCCCATTAGGACTAAAGGGTCATTTGTATGGACCCTAATTGGAATGCACGTTGTCCAAAAAAAGTGCCATTAGTTAAGGGCTACTTTATGTTTAGACTGGAGGGAATCCCTTCCGCTTTGACTAGTTCGCGCATGCTCAGTTCAAGGCCTCCCATTTAGTTTTGAGGCGCGCGTGCGTGTGACGCCGTAAGATAAGGAGCCGCGCAGCGCGTCGTCTCTGTTAATGCTGGTTAATGCTGGCAGCACAGAGCTGAGCGCAATCTGTTACGGCTGTGCAACTATAGTCTCGCTATTCTCGTCACTGTTTTACTCAAGCACGCTATGTGTGTACACGCTCAGCGTTGACCGTGTAGGCCTACCGCACACTTTCTGTACACACTAGACATGCTTAGGAAAATGAAGATGAGCAATGCATGCAACGTACTAGAAGACAGGCAACCGGCTAAAATGTATCAACATCAAGACAGTTTAACTGTAGCTGTAACTAGGTCACCTCGCGCTGCACTCCCTAACTAAATGTGTGGGTTTGTAGAAGAACTGGGGCAGCCATGATGAATATTATGGACTAACTGACTTTTCTCTTCCTCGGGCAGTCGTCCAACGAGAACTGAATAGCCACTCAAGCACGAAATTCCCGTGCAGCTTACCGGCTTTTCACCACCACCGCACACTAATCGCCCATTAGGATCGCTAATGTTGGGGTACAGCAGCATTAAATTTAATGAATCATTAGGCTGTTAAAATGGGTCATGCATTCCGTTAAATGGACGATTTGTTACCATTAACCAAAATGGCTCATTACCATGGATAATGGCGTGACATGCTTGCGGGCCCTGAGCATTTCTGTTTTCAATACGGAGGGATGTGGCTAAAGACAACAACAAGTAAAGAAGTCATGCCAGTTACTAGCAGATTTTACTAAGTAAAACATGCGAATGGCTTTTCAATAAAATACGCGGGGCGGAGTGCAGTAGCTAACAGCCGGTCTTAATACAGGCATTTTTCTTTGTCTTTGGTCTTGCAGAGAGCCTATTTCCAAACGCAGGTAGCAGTAGGCAGACACAGAACTGCCAACTCTTACGGGAATTCTGTAATTTGTTACTGAAATTGGTTTTCTTTACGGAAGTACGGAAATGCGTGATATTTTTACGGAAATTTAATTTATTATTATTAGTTTTTATTTTTGCTCCGGCGCCTATGCAGACATTCGGCTTTGCGCACCAAACTGATCATGCACATAGCTCGTGACGGAAGACAACTTAATAACCAATCAGTGCTCAAGTTGTGTTCTTAGCAGCCAATTATATTGCTGTTATCACGTCACTGTTTTGTATTGCAAACATGTCGGCGAAGCGAAAATGTGATGTTGGTAGCAGTGGTGGGGAAAATAAACAAAAGAAAATGCATTCCACGGGCCGGGTTTACAGAGGTAGTTACACAAATAAATACCCGTGCATCAAGCCTACATTGAAACCAGATTACGTGAGATGTTATGTTTGTGCGAATTCAGCATTCGACGTGGAGGATTTAATGATGTTCAGCACCATTGCGAAGGTAGTCGACACACGAGTAGAGGCGAAGTTGTAGAGGTGGCCAAAATCTTCCAAGTTTTTCAGCCCTGGCAATGACCTGTCTAGTATAGGGCGGAACTCTATTCATGATCTTCTTAATTGAACATAATTTGCCAGCAGCCAGTGCCGACCATGCAGGAAATCCGAAATATTTTCCAGAGTACGTTTCCTGACTCAAAGATAGCCAAAGACTATGGTTGTAGCTGAACAAAGACCTGTGCTTTTTTTTTTTTTTAATGTGTGGCTTCTTAGTGCACTACATTCCGCGAGGTAATTACTGACGTTCCTTGGAAAATTACTGAAATTCTGATTTTCCATTCCTGAAATTAATTTTTGGGGGTTGGCAGGTCTGCAGACATATAAACTGCACGCATGTCCTTTCCAATCAGTTTAGAAGAATTTGAATGCAGGTATCATGAATATAAGGAAAATAGTTTTTAGTCTCAATATTGACATTTTCTGGGAAGAGTATTACTACTATCAGTGTACTGTTACTGGAGATGTGCTCTTTTTTCTGCAAGTTCTATTTTTACTGTGTACAAATCAGATAGCAGCATCAGATTAAGAAATTTGAAATGATTCAAATAAAATCACATTACAGGGTTCAAAATTAACCGAAATTAACCAGGGGCCCAGGGCAAAAATCCCCTTTGGCCGCGGGCCCTCTACTTTTATGTCCACGGGGCCCGATGTGCCTCCTTCTTTTCAGACCTACTGTGTATCAAAGCAGCGGTAGGCGGTACTCAGCACATTCCCGACACAGGTCATGAACTTTTTACCAAACATGCGTGGCTGGCTATTTTTAGCACGGTACGCAATGCATCAACCTTTCTTTGCTGCATAGCGCTCTAGCGTGATACATTCATGGTTCATGAGCCCCTTACTTTCCTGTAGGGCCCCCTACTTTTACTAACAGTGGGCCCGAAGGGCCCCGTACTTTTGAAAAGTATTTTGAACCCTGCATTATTTTTTGAGATTTTCACATAAAAAGGAATATTTAATGGTAGTGTGTGAATTCATGGTAAAAATGTAACAAACACGCATACAAAAGTAATAATCTGAATATAATGTTTGCACACTTTTTATGCTGATAGTTATTGCCATGTGTAAGAAGACACCATGACGCCGAGATAAAAAAAAAGTCCGCAAAAAAATCGCCAGATTTCCCATTTTCAAAACTTGACAGGTATGGTGTCGCACACTGACCTTCCTCAAATAGTGGAGGTCTCGCGCTTTCAATACAGTGTATAGTCGAACATAGTCTATATAGTCATTCGTATGAAATCCAGGCAATCTCCACTGTCTGAACCAAGGTAAATTTGGGTTCACAGTGGTTGTTAGTGACAGATGCACAGGGGATTTTGTCTGCATGGCACAGATGGCTATGAGCCAGTGAAGGCATTGGGGCATTAGGTGTCTTCTGTATTCATAAGTTTACCTCTTTGTTTATTTAATGGAGGTCTTACCAGATTTCAGAGGTAGACACAGTGTTAGCTGCGGGGACTCTGACTTTAGTTGAGGGGACTGTGGGCGTGACTTAGTGTGTAACATGTCGGTAGGTGCAATGTTTTTGTTTTGCTGTGTGGTTATCACAAAGGCCTGTTGACAACATGCTTGACTGGCTATAGTTTGCAAGGTGTTTAGTACATTTTGAATTGATTGTTTAGTCAATACGTCGATCATACATAGTGTCAGCAGTGACAAGGCTAGACTTCATATAAAATATAATATTGAATCTGTGTCTGTTGCCCTCATTATTGACCAATGTGTTTTGGTCAGGAGGACATTGAGTGTTATAAACAGTGGTGTAGTGATTTGTGTGAGTGGTAAGAAGGGGGGGGGGGGGGGGGAAGAATGTCGTCTAAAGTGGTGATTATAGTCCAGGCTGGTGACAAATGATATCACAGTTCTCTGGCATCTGATGTGCCTGCGTTTTTTTTCATTTTTTAATTTTGTTTATATTCAAGAACCCCTCTTAGTCTTATGTTTTGGGATCACAGTAAAAACTAAAATGAAGCATAATATACCCTGACCCTAATTTATGGTCAGACCTGTGTTGTGAGACTAGTTTTCAATTCAAACAGAAACTAATAGTTGGTGTCTTGTGCTTTGTGCAGTGCCTGATTACACTGATTTATTTGAGTGATGCTTATCGTGATAATATGCTATGCTTAGAAATGCCAGGTAATTTGTAATTTGAAATCTTGATTTTATTTTAGGATGTGACAATCACCAATGATGGAGCCACCATTCTGAAGCTTCTGGAGGTGGAGCACCCGGCGGCCAAGGTTTTGGTGGAACTGGCTGATCTTCAGGACCAGGAAGTGGGAGATGGAACAACTAGTGTTGTAAGTTGACTGGATTAACTCTTGGACTGTTCGTAGCGCTTTTTGTCATGATTTCTGCAGAAATCACCTTTACAGAAAGCACCACTAAAAGTGAAAGTGTTAGTCTGCTCACAGATCGACCATGATAATTCAAGGGTAATGCCTGTTTAGCATGGTGCCGTGAGGTGCCAAGTTAATCTGGCACTACCCTTGAATTATAGTCGATCCATTTCCTGCAACTGATTCATATTAGACAGTGACACCCCCAAAATTTCAGGATGCAGCCTTGGGGCTGAATGTGTTAACAAAAGAAGATGTGAAAGTATATTTTTGTAGTTGTCTGTGACTCGCCTTTTTCGTGACCTTTTTGCCTTATTTATAGGTTATCATTGCGGCGGAGTTGCTGAAAAATGCTGATGACCTGGTGAAATGCAAGATCCACCCCACGTCCATCATCAGTGGATACAGACTGGCCTGCAAGTGAGTCTTGACAGACTGCAGAAATCCACAGATGGGTTGACTATGATAGCTGAAGTGTAAGAGCTAATTAGCACAAAAATCCTCACAGTTTTTGCTGAAAATGAAACTTTGAACATGTGTCTTATGTGAATGCGTTGAGCCCTGGCATGCTACAACAAGCTTTTGATTGACCTAGATAGATCAAGCTTGGTGCCAGAACGGCTAGGTACCTGGAGACGCCACGCTGTTCTGGCACCGCTCTTGAACTATCTTGGTCAGTATGTCTCCTGAACTGTGATTTCTGGTGTTGTCTTCAGAAGACAACTCCCAAATTTAGGAATTTTGATCATAAGGCTTTATACTATAGTTTTGTCTTACAGATGGGATGATATTGTTTGCTGTGTTTGTCAGGGAGGCCGTGAAGTACATCCAAGACCACCTGACCATCCCTGTTGATGAACTGGGGCGTGACTGCATTGTCAATGTGGCCAAGACCAGCATGTCCAGCAAAATCATTGGACCGTATCCTTTGCTTTTCCATGTCCCAAAAAATAAACTGATTTAAAGGGTGTGTTGTTTACTTGAAAAGTGTTTGTTGTCTTAAACGCTGCTGTGTAATGGCCAGTTACTGCATCTCTCAGGAAAGGCTATTGTGGTCATAGGGCATGCTTTTTGTTTGTTCACAGTATGTGTGTTTGTTCCTTGTCATCTCTCAAAGCCTCCGTTCGATGCCTGCCTTACATGGCCATTAACTCATTCAAGGTGCATGCATCAATAGCTGTGGAAGTGCCATATAGCGTTTCCACCGGCAATGCTATAGGACACTTCCACAGCTATTGATGTGGGACACCTTGAATAAGTTGACAGTTGTGCACGAGCCAGCTAGAGCACACGTCACACCTTTTGTTTATTGGGTGCTTTTGCTTGCAGAGTTCATTGTCAGTTCCTTGACTGTCACCAGTGATTCTGACTTGTTCTCCAACATGGTAGTTGACGCTGCAATGGCTGTCAAAACGTCAGATGGCAAGGGGGGTTACCGCTACCCGATCAAGGCCGTCAACATTTTGAAAGCTCACGGCCGCAGTTCTCGCGAATCTCAGCTTGTTGTCGGCTATGCTCTAAACTGCACCATCGCTGCTCAAGGTGAGACTTGGCCCTTTTGATGTCGATAGTGGTTTTAGTCGCAGTTATTCCTGCAGAAATCGTCGCAACTAAAACTGCTGCTGAAATCCAAAGGGTTAACTGTGTTGGTATCTTAGAAGTTAGATTTGAGCTATTCTCTTGTGTTCGAGGAATTGTAGCCTGCATATTTTTACCATTGCTATCAGTTTTAAATTGTGTTGCACTTACATATTCTGATCTTTATAAATTACTGTTGGACCTGTGTGACCAGGAATGCCTAGGCGGATAGGAGATGCCAAGATCGCCTGTCTAGACTTCAGTCTGCAGAAATCCAAGATGCACTTGGGGGTACAGGTGCTCATCGAGGATCCCACAAAGCTGGATGGTGTTAGACAGAGGTAGGCACATTGTCTCTCAAGCTGTGTGTAGCAGGAGATGGTTCATAGGCCTGGTGCTTTTCTACCCATGAACTGTCATGGTGAGATTGTCATTTAGTGAAATATGTGTGCGACCTAAATTTTGTTTCATTCAGCCCTGACCCCCACCCGGGTCTGCCCTGGGGGACTTGGGTGGGGTTAACTACTTTTTAGTTCCCAGGGTCACCCTGGTCAGCCCCACAGGGTGGGTTTTCCTCTCTATTCTGGGGCATGTGTTTCTGTCTACTCTTTGTCCATTCACCTGTATTTGCCTTTTTAAAACTCTCCCTACTGTCTGCACTGCCTGTAGCTCTTGATATTGGATGTGTGTTGCGAAATGGTCTTGGCTTTATTTAGGCCCCATGTGTTAGGTTTATTTAATGTATTGGACCGGCTGGCGACATACATTCAATGTTCTGTTTAGGTTTTTTTCACAAGCAGTGCAGGCACGTCCTGAGAAAGTCTTGTTGCTGTCGGGACCTTAAGCAATGTACAATCAATCAAACCATTCAGCCCTGACACTGCAAGAGATATAAATTGAATATTATTGGGGGGGGGGGAGGGGGGGCGTCAGCCATGACAGTGCAGCGAGAGATGGGTCAGCAAATGGCAGTTTATGGGTACTGTCGGCTTTAAGGTGCATCCCAAATATTGTTTAACTCTGTGGCTGTCAGTTGTGGTTTTAATTGCAATGATTCCTGCACATATCATGGTGACAAAACCCATTACCAACAACCAAAGGATTAACTTTATTCAGGCCTGACCTGCTGTAACAAATTGTTAATGGTTCATATGTGGTGTCAGAATAGTTTGGCACGGACGAGTATCATGTTATAGTGATGCCAACCTAGAATATTAAGATTGATCTATCTATATACAGTGGAGTCCAGTTAACACGAACTCGCTTTACACGAATTTCCGGTTAACACGAACCGATTTTGCATTCCCGGCCGACGGCCTTCTTATTCTGTATTAAAATTTCACTGATAACACGAAATGCTTAACACGAAATTTCGCTTTACACGAAGCTTGTTTCGGTTCCCAACCAGGGCAATTTCACTATTATTCACCTGTTTAACACGAACACGGATTCCATTCACCGAAAACCAATTCATGTTTCGCTCTCGCGCTGTAGTACACGACAGATCAGAGCGAACTCTAGTCTGTGATTGGCTGAATATCGGTTGTTGTAATCCGTCTTCTCATTGGCTAGCGTTTCTGAACTGTATTCATGTTGTTTGCATCATTTGTGTACCAACACAACCCTTTTACCGATGCGGGATTGTACTTCAGCCTGTGTTGCTTTTACCTGATGAATTGTAACTTACTATGGATTTTACCTGATGGATTTTACATTAAATACGCGAGCTGAACACGTTTCCGCGTTTTCCTAGCGAGCTGAAGGTATGCATATAACGTACGATAATGTACCCACTTTTAACCTCGTACTCATTCACGCACATATCTCTTACACACTTTCTCCTTGAGGGCCTCGATCAATTTTGAGACCATATTGGTTAACACGAAATACGTTTAACACGAAGTGATTTTCCGTGTCCCCAGAAATTCGTGTTAAGCGGACTCCACTGTAGAACTGCAGTGTAGTTTCTTCAGCGTGGGATTTGATCAAACTTAACTTATTTGAGATGCGCTGCATTCAGATACATGCTGTAAAAAGCCATGTATCTGAAGGCAGCATGTCTCGAATGTGCTAACCCATTTAGCCCCAAGACCCTACTGTAGGAGATGAATGGACTGTGATAATTCAAAGGTAGTGCTAGATTAACTTGGCGCCTGAAGGTAGATCTATCCATCTCCTGCAATTGGTACATAGTTGTCAGGTGACCACTTAATAAAATGTGGGAAATGGGGCCTTGGGGTTAAGAAGGTTAAGGATTGACGTAAAATGTTAGGGATTTGATTAGTGTGTGGAGGAATGAGAATGGTAGATGTAGAGAAACCCCATCCAACTTACATGCTAGCACTGTATTGCTTGTGTGTATATCAATGGGGAAGATCAAGAGCTGAAGTCAAAGCACTGAGGCCAGCCTGTTGTGGCAGAATGTCTCATGGGGATGACAGTACACTGACCTTCATCGTTTTGTTGTCTGGTGCTGTAGCAAAATGAGTCTGTTTACTGGGCCAATGATTGCCCATCTGTCGTCTGCATTGTTAACATCATTTTCTTGGATACTTAACGCTGCAGACTTCAAATGAGACGCTTTGAGGCAAGGCCCTTCTAATATATCAGTTTGAGCGACCTCTTGTCAAGGTCATGCAGGGCCAGTTATCGGGGAAGAAATTTGCTGTTGATCACAAGGTGTACATCCTCGCGCTGGGACCATACGGCGTTGAGGCGCGTCCCCTGGGTGGTGGATAGGGGGTCCCTCGTGAGGGGTGCACCGAATGAAATAAGGTGCCGTGAACCAACATGGTCTAAGGGAAGGTGACCCCGACAGAAAACCCCTGGTCCTCCTAGTAAGGGGGTTGGGCGTGGGGGTAGCTTCCCCACCCTGCAAAAAAGGAAATAGCTACAAAAACGCCGACGAAAAGATTAACAGAATTCCTTTCCTGGAGGAGGAAGGTTCTTCTACTAGAAGACTTATGACGTCCTGTGGTGAAAGCCGGAAGTCTTCGGAAGCCACAGGACCGAGCCGCCTCTCTCTATCCAGGGATACAACCATGGGCACATGGAACGTCAAGACCATGTACCAGAGCGGCAAGGCCGCCCAGATAGCAGCGGAAATGCAAAAGTACAACCTTTCCCTGCTGGGCATCAGTGAAGCCAGATGGACGCAGTCTGGCCAGAAAAGGCTGTTAAGTGGGGAGATGATTCTGTATTCAGGTCATGAAGAGGAGAATGCCCCCCATACAGAAGGAGTGGCACTCATGCTGTCACCAGTGGCACAGAGAGCGCTGATGGGCTGGGAACCTCTTGGGCCAAGAATTATAACAGCAGCCTCTAGAACCAAGAAAAAGCTCAAGCTGAACGTCATCCAGTGTTATGCGCCCACTAATGACGGTGACGAGGAAGAGAAACAAAGAGTTCTACGACCGACTCCAGAGTGCCGTGGACAAATGTGCGGAGCGAGACATCACCATCGTCATGGGCGATTTTAATGCCAAAATAGGGGAGGACAACACCGGATACGAAGAGGTGATGGGGAGACAGGGACTAGGCTCTGAGATGAGTGAGAACGGGTTTGTAGACTTTTGTGCTCTAAACCGACTTGTCACCCCCACCCGGGTCTGCCCTGGGGGACTTGGGTGGGGTTAGGTATTTTTTTGTTCCCAGGGTCACCCTGGTCAGCCCCACAGGGTGGGTTTTTCTCTCTATTCTGGGGCATGTATTTCTGTCTACCCTTTGTCCATTCACCTGTATTTGTCTTTTTAAAACTCTCCCTACTGTCTGCACTGCCTGTAGCTCTTGATATTGGATGTGTGTTGCTAAATGGTCTTGGCTTTATTTAGGCCCCATGTGTTAGGTTTATTTAATGTATTGGACCGGCTGGCAACATACATTCAATGTTCTGTTTATTTTTTTTCACAAGCAGTGCAGGCACGTCCTGAGAAAGCCTTGTTGCTGTCGGGACGTTAAGCACTGTACAATCAATCAATCTAAACCGACTTGTCATTGGAGGCAGCATCTTCCCACACAGAAGAATACACAAAGCAACTTGGGTCTCACCTGACCATACAACAGAGAACCAAATAGACCATATCTGCATTAGCAAGAAATTTAGAAGATCCCTTCAAGATGTTCGAGTGAGGAGGGGAGCAGATGTCGCCTCAGACCACCATCTGCTTACCTTAAGAATGAAGCTCAAGCTAAAGAAAAGCCGCACAGAGACAACAAGAAGACAGCGCTATAATGTAGGCCTCCTGAGAGAAACTGGAGTTAGAGAAGAGTTCAAACTGGTGCTGTCCAACCGGTTTCAAGCGCTACAGGAGCTAGTAAATGAAGAGGAGGCGGTCACCACAGAGCAGCAGTGGAAGGCAGTTAGAGAGGCGCTGAACTCAACCTGCAAAGACACTGTAGGGTTCAGGAAACACCACCACAAGGACTGGCTGTCGGCACAGACCTTGAAGAAGATAGAAGCGAGGAAGCAGAAGAAAGCAGCGGTCAACAACAGTCGCACGAGAGCAGCCAAAGTAAGGGCACAGGGGGAATACTCGGAAGCCAACCGCGAGGTGAAGAGGAGTATCAGGGCAGACAAGAGGGCCTACACAGACAGCCTGGCAGCAGAGGCAGAAAAGGCAGCAGGCAGCGGCAACATGAAACAGCTCTACGATATTACCAGAAGATTGTCGGGTAAGTATGGCCATACAGAAAGACCAGTAAAAGACAAAGAAGGCAAGCCTATTGCAGACAGAGCAGACCAACTCGACAGATGGGCCGAATATTTTGAAGAGTTACTGAACAGACCTAGCCCACCCGACCCCCCCCCCCCGACATCCAGCCACCCCCACCCGGGTCTGCCCTGGGGGACTTGGGTGGGGTTAGGTATTTTTTAGTTCCCAGGGTCACCCTGGTCAGCCCCACAGGGTGGGTTTTTCTCTCTATTCTGGGGCATGTATTTCTGTCTACCCTTTGTCCATTCACATGTATTTGCCTTTTTAAAACTCTCCCTACTGTCTGCACTGCCTGTAGCTCTTGATATTGGATGTGTGTTGCTAAATGGTCTTAGCTTTATTTAGGCCCCATGTGTTAGGTTTATTTAATGTATTGGACCGGCTGGCAACATACATTCAATGTTCTGTTTATTTTTTTTCACAAGCAGTGCAGGCACGTCCTGAGAAAGCCTTGTTGCTGTCGGGACGTTAAGCAATGTACAATCAAACAATCAAACCGACATCCAGCCGGCAGAGACCGACCTACCCATCAGCTGTGACAGACCCAGCCGGGAAGAGATCAGAAAAGCAGTGGCATTTTTGAAGAATGGCAAAGCAGCAGGGCCAGATGGCATCCCAGCGGAGTCTCTGAAAGCAGACCTAGAGACAACAGTTGAGATGCTGTACCCACTGTTTGGAAAGATCTGGGAAGAGGAGGTGATGCCAGCTGACTGGAAGGAGGGGTACCTAATCAAGCTTCCCAAGAAAGGCGATCTCAGCAAGTGTTCCAACTACAGAGGAATCACCTTGCTGTCAGTACCAGGAAAGGTCTTCAACAGGATCATCCTAGAGAGAATGAAGAGCTCCGTTGACCCCCGGCTGAGAGACCAGCAAGCAGGATTCAGGAAGAACCGATCATGTACAGACCAGATTGCCACTCTCCGCATCATCGTGGAACAGTCTCTGGAGTGGAGCTCCCCGCTGTACGTCAACTTTGTGGATTATGAGAAAGCATTTGACAGTGTGGACCGAGAGACTCTGTGGAAACTTCTACGACACTACGGTGTACCCACAAAGCTCGTCCGCCTGATCAAGAGCAGCTATGATGGCATGACATGTCGCGTGATCCACGAAGGGCAGTTCACCAGAGAGCTCCAGGTCAGAACTGGTGTCAGGCAGGGGTGTCTGCTGTCTCCGTTCCTCTTCCTACTGGCCATAGACTGGGTCATGAAGATGACCACAGAGCACAGACGAAGTGGAATACAGTGGACACTGTGGACACAGCTTGACGACCTCGATTTTGCAGATGACTTGGCATTACTGTCCCACACTCATCAACAAATGCAGGACAAGACCACGAGGCTTGCTGACATCTCGTCCCAAGTGGGCCTCACCATTCACAAACAGAAAACAAAGACAATGAGGCTGAACGCAACCAGGGAAGAACCAGTCTTGCTTGCTGGCACCCCAATGGAGGAGGTGGAGTCCTTCACCTATCTCGGGAGCATCATAGACAAAAAAGGCGGCACTGATGCAGATGTCAGAGCACGAATCGGTAAAGCCAGAGCAGCCTTTCTCCAGTTGAAAAAAGTGTGGAGTTCCAGAGAGCTGTCACAACACACCAAAGTCTGGATTTTCAACTCCAATGTAAAAGCAGTTCTCCTATATGGAGCAGAGACATGGAGATTGACAAAAACCACAGTCAACAGAGTACAGACCTTCATGAACAGTTGCCTTAGAAGAATGTTGAAAATCCACTGGCCAGAGAAGATCAGCAACGTCAGACTCTGGGAGAGAACAGAGCAGATAACAGCAGAGAATGAAATTGGGCGAAGAAGATGGGGATGGATCGGTCACAGTCTGAGAAAGCCAGCTTCCAGTATCACTAGGCAGGCATTGTCATGGAACCCCCAGGGAAAGAGGAAAAGAGGTAGGCCGAGAAACTCTTGGCGTCGAGACCTCCAAGCAGACATCAAGAGACTGGGAACCACCTGGAGTAGAATCGAAGGAGAAGCACAGGACAGGAGTTGCTGGAGGTCTCTCGTCGACGGCCTATACCCGGGTAGGGGTGACAGGCGTAAGTAACAAGGTGTACATGTTTCTGAAAATGCCTGTTTTGGCAATTTTAGTTTTTATCTGCACTTCTCAAAATATTTTAAAACATGGCACAAAGGTAAGACCTTCCTATGCACACCTAATTTGGTTGATCACATGAAGGTTCAAGGTCAATTAATATATAAAAAATGAACAAAACACGGGATTTCTCCAGTATTGTAACCAACTCTGTTGACCCATTTAGCCCCAACACCCTACAGCAGGAGACTGACTGACCATGATAATTCAAGGGTAGCGCCAGATTAGCTTGGCGCTTTCAGGCGTCAAGCTAATCTGGCATTACCCTTGAATTATGGTCAATCCACCTCCTGCAACTGTTACATAGTCGTTCAGTAATGTTTCCAAAATTTGTGAAAAGCACCCGTAGGGCTAGTAGAAGGGTTAGTTTAGGTACAGGCAGCCCTATACATAGCACACGGTCATGCACCTGACTTTTGCCCTCCAACCTCTTTGCTTCAAACAGGTCTAGCTCTTTTAATTTAGGCTTCCATGCAATAAACTTAGTATGTATTTGCAGAAAACGTTGCGTTCTTTCGTTTGAGTCCAAGTGTGAGTGTGGATGTTGTACCGTTAGTGAAAAAAACAGTTGTTAAAAATGACCGTTTTCGTCGAAATCGCACGGGTGGCTCGCTTCCCGAAACAAGCTCACTGCAGTCACGTCGTTTCAAATGCTCGCCGGACGTGTACTATAAATAGAACAACGCAATGGTATACGTCACTGGAAAGTACTCGTCGTGAGCTTTGCAATGGTGCCAAATATGAAAGACTTTTTTTTAAAATGACGACTTATATTGCAATTTGTAACTTTTGAACTCAAAATTTGTCCTCTTGCCGAAATATTATGCATAGCTTGCATAGTATCATTCAAAAGTTCATTCATATTTCTTTTCTAAAATCTCGTTTCCGACGAGATTACATGTATGGTACGCACGCGTCCATTGGTTGAAATTCCGAGGTCACCCGTACTCAAATATGCCGAAATTGTGTACGAAAATGGCGACCGCCAGTGCACTGATAATTTCGTCAAAAATCAGCGATGAACTAAATAAGTTCACATCATTATCAATGTAAATGTCTTCTAAATCCATTTTGATACAACGCCAATTTATTTTCATAAGTGTTATGAAGTTTGATTTTATGTAATCGCGTGCAATTTGATCGCTGTGCAAGCTGCTAAATGATGCTTCCTCAGCTGAGTAGGCCTCACGAGTGAACGCTGTTTGTACATTTTTTTCTGTTTGGTTTCCGACTGAATATTTATCGCTATTATGCTGAAAGGTATTATTTGAGCATTCTAGTTTGCATTATTGTAGCTAAAAGTAAAAAGTAACCAGCCGATATTTGATTATTTTAAAATTAAAATTGGTCACTGGCGATCGGTTTTCAACTTCCGGTAAAGTTATGGTTCTGGGCTATGCGTCGGCTGCTACGCAAAGCAGAGGCGAGTGGTGAGCTACGGGCACATTTCTGAAGGATTAAAGCATTAAATACCATTTTTACTCGTGGTCCGGCAACTGTGACTTAGTAAAAAATACGTAATGGCATTTGTTTTCAATTTCAGGGGATGAGTGTTTTCAGATCCTGTGCAGAATAGCACAAACGGGGAAACCTAACCTATCTGACAGTTAAGAAATGGCTTGGGGGGGGGGGGGGGGGTTAAAACTAAAACACTAAACGCTGTCATATCAGCGTGTTGTAGGATGTCAAACGAAAGCATTTTGAAAGATATTAACAGAATACTTAAAAATGTTAAAATTGGACAAGAAATGTGAAAGTTGTGTTATTTTGAAATTATTCTTGTTTTTGCCGCAAGCCGATTTTAGCTGGAGAGGCATCTTTGGCTAACTGGCATTCAAAAACCACTATTACCATCACACCCAAAAAAATTGAGCTTACACTGACCAATACTTTAAACAGAATCTCAGATTTTTAGCCAATTTAGAATAGATCTGAAGAAATTGTGGATTGTCAAAGTTTGCTTGCCGTGCAATTTCCCAAAAACAGCCTCGGACGTGACAATTTTTTTGCAAAATTCTTTTCCTTATATCTCTGAAACTATTTGAGCTAGACACTTGCTGTTTTTTTGGTTGTTCTTATTTTTGCTTGAACTTTAATAATACCTTCTTTTCTTGATATCATATTTGCAAGGGATTTGTGTATTTTAGGGGCTGCCTGTACCTAGAGTTATGTCAAGACTTTATAACACCTTCTCGACTTGGTGACTATCAGAAAAGTCAAAATGGCAAGTCGGATAAATTGTGTGGATTAGCCTTGCACATATGAGCTATATGGGCGTTATTTTTGTTTTACTTCCATGCCCTGACTATAACGCACTGAATGCTGTAAACTCTTTTTTTTTTTTTTTTTTTTCGAACAAGTTTTCAGTTGGATGCTGCATGCGCACAAAGCTGTCGGTGCAAATTTGCCAGATTGCAACTGACAGCAGTTTATCTAGTCGGGGGGGGGGGGGGGGGGGGGGGGGGGGAGGCGGGGAGGCATCAGCCATGACAGTGCAGCGAGAGATTGGTCAGCAAATGGCAGTTTATGGCAAATTTTGTTTAACCCTGTGGCTGTCGGTTGCGGTTTTAATTGCAATGATTCCTGCACGTATCATGGTGACAAAACCCATTACCAACAACCTTAAGGTTAACTTTATTCAGGCCTGACATGCTGTAACAAATTGATAATGGTTCATATGTGGTGTCAGAATAGTTTGGCACGGACGAGTATCATGTTATAGTGATGCCACCCTAGAATATTAAGATTAATCTATCTATAGAACTGCAGTGTAGTTTCTTCAGCGTGGGACCCCCCACCCGGGTCTGCCCTGGGGGACTTGGGTGGGGTTAGGTACTTTTTAGTTCCCAGGGTCAACCTGGTCAACCCCACAGGGTGAGTTTTTCTCTCTATTCTGGGGCATGTGTTTCTGTCTACCCGAGGTCCATTCACCTGTATTTGCCTTTTTAAAACTCTCCCTACTGTCTGCACTGCCTGTAGCTCTTGATATTGGATGTGTGTTGCTAAATGGTCTTAGCTTTATTTAGGCCCCATGTGTTAGGTTTATTTAACGTATTTGACTGGCTGGCGACATACATTCAATGTTCTGTTTAGGTTTTTTTTTCACAAGCAGTGCAGGCACGTCCTGAGAAAGCCTTGTTGCTGTCGGGACGTTAAGCAATGTACAATCAATCAATCAATTCAGCGTGGGATTTGATCAACTTAACTTATTTGAGATGCGCTGCATTCAAATACATGCTGTAAAAAGCCATGTATCTGAAGGCAGCATGTCTCGAATGTGCTAACCCATTTAGCCCCAAGACCCTACTGTAGGAGATGAATGGACTGTGATAATTCAAAGGTAGTGCTAGATTAACTTGGCGCCTGAAGCAGGCATCAGAACTGTCCGATTTTCGGCGATTTTCCGATTTTCCTGGCCCCTGTTTAATAACACTTTTGACTTGGAAATGGCTTTAAATAACTCTACAATTCTTCAAAATCGCCATTTTCCGATTTTTTTTTTGGGTGAACAGTTCTGATGCCTGCTGAAGGTAGATCTATCCATCTCCTGCAACTGGTACATAGTTTTCAGGTGACCACTTAATAAAATGTGGGAAATGGGACTTTGGGGTTAAGAAGGTTAAGGATTGACGTAAATGTTAGGGATTTGATTAGTGTGTGGAGGAATGAGAATGGTAGATGTAGAGAAACCCCATCCAACTTACATGCTAGCACTGTATTGCTTGTGTGTATATCAATGGGGAAGATCAAGCAGCTGAAGTCAAAGCACTGAGGCCAGCCTGTTGTGGCAGAATGTCTCATGGGGACGACAGTACACTGACCTTCATCGTTTTGTTGTCTGGTGCTGTAGCAAAATGAGTGTTTACTGGGCCAATGATTGCCCATCTGTTGTCTGCATTGTTAACGTCATTTTCTTGGATACTTAACGCTGCAGACTTCAGGTGAGACGCTTTGAGGCAAGGCCCTTCTAACATATCAGTTTGAGCAACCTCTTGCTAAGGTCAAGGTCATGCAGGGCCAGTTATCGGGGAAGAAATTTGCTGTTGATCAAAAGAGGTGTACATGTTTCTGAAAATGCCTGTTTTGGCAATTTTAGTTTTTATCTGCACTTCTCAAAATATTTTTTAACCTGGCACACAGGTAAGACCTTCCTATGCACACCTAATTTGGTTGATCACATGAAGGTTCAAGGTCAATTAATATATGAAAAATGAACAAAACATGGGATTTCTCCAGTATTGTAACCAACTCTGTTGACCCATTTAGCCCCAACACCCTACAGCAGGAGACTGACTGACCATGATAATTCAAGGGTAGTGCCAGATTAGCTTGGCGCTTTCAGGCGTCAAGCTAATCTGGCATTACCCTTGAATTATCATGGTCAATCCACCTCCTGCAACTGGTACACTTCCAAAATTTGTGAAAAGCACCCGTAGGGCTAGTAGAAGTAGTAGAAGGGTTAATTATGTCAAGACTTTATAACACTTTCTCGACTTGGTGACTATCAGAAAAGTCAAAATGGCAAGTCGGATAAATTGTGTGGATTAGCCATGCACATGCGCTATATGGGCGTTATTTTTGTTTTACTTCCATGCCCCGACTATAACGCACTGAATGCTGTAAACTCTTTTCTCGAACAAGTTTTCAGTTGGATGCTGCATGCGCACAAAGCTGTCGGTGCAAATTTGCCAGATTGCAACTGACAGCAGTTTATCTAGAAAAGTTGAAGATTTTCACTGCTTTTGCACATGTAGAATATTTACTATTGTTTAATTATTGCTCTTGCACTTGGTGAAGAGTGAATTTCCCATGAGGGATCAATGAAGTATTGTATTGAGATGTTGCAGCATTGTCTTTGACCACGCTCTGGTTACTTCAACAGGGAATCTGACATCACCAAAGAGAGGATACAGAAGATTGTGTCTGCTGGAGCCAACGTCATTCTCACCACAGGGGGTATCGATGATCTCTGCCTCAAATACTTTGTGGAGGCAGGTGCCATGGCTGTGCGACGTTGCAAAAAGGCAGATCTCAAACGCATCGCCAAAGCCACTGGAGGTAATGTCTTGATAAGATGTGCTCTTGGCTGTTTAACCCATTTAGTCCTGATGCACTACAGCAGGAGATGGATTGACCGTGAGCCCATGATGACATGTCCTGAGCCATCTGTTGGCTGCAATAAACTTATGTTTCAGAAAGGACAGTTAAAACACAGTTTATTGTAATGGTCCTTTCTAAGCATGTTTTTTCTTGCTTAGGGTTTTCTTTGCATTTATAAATAATAATAATAATGAGTACTTGTTTAGCACCCAACCTTGGATTAGAGTTCTAGGCGCTTAACGACTAATTGTACAAAAATAACTATTGTTTCCTCAAAACACATTACCGATGACATGACTAACTGGAAATAGTCTACTTGCTTACCAATTTTAGCCTAAGACCCAAAGGGTCCCCCCAGGAGGCTCTCGGGGATCCCTGACAGGGACGAGAGAGCTTTCGGGGATCCCTAACAGGGACGAGAGTAGCCTCCCCTGCCCATCCGGTCAGGCGCCAGGTGGTGTCTCCTTTAGCCAGTTGTCTACTTCGCTGGTAGCGTTCGGACGCTTTTACCTGAGCCTCTGACCCTTGAAAAGACTGTGTACGGTTCGACCGTCCCTTACTGGCCTGCCTTCGCCTAGCCTCTCGTCTACTGCTTCTGGCGTGGCCTCCGTCTTCTCTGCTAGCCCTCGTCTGTGCCTCATGCTCTTGGCTGGCCCTGGAACCTTCTAGGCTCCCGTCGTCGTCTCCCTGCCATTCCGCCATGGACAGGTAAAGTCTCGGCCGTTTCCGACGTCTCGCCTGACTGGGTCGGACGTCGGGCTTCGCTCGAGCTACTGTTGGTTTCTCTCCGCATTTCACGGTGTGTTTCGAGTGTTTGTTGATTTCGAAGCTTTATATGGCGGGGTTCGTTACCCGCCCCCGGTCGCCTTTCATGTTTGGGTATGGGCTGCAGTTACCTAGTGCGCCTCTCCCCAGTACCCCGACCTCCAGTGACCTACTGTCCGGTACTTTGTGCTTCGTCACTCTGCCATTCCGCCATGGAAAGGTGGAGTCTCGGCCACTTCCTACGTCTCGCCTGGCTGGGCCAGACGTCGGGCTTCGCTCGAGCTACTGTTGTTTGTCTTTGCATTCACTGTCAGTTTCGCGTGTCTCTTAATTTTCGACGCTTTAAATGGCGGGGTTGTTACCCGCCGCCGGTCGCCTTTCATGTTTGGGTTGGGTTGCAGTTGCCAAATGCGCCTCTTCCCAGTTCGGCGACTTCCAGTGACCTAGTGTCCGGTGCTTGTGCTTCGTCACTCTGCAGTTCCGCCATGTACAGGTAAAGTCTTGGCCGCTGCCTACGTCTCCCCCGGCGGGGCCGGACGTCGTGCTTGGATCGGACTTCTGTTTGTTTTCTCTCCGCATTTCACGGTGAGTTTCGCTCGTTACTTCGGAGCTTTAACTGGCGGCGTTGGTTGCCCGCCGCCCGTCACCTTTCATGTATGGGTATGTGTTGCAGTACCAAGTGCGTTTCTGCCCAGGATGGCGGCTTCCAGTGGCCTGGTGTCCGCCACACTGTAGACCGGGTGCCACCTGCTCCTCTGTCATCGGCTGCGCTGACTGCCCTGCTTGACTGGAGGTTCTTGGTCTCTACTCCGGTGTTCCACCGCCGAGCGACCCGCGACTTCCGCCTTCCTTGGGACCTTCCGCGGCACGGCGGGATTGTTCAAGCTGCCCTCGGACATGGGATAGCCACTCCTCTCGTCCCTGGTAAGTTTGTAGCTCATTCGTAGACGCGTTAAGCCCGCTGACTCCTCCGGCGAGTCGCCAAGCTGGCTACGTGCCCCCCTCCCTTAAAAAGGAGCCCCGGGCACCGCGACCATGTCGCCTTAGTTCACGCGTCGGCCCCTCGGCCAAACCTCAAGCCCGCTGACTCCTCCGGCGAGTCGCCAAGCCGGCTACGTGCCCCCCTCCTTGAGCCCCGGGCACCGCGACCTTGGTCGCTAATTAGTTAAGCGTCGGCCTTCGGCCCTTCTTCTAAGCCCGCTGACTTCTCCGGCGAGTCGCCTAGCTGGCTACGTGCCCCCCTCCTTGAGCCCCGGGCACTGCGACCTTGTCGCCTGTTACATACCAAAAAAAAAAAAAAAAAAAAAAAGGAAAGAAGTTGACGCTTGGCCTCGCGGCCCCTCTTGAGCCCGCTGACTCCTCCGGCGAGTCGCCAAGCCGGCTGCGTGCCCCCCTCCTTGAACCCCGGGCACCGCGACCTTGTCGCTAATTAGCTTAAGCCCCGGCCTTCGGCCCATCTAAGCCTGCTGACTCCTCCGGCGAGTCGCCTAGCTGGCTACGTGCCCCCCTCCTTGAGCCCCGGGCACCGCGACTTTGTCGCTAACTAGTCTACGCGTCGGCCTTCGGACCTGCTCAGCCCGCTGACTCCTCCGGCAAGTCACCAAGCCGGCTACGTGCCCCCCTCCTTGAGCCCCGGGCACTGCGACCTTGTCACCTATTGTAGACGCGTTGGCCTCACGGCCCCTCCTAAGCCTGCGGACTCCTCCGGCGAGTCGCCGAGCCGCTTTGTGCCCCCGCCTTGAGCCCTGGGCACCGCGACCTGGTCGCCAATTAGTTCACGCGTCGGCCTTCGGCCCCAACTTAAGTCCGTGTGCCCCCCTCCTTGAGCCGGGTACCGCGACCTTGTCGCCTTCGTTCTCACTTCGGCACTTCGACCTCAGTCTCTGGGCCCGCTGACTCCTACGGTGAGTCGCCTAGCCGCTTGTGCCCCCTCCTTGAGCCCCGGGCACCGCGACCCTTATCGCCTTTGGTACCCTACGCGGCTTATGGCCCCCTTCTTCTAACCCGCTGACTCCTCCGTCGAGTCCCCCAGCCAGCTACGTGCCCCCTACTTGAGCTTCGCGCACTGCGTCTGGATCGGCCTTCTTGTACCTCGGGACTTCGGGCCGTTTCCCCTGGCGCCTACGGCCTTCCACGTTTCACCGGTTCTCGTCCGTTCACCGAAGTGAAGCTACGTCGCGCTGTTAGTGCTTGGTTGGGTGCCCCTAGGGGTACACCCAGTGCAGTGGGATCGACTTCCTCGCCCTCGTCGCCTGGATAGTTGCGGCGCCCGACGGTCGTCGCCCGCCCCTCGACTCTCTCCAGGGTCCCTGTCGACCTTCGCCTGGTGCGGCGCTGTCGTTCTCCTCGGGACATCCTCTTCCTCGCTCCCTGCACCCTTCGCCTCCAGCGTCTCCCCGACCCTCTCCGGGGGATGACTTGGCGTCCTGCGTTCGCCTCTGGCCTGCTGGCGTCTTGGCCTTCGGCTCCCCGGTTCGCTGGCCTCTCGCTCCCTTCGTGCTCGCTGCCTCCGGTGGTTCCGCCGGCGCCCGTGCTTGCGGCAACCCTTCCCAGCTCTAGCGGATCTTCCGCGTGGCTTCGAACCCTCCGCCCCTTGCCTTCCTTCGTTCGTGGCGGCCTGGCTCCTGCCTGACCATCCCCCCTGATGCGACGTCGCAGCTCTACCGTGCTCCTGTGGGTACCCGCGCCCTTCGGCCCTGCCTGGCAGTCTCTGAAGGAACCCCTCTAGGCCGGTGGGCTCGACTCCACCCTTGTGGATTGAGTTCCCGCCCGTTCGGACCCTTGCGCCGCCTTCAGCCCTTGGTTGTCGCCGCCAGCCTGGACCTACCCGTTGCTTCTACGCGTCCCCATGCCTCCCGCCCCCGCCTTGTCTTCGCTTGCCGTCGACGGGACCGTTTCCAGCTCGGCCTCTCTGGTGTGCTCTCCTCCTCCGGTGACTCGCCTGGTCGCTCTGGTCAGCGCCTATGGTCCGGCCTCTCGCCCTCGCCGCCTGTTCACCTGGGAATGGATTGGTGACCGACCGCAACTTGGTGCGTCTTCACGAGCCTCGGATCCAGTCCTTGCCGTTCTAGCCCGTGGGTAGCTGCGGGCACGGCGGTCCCCTCCTGACTGCGGCTCCAGCTCCTCCGCCTGATGAGTGCAGCGGCTGATCTCCTTCCCTCGGTCTTCTGTACTCCGCCTCTGGAGGCTGTCCTCCGGCAATCTCTCTACCCTGGTGCCGATCTCCCCTGGGCTGCGCCACATCGGCTTCGCTGGACGGACATTCTTAGCTCGGCTCCCGGATCCCCCCTGACCTCGCCACTGCCCCTCTCTCTCTGCGTCATTGCCGGTCTCGACGGTTGGGGCGCTCTCCTTCTCCCGAAATCCACTCGTCGGCCGGCCGCTGGCCCGCGAACCTGACTTCGTGGCACGTCAACCCGCTGGGACTGGTTGCAGTTGGCAGGCCCTCTGCGCTTGGCGATACGATCTTTGGACACAGGACCTCCTCGTCCTTCCGACAACCCCTCTTCGTGGCTTGCCTTCAGACGCAGGAGGAACCCGCTCTCCCGACTTCTGCTTCCTCCTCTATCGCCCCTTCGCTGGTGCGCGGACAGCGACTTCTCCCTCCCAGACCGCCACAGTCCAGGTCTCCTGTTCTTACTGGCAGACTACCTCTTGCGACGGAGGCAGCTTTTTCACACGGATTGCGCCCTACGCTGGGACATCCTTCGCTGGTTCTGCTCTCGTTGGGAGACTCCCCCCTTGTTCTCTTCGCCACGAAGTGGAACCTCCGGCTTCCCTCTTCATCTCCCCGTTCCCGACCTCTGGCCTGGGCAGTCCATGCGCTTGATCCCTTGGGACGGTCTGGTCCTTACACCTACCCTCCGGCGGTCCTGGTCCTCAAGTCCTGCTCAGCCTCCGGGGATGCAACGCAGTCCTTCTCCTGGTAGCCGTTCTCCCGGACCGGATCGTGGACTTCCGACCTTCTCAGTCTCGCCACGGGCTCACCCTCCCTCTTCCCACCCCCCCGCACGATGCTCGAGCAGCGCCGACAGCCGCTCTTCCACCCCTGCCCCGAGCGACTTCTCCTACACGCCTGGCGATTGTGCGGCAAGCCCTCTCTGCTGGAGGCTTCTCGAGTGCGGCGATAATAGCGGACGCTATCGCTTCAGCCCGCAGTCCTACCAGACATGTCTACGAGGGAAAGTGGCGTGCTTCGTGCCTGGTGCTCTGACCCCGCCGCCTCTCCACCGTCGGCCTGACGTCTCCTCAGCTCGCGGACTTCTTCTCTGGCTCGTCCAAGACCAAGGTTGGCTCCCCTCTGGGGCAGCTGCTACCCCTCTTGATCGCCGACGCCTACCGTCACCTCGGCCGTCCCGACCCAGCGCCTGCAAGGACCTGCCCGACCTTATGGCGCGTTTCGGCGTGCAGCGTCCGGTCTTCCTCTCCCTTGACCCGCGCTGGGACCTCCCTGGTCCTCCCCTGACTGACTTCGGACCGTTAATCCGCTCCATCTGGCCCGCTTCGCTGACGTGACTCGGAGGCCTGCTTCCTGATGGCCCTCGCCACGGCGCCCCACGTCGGCGAGCTCCACACGCTCTCGTCTCGCCCCACCGGCCTGCAATTCCGAGTGGATGGCTCCATGCAGCTACTCCCGGATCCTTCCTTCTCGCTCAGCCTAGGTCTCCCTTGACAGCGCCTCCGGCCCTCGCCGCTCGGCCGCTTACACGACCCGGTTCCTCGGGGCACTCCGCAGCAAGATCCGGGACAGGCACTTCGTATCTACCTGCTCCAAGTCCGTGCGGAGGGGACGGTCTCGTCCCTTGCCGCCGACCGCTGGCAGAACCGGCTTCTCAGCCCAAACGTTCTCCTCCTCGCTCCGCTGGGTATTCCGGTCCGCCTATCGCGACCTCTCCCCACAGGGAGCCGAGGCACTGAAGATCCGCGCCCATGGAATGCGCGCTAGGGCCGCACGTCTCGCCTTCGCCGCGCCGGTGTGGTTAAGGACACTGTGGCGGCGGTGGGGTGGCGGGACGGATCTACCATTGCCGCTTCTACTCCCGCGCCCTGACAGTCCAGCGCGACAACCTTACGCTGGTGGGCAACTTCTGCGGCGCAACACTCCCTCCAGGCGCCCTCGGCGCTTAGGCGGCACTTCGCTAAAATTGTCGGGAGTGGGTGATCAGGAGTGACGGGCCGTCTTCGTCCCTGAAGAGGTTTCTAAAAGGGATTGTGCGGCACCCTCCTCCTCTTTGCCATTCTTCCAGTTAGTCATGTCATCGGTAATGTGTTTTGAGGAAACAAATTAATTTTTCTCTAAAATGTATTTTTTCGAAAAATACTTACCGATGACATGACTCGGAGGTCCCTCCCTCCTCCCCGCTTGCCGCTGGTAACTCCGTAGACAACTGGCTAAAGGAGACACCACCTGGCGCCTGACCGGATGGGCAGGGGAGGCTACTCTCGTCCCTGTTAGGGATCCCCGAAAGCTCTCTCGTCCCTGTCAGGGATCCCCGAGAGCCTCCTGGGGGGACCCTTTGGGTCTTAGGCTAAAATTGGTAAGCAAGTAGACTATTTCCAGTTAGTCATGTCATCGGTAAGTATTTTTCGAAAAAATACATTTTAGAGAAAAATTAATATTACAAAAGCGCAATTTACAAAAAGTAATAAAAACAAAATACAACGCACTCTATAAAGTCACCATTACAAAATGCTACGGTTATGGACTCGTACTCGCATGCACACGCGCACACACACACGCTACTTCTGATAGAGATAGAGATGACTTCAATATGACAGGTCTCTGACAAAATTCTACATGCTTGTCAATGACTTGTTTGGTGGGGATTTGGTGTGCAGAGCCCAGTGAGTCTCCTCTGACCATGTAGGGTGGGAAAGGGAAGCTATATTTCTGATTCATAGTACGAGTGTCACTGTGTATGTTGCAGCCACATTCCTGATGACACTGGCCAATCTAGAGGGTGAAGAGTCGTTTGACGCCTCCATGCTGGGACAGGCAGAGGAGGTGGTACAGGAACGCATCTGTGACGACGAGCTCATTCTTATCAAGGGGTAGGTACCACACAAGTATTGTCTTCACGACTGTCTCGGTAGAGGGAATAGAAAGCCTTACACTTTGTGTTACAAGTTTGTGTGTTGGTCTGTTATTTTGAATCTTGTCGCTAAAACGGAAATAACCCCTTCCCTGCCCTTTGAGGCCGATTGTGTTTCTGAAGTTTTTGTTATTTCCATGCGGCAGAACCCTTGGCTTCCAAGAACATGGTTAACCCATTCAGCCCTGACGCACTACATCATGAGATGGGTTGACCATAATAATTCAAGGGTAGTGCCAGATTAGCACTGCCCTTGAATTATCATGGTCGATCCATCTCTTGCAACTTGTGCATAGTCATTAGACGACGCCTCCAAAATTTGGGAAATATGGCCGTCGGGCTGAATAAGTGTAGATCCTTTTTAGCGCCCACCACCGCAGTGGCTGAAGAGGATCTGTGCATCATGCAGTTTAACTTGTGTCAAAAGTCACAGATCATATCATTGCTGACTGAAATTTTGTCTTTTTCGAGCTAGGGCCGTAAAGTGCAAAATGAGAGACCAGCACACAAATTTGGTCATCATTGTGATGTGTATATATTTTGAGGCATGGAAAGCTCATTGTTTTGGTAAAGCAACAAAACCCCATGTTTCACATGAGTCGCATTTCCCACATTTTGGAGATGTCACCTAATGACTAACAGCTGCAGGAGATGGATCGACCATGATAATTCATTGGTAGTGCCTGATTACCTTGGTGACATAATGTGCCAAGCTATTCTGGAACTCTCTTGAATTATCATGGTTGATCCATCTCCTGCAGCTGGTACATAGTAGGTGACATCATCTAAATGGGTTCAGAGGTTGGGTTATGACTATTCCAGGAGAGGTACGGTGTAATTGTGGCTATTAATTTTAATAATTTGTTTTGTTGCCTGCAGGCCTAAAGCACGTACTGCTGCATCCATCATCCTGCGTGGAGCAAATGACTTCATGTGTGATGAGATGGAACGGTCGGTGCATGATGCACTGAGTGTGGTGCGTCGTGTGCTCGAGTCAAGATCAGTGGTAGTTGGAGGGGGCGCTGTGGAGGCTGCGCTGTCGATCTACCTCGAAAACTTCGCCACATCTCTGGTACATGGAACTTTTTAGACACATTTTCTCTATCAGACTACTTTATTTGCAAGAGGCATGGATTATCATGAGCAGTAGGGGCTGATGAGGATCTCGGTAATCCTATTATACTGTGTATATAAGGCTGACCTTACCGTGTTTGTTTCCTGTTGTAGGCCAGTCGAGAACAGCTGGCAATAGCGGAGTTTGCCAAGTCTCTGCTGGTGATCCCCAAACAGCTGTCGGTGAACGCTGCTCAGGACTCCACAGACCTGGTGGCCAAGCTGCGCGCGTACCACAACACCTCTCAGACCAAACCTGAACACAGCGAACTTCGCTGGTAAGTACAGCTCCTTGTACTCTACATTGAATGGTGAATACTCTTTGGAGTTTTATTGCATGATTTGGTAAGAGTGGTCAAGCATCTCTCCCCCACACAACTTCCATACAGACGCTTGTGTTGTCTGTGTGTGTATACAGTGGGGCACAGCAACTCTTATGTCTAGCACTGAGACATGCCTACTTTGCCTGTCTCATGGGGACAGCAGAACATTAGTTGCTTGCTTTGCATAACAGAATTTTACACACTTAAAAATGATCATGTGTAAATGACATGTCACTGCTAGTGTCATACTGCAGCTGTAGTTTTGCAGTTCAGTGGTTATCCAAATTGTCCACATGTGCCTGTCTGTGATTATGTACCTTTCAGCTTGAGCAGTAAGATCCAAAGTTACAGACCAGCCAACAAATTGGTTTATTTTGAGTTAGTTATTTGGGTTTAACGCCGAGCAGTGACAATGCAGTTCATAACACTATCTCCGTTGATCATGGTCTTCAGTCCTGGAAGCTGTTTGAATGTCAACATGTTGGTTCAGTCCTACAGCCAGCTCATTCTATCTGCAAGAGGCATAGATTTGCATGGGGTCCTGTAGCTGCACCCCCACCCGGGTCTGCCCTGGGGGACTTGGGTGGGGTTAGGTATTTATTTCCTCAAAAACATTACCGATGACATGACTACATGGGAATATCTACTTCTAGGCTCAATTTTAGCCTACTTGCCCGTTGTGTGCCCACACAACCCGAGAGGCACTCGGGGAACCCCCCAGAGGGGCCGAGAGTTATCTCCCCATACCTGCCTTACCAGATCCGGTCACGAGACCATCCAGTCTTTCTACTTCGCTCGTGGAGAGAAGACGTGTCTGGCCCGCGCTCTCGCTGCCTCGACCGGTCTTCTGCCTACTGACGCTTGTTGCCGACTCTGTGTGCTCTGCGCCCGCTTCTACCCTGCCTTCTACCTGGCCTTCTCTTCCTGCTTCGTTGGGCTGCTTGCGGGGATTCTTCTGCGTCTGTGGACGGTGGTTTGACTGCCCTTTACCCCCCTTCCCTTCGTTGCAGAGGTAAGGTAGCGGTAGTTCCCTCGGCCGTCCCTCGGGCTGAGGGCCGGCTGTCTATGGGTGTTGCCCTGCTTTTTGCTGGTGGTTTGGTTTCAGTGCGTAGTGCCTGATTAGCTCACGGTCGGCTGTTGCCGTGTCGCGCCCGTTTGCACGTGGGCCTTGGGCTCCGTGTGTGTTAGCCCGTTTAAAGCCCTGTTAGCCCTCCGAGAGTGCCCCATTACGCTTTCACCGGGAGCCCGCCTACGCTTCGATAATGTTGTGCTCCCGGTGCGATGACTTTAGGTGGCCGACGGACACTCACTCGGTCTCCCTACCGCGTTCGGTGGTTCCTCGGACCACAGGTTTAATAACAATAATAATAATAATAAGCACATTAAATAGGCGCTTTATCCCAATGGAAAATCGGCTCAAAGCGCCGCCCCGAACTGGGCCCAACAAGCGCGCTCACGTGAGTCACGCGCATTCACTCACACACGGAACGTACACACAGAACTTTCACGTGGTGCTAAGGGCAAGCTCAAGCGAGCTGCTGTAGTTTGGAAGTTCAAAATCGTTTGTGTTTGAAATTGGTTGGGTGGACTGAATCTGATACCAGAGTTAAGCGGTGTGCGGCCTGGCCTGAGGTTATGTGGGCGGACCTTGGTCCTTTTACCGCCGAGAGCGGGCCCGCCCGGCTTACGAGCGTTCAGCGCCCTTTGACACGTTGGCCGCCCGGGCTGTTTCCTCGGCCACTCCCGCACGGAACGGTCCCCTCGTCGGGGTTCGCGGTTTTTGTCTGACCACACGACCGCCACTGCTGCCACGCCCGCTGACCCTTCCGGAGGGTCTGTTTGCCGGCTTAGCGCACGTCTCACTGAGAGTGACCAGCAGCAGTCGGCCTTGAGCCGTCCGTCGTTGACGAGCCGTCCTCACCACTCTCCCCGCACCAGGCCCGCTGATCCTTCCGGAGGATCGCCTTGCTGGCATAGTGGCCTACTTCCGGAGTAGGGCCCGGAGAGACGTCAGCACCGCCCGTCGTGACGCAGCCGCGACTCTGATCCGCACCGTTCCTCCTCCAGACGCCCGCGCCCTCGCTCGCCTCGCGAGCGCTGTCAGCGAGGATTCTCGACGCCCCCTGCAGGATGATGCGCTCAGCCTGCTACCAGAAGTCTCTGTCTCGGCTCTGTTGGACGAGGAGGATCGCTCGACCTCGCACGCGGCCCTCAAGGATGTTTCCCCCTCGGCGCTCCCGTCTTCTTCCCAGTCAGAGACGCTTCTAGCTCCGGTGGAAGCCGCCAGGATCGTGGCCGTGACGCTGCCGGCGGACGCCTGCCCAGCTTCCCCACCGCTGAAGAGGAAGGTCGCCGCCTTTGTTGACGCGGAGAGGCAGGTCAAGAGGTTTAAGTCGCTTCCCCAACCGCCCGGCTTTAAGGGTCTTCGAGACATCTTTTCGTCGCACCTACAGCTCGCCACGTCAAGCAGGAGCCGGTCTTCTTCTCCGACCGTCGCTGGCCCGCGGATTAGACATCTTGTTTCGGCGGGACTGGTGTGTTGGACTCTCCTAGCCTTCTCCATCCCTCGGCCTACGCTGGACCCTTCGGCGGTGTCGCTAGCCGGCGGTCTGACTCTGCTGCGGCGGTCCCCGCCGCGGGGCCTGGACAAGACAGCGACCTTGGTCCGAAACACCTTACCCTGCTCGGGTGTTATGGAGCTCCTCACTCAAGCCTTGGGTCGTCGGGTGGAGGTATCCTGGCATCTTTCCATCTCTCCCCTCCTAGGAGACCTGCTGGTCCTCGCGGAGACCGCCAACTGCGCCGCCTACCATTCCTCGGTCAACGTGATGGTGGCTTCGGCCAATTGCGACCTCATGCGTCGAGATGCCCTGCTCCGCCCCTGCAGTACGTTGCCGCCGGACCTGCGAGCGCAACTTCACCGTGCCCCCTTGGGTGGACCCTTGCTGTTCGGCGACTCAGTCTCTACGGGTCGGCGGTTCGTTCCTCGTGATGTCTGTGCGACTTGGCCGGAGACGTTTGGTCGGACCTCTGGAGTTTTATCGGCGAGAGCGACCTCCGTCTACTATCTCTCGTCCGGCTCCTGTGGACACTTCCGCCGCCCCTTCGGTAACGACCGCCCTTCCTCGCATCGGCCCCTCGGAACGGTCTGCTCGTCGGGACCCGGCGTTGCGCGCTGACCAGAGGATCGCCACTGCTGCCACGCCCGCTGACCCTTCCGGAGGGTCTGTTTGCCGGCACAGAGCTCACTGAGCCTGGCCTGCAGCAGTCCGCCATGAGCCGTCCCACGTTGACTGGCCTTCATCCTCTCTCTCTCCCCGAGAAGCCCGCTGATCCTTCCGGAGGATCTAAACGCCGGCATAGAGCCCTTCTCACTGAGTCCGGCCAGGAGAGACGTCAGCCTCAACCTGCGCGACACGGTCGCGCCCCCGACTCATCCTGTTCCACCGTCAGTTCTAGACACTCACGCTCGCCCCTCGAGCGCCGCTGGAGGGATCATTCGCCTCGCCGGGATCGTCGCCGCTCCCCCCGGAGGATCTGAACGCCGGCGTAGCGCCTTGCTCTCGGAGTCTGGCCAAGAGAGGCTTCAGCCTTAGCTTGCGCGACACGGTCGCGCCCCGACTCCCGCCGTTCCACTTTCAGGTCACTTGATGGCTGATCAGAGGACTGCCACTGCTGCCACGCCCGCTGACCCTTCCGGAGGGTCTGTTTGCCGGCACAGCGCCCGCCTCACTGAGCCCGGCCTGCAGCAGTCCGCCATGTGCCGTCCCACGTGACTGGCCTTCCTCTCCCGTCTCTCCCCGTTAAGCCCGCTGATCCTTCCGGAGGATCTGTACGCCGGCGTAGCGCCCTACTCACTGAGTCTGGCCAGGAGAGACGTCAGCCCTAGCTTGCGCGACTCGGTCGCGCCCCCGACTCCTTCCGTTCCACTTTCTGTTCAGGACACTAGTGCGCACCGCTCGAGCGCCTTCGGTAGGATTGCCGTTCGGACTCAACCTCCGCCCCTGGGTCTTCACTTGGCGGATGGACGCCTTAGTCGCCTTAGCCCGACAGTCCTCCTCCAGTCCACATCGAACTACCTGGACGGCCTCCGTTGTGCAACCAATCGGAGACCGCGCTAGCCACGGACAGAGAATGCTCTCTTGCACCTCCTGGCACACCTGGGCTTCCTAGTAGACGACGGCAAGTCAGATCTCTCCCTCCCGCCGGGTTGTGCATCTGGGTATGGAACTCCCTACCAACCTCAACACGGTACGCCTTCCGGTGCCCCGGATCAAGAGGATTGCTGATCTAGCCGACCAGTTAGCTCGGGAGGATGCAGGCCCCGCCAGAGTCTGGCTTCAGTTGCTGGGTTTGATGAACGCCGCAGCGGATCTTATCCCACTAGGGCGTCTCTACTCCCGGCCAATTCTACTGCATCTTCTCCATTGGCTCACGTCTTCCAGAGACTTGACGGCCGCGGTCCCAGTGCCCCAGATGCTTCGTCCGCACCTTCGTCGGTGGACCGGCCCTACGGGGCTAGCGTCGGGAGTTCCCTTAGCCTCTCCCCCTCCAGGCGGGCCCCTGGCCCTCCCACTGGGCGCACACCCACACCCACTGTCTGGAGATGCAGGCCGTATGGCGAGCCCTTCACGCCGGGGAGTACCTCCTCCGACACCAGGAGCTTCTTGTGCTTTCGGACGACACGATCGTGGTCGCTTACATCCAGAAGCTAGGTGGCACACGCTCCCCTGACCTGTCTGTGTATGCTCCTCTACAGGAAGATGCGTTGGTGCGAGGACCGGAGCATTATCCTTCAAGCCCCGCACGTTCCCGGATGCCTAAATGTCTTGGCCGACTCTCGGTCTCGCCGCGACCAACTCCTACACACGGAATGGACCCTGCGACAGGACATCTTTCAGATGATCTGCGCCCGCTGGGAGACTCCCCAGGCCGAGTCGTTCGCCCCGAGGTGAAACCACCAGCTTCCCCTCTTCGTCTCCCCGATTCCCGACCACCTTGCCTGGGCTGTCAATGCGCTCTCCTTTCCCTGGGACGGACTTGTGGCCTATACCGGTCCCCCTACCGTCCTCGTGCCCTAAGTCCTCCTCTAACTGCGGGGCTCTTCGGCGTTCCTCCTGTCGGTCGCACCGCTCGTCTGGAACCGCTCCTGGACCACCGACCTGCTCAGCCTCGCCACAGACCCGCCCCTGCTGCTGCCCACCCCGCGGACCATGCTCAAGCAACCGCGCCAGCCGCTGTTCCACCCCTGCCTGGAGTGGCTCCTCCTTTACGCCTGGAGGTTGGGCGGCAAACCCCCGGAGCTAGAGTATACTCAGATGCAGCTATGGAGGCGATCGCTGCGCCCCGGAGACTGTCGACCCTTCGAGCCTACGAGGGAACTGGCGAGTCCTCTGTTCCTGGTGTACCGATCTTGGCCTTACGCCCACGGATCTGACTCATCCTCCGCTGGCGGACTTCTCTCTCTGGCTCTTCGAGACCAAAGCCTAACCCTCATCACGGTACGCGGTTACCTGTCCATGATGGCGGACACCTATCGTCACCTGGGACGACCCGATCCGGGCGCCGGCAAGGACCTAGCCGACCTTATGGGACACTTCGGCACCCAGCGCCTTACACTCCGCTCGCTCCTTCCTCGCTGGGACCTACCCTGGGTGCTCACGTGGTTGAACTCCGCCCGCTTCGTACCATTACCTTTGGCCCAGCTCGCGGACTTGGCACGCGAGACTTGTTTCCTGCTGGCACTGGCTACCGCTTCGCGCGGGAGCGAGCTACATGCGCCTTCAGCACGCCCTGCCGGTCTGCAGTTCCGAACAGATGGCTCCGTCCAGCTGCGCACGGACCCGGCCTTTCTGGCAAATAACAGGTCTCCTTTAACTCCGCCTTAGGTGATCACCATTAGGCCGCTGAGAGACCGACCCCGGTCCCAGGAGACCAGGCTACAGGATCCCGTGCGCGCCCTTAAAAATCTATCTGCGGCGATCTAAGCCCGTCCGCAGGGGACGGTCGCGCCTCTTCCTACCCCTAAGACCCAACCGGCGTGACATTATAGCCCAGACGATCTCTTCCTGGCTCCGCTGGGTCATACGCTCCGCTTATCAGGAGATCTCCCCTGAGGGAGCGAAGAGGCTGCACATTCACGCACACGAGGTACGAGCTATGGCCACGAACGTCGCGTTTGATCGAAACCGCGCTGTCAAGGACATCGTGGCAGCCGTGGGCTAGAAAACCGAATCGGTCTTTGCCCCTTTCTACCTCCGGGACCTGGCTAGCCAGCGAGAGAATCTCGCACTGGTGGGGGGACATCGCCGCCGCGCAACACTCCCTCCCGGTGCCACTGGCACCGTAGATGCACTTCGCTAAAATTGTCGGGAGTGTGCGACGGGGAGAACGGCGCTGTTCTGCTGGGGGAGTTTTGGGCGGCACCCGCCTCCTCATCGCAATTCTCCCATGTAGTCATGTCATCGGTAATGTTTTTGAGGAAATAAATTCATTTTTCTCTAAAAGGTATTTTTTCGAAAAATACTTACCGATGACATGACTCGGATGTCCCTCCCTCCTGCCCCGCTTGCCGCTTTCGAGCGAAGTATCAGACTGAATGGTCTCGTGACCGGATCTGGTAAGGCAGGTATGGGGAGATAACTCTCGGCCCCTCTGGGGGGTTCCCCGAGTGCCTCTCGGGTTGTGTGGGCACACAACGGGCAAGTAGGCTAAAATTGAGCCTAGAAGTAGATATTCCCATGTAGTCATGTCATCGGTAAGTATTTTTCGAAAAAATACCTTTTAGAGGAAAATGAATTTTTTAGTTCCCAGGGTCACCCTGGTCAGCCCCACAGGGTGGGTTTTTCTCTCTATTCTGGGGCATGTGTTTCTGTCTACCCTTTGTCCATTCACCTGTATTTGCCTTTTTAAAACTCTCCCTACTCCCTACTGCACTGCCTGTCTGTAGCTCTTGATATTGGATGTGTGTTGCTAAATGGTCTTAGCTTTATTTAGGCCCCATGTTGTAGGTTTATTTAACGTATTTGACCGGCTGGCGACATACATTCAATTTTCTGTTTAGTTTTTTTTCACAAGCAGTGCAGGCACGTCCTGAGAAAGCCTTGTTGCTGTCGGGACGTTAAGCAATGTACAATCACATGTAGCTGCAGGGCTCATGAGAATTTACTGCTCTTTGCTGGCACAGATCAAGGAAATTTACAACCAGTTCCATCCCTCTGTAGTCGGTGGACTGTTTTCAGTCACTTTAATTTTTCGCAGTCCATCCATGTGTCTCTTTTTTATTTGATAATGTAATTGTATCAATAAGGACAATTTTTTTATCACGGTGGATTAAAATAAAATGGTTGAATGATCACCTGTGTTTCCTACAGGGTTGGGCTTGACCTCGTAGCGGGCGTTGTGCGCGACAACAAGAAAGCTGGCGTGCTGGAGCCTACCATTTCTAAGGTGAAATCTCTCAAGTTTGCCACAGAGGCGGCCATCACTATCCTGCGGATCGATGACATGATCAAGCTGGTGTCGCAGGATGGAGATAAAGGCAGGAGTTACCATGATGCCATGAGAGCTGGAGAACTTTGATAAATGATAATGTCGTAACTCGGTCTCACAGGTAGGGGCAAGGGGCAAGTTTTGTCAGGATGTCGTGAATGAGTGGCAGAACTTTGATGATGCGTGGCGTCTTGACTTTGCAATGCGTTTTTGTCATCCATCTATCCAACACTTGTCAGTCATAGGTGTTAACATGGTGTGATAATGGATTGACCATGATACATACCCGTACTGTTTGCGGGTGTACTGCCCAGATATACCCACTGGAGAACACCACGAGTACACTTCTATTCAAATGAGATGCTAAGCATCTCATTTGAATAGAAGTGTACTTTTGGTGTACTCATGGGGTTGGGCATCCAACACTGTCAGTCACAGCCATCACTTTGTGTTAAAGTGGATTGCCCATAATAGTTATGGGTAGTGCCAGAATAACTTGGTGCCAACCTAATTTGGCACTACCCTCAAACTATCATGGTCATTGTATGTCCTGCAACTGGCATATGTGTGAAACTTGCCTGCGTTGGGCTGAATAAAATTGTCAAACTGCATTAAACCACCCATTTTCAAAGCATCCCTGCTGACCAAGTAGCAGTGGAACGTGACATTTGACCCATGAAAGTTCACTTGGTGCTTGGGAGCATGCCAAGCTAACTTGACATTACTCTTGAGCTGTCATGGCTAATTTTCAGGTGCCACGCTAATAGGACACTACTGCTTCAAACCATATCCTTTATCTTGTCATGAATGAACATACGCCCACACAGTCATCCCAATATCGTTGCCACATTTAGTGGTATCGATTCAGATTTTCATTGGAAACATTGTCCTGTTGTAAATTCAACTTTGTCATTGTTGCGCACGAACAAGTCTTTGATTGTCAAGGATGGAAACGTTTGTGTTGCTGAATTCCCACCTTTGTACATGTATTTAAACCAAATTGAATCATTTTTTTTTTTTTTTTTTTTAAGTCTTTGTGTGATACTTTATTTCAACGTTTGGATTTACATTCATTGCTCTGAATAAAAATATAGAAAAATCATGTGATGGCAGTTGTGTATGATCGTGGGTACAGAGATGCCAACCCTTCCGGTTTCGCCATATTTTCTTACGCCAAAATTAAGATTTTACGACCAAATAAATTATCTTCCAGCGAAAAAAGCGCTGAAATTGTCCGCTAAAAGTTGCCAATTTCTCGCCGACTTTGCTGCTCTTATACCGCCTGAGCCATCGCGTTTCCCTCGAGATAAATGAGCCAATCAGAAGTGTCCTCTGATTAGCGCAACCAATCGGAATCTGAAATGTACATGACCGGAAAGATGTGTTTGACATCACACATTATGATGCAATGGCCTGTTTATCAGCCGGCCGTACACACTTGAGCGACGCAAGTCAGTCTGAATTTTTATGTCTAGTTCATGTGTGTTTCGAGGACGTTTTGCTTTGAATTGCCGGTACTCGTCGTCAGCGGACCAAACCGTGGCGATGAAAATTTAGTGTAGCGTTCTGCTGCACGAATCTCCATCTCCGTTTAACCCTATCCCCTGTATTAGCTAGAGATTAGGATTGATAGCTCTAGGGCTTTCCTACTGACTTGTGTTCGTAGGTCGTTGGTTCACTTTCGGAAGGATGCTCGCATAGAGGTGTATCCTAGCGTTTGTGAGGTTCAACTTTCGTGTTGGACAATTTTCCATCATTGCGCCATTTTCTTCCCCCCTTCCTTTCTCCTTCCCCTCCACCTTTTATTTTCTCCACTCTCCTTTCGGGGCGTCGTTTAGATACCCCTTTGATCACTTCAAAGAAGACAGAAATTTGATGTGTGTCCTTTTTTACACACTATGAGTAGGTATCACAGGTTTCCTGTGGATTTGTTGACTTTAATCCGTTTGCGTGTTTTTAGGGGTGAACTCGTATGGTTCATTGCGTTTGCAGTCCCAGGTTTTGGGTGCCAACAGGGTATGGGGGTAGGTTGTATATGCCCCGTTTTCACTCCTATCGCGGAATTCTGTGGATTTACGGAACTTTATAAGTTCGTTGGTTCTGAGGTGAACTCGTATGGTTCATTCTGTTTTTAGTTGTGGTTTTGTGCTCTAGCCATGCAAAGCTGGTCAGTGCTTGACGAAGAAGTTCGTGTGTGCAATCTTCCACGCCGTGGCACCGAACTTTAACCTTGAATGACAGAGTTTTATGTTCACGTGAAATCTTCCTGTCAAATTTTATTTCTTCCTGTCAAATTTTGAAAATGGCAAGGTCAGGTAGTGAAAGTGGTTGGCATCTCTGTGGGTATTGATGATACAAAGGCCTTGATGGAAAAACCCTGCACCGTTTTTTTTTTTTTTTTTTTTAATGCACACTGACTGGCTTGATGTGGTGGGCTATTTGCATCCACAAGTGGCATAGTCTTATGAATCCCTGCAAGAGGCACAGAGTCTAATGAATGCCTGCATCTTGTTGCATAAAAGAAAAGAGCACCACTGGTCATCAAGGGTTAGAAGTTTGTCAAAGAAAAAATGAGGCCAATATTATCCATGGCCACGACACAAAAACAAGTTGTGACAAGTTTTGAAAATTGTCATCCGCATGGATACATTGTGGAAGTCCATTTTTAGTAAGGAAGTATCTGGTTAACATTTGAAGAGCAATCCCAAAATTATGCTAGGGTCAAAAGCAAAAAAAATGACCTTCGCAACTTTTCTGTGTCTGTAATGCAATTGATCTGAACTTCGAAAATATAAGTATCTGCAAAGCAACCCCACATTGCAAAAATAAAAAGAAATGGCCCTTAAGCTAGCATAAAGGGTTTGTGTTGGGGTGGATCTCGCACAGACACAAAAACAGTGCTGGATTTTTCCAAAGCTGGCAGTAAAAAACAATAGATGAATCATGACCACAATGTGTGTGTAGCCTACAAAGACGAAGTGTGAAAAATACATGCTGTGCAGAAAGGAAAAAGCTTCAGTCATAATTGGAATGTGTTGAGAACAGGGTGGGGGGGGGGGGGGGTGTGAAAAAGTGTGAAAAACGCTCTAAGCAGGCATGATATGTTGTACACGATATGTCATCGGAATAACTGATGCACCACATACAGAGCTGTAAACGGTACACGTGAAAATACACTGGACGCGCCTGAAATGCTCGTCACTTTAAAATGTTCTCGCACCCGATTTGGACAAAATACTACCCGTATCTGCTGTTTTACAAATTGCTGACTTTCATTTGTACCTAGGGCCAGTCGCATGAGTGAGCTCGGTCCTGCACCAGCCACTAAGCAAGGTGCTCCGCAATAGCGGAGCACCTTGCTTAGTGGCTGGCGCAGTACTGAGATCACTCATGCAACTGGCCCCTGCTCTGTGATCTTGGACCTTTCAGTCTTGAGATTCACAGAGCAGCACACATCTGCCAACATGCTTTGTGGTTTGTGATCATGTGTCCAGATTACACACAGAAAACCTGCCAGACATGCACATAATAGGAAAGACTATGGTCAAATACAATATCTCCACAGACAGAATAAGATAGCACTTTGGCAATCAGCAGTGTGTTTTGTGAAGGTGATTCCTGCAGAAATTGCCTCGACAAAATGTGCTGTGGACAGCCAACTGTTGGTCTCGCACTTCGGTACTAGCAGTATCACAAAGTGGGGGGCGTTTTCTAATGAGTACATGCTGCATCTGAGATGGATTGACCGTGAAAGTTCAAGAGCAGTGCCTGATATACTTGGCACCTCTCCTTACTTTGGCCATATGGGCCAAACCTTACAGTTCAAAACTGACTCAATTGCCACTGTCGTAATATGAAAATAGTCGCATTTCTTTTCACTGCCAAACAATTTTGTCATGGAATGTTATGTAAAAATAACAAGACAAGAAAGATGTGTATAACAATCAGAATGAATGCTGCCAGGGTATGCTGATTTAGAAAATAAGTCCAGAGAAGTTGATAATCTTTAAGAAGAAGAAACATGCCTAAATGTTTCAGCTTGCACACTTTTGAACTCTGCTGTTCTAATCCTTTGGCTGTGGGTAGCGCTTTTTGTCGCGATGATTCATGCAGGAATCATCGCGACATAAAGCGCTACCCACAGCCAAATGCTTAACAAGGATAAAATGTTCCCACCCATCCCTTTCCACAAGAACCCGACTAGACTAAAGCAAGCAGCATGGGCAGAGTTGTCATTGAACATTTAAGAAATACAAGCAATACAGACAAAATTGACCCCACTCATGACATATTTACAGACACCCCAACATAACTAAAAGACGGAACCCAACAAGGCATGCATGGAATGAACGCAAACATGATTATGCTGTGTAAACTACATGAATTATACTGCTTGATTCTAAATATAATACACTGCAGGAAGAAATGAACAATACCCAACTGCAAGAGACCATGAACTGCGTGAGCCCCAACAGGTGCTGGGGCTCACAAAATAATTTGCTTCTGGCTGGCTTCGTTTTCAGAAGGGGTTATCTGGCACAAAATCTACCACCAGTTCAATGACAATTCATTATGTCTTCTGGCACTGAAGAGGTTTTATTGTTTAAATACAGGTCAGCCTCAGTATATTGGGAGCCATAAAGACTAGACCTGCCAACCACTACGATTTTGCCATATTTTCCTATGCTGATGTTCCCAATACTTTGTTGCTACGATCATTAATGAAATTCTACACTATGGAAAAAATAAACCAACAAATATTTTTGTTTTCGGTTTGTAGTCTGTAAGAGCATGCGTTTTGGGGCCAATGAGAACGAGCGGAGCGAACTTCCGGTTTTCCCAGCACGCATCATTTCATTCACAAAGTGCGTTGGATAACGGTCTAAACCATGCCGAAGAGAAAGGCGCCCGCATCGAAAAGCGCACCGCCTGAAAAGAAGAAAGTTTGTACCAGCCAGTCAAAGTTCCGATCGCTATATATAAGGCAAATTCCCGTCATGCTTTGACTCTAACAGATAATAAAGTTGTATACTGATAAATTTCCGTGCATCATGCGTTTGATGTTAAGCGAACAGTGACTTACGTGCTAAACTACTCGACATCTCCAAAACTACTACCACTTGCCAAAATGCTACTACCATACCTGTGCAGGGGTTGGCAGGTATGAAAGACTGTGTTATTGCGGTACTGAATTGACGTAGACTTTTACAGAAAAAACACTTGGTAAGCAAAATGTCCTTGGTTTGGCGTCAGCCTTAGTTGGCCCGCGCATGGTTGTGCGCGGGCCAGCTAAGTCTGATGTCAGCCTGCGGACCTTTTGGTCACGAGGCGTACCCCGTGGAAGCTGTAATCCTGGACACGTAATATTCAATACTGCTGTATAGTGGAAGGCATACTAACTATTCGACTAAGGCCGACCTGTAGATAAAATACAAGACAGAAACAGTGTCCTGTTCTACAAAGTCCCAATCACTGGATAACAATTTAATATAGCACAACAAAATCAGCAAGCACCATTACAGGAAAACTCCAATCATCTCAATCCGAGTTGGTGAATCTCGATGCCTGCTAGCAAGTGCTATCAATTCTCATGAACACCTGCGCACTTGCAGGTGCTCATGAGAATCTGCCTCTTGCAGATGGAAGGTTCAAACAGAATAAAGAGGTTGTGTTTGTTACGCCAGATGACTCCTAAAGAAAGAGTGAAATCATGGCGGATAAGCAATTAATACCATAACTATAAGCATAGACAACACTCCAAACATCTCCAATGCCTCTTAGAGACGTTTGGAGTGTTGGCTATGCTTATAGAGGATGCTTTTTATCATGTTTCATTCAGAACTGGAAAGTCTGTACTCCTATGACACACTGTATACTTGATAAGCCACGTTTAGTGAGTGAGCCAGCACCCATGCATATATCATCAAAAATTATTTGTATTTACAATAATAATCTGCGGTTACACAAAAATCTTGTAGCCATAAGAAATTAATTCTGTATACGCAGTAGTAATCCATATACAATAAAGGAAAATAAAAAAGAATTATGTCGACAAATAACCAAAGAGATTAAATTAAATATCAGCTGCAGAGTAACGTGGACAATGTGGAAAATATGTGCACAAATACACACTGCTGTGAACATGAATCGTACATAATTATGCTTGCAAAAATATTTTTAAAAAGCAATCCAGACCAAAAAGGTGACTGCCAAGCGTGTAAAATGCAAAGAAGTACCCAACAGAGAAAGAAACACGCTTAGAAAAGACGGGTACAACACAATTTCATAATATTTCAGGTAAATACCCTTTGTCAAAATAAACAAATGGAGAGATTAGCCGCTACTTATCTTCATTCGCAGAAGGAATGTGGCCACATTCCTTCTGCGAATGAAGATAAGTAGCGGCTAATCTCTCTGTTTGTCTTTCTCCGTTGGGTACTTCTTGGCAAAAATATATACGTTTTTATTCCTCTTTGTGACCCACTTAAAAGTGTAAAAGACAAACAGTAAACTTTAACTTCTGCATCTAAAAATTATGCTAGAAAATAATAGGCATGGGGATGCTCAACAAGACTGAATTGACAAATAAACATTATGCTTGCTAAATCAGATCAGCATTTTTATTCCTATTCAAACACGCAATATTCCGTAATATGCACACACAAAAAAAAACAGTTCTGCACTTCCTTTTATCAATGTTTTGACGGAGTATCAGGGGCGACAGCCTTCAGTCCTGGAGATCCATTCAGCTTTTTCTAAATCACAAAAAGATGAATTTCAGCTCTTTGGTTCAGACTGGTTCAGCCAGCCTGTTTCATTTGCAGGGGCTCATTAGAATTTATGTCTTGCTGGCCATGTATCATGGGGCACAGTCTTCAGTTGTTTCAATTTTTTTTGCAGTCACCCATGGAGTGCAAACGAAGTGCCATATTTTGTGGCCATGTGCCCAACAACCTTCAGGCTAGGTGCAGAAAAGCCAGATTTTTACAATGTCTCAAACTGGAAAATCAGATGTTTGCAAAACATTTTTTTTTTTAAATCGAACATTTTCCACTGTGTATGTAGCCTTCTGACAGTCCGATATAGGTTTTCCGAACGTGCAGCCAAGTCTTCCTGCAGATGGAAAAGTTCTCTGGCAGTTCTGTCACCATCCCCCAACCCCCTCCGTAAGCAATGTGGCAAAAAGCACTACCGCCATCCAATGGGTAACATGCTCACACATATGTACCATTAGCGATCTCTAACACTGCAGGTGCATCTGCCTGGCTGGCTGGCTGGGCCTGTGTCAGAGACGAGTCACGCATAGACATAATCGGTGAAGGTGACACTGATCTTGAATCAGAAAACTGCCCTGGAGACGTAGGTCGTGAGTCGGGCAACTGGCCAGGGGAAGTTGGCCGTGTGTCGGAAAGTTGCAGTATCGCGGGCTGCGGGCTATAAGACGGGGAAGGTGATGATGGTGCTGTGTTGTATGCCTGCTCAGGTGATGTGGATCCCGTGTTAGACACCTGCCCAGGTGATGTAGGCCGCATGCTCACAACTGAATCAGGTGATGTCGGTCGTGAGTTGGAGATTTTCTGACGTGCCTGCTGATGTGATGTGGGCTGTGAGTGTTGTTGGTGTGGATCTGACGCATGTCGTGTAGCATTAGTTTGGGTTGTCGGCGTACGGTGACCATCAGCAACATCACAGCGCGATGCCGATCGATTGTCAACATTTGTGCGTGGTGAGGGCCGACTGTCCGTTCTGTTCCCAAGGGGCGCATTTTGCCTTTCAGCAATATCGGCTGCCTGTGGCGTAGCTGCTGCTATCCTGGCCGGCAGTGAACGCTGTCCTTGTCTTCTGAGCGGGTTTAACAGCATCACCATTGGCTCAGGGTGTGCGGGCAGTATTGCTTCAGTCTTCGCTGTTGGAGTATCGCCATTTTTTGACCGAGACGTCTCCAAGGGTTTGAACCCTGGTGGTACAGCTGTTCCAGATAGATCAAAACTTCCCCCCGACCCTGGGGAAGATGGTGGATGAGAAAGGATCATGGTATCACAGTAGGGAGGTGGTGTCTCCACTTCTGTGTACGATGGAGGGGGGGCAAGAAATACTGAGGGAGGAAGGTTGTATCCAGCAGGGACATCATCAAATGCGGGGTTTGACAGACCAGGGTAGGGGGGAGGGGCCATCTGGTTGACGATGACAGGCGACATGAAGTAGACAGTGCTGTTATGATCGCTGTTATGGTGTGACCTTCGTCGCCGTGGAGATGATCCTTGTGCTTGTTGTCGGCGTGAGCGTTTGAGGTAACAGAGGAAGAGGGTAAAGCCCACAAGCAGCACCACAGCCCCTCCCAACACTCCCCCCACCACCGCCCCTGTGTTGTTGGTGCTCTTTGTCGTGTCTGCAAGATAAGAACATGTGAAACACATTAACCCAATATATTTGAAAGGGTGTGCACTGACCATGATAGTTCAAGAGTGATGACTGAAGCTATTCTGACATCAGCAGTACCACCCCCATAACGGCCACACACAGTGACAGAGCGTATACATGTACCTATCACAGGACAGCGGTCCCACCCTCATAGCAGCTACATGCAGTGACAGAGGGTATACATGAACCTATTGTTGTCTGTGGTTGTGTTACTCTTTTTAGGGCACATGTGTGTTAATCACAGGAAAAGATCTGGTGTTCAGTTATTTTAGATCAGAATCAAGCACCTTTTTAGTACATGGCTGTGCATTTAGCCCGATTTCCTACTCTTTGGTTTGCGGCCACCATGCTGTGGTATGCGGCAGCCACTCCCCGCTGCGAGGAGGCTATCTAGGTCAGAGTCTGGCGTCAACTATTCCTTTTATAATCTCTGTAACGGACTACTGATGTGGTGTGTTATGCCTGTGTTTAATGTTCTCTATCTCCTCTTCATCAGTTTTCTACATAGAACCGTTTGACACACTTGTGTACTGTTGTCTGCTGGTTCCTGTGTTGGTGGTATTATTCCTGTTACGTTTTTATTAAGGGTGTAATCTGAGGATAAAGACAGGTACCCGTTACTTGTGTTCGTGTTGATATAAAGGCCCAGTGTGATGTGCTTCAGACCTGTTATTTGTGTTAGTGTTAATATAAAGGAACCAGTGTGATGTACTTAAGTTATTAATTTATTGTGTAAACCCAAGTGTACAGCATAAACACAGTGTATAAATGCTGGGATCAGCATGTTTGTGTTGATCGTCTTGATGGACCTAATGGATTACCAGCTTCTCAGCAGTGGAGTACTTTCTGACGCTAGTGTTGCTCTAGCAGGAAAGGGACAGAAATTATAGTAAGTGATAACAGTAGAGGCTATAATGCTGCGTAGATACATCAACTTTTTATCCCACACAAAACTGACATGCACAACAGATTGAGCTTGAACGTTAACGCTTTTTTTTGTCAGTGCATGTTCATTGTATTGCAAATATGAAATGTAGCTGCTCTTAAAGGTGTGCTGGTGAAGCAGCATGGGCATGTTTAGTATGAAAAGAAAGCAAATTTTATCAGCTACAAATTTACACTCATGTTATAATGACATTATTGAGAAAAGGAAAAGCATTTTGCGAATGTTCAGTTACTAACACTTTTCAGCGTTTCTGCTGCAATGCGCCGGCAGTGACAGTACTGAGGCTGTCAGCAGGAGTAGGGTAATGGCAGAGCACTCCCTTCTACCACCATGAACAGCTCTTCCAGTCTGCCTGACCAGGCGTGCGAAAAGATTAATTGCCCCCACTGCCACAGATGGCTTATCTTGCACTCAGTGGCACACGTCCGCTCCTAACTAAAAGTGTGGTTCTGCACAGCCGTGAGTATGATACGTTTTTTCTTTTGCATGGAGAACTGCAATTGATTTTTGTTGTGTTGCTAGAATGTTGCAAATTTTGCTACATTGTTGTGAAGTCTGACCTAGATTTTACTGGCAGGTTCTGGAAAAGATGCGGTTGTTCTAGTGACCTCAAATATGACAAGTCAAAGATTTGTAGTAAACATGTTGGCTACATTTCACAACATTTACGGAATGTGCCTAGATGTTAGTGGAAGATTGTAGATAGATCTAGAGTGTTCTTTTCAATGAATATTAATGAGTTTTGGTTATGTTTTCTTTTCTGATTGGTTGAGTTGTGTAGATTGTTGAGTTGTTGCCAGATCGTTCTGGAAATCTGTAATAGTATAAAGAGCATGTTAGGAAATATGTATTTTTCTTTAAAATGAATTTTTTTGAAAAATACTTACCGATGGTATTACTATCTGGGATTAGTTCCTAGCTAGTCTAATTTTAGCCCAAAATTCGTTGTGTACGATTATGGCTGTTATGGCAGGAGAGGGGCGCCATAGACTGGGCGGAAGCCCGGTTAGCCTCCCTTCCTGTTCAACCACGCATGCGCTCCGCACTTCCTACTTCAGTCAGTTTCTTAGCAGACCAACGGCAAGCGGGGCCGGTGGGATGGACCTCCGAGTAATACCATCGGTAAGTATTTTTCAAAAAAATTCATTTTAAAGAAAAATACATTTGTTTTCTCAAAACACATTACCGATGGTATTACTATCTGGGAGAATTCCGAACAGGAGGTGGGTGCCGCTATAACGCCCCTACCCCTGCCATCGCACTACTTCTAGTGGCCCTCCCCAAGCAAACTCCCTCTAATTTTAGCAAAGATACTTACGGCGCCTAGGGCGCCTGGAGGGAGTGTTGCACCGCCACGATGTCTCCCACCAGCGAAAGGTTCTGGCGCTGGCTGGAGAGGTCCCTCAGGTAGAAGCGGGCGAAGGTGGTCTCCGCTCGCCAGCCCACAGCCGCCACAATGTCTTTGACAGCACAGTTGCGGTTGAACGCTAGGCTTGCAGCCATGGCTCTGATCTCGTGCGCCCTGATGTGCAAGCGTTTGGCTGTGTGAGGAGCCAGGTCCTGGTAAGCTGATCGTATCACCCACCGAAGCCAGGAGGATATCGTCTGGGCTGAGATGTCATTTCTACCTGGGGACAGAGGAAGGAAAAGGCGGGTGCGTCCCCTGCGTAGCGGCTTGGTCCGGCGCAGGTACGCACGTAAGGCTCGCACCGGGTCCTGTTGTCTGGACACACTGGTGGCACCTGGGTCTCTTAATGGCTGAATCGTCACCAGTTGGGGGGCAGCCAAAGGAGATCTGGTCTTGGCTAGGAAGGCCGGGTCGGGCAGCAGCTGAACTGAACCGTCTGCTCTGAACTGGAGACAGTCGTGGCGTGCCGAAAGGGCATGCAGCTCGCTGACCCTGGAGGCAGAGGCGAGGGCCAAGAGGAAGCAAGTCTTCCGCGTCACATCTGGTAAGGTTGCCGACTGGAGGGGTTCGAAGCGAGGCGAGTTGAGCCACGTAAGCACCCAGGGCAGGTCCCATCTAGGTACTAAGGAGCGCAGAGTGGGACGCTGTAGACTGAAGTGGTCCATCATGTTGGCAAGGTCTTTGCAGGCGCCGGGATCGGGCCGTCCCAGATGTCTGTACGTGTCTGCAACCATGGCCAGGTAGCCTCTAATGGTAATGGGCGTTAAGAGCTGGTCGGAGAACAGCCAGAGAAAGAACTCCGCCAGCTGAGGGATTGTCAATTCGGTGGGGGAGAGGCGTCTGTCGTCGCACCAGGAGCAGAGGACTCTCCACTTGCCTTTGTAAACACGTCTGGTCGAGGATCTGCGGGCTGAAGCGATCGCATCCACTGCCGCACTCGAGAAGCCTCTAGCGGAGAGGGCTTGCCTGACAACCTCCAGGCGTGAAGGAGTAGACGTTTCAGACACGGGTGGAAAACTGCACAACGTGGTTGCTTGAGCATCGTGCTTGGGGTGGGAAGCGTCAGCGGGGGGGCCATTGCGAGGTTCAGCAGGTCGGTGGTCCACGTCCTGGACCAGCAGAACGGCGCCACCAGGAACAGTATCGTGTTGCACCCTCTGAGCTTGAGTAGAACCTTGGGGACTAGCACCGTCGGCGGGTAGGCATAGGCGACTAGGTCGTCCCAGGGGATGGAGAGAGCGTCCACTGCCCAGGCCAGGGGATCTGGAATTGGAGAGACGAACGGAGGGAGTTTCCGATTCCATCTCGTGGCGAAGAGGTCGACCATGGGTGTCTCCCAGGCTGCGCCGATCATCCGGAAGATGTCTGGACGCAGCGACCACTCGGTATGCAACAGCTGACCGCGTCGGGAGAGGGAGTCGGCTAGGACATTCAGGTGACCCGGGATGTGACGCGCGCGCAGAGTGATGTGCCAGTCCTCGCACCACCGAAGCACCTGGTAGAGGAGGATGCAGAGGGAGGGAGAGCGGGTCCCGCCCTGCTTCTGGATGTATGCGACTACCGTGGAGTTGTCTGACAGGACTAGAAGTTCCTGGTATTGGAGGCGATGTTCCCACACAAGGAGGGCTTGCCAGACCGCCTTCAGTTCCAACCAGTTGATGTGTCGGGGTGGTGACTCCCGGGGCCACAGGCTGGAAGAAACCTCGAACGACAGCAGGAGGTGAGCTCCCCACCCGGAGAGGCTTGCGTCGACGCACAGGGAGAGGGTGGGGGCGGCGAGAAGAGGGGCACTCCTGTCGCAAGCCAGGAAGGATCCGCCCAGCGCAGAAGGTGAGGACGAGTCAGGGCAGTGACCGGAACCGGGGCGTCGAGGTCGGCCGACGATGGTCGCCAGTGCAGGAGGAGGTGTAGTTGCAAAGGCCGCGAGTAAAGACGTCCCAACGGAATCAGATCCGCCGCTGCGTTCATCAATCCCAGAAGCTGCAGCCACTGCCTGGCCGGAAGCGTCGACATCTGGGAAACCTGCCGCGCTAAATTCGCCAACTTCTGGATGCGTTTCTCCGGGAGCCGGACGCTGTTGAGGTCGGTGCAGAACTCCATGCCCAAGTGCACAAAGTGGCGCGCTGGCACGAGGTCGGACGCCGAAGTTGACCAAGAAGCCTAGAACTTCGAGCAGGTGGAGAAGGGCGTCCCGATCCTCCGTCAGGGCAGTCTCGCACTGGTTCCTCAGGAGCAGGTCGTCTAAGTAGTTCGAGGTGGGACTCGAGGAAGAACGACGGGCTCTGGCTACCACCGCATCCATGATCTGGGTAAACACCCAAGGGCTGAGGTTGAGGCCGAAGGGAAGAGCGCGGAACTGGTAGACCACTCCCTGGAAGGCGAAGCGCAGGTAACGCCTGGAAGCTGGGTGAATGGGTACGTGAAGGTAAGCATCCAAGAGGTCCAGGCTGACCGCGAAGTCCATCGGCTGCACGGCGGCCCGAAGGGCGCGGGCAGTCTCCATGCGGAAGGACGGAGCAACGATGAACTTGTTGAGCGCCGAGAGGTGTATGACTGGGCGCCACTTGCCGCCAGGCTTGGGAACCACGAAGAGCCGGCTGTAAAAGGCTGGGGAGTCGTGTCGCAACACCACCTCCGTGGCAGACTTCTGCAACAAGGCCACTACTTCGGCGCTGAGTGCCTCCGCTCTGGGCTGGTCCGACGGTACCGCTGTCCACAACGGCGAGCGGCGCAGGGGAGGGGGCGACTGAAAGGAGATCACGAGTCCCTCGGCGATGGTCGATAGGATCCACGGGTCGTCCGGTAGAAGCGCTCGCCACACGTCGCTGTGAAGCGCTAGCCTCCCGCCGACAGGAGACCCGGAAGAGGTCAGCGGAGGATGAGACAGGCTGTCACTGGGCCCTACCCCGCCCGGGACGCCGGATGGGTCTGGGCCAGGACCGAGCAGGGGGCGCAGGGGCGGTGCCTGAAGAAGGACAGGCGCGGGCAAAGGCCGGAGGTCTGGGGGGGGAGTCGTCTACCTCTGGTAGGGGGACGAAGGCTGGGTCTGGAAGCCCGCACGGAGCGACCCGGAGCCTTGCGGGGGATTCGAAAGGGAGCTGTAGCAGGGCGGCTGGGCCAGGAGTCCTTATTCGCCTCCTTGACCGCAAGCCAGGCAGGGCCAAACAGGAGCTCTCCTCCGAGGGGAACTTGACGAAGCTGTGTCTTGACGTCAACCGGAATGGGGCATAGGCGAAGTACCGCATCCCGTCTCAACAAATCACAGCCATCGCGTTGACGGAAGCGTGGTAGGCCGCACGGTTCCCAGAGACCGCGAGCGCTAGAAGGTCCCCAAACAGCGAAGACAACGAAAGATGCCAGGCGTCTTCTAGTCGACGAATGATGGCTTGCGTCGCTAGGTCCAGGAAACCCACTGCAGTGAGGGTGTTTCACGCGAGTGTCGCTATCTGATCCACGCCAGGGGGAAGAGTCTGTCGCAGGGTAGCACCAGCAAAAGCCGCCGCCGCGGGGTCCAATTTAGGCAGGGGGCAAGAAAAACTCTGCAAGTGTCCCGCGTACCAGGATTGTCGAAAGTACATATCCAACGCTGCCGGCCACCTGGAGTCTGAAAGGAAACCGGCGGAACCGCAACGACCCTGCGAGAGATGAGCGGAGAACTTACTTACGCCTGTCACCCCTACCCGGGTATAGGCCGTCGACGAGAGACCTCCAGCAACTCCTGTCCTGTGCTTCTCCTTCGATTCTACTCCAGGTGGTTCCCAGTCTCTTGATGTCTGCTTGGAGGTCTCGACGCCAGGAGTTTCTCGGCCTACCTCTTTTCCTCTTTCCCTGGGGGTTCCATGACAATGCCTGCCTAGTGATACTGGAAGCTGGCTTTCTCAGACTGTGACCGATCCATCCCCATCTTCTTCGCCCAATGAGCGGAGAAAGCTTCGCAAATATCCTTAAAACCTGGTGGCTGGGGAAGAGACTTAAACCGCTTGCCCTGACGATCAGCATCGACGGAGGCGGAAGCCTTCCTTTTGGGCGGGGGTGAAGGAGGACAACAATCCGCTGGAAGGCATTCTGCAATGATGCGTGCCGCTTCATCCAGTGCCTGCAGAGTCTCCAACCTGTGTCCCACGGCCGACGGTTGTAGTTCCACCTCGTCACGAAGGAGGGCTGAAACTGACTCCGCGGGGTACAAGCTGAGGGCGTCGTCTTCAGTCGGCACAGTGCAGGGGGCTGCGTCTATCACTCGCCGAGTAGCGAGAAACTCCGCATTGTCATCCCGGGCGCCGGTCGTAGCCCTAAACGACGAGCTTCTCCCCGGCGGGAGGAGCCGAGGGCGCCGCAGCGAAGAATGACCTCACGACGAGCTCCGCGATGAGCGAGACGCACGACGAAGTGTGCGGTGTCGCTGCCTGCGATCATGACCGGAGACGCTGCGCTGTCTGGAGTGGTAGTGGCGATGCAAAGACACCGAACGTCGGCACTGGCGCGACGCTGAACTGCGGGACGAGTCGTACCTAGCCTGAGCACGAGGGGTTCGGCTAGAAGCTGAGTGGCGGGAAGAAACTCTCCGGCGCTTTGACGAGTCCCTGGAGCGCGACCGACGACTAGAGGAGGAAGAGCGCTCAAGGCGTAGTTAGTTAGTTAGTTATTTGGGTTTAACGCTGAGCAGGCAACTAAGGCCATCTCACGGCGGGAAGGGTAAAAATCTGGTCAGCCAGACTAAAAGAAAGGTCTTAAGACATGATGTAAATATACCTTAAAAATATGTCAGGCTAAAATGTCGCACAGGTCTTTAAAGAAAACGTCGGAAGACTCTCAAAAAGGTCAAAATAATAAAAACATCATAATCTATAAACGCTCAAATCTTATTAAGAATATGGCACTCTCTCAGAAAACTGAAGATCTTGTCCGGGGGCACATCCCGGAACAAAACCTTCAAGGAGTCTGCTGTGAAATGTTTATACCTTGTGTCGATTAGATCAGCACAAGACAACAAAAAGTATTGAACAGAGTACTGCTCGTCGCAGGCATAACACCATGGACGCTCCTCCTGTTTAAGTAAATAAGAGTGCGTAACATACGTGTGGCCGATGTGGAGCCGAGCCAGGACAGTCTCCTCACGGCGGCTGCCGCAGCGATAAGGTAGACCGTCGGACAACTTAGGAAGGGCTTCATGCAGCTTGTTAGCTTCCTCTTTGTCCCACTCGGACTGCCACTCACGGGCTATGTACGCACTAGCCACATGTCTAAAATCACTATAAACAGTCTGTGTGTCAGGGACAGGGTCATTGCGGGCATCGTTGGCAGCAGAATCTGCGATCCTGCTGCCTTCGATGCCCACATGCCCTGGCACCCAAATAAAAATTCATTTTTCTTTAAAAGGTATTTTTTCGAAAAATACTTACCGATGACATGACTGAATGGAAGTGTCTACTACTTACTCATTCTAGCCTAAGAGCCAGTTGTGTTAAGACACAACCCGGGAGGCACTCGGGGAACCCCGAGGGGACCAAGAGTTGTCTCCCTATACCCACCACCCGGAAGCCGGGTACCCATAATCCCTCAGTCAGGATACTTGGCGCACGAGCGGCAAGCGGGGCAGGTGGGAGGGTCGTTTGAGTCATGTCATCGGTAAGTATTTTTCGAAAAAATACCTTTTAAAGAAAAATGAATTTGTTTCTTCAAAAACATTACCGATGACATGACTGAATGGAAGAATTGCGAACAGGAGGTGGGTGCCGCGCTCCAGCACACCTTAGGGCCCAAGGGCCGTCCTCCCTAACGCAAACTCCCGACGACCCTAGGTAGGTGAATACCTACGGCGCTGAGGCGCCAGGAGGGAGTTGTGCCCCCCGCAAAAAGGTCTCCACCAGAGCGAGGAGTCTCTCTGGCCTGGCAGAGCTCTGCAATCGAGGCGGGCGAAGTCATCCTGCCCGCCAGCCTCCAGTAGCCACGAAGTGCAAGACAGTACAGTCCCTGACGAATGTGACGTTCGTGGCCCTGCAAGTGCCTTGATAACGTACCTGTGGCCTCTAACCTCCCTGAGGGAGGGGTCCTGTAATTCAGAACGTATGACTGAGCTTAACCAGGAAGAACGTCCGGCATGTAGCGTCAGTGCTGCCGGAACCGGCAAAGAGGCGAGCACGTCCGTAGCGAACGGCTATGTCGTAGGCACACGTGAGGCTTGTACGGGGATTTGCTACGTGGTCTCCTGGTGGAATAGCGCCCCGTAAGCGGGCGCAAGGTGAACCTGTGGACCAAGGCGCGGCGGTCCAGGTAAGGTATGGTCCGAGAGGAGCTGTACGTAATTGTTCCCTCGAACTGTAGGCAGACAGGGTGAGGCGTAGCTCCTGAAGCTCGTTAACCAATCCACCACGGCAACATCCCTCAGGCGCCGTATGGCTGCAAGGGCAAGACGTAGCATTCGATGACTCTTCCCGAGGGGAGTCGACAGGAGGCTCCGGACGAGCGCGTGTAAGTCTCTCCGACCCGGGCTCTGAGGAGAGGCGGGTTCCTGTCGGCAAGTGGACCCCCAGCAGGATCCCGGCGGCTTACTTGGAGACGAGTGGGTACCGAGATCGTACGTGGGACGTCGCCAAGCGCGACTCTCTGAACTGGGCTCTGTGAGGGGAGTTCTCTGCTTCTCAAAAGCTGTGTCCGGGCTCGCTCCGTCCAGGTAGCAGCCTCGGTCAAGGCCCCATCCTGTGCCCCAGACCACTGAAAACGTAGGATCATCCTGGTCTCATGCGCCGATCCTCCGAAGGTGTCCTGGTGTATTCCGTGTGTAGCCACTGGTCCCACCGGGGAAGACTGGCCCAGATCTACCGTCGGTCCATGTAGCGTCACGCACGGAGGGAGATGAAGTTCTTTCCCCAAGCACCAGGGTAGGGGGTATGCACTGGTCGGAGGATCGCCAGCTGCCCTGATCCTGGAAGAACACCTCCGCTGTCGCGTAGCCGAAGAGGAGAAGCTCCTGTGACCTATCCTTCCCCCCACGAGCAGAAGAAGCAGGCCTAGTAGTCCGCGTCAGATCCAAGCTAAGCACGCTCTTGTCCGCGAAGTCCGAAGGTCGGAGGGTTGGACCTCGAGAAGAATCACGGAAGTAGGAAGCGTAGCTTGAGCAGCCGGGCTTAGAGACGACTAAGGTGAGTAGATTCGACTCCGTGTAGTGGCTAGGCCTCCACCCCGAGCACAGCCAAGCGGTACCACCTGTCCGAAGTACGGCACCACCCGGGTGCCCAACGAGAGTTGTCGAGCTGGTTAGACGTCAGGGAGAAGGGGCTGCGCCTTGGTTCCCCAGTGTCCACGATGGATGAGAACCCCCGGTGAGTCAAGGGGCGATGCCGGGCAACTTCCGCAGCAGGGCGGCGGCGATGAGCTTGGATGTCCCGTCCAGCGCCGGCCGAGTGTCCATCCGCGCAGAAGAACAGGTCTGATGGAACCGCAGCACTGGAAGCCGAAGAAGAGGAAGAGGAGAAACGGCTGAGACGTCCGAGCAACCAGTCCGAGGGGTCGTCAGCCGTCAAACTCAGGGTGTCAAAGTCCCGCTGTCTGGAACCGGCGACCGAGGAGGGCTCCGAGGGAGGGAATCCCGCTGACGGCGAACCGCAGGTCGAAGACTCACTCCGAAGGGGAGAGCGAAGACGGAGCGACGCGGCGAGGTTCTCCCGTTTGCCGAAGGCGGGTTCCGACGAGGAGAACGGCTGCGACGAGGAGGAACGGAACGGAGAGGACGAGGGAAGGGGAAGTGGCCGGTCGATGGGAAGAGGAACGGGACGAACGGGAGTCCGAACGAGATGAGGAACGCGAAGAAGGCGAAACCAGTCGAGGGAGTCCTGATCCGTCGAACGATGAGTGGAGAAGGTCCTCCTACGATCTTGCGAAGCAGAGCCATAACGGTGAGTAGAATCCCAGCGCCTACGATCCTCGCGAACAGGAGGATCCGGACGAGTGCGTGTAAGTCTCTGTGAACCAGGCTCTTGGGAGAGGCGGGTTGCTTGCCGGCAAGGGGATCCCTGCGGCCAGAGATGAGTGGGGGACGAACCAGGCTCTTGGGAGAGGCGGGTTTCTGTGCACTAATCCGTTGAATACTCAAGTGGCGTCTTCTGTGTCGGATCAAGTTGGTTTCGCGCGTCCGGTGCCGGGGGCACAGCGGAAGGCGTCTTGGCCAACTCCAAGCACCCGAGCGGGAAGGTCCTCTTATGATCTTGCGAGGGAGAGCGATAACGTCGAGTAGAATCCCTGTGTCTACGCTCTTCACAACCCGGAGGTTCCGGACGAGTGCGTGAATGTCTCTGTGAACCAGGCTCTTGGGAGAGGCGGGTTTCTTGCCGGCCAGGGGACCCCCAGCGGGATCCCGGCGGCTTCTTCAGAGACGAGTGGGGAACGACGGTGGAGGAGGGACGCCACGAGCGTCCCACCAAACCAGGCTCTTGGGAGAGGCGGGTTCTTTCCACCAGCTGTATCCGGGCGCGCTCTCTAACGGAGGCGGTCTTGACGGTCGAACTCCCACACTGCACTAATCCCTCGATTACTCAGTGGCGTTTTCTGTGTCGGATCCAGCTGGTCTCGCACGTCCGGTGCCGGGGGCACAGTGGAAGGCGTCTCGGCAATCTTCAAGTACCCGAGAGGGTAGGAGTCTCCCTCCTCTAAAGTTCCAGAGATTAGACCATCGCAGCTCCGGCCAGGAAGCACAGACGTTACAAGAGTGGTCGGAAGCACACCCAGCGCACAGGAGACAGACTGTATGGTTACCCGACGGCCACTGGAAGCCTCCGCATAGCTTGCATGTCCTCAGCAGTCCGATAGTGGTCCCCACTCTGGCGCCGCGCAGAGCGAGCGGGACGAGAGGTGGCCCGGAACTGTGTTGATAGTAGTCTCCGCTTCCTTGGAGACGAGCATTCTTACTAGAGTCCCTGGACGTGCACGTGAATGTCTCTGAGCCGGGCTCCGAGGGAGGCGGGCTTTCTTGCCGGTAAGGGGGACCCCCAGCGGGATCCCGCGGGCTTCTTGGAGACAAGTGGGGCAGAAAGTGGACATGGTTTCTTGGAAGTCTTAGTCCGGGCGCGCTCCCTCCTGGAAGCGGCCTCATCGATCCAGGCCCACTTCGTGCACTAGTCCACTGAATCCGGTGTGGGGATTCCCACAGGGACGTCCTGGTCTCAAGCGACCGGTGCCAAGGATACGTTGGAAGGCGTATCCACATCCTGCGCATAGGAGACCCGACCCAGTGGTTGTCCGACGGCCACCGGAACATCTGCCTTGCGTGAAGGACATCGGCATGCCCCTCTTCATCGGGGCGGAACGGGATCCTTCAAGCACCAACAGCAGAGGTCGCTCCCGCCTGCAGACGCTTCAATGCTGCCATCCGCGCTGCTGAGGCCAGGTGACGCAATCATCTCAATGTGGTAGGAGGCACCTCCCGTGTCGGAAGACAGGCCTAGTCTCAATGGGCGCTGCCTGGACATGAAGAACACACCTACCAGTAGCAGCCGGGCTGGGGCTTACAGCCGAGAAGCTGCTTGTCCTCTCAAGGTGGTAGTGTACTGCAACGTCCTAAGATGTCGGACGTGTGCGTAATTGCCTTTCCGAGCGGGCCTTGCCAGAGGCTGTTCCCGTGCGCTCCCCCTGGCAGCGGCCTCCACGATCCATGCTCGCGCACTAGTCGCGACATCCGGTGTGGCTTCTCTCCCAGGGCAGTCCGTTGTCGTGCGGAAACCCGCAGTGTCTGGAAGGTGCCTAAACCGGTGCCGATCGCTTGCAAAGCAAGCATGGTCGGCGGGGCATCCGGTGCAGTGGCGAAAGACCCCTGGGGGCTGAACTAGCCACTGTCATCTGTGTGAATGGGTAGCGCATCCCTGCAACAGATAACACCCGAAGGCCTGCGGGCGAGTCCTGTGGGACTAAGCCACGAAAGGTAGCCTTCGTAATAACAAAACACACAAGCACCAAGCGGGGTAACAGACTGTCAAGCCTGCACGCCAGCAGTGCAGCAAGAAGGTAGACTCACTGCCCTCAAGCACTAAGGTGAGCAACCAACATATGTAGCAAAAGTCAAACATGTCATGACAGAAGCGAGGTACCAAACTCAGACCTGTTTACCCCCCGGGTGTAGTCAGTGTACTTTCAACTGACTAATTGTGTACTTTGGACCTCACATGTGTAATTATTCCCAAGCCAGTGAGTTGTCAGTTTCTCCAAAAAGTGTATTCTTGGGTAAACAGGTCTGCAAACTGCATGCCGACAACTATCCGTGCAGTAAGCAAGCAGGCCCACTGCCGCCAAGCGCTAAGGCGAGGGAACAACATATGTACACAAAAGACGAATACGTCATGACGGAAGCGAGGTACCAAACTGCACGTCTGCAATCTAGCAGTGCAGTAACGAGGTAGATTCACCGCCGTCAAGTGCTAAGGTGAGCAACAACATATGTACCAACCCCTGTGACAAAAGGAGTCAGGCCCCCAAACATTATTACTAAGGGTGACCGTGTGTGGAAAAAAAAAAACCAACACCGGCCGCATGCTGTACAACTCAATACGCAATGACAATCAAGACAAGAAAAACATCTGGGGCAGAAAATCACCACTTTATGTGGACATGCCACGAGGGGCCCGCCCAGCCAAGGAGCGTAAACCCCCCAGCTGCCCGCCGGAACGTATATCCACTCTCTAAGGTACGTGAGTACTTGTCTACCGCGTATGCCTGCGTATGCGAGTGTGCGCTTAAATCCATCACCCGTGAGCGAAAACAGAACAGGCGCTGGTCCCGAACAAACCACGCGATGACAAGGCGTGACTCAAGCTGTGCCACTCAGCTAATCAGGCCATGGAGTAAAAGAATTCTCCACACCCAAGGTACAAAAGCGTAGGAAACTTCTCTACGATTCACCGAAGGTGAGTGGGGGCACAATTACAGTGAGAAGAAGACGAAAAACTTCGTACCTGCACAACCAGTGCCCAGCCCGGGAACCAGCCGAGGGTCAATCCCGCTACCTTACCTCTCCGCCGAAGGGGAACGGGGGGAGACGTCCAAAAACCCGCCTGGCACGACCGGCGAAGATCACCGGACAGCTCACCAGAGGCCGAAGCGCAGGCGCCAAGCAGTGGGGACGAGAAAACCACGCAGCAGCACAGGCAGGGCCGACGAAACGATCCTATCTCCCGCTCTTCATTCCAACAGCAAGTCCGAACCCGAGAACGGTCGAAAACCAAAGTCCGTAGGCTAGAGCCGAGCGCAAGACGACCGAATCATGCGCCTAAGTAGACTAGACTGAGGGATTATGGGTACCCGGCTTCCGGGTGGTGGGTATAGGGAGACAACTCTTGGTCCCCTCGGGGTTCCCCGAGTGCCTCCCGGGTTGTGTCTTAACACAACTGGCTCTTAGGCTAGAATGAGTAAGTAGTAGACACTTCCATTCAGTCATGTCATCGGTAATGTTTTTGAAGAAACAAATGATATCATAATATTCCTTCATCAAGTCCGCGTGGAGCTCTCTGATCTGCACCAGCAGTGGGTGGTCATTTCCCATGCCCTGAAGGGCCTGCAGGGCAGAAAGAGAGTCAGACAGAATCAGGAAGTTCCTTTCTCGCTCAAGGCGTAACCGGGGTGGGCGGTCTCGGGGCGAGACGGGCCGCGTCTCAGGTTGCGTGACCGGGAGCGGGGGCGTGACCGCTGAGCACGTCTGTCCGGTCTAGGTGCCGAGTCGGCAGTCTTGGTCCGGGGAGTAGAGGCGACGACTTGTTTACCAGTGGCGGACGAGGAGGGGGGCACAACAGGTCCACGTAAAGGAGAGTGCCGCTCGCTGACCTGGTTGGCTGTGGCGTTCGGTGTCTCAGTCCGGACGTCTACCGAAGTCGCCGCATGTGCCTGTGTGTCTACCTGTGACTGCTTGGAAGTCACCACCGCATAACGACCACTAGACGAGCCTGTCGTGGTTACTGGTTTATTCCAAAGAGGCTTAGCTGGTGGGCCTCATCGATCCTGAACCGCACAACGACCACTAGATGGGACTGTGGTGGTTGCCGGTTTTAGCGTTCTAGCTCGCAGCCGAGGCTGCGGAGCTGGAGGCGCTACCACACTGTAGGGGCCACTAGGCGGGTCTGTGGCGCCTACTAGGGATGGATCGGAACTCCGTGCTGGTGTTGGCCGTTCTCGGACGTAGAAGCGCAGGAGTTGTGTCCACTGCTCTTCCTGCCATGGGGCGCAGACCTGGCACGGGTTAGTAGAGGCACATCCGGAACAGGTCAGGCAAATGGAATGTTCATCACTCGGCCACTGGAACTGCCCACATCACGTGCAGGTGCCAACTTGCCAACTGCAACACAGAGAAAACGATGACATACGATCGAGCGTGCCCCCGCAGGCACGCAAGAAAAACGAACCGCGCTTTGAACGAAATTTCGACAAAGGGCTTATGCCGAGGCCCGGCGCTCTACCCACATTCCTGAGCGCCTGGCGTAGGCCTAAACCGAAACTTTACCTCGCCATCCGAAGAAGAGGGACCAACCAACAGCCCAAGACCAACCAACCACGTGGGGGGCCGATGACCAGGCGAAGAGGAAGGTCGAACTGTCGCCGGTCGAAGACACAAGTCCCTGCCGCAACTGCTGGGTCGAAGGAGGCGGCGAGGAAGACGCCAGAAGCCGCCACACACCAAACTCCGGGGCTCGTCCCGCGAAACACCACAGAATGACGAGTGAACACACCAGTCACAGTCTCACTTCTTAGCACACAGCCCCCCCGGCCTGAACTGGCGCAAGCCGGAACCGGGCACCCAAGGGCGAAGTTACAAGTCCACGCGGTGACAAACACGTGCAAACAGTTCACCGGCGCTGCTGAAGGCTAGCCCTAAGTCAAAAACACCCACTGCAGAAACAGTCCCACACGAAAGCGTCCAAGTTTCTGAAGGCTAGCTCTAAGCCACAGCACAAACTGCAGAAGCAGTCCCAACGAAAGCGTCCAAGCCTAAGGCACAAGGCGAAGGAACAACGGTCCCACGACCGGTTAACAGCACAAGCGAGCTCGAAGCGTAGAGCCCACGACGTACACAACTGCTCAGTAATTAGCAAAGAAACTGACTGAAGTAGGAAGCGCGGAGCGCATGCGTGGTTGAACAGGAAGGGAGGCTAACCGGGCTTCCGCCCAGTCTATGGCGCCCCTCTCCTACCATAACGGCCATAATCGTACACAACGAATTTTGGGCTAAAATTAGACTAGCTAGGAACTAATCCCAGATAGTAATACCATCGGTAATGTGTTTTGAGAAAACAAATGTGTATGCATTGTATGGGAGACACAGTGTATCAAAACGGCTGATGCATTGTGTGAGACAGTGTATCAACGTGTGGATGCATCTGTGGATGCGTTGTGCTGAGATTGCTTCATGAGACTAAGTTCGATTGGAACTGTTAGTGTTACTCCAGTGTAGTCTACAACCTTGTGCCACCTGTGACGAGTTGCAGCTGAGTGAAGTTTCTTCACAAGAACCCTATACGAGTGTGTCTGGTGTGACTGCATCATACTATGACAATGACTACCACGTAAAAACTATCATCCCCTAGCAGCCACACGCAGTGACAGAGGGTATCCATGTACCTATCAAGGGACAGCGGTTCTGCCCCCATAGTGGCCACATGCAGTGATAGAGGGTTTATATGTACATATCAAGGGCCAGCGGTCCCACCCCCACAGTGGCCACACGCAGTGACAGAGGGTATACATGTACCTATCACGGGACAGCAGTCCAATCCCCATAGCGGCCACATGCGGTGATAGAGGTTTTGATATGTCCATTAGACGTAATCCGTGGTTTCACTGAACATTGTACGCTCAATGCAAAATGTAGGCAAACACCTCCAGTATCATGGATATTACTAAACCAAGTGGAGAGCCTTCACCCTGTTTTCGTTCTACATTACAGATTAGGAGATAGATCAACTGTTTTAGTTCAAGAGTGGTGCCAGAATAGCTTGGCGCCTGAGGCGCCAAGCTATTCTGGCACCACCCTTGAAATATAGTCAAATTTATTTCAAGCAATGGGTGTATCAGGATGAAAAGGGTTAACAAGAAACAAAACAATGACAGCAACAAATATAACAATTCATAATTAAATAAACTGACAGAGATGTAAATAGAACAGTAAAGCAATAACATACTAAATACATGAGTTTGTGGGAAGTAACTTTTGTGTCATGGTTTCATTGTATCCCTTTGGTGCTCACCTGTATTTGCTGGAAGCTCATTGGCAGGTACAGCTGTGTAGGTAGCATGAAAACCGCGATATTCAGAACTTGAGTCGGACGTGAACTGAACATATAGGAACCTGCTGCTGCCAAAAAACACTCCTGCATAGTCACCACAGATTCGGCCAAGGCGTGGGGACCGATCATCATAACCTGCATAAAACAAAAACAAGAATCTCTCTACATATACATGTATTAGCAAATGGAAAACAGATTTTCGTATTGGCCTTAGACACATACGCAGCACACCAGTTAATGATACATAGTCTTACATCGGTGTTTCGGTGTTACCGAGAATCTCACTTTCGTTGTCTTAAAACCTTATCCTACTCGTTTTCGCTCGTAGGATAAGGTTTTAAGACCACGAGAGTGAGATTCTCAGTATCACCTGAAACTGATGCAACAATCCTATTCTTACTCACCTTTTTCTTGGCATGAATCAAATGTGAGTTGGTTTTCGGCACATGCCTAACTACAACACAGCCGCCATCATGTCTTAGGCAAAGAACATGACGTCATTTACTTTGTAATGTGACGTGAATATTTTGGACATCAGACAAACGTTCCTACATGATGATGTAGTAGCACAATACATGATGCCAGAGTGCCAGTCATCACTATGAAATAGCGTCATTGCACGTGAACTGAAAGTACGTCAAGTTTCAATACTGTGTGTGCCCGTACATATTTGCTGACCAGATAATATTGTGTACACGTCTGATCATGCACCAGGGCTGTATCACACACGTCTGATACAGCCAAGCTACTTGTGTGATACATTTTCCCCGTTCTAAGGCAACAAAGAAGGAGGTGTGTAAGAAAATGAAGAAATAACAGCATGCTCTCACGCACAGTATAAAAAATACCCACATACGCAATGTACCCAAGCAAACAAACATACTTTCAAAACGTCAACTACAGTAGCATGCAAACATTGAAAAGAGATGAGAGATCCACAGTGTACCGGATCAATATTGACACAATATCAAAAGAAACTCTGGGAAAATTGCAGACGGTTAGAGTGGAGCTTGTATGGACCATTTCGAGCGCAAGAGATCCATCTAACGAACTAACTTGAACCGACCTGAACTCAGGATCAATTTCTCATGGCACCTTATATTTTTCTAAGCAAAGAAACAGTAGCATGCAAACATTCACTTAATCAAGCAAAATGTTTCTTCACTGAATCCAAAATCCCCAAATAGTCCCACCCCCAACCTTGACCAATTTAAATTTAAACATAGCCACTTTTCCCAAATTTGGGAGGTGTCACCTAACGGCTATGTACCAGCTGCAGGGGATGAATCAACCATGATAATTCCAGGGTAGTGCTAGATTATCTTGGCGCCAAGCTAATCTGGCACTATCTTTGAATCATCATGGTTGATCCAGCTCCTGCTGTAGGGTGCTGGGGCTAAATGCGTTAAAAAAGGTATGGTTTGTAACGAACAGGACAATACAGGTAAGTAAAATGTGTCCCTGTCATTTTAACCCATTCACTGCTGAGAAAAACTGACCACCACCCAACTGCAAGAGGCATCTATAGATCCTCATGAGCCCCCGCAGTTGCGGGGGCTCATGAGGATCTATGCCTCTAGCTGAAACCACTTTGACTCTATGTTCCTTTGGACAGGTTAGGATTTTTTACGTTGAATTTACAATGATTTCCAAAACACAATCTGTGTCCACTGGCAGTAATTACTACTGTCTCTTTATTATTCTGACTGACAAACTCTGCAATAGATTTTCTCAATGAAATCCACAAAGGAAAAAAACCAGCGGCCTTTTGCACTAACCATCATAGACACTGATGCTGTCAAAATTGCATGTGAAGGATGACTCGAGCAAGGCGTCGTCGAACTGCAGGCGGATTGTCATGTTGTTGTAAGCCGACTCAAAGCGCCATTTGCAATCGGCATTCCTGAACATGTCATGCATCATGTCTCATTTATCATGCAAGTCGCAAACATTTCTAGTGCTACACATGCCTGGCAAAACAGATGCAAACTACAGCAGTTTACACAAGGTGCAGGCTTTTCCCATCTGTGTTACAAAGCTGTGATATGGGCTGTAAATCCTTGACACACTTTTGATTGTATCGTTGTAATGCCCCGTAACAATCAGCGACTGAAGAGACAACTGTGGTCCTGCACCTCTTCGAACAGAAAAGAATATATTGATTCTGAGGTTAAACCCCTTTCAAAAAGTAGTTACATAAATAAATCAAAATATTCCTGCCCTTCTGTTCACCCACTGCATCCTGAAGCTGCAATTTTTAAAATTTATTTATTGTCCTATGAAGGCTACATTACAGACTAGAAGAAAGATAACCATTTTAGTTCAAGGGTTGTGCCAGAATAGCTTTGCGCTTGTGGGTGCCAAGCTATTCTGGCACTACCCTTTAACTATGACAGTCAAATTTATTTCCTGCAATCGTGTATCAGGATGGAAAGGGTTCAGCAATATAAATCATTTGTGCTCAGTTCATCTGATAAACTATCACTAAAGCTCGCACTTCATCAGTCGAACTGAGCACTCATTATCTATTTTGTGTAACACGAGGTCCAGCATAATTCAATCTCCATAGCCTAATACGGACTGTTCCCACCAGCTACAGTGTAAAAGTACTCTCAAAACTCTATGATGAGATACACAAATTACTGAGATGAGTCCACTGCAGAAAAATGACATCATCATGACAGTGTTCTATAACAAAATCATTACAAGCTGTATGCTATGCCAACTTCTACAATACAGCTTTTTGACATGACAGTGTTCTATGATGACACCATTCTACTAAAGTGGACATTACACATCTGGGATTTAAAGTGTGCTGAACATACTAAACATTTAATGAACACAACAGTCCCTTCTTAGGCTCCAGTGTTCTTCTGCACATGGTGAATTTATCTCTTTGTACATCAAAGACCATGCCCAGGCTTTCCATTAACGGAAAATTCTCCGTATTTGACAGACAAATTTTGACAGGGATGTAAAAATTTGAACCTCGCGCTGGGACCATATGGCGTTGAGGCGCATCCCCTGGGTGGTGGATAGGGGGTCCCTCGTGAGAGGGGTGCACCGAATGAAATAAGGTGCCGTGAACCAACATGGTCTAAGGGAAGGTGACCCCGACAGAAAACCCCTGGTCCTCCTAGTAAGGGGGTTGGGCGTGGGGGTAGCTTCCCCACCCTGCAAAAAAGGAAATAGCTACAAAAACGCCGACGAAAAGACTAACAGTAATTCCTTTCCTGGAGGAGGAAGGTTCTTCTACCAGAAGACTTATGACGTCCTGTGGTGAAAGCCGGAAGTCTTCGGAAGCCACAGGACCGAGCCGCCTCTCTCTATCCAGGGATACAACCATGGGCACATGGAACGTCAAGACCATGTACCAGAGCGGCAAGGCCGCCCAGATAGCAGCGGAAATGCAAAAGTACAACCTTTCCCTGCTAGGTATCAGTGAAGCCAGATGGACGCAGTCTGGCCAGAAAAGGTTGTTAAGTGGGGAGATGATTCTGTATTCAGGTCATGAAGAGGAGAATGCCCCCCATACAGAAGGTGTAGCATTCATGCTGTCACCAGTGACACAGAGAGCGCTGATGGGCTGGGAACCTCTTGGGCCAAGAATTATCACAGCAGCCTTTAGAACCAAGAAAAAGCTCAAGCTGAACGTCATCCAGTGTTATGCGCCCACTAATGACAGTGACGAGGAAGAGAAACAAGAGTTCTACGACCGACTCCAGAGTGCCTTGGACAAATGTGCTGAGCGAGACATCACCATCGTCATGGGCGATTTTAATGCCAAAATAGGGGAGGACAACACCGGATACGAACAGGTGATGGGGAGACAGGGACTAGGCTTGGAGATGAGTGAGAACGGGGAGAGGTTTGTAGACTTTTGTGCTCTAAACCGACTTGCCATTGGAGGCAGCATCTTCCCACACAGAAGAATACACAAAGCAACTTGGGTCTCACCTGACCATACAACAGAGAACCAAATAGACCATATCTGCATTAGCAAGAAATTTAGAAGATCCCTTCAAGATGTTCGAGTGAGGAGGGGAGCAGATGTCGCCTCAGACCAACAACTGCTTACCTTAAGAATAAAGCTCAAGTTAAAGAAAAGCCGCACAGAGACAACAAGAAGACAGCGCTATAATGTAGGCCTCCTGAGAGAAACTGGAGTTAGAGAAGAGTTCAAACTGGTGCTGTCCAACCGGTTTCAAGTGCTACAGGAGCTAGTAAATGAAGAGGAGGCGGTCACCACAGAGCAGCAGTGGAAGGCAGTTAGAGAGGCGCTGAACTCAACCTGCAAAGACACTGTAGGGTTCAGGAAACACCATCACAAGGACTGGCTGTCGGCACAGACCTTGAAGAAGATAGAAGTGAGGAAGCAGAAGAAAGTAGTTGTCAACAACAGTCGCACGAGAGCAGCCAAAGTAAGGGCACAGGGGGAATACTGGGAAGCCAACCGCGAGGTGAAGAGGAGTATAAGGGCAGACAAGAGGGCCTACACAGACAGCCTGGCAGCAGAGGCAGAAAAGGGAGCGGCAACATGAAACAGCTCTACGACATTACCAGAAGATTGTCAGGCAAGTATGGCCATACAGAAAGACCAGTAAAAGACAAAGAAGGCAAGCCTATTGCAGACAGAGCAGACCAACTCGACAGATGAGCCGAGTATTTTGAAGAGTTACTGAACAGACCTAGCCCACCCGACCCCCCAGACATCCAGCCGGCAGAGACCGACCTACCCATCAGCTGTGACAGACCCAGCCGGGAAGAGATCAGAAGAGCAGTGGCATTTTTGAAGAACGACAAAGCAGCAGGCCCAGATGGCATCCCAGCGGAGTCTCTGAAAGCAGACCTAGAGACAACAGTGGAGATGCTGTACCCACTGTTTGGAAATATCTGGGAAGAGGAGGTGATGCCGGCTGACTGGAAGGAGGGGTACCTAATCAAGCTTCCCAAGAAAGGCGACCTCTGCAAGTGTTCCAACTACAGAGGAATCACCTTGCTGTCAGTACGAGGAAAGGTCTTCAACAGGATCATCCTGGAGACAATGAAGAGCTCCGTTGACCCCCAGCTGAGAGACCAGCAAGCAGGATTCAGGAAGAACCGATCATGTACAGACCAGATCGCCACTCTCCGCATCATCGTGGAACAGTCTCTGGAGTGGAGCTCCCCGCTGTACGTCAACTTTGTGGATTATGAGAAAGCATTTGACAGTGTGGACCGAGAGACTCTGTAGCAACTCCTACGACACTACGGTGTACCCACAAAGCTCGTCCGCCTGATCAAGAGCAGCTACGATGGCATGACATGTCGCGTGATCCACGAAGGGCAGTTCACCAGGGAGCTCCAGGTCAGAACCGGTGTCAGGCAGGGGTGTCTGCTGTCTCCGTTCCTCTTCCTACTGGCCATAGACTGGGTCATGAAGAGGACCACAGAGCACAGACGAAGTGGAATACAGTAGACACTGTGGACACAGCTTGACGATCTCGATTTTGTAGACGACTTGGCATTACTGTCCCACACTCATCAACAAATGCAGGACAAGACCACGAGGCTTGCTGACATCTCGTCCCAAGTGGGCCTCACCATTCACAAACAGAAAACAAAGACAATGAGGCTGAACGCAACCAGGGAAGAACCAGTCTTGCTTGCTGGCACCCCGTTGGAGGAGGTGGAGTCCTTCACCTATCTCGGGAGCATCATAGACAAAAAAGGCGGCACTGATGCAGATGTCAGAGCACGAATCGGTAAAGCCAGAGCAGCCTTTCTCCAGTTGAAAAAAGTGTGGAGTTCCAGAGAGCTGTCACAACACACCAAAGTCCGGATTTTCAACTCCAATGTAAAAGCAGTTCTCCTATATGGAGCAGAGACTTGGAGATTGACAAAAACCACAGTCAACAGAGTACAGACCTTCATGAACAGTTGCCTTAGAAGAATTTTGAAAATCCACTGGCCAGAGAAGATCAGCAACGTCAGACTCTGGGAGAGAACAGAGCAGATAACAGCAGAGAATGAAATTGGGCGAAGAAGATGGGGATGGATCGGTCACAGTCTGAGAAAGCCAGCTTCCAGTATCACTAGGCAGGCATTGTCATGGAACTCCCAGGGAAAGAGGAAAAGAGGTAGGCCGAGAAACTCCTGGCGTCGAGACCTCCAAGCAGACATCAAGAGACTGGGAACCACCTGGAGTAGAATCGAAGGAGAAGCACAGGACAGGAGTTGCTGGAGGTCTCTCGTCGACGGCCTATACCCGGGTAGGGGTGACAGGCGTAAGTAAGTAAGTAAGTAAAAATTTGAAGGCCATGCGCCCCTGGAACAGATAAATCTTGAGAAAAAAATGAACTTATCCCTTTTGTGTTTTTCTTTAAAATGAATAAAAAAAAAAAAAACTTACCGATGGTATTACTTTATGGAAATAGTTCTTAGCTAGTCTAATTTTAGCCCAAAATTCGTTGTGTACGATTATGGTCATTATGGCAGGAGAGGGGCGCCATAGACTGGGCAGAAGCCTGGTTAGCCTCCCTTCCTGTTCAACCACGCATGCGCTCCGCGCTTCCCACTTCAGTCAGTTTCTTAGCAGACTAGCGGCAAGCGGGGCCGGCGGGAGGGACCTTCAAGTAATACCATCGGTAAGTATTTTTCAAAAAAATTCATTTTAAAGAAAAATACATTTGTTTTCTGAAAACACATTACCGATGGTATTACTTTATGGAAGAATTCCGAACAGGAGGTGGGTGCCGCTATAACGCCTCTAGCCCTGCCATCGCACTACTTCTAGTGGCCCTCCCCAAGCAACCTCCCTCTAATTTTAGCAAAGATACTTACGGCGCCCTAAGGCGCCTGGAGGGAGTGTTGCGCCACAGTGTCTCTCCCCAGCGAAAGGTTCTGGCGCTGGCTGGAGAGGTCCCTCAGGTAGAAGCGTGCGAAGGCGGTCACCGCTTGCCTGCCCACAGCCGCCAGGAAGTCTTTGACCGCGGAGTAGCGGTCAAACACTAGGCTTGCAGCCGTGTCTAGATCTCATGCGCCCTGGTGTGCAAGCGTGTGGCTGTGTGAGAAGCCAGGTCCTGGTAGTCTGACCGTAACATCCACTGAAGCCAGGAGGATATCGTCTGGGCTGAGATGTCATTCTACATGGGGACAGAGAGATGAGAGTCGGGTATGTGTCCTGCGTAGCTGCTTGGTCCGGCGCAGGTACACACGTAAGGCCCGCACTGGGTCCTGTTGTCTGGACTCACGGCAGAGCCTGGGACTCTTAATGGGTGTAAGGTTCGCACCAGGACAGTGTCTGGACTTACGGGTGGAACCTGGTTCTCTTAATGGCTGAATCGTAACCAATTGAGGAGCAGCCAAGGAGATCTGGGCTTGGCTAGGAAGGCCGGGTCGGGCAGCAGCTGAAGTGAGCCGTCCGATCTGAACTGCAGACAGTGAGGGCATGCTGAAAGGCGTGCAGCTCGCTGACCCTGGAAGCAGAGGCGAGGGCCGAGAGGAAGCAAGTCTTCCGCATCCCATCTGGTAGTGTTGCCGACTGGATGGCTCGAAGCCAGGCACGTTGAGCCGAGTAAGCACGTAAGGCAGGTCCCATCTAGGCACCAAGGAACGTAGAGTGGGAAGTTGTAGACCGAACTGGTCCCTCAGGTCGGCAAGGTCTTGCAGGCACCGAAGTCGGGCCGTCCCAGATGTCTGTACGCATCTGCGATCATGGCCAAGTAGCCTCAAAGGTGAAGGGCGCTAGGTGCTGGTCAGAGAGCAGCCAGAGGAAGAACTCCGCCAGCTGTAAGTTCGCCAACTTCTGGAAGCGTTTCTCCGAGAGCCGGCCGAGTAGAGGTCGGTGGGGAGCTCCGTACCCGGGTGCACGAAGTGACACGCTGGCACGAGATTGGACTAGCCAAAGTTGGCCAAGGAGCGCCAAACTTCGAGGAGGCGGAGAAGGGCATCCCGGTCCTCCATCAGGGCAGACTCGGCCTGGTTCCTCAGGAGCAGGACGTCTAAGTAGTCCCAGGAGAGACTCGTGGACGTACGACAGGCTCTGGCTACCGCAGCATCCAATCCGAGAACACCCAAGGCAACGTGCCGTCATGCATCCGAAGTCCGGGCTGACAGCAATGTCCAACGGCTGCATGGTGGAGCGAAGGGCCCGGGCGTTCTCCAAGCGGAAGGATGGAGCAACGAAGAACTTGTTGAGCACTGAGAGGTCCATGACTGGGCGCCACCTGCCACCAGGATCGGGAGCCACGACGAGCCGGCTGTAGAACGCAGGGGAGTCGTGTCGTATAACCACCTCCACGGCCGCTATGACAGCAAGGCGGCTACTTCAGCGCTGAGGGCCTCGTCTCAGGTTGCGTGTCCGGGAGCGGGAGCGCGAACGCCGAGTTAAGCATGTCCGACCTAGGCACTGTGTCGCCAGTCTTAGGTCGGTGCGCCAAGGCGAGTTGTTCACCAGTGGCAGACGAGGAGGGGGGCACAAAAGGTCCATGTAGCGGAGCGTGCCGATCGCTGACCTGGTAGGCTGCAGCCTTCGGTGTCTCTACCCGGACGTCTACCGGAGCTGCGGCATGTGCCTGTTTGTCTTCTTGTGGCTGTTTGGAAGCCACCACCGTGTAGCACCCACTCAACGGGACAGTGGTGGAAACCGGTGAAATCACTAGAGGCTTAGCCGGTGGGCCTCGCCGATCCGGAACTGCACAACGACCACTCGACGGGACTGTGGTGGCTGCCGGTTTTAGCGCTCTAGCTCGCAGTCGAGGCTGCTGCGTCGGAGGCACTACCATACGGTAAGGGCCACTCGGCGGGTCTGTGGCGCCTACCAGGGAAGGAACGAAAACCGGTGTTTTCACAAGAGGCTTGGGTGGCGGGCCTCGCCGATCCTGCACCGCACAACGACCACTCGATGGGACTGTGGTGGCTGCCGGTTTTAGCGCTCTAGCTCGCAGTCGAGCTGCAGCGTCGGAGGCGCTACCACACGGTAAGGGCCACTCGGCGGGTCTGTGGCGCCTACCGGGGAAGGATCAGAACTCCGTGCTGGGGTCGGTCGTTCTCGGACGTAGAAGCTCTGTAGTTCTGTCCGCTACTCTTCCAGCCATGGGGCGCAGACCGGGCACGGGTTAGATGAGGCACATTCGGAACAGGTCAGGCAAGAAATTCATCACTTGGCCACGGAACCGCCCACATCGCGTGCAGGTGCAGACTTGCCAAATGCAACACAAAGGGTACAATGACAATCGAGCGAGCGTGCCCACGTGGGCACGCAAAACGAACCGCGTTTGAGCAAAACATCAAAAACAAAAACGGCTTATGCCGAGACCCGGCGCTCTACCCACACCCCTGAGCGCCTGGCGTAGGCTCAAATTGAATCTATACCTCGCCATTCGAAGAAGAGGGACCAACCACCCGGCCAAGACCAAACAGCCACGTGGAGGGTAGACGACCCAGCGTAGAGGCGGCTCGACCTGATGCCGGACGAGACACCAGTTCACGCAGGAACGGCAGGGTCGACGGAAGACGCAAGGAAGACGCCAGCCACGCACCAACACTCCAGGGCTCGTCCTGCATAACGCTAAGGGTCGAAACGACGAGCGAACACACCAGTCACAGTTCTCAATCACACGCCCCCCAAGTCTGAACTGGCGCAAGCCAGCGCCGGCCAGAACCGGGCCACAAGGGCGAAGCTACAAGTCCGAGCAGCCACCAAACGTGAAAAACGTTCACCGGCGCCACTGAAGGCTAGCCCTAAAGTCACAACACAAACTGCAGAGGCAGTCCCCCACGAAGCGTCCAAGCCTAAGCCACAAGGCGAAGGCAAAACAACAGTCCAACGATGGGCTCAGGAGAACTACGAAGCGTTGAGCTCATGACGTACACAACCGCTCAGTAACTAGCAAAGAAACTGACTGAAGTGGGAAGCACGGAGCGCATGCGTGGTTGAACAGGAACTGAGGCTAACCGGGCTTCCGCCCAGTCTATGGCGCCCCTCTCCTGCCATAACGACCATAATCGTACACAACGAATTTTGGGCTAAAATTAGACTAGCTAAGAACTATTTCCATAAAGTAATACCATCGGTAATGTGTTTTGAGAAAACAAAAGGCAATGTTCACTTACGATGGGTAGTTTCTGGGGTAGTTCGGTGATGAAATGGAGGCGGAGATGGGCATGGCCAGCAGCGAAATCACTCTCCCATCACACCTCAGAGACTCTAAATCAAAGAAAATATCAGATATTTTAAGTAGCTGAAACATGGGTGACAGTGTAAAACACTGAAATGATTGAAAAATGTATTTTTCTCTAAAAGATATTTTTTTTGACAAATACTTACCGATGGCATTACTTTAAGGAATTTTAGCTTACTGATTTTAGCCTAAGAGCCCTTTGCGTGTACCTACACGACAAGGGCCGCAACTCCAGGGAGTTGTAACAAAGTGGCTGGGTAGTCTCCCCTCCCTCCATCCAGTCACGTGAGCCGTGCATTCCCGCCAGTCTTACTCTTAGCGTAGTGGCGGCAAGCGGGGTAGGTGGGAGGGCCCTACGAGTAATGCCATCAGTAAGTATTTTTCGAAAAAATATCTTTTAGAGAAAAATACATTTGTTTTCTCAAAATCCATACCGATGGCATTACTGTAAGGAAGAATAGCGAAAAGGAGGAGGGTGCCGCCCAAAAACCCGCCATGGCTTTAAGTTTAACTTCGAGGGGCAACCTCCCGACGATTTCAGCTAAGTGTTACCTATGGCGACTGAGGCGCACGGAGGGAGTGTTGCGCTGCCAAGAGGTCTCCGACGAGGTCCAGGTTCTCTCATCGGCCGGAGAGGTCTCGAAGATAGAAGCGGGCGAAGGTGGACTCTGCTAGCCATCCGACCGCCGCAACCATGTCTCTGACTGCGCAGTTGCGGTCGAACGTGACACTGGCGGCGACCGCTCTGACTTTGTGAGCCCATATCCGCATTCTCTTGGCGCCCTGTGGGGAGAGATCTTTGTATGCAGAGCGGATGATCCATCGCAACCAGGACGAGATCATCTGGGCGGAAATGTCAGCTTGGCCTGGGGCCAAGGGCAGGAAGAGGTGAGAGCGGCCTCTCCTGATGGGCTTCACCCTGCGCAGGTAGACTTTCAATGCTCATACCGGGTCCTGCAGTCGGGACGTCTGGGACCGGTCAAACCCTGTGAGCGGGCGAAGACTCAACACCTGGGGCGCAGCCGAGGGGAGTCTATTCTTGGCCAAGAAGTAAGGATTGGTCAGGAGTTGAACTGAACCGTCGGTCCTGAACTGAATGCAGGCTGGGTCCACTGAAAGGACATGCAGCTCACTCACTCTGGCCACTGTGGCGAGGGCCAAGAGGAAGCAGGTCTTCCTAGTCACATCCAGGGAAGAGGCTCGAACCGACTGGAGTTCAAAACAGGTTAACACCCACGGGAGGTCCCAGCGTGGAATGAGGGAGCAAGCGACTGGGCGCTGGAGGTCGAAGTGGGACATCAGGTCTGAGAGGTCCTTGCACGCTCCAGGGTCTGGTGGGCCCAAGTGTCTGCAACCATCGATAGGTAAACGCTGATAGTGATAGTAATTGGGGCCAAGTTCTGCTCACTGAACAGCCACAAAAAGAACTCAGCCACCTGAGGCATAGTCAGTGCCGTGGGGGAGAGGCGCTGGGACCCGCACCAGGACTGTAGGACCCTCCACTTTCCTTCGTACACCCAGTGGGTGGATGGTCTGCGGGCTGCCGCGATCGCCTCTACTGCTCTGCTGCATTCGAGAGGGCTTGCCGCACAACCTCCAGGCGTGAAGCAGTAGTCTCTCCAGGCAAGGGTGGAAGAGATTCTGCCTGGGCTGCTTCAGCATCATGCGAGGCGTGGGAAGCCGGAGAGGAGGGTCAGTGGCGAGGTTCAAAAGCTCTGTCGTCCAACTCCTGTTCCAACTGAACGGGGCGATGAGAAGTAGGACCGTGTTGGAACCCTATAGCTTGAGGAGCACCTTAGGTACCAGCACTGCGGGAGGATAAGTGTAGGCTATGAGGCCCTCCCAGGATACTGACAGCGCGTCCACTGCCCAAGATAGGGGGTCCGGGATGGGTGAGACAAAGAGCGGAAGCTGCTTGTTCCATATGGTCGCAAATAGGTCGATCATGGGCGTCTCCTAGTGCGCACAGATCATCCGGAAGATGTCCGGCCAGATAGGAGTCCATAGGCTGTACCTTGCCGTGAGAGGGAATCCGCGAGAACATTCAGGTGTCCTGGGATCAATCAATCGATCAATCAATCAATCAATCAATCAATCAACTTTATTCTTCCGAATACATGTTGCCACGTACAGGAAAATTTGTTTCGCCACCTCAGGTGCAACTCGCAATCACCCAAACTCACACAACAGTTACAAACAACAAATGGACAATGGCTCGGGACGGGTGAAGCCCGTCGCCAAGGCGTCTCATGGCCGGCGCCAATGGCCCCAACCCGACCTGAACCTCCCTAACACAAAGCAAACTAAGGACAGCCCTATCATAGTATCTCTTAAACACATAATATAATGTTTTTAAACTTCCTGCTTGGCTGAGACTAGTTACACTTAATATGCATAAACAAAACAACTTGAATAGACGAATTATACTTCCACAGTTGCGGCTACCTGGGGGCCCGTCGCTATAAGAACAGCGCCGGCTACTACTTTACTAGACAGTCGCTCCAGCATAAACAGACACCACTACCTTAATTATAACTTAACTAGTACCAGTAATATAACTTCACACCTACTCATTTTTGAAGCAATAATAGTAAAACTACAACATTAACGTGAAAGCAGTCCAAACTGAATTGTTTCTAAAGCGACACAGTACACACATGCACACGCTGTTAAGTGTTGTAAGAAACACAGTCACTGTGTCAGGGAGGTTTCCGTCATCACGTCACTCGGCTGGAATGTGGGGGCCCGAAGCCTGCCGGCACTCGCTCGCTACACGCTACTCCTCAGGCAGTGATGTTGAGCGTGGCGTGGGAAGAGCCACTCCTGAGATGCTTGAAAGGGGAGAAAAGCACGTTGGTTCTTTGCCACAGCATAATGCGCGCTGTTCTTCTGAGATCCGATTCAGTCCCATGGTACTGACTAACAAACTATCAGCCGGCGTGTATAAACTACCAGCATTGCACTGACGGTGGAGGAAACTACTGAGAATCCAATTAACAGCCACAGCACAACAGATTGCCAAAAGTTATCAAACAGAAACTCCATCCATGATGCAGGATTGAAAGGTCCGACATCATAACTAAACGAAGGCACAATGACTGCTCGAATACTGCGGGTGGCGACCATTTCTGCCGGAGCGGGCGGCCGGGTGGTGTTGCATGGCCGCCATCTTGTCTGTATATGGATGTGTCGTGCTCGGAGTGCAATCCCACGATCTCTGCCCCACAGGAAGATCTGGTAAAGTAGCATGCATGCAGAGGGCCAGGGACCGAGTGCCGCCTTGCTTCTGAATATATGCTACCACCATCGCATTGTCGAACAGGATCAGGACTTCCTGGCCGAAGAGCCGCAACTCTCAGTTGATAAGCGCCAACCACACCGACTTCAACTCCAGCCAGTTGATGTGCTTGTCTCGGAGGTCCCTCGGCCACCGACCCGAGACAGTGCTGAATTCCGGCAGTAAGTGGGCACCCCAGCCAACCAGGCTTACGTCCACGCAAATGGAGAATTGAGGCAGAGGGGTGAAGAGGAGGACTCCTGTCGCCAGCCAAGAGGGTTCTGTCCATCTGAGCAGATGCGGCCAGATCAACAGCGGGACTGGGATCGAGGCTGAGAGATCTCCCGAGGACGGACGCCAGTGGAGTAGCACATGGAGCTGTAGCGGTCGCGAGTAGAGCCTGCCGAGGGGTAATAGGTCTGCCGCCGTGCTGATTAGACCCAAGTGCTGAAGCCAGGTCCTGGTCAGGACTGCGTCCACTAGAGAGACCAGGTGTGCTAAGGCCGCCACATTCTGAATCCGAGCCTCCGGTAGACGCACCCTGTTGAGGTCGGTCAAGAATTCCATTCTAAGGTGGACAAACCTGCGAGACGGAACCAAGTCCGACTTCCCATCATTGACGATGAACCCGAGCTGGAAAAAAAGCACTAGGGGCGCGTCCCTGTCTGCCTCTAGTGAGGCCGCATCCTGATTCCTGAGAAGCAGGTCGTCGAGATAGTTGGAGGTAGGACTCGAAGAAGCCTGCCTGGCTCTGGCGACTACGGCGTCCATAATCCTCATAAAAACCCAAGGGCTGAGGTTGAGACCGAAGGGTAGTGCTCGAAACTGATAGACGACTCTGCGGAAGGTGAATCACAGGTAACGGCGAGAGGCCGGCTACATGGGAACGTGTAAGTACACGTCTGAAAGGTCGAGACTGACCGCATAAGTCCATAGGCTGTACCGAGGCTCGTAAGGCTCTTGCCGTTTCCATGCGAAAGGAGGGGGCGACAATAAACTTGTTCAAGGCCGAGAGGTCTATGACTGGTCGCCACTTTACGCTGGGCTTCGGAACCATGAAGAGCCAACTGTAAAATGCCAGGGAGTCGTGTCGGGCTACTACTTCCATGGCGGCCTTCTGGAGCAGCACGGCGATCTCTCCCTGAAGAGCGTCCGCCTTGCACTGGTCAACCGGCACACACATCCACAGTGGGGAGCATCGCAGCGGAGGCGGGGTCCGAAACGAGATCTGAAGTCCTTCCAAGATCGTGTCGAGAATCCAGGGGTCTTCCAGCAACAGTGACCGCCACTCGTCGCTGTGCCTTGCTAGCCTCCCGCCAACTGGAGAGCCTGCAGGAATCGGCAGGGACGAAGTTGTGAGATTGTCATTGGGCCCTCCCCCGGACGGGCATTCCTGGGCCAGGCGGCAGCTGGGACCTTGAGGGGGCGGGCACGATCTGTGGCGGCCTGACATCTGGACCTGGGAGGCAGTCTGGTAACCAGCCGGGAGATGGGTCTGAAGCTCCTCAAGGTGCGACCCCACCCGTCCTTGCAGGAAGCTGGAAACCAGGAGGAATCCCCTCTCGGAGCGCTAGGCCACAGGTCCTTCGCTGAGTCCTTAACCTTTTGCCAGGTAGAACCGAAGAGGAGGGAACCGTCCAAAGGAGCACGACAGAGCTGAGCGATGAAGGTCGAGGGGATGCCGGGGCAACTCTTCAGCATGGCGTCCCGTCTCATTAAGTCACAATTCGCTGCCGCCGCCATGGCGTTGGTCGCAGTGTGGTAAACCGCGCGATTCACTGTCACAGCCAAGGAGTGGATGTCCCGTAAACGGGTCTCACTAGGTCGCTCCCAAAATTCCTCCACACTCCGCACCACCGCCTGAGTAGCTAGATAAAAAACCCTGCACAAGCCAGGGAATTACGAATCAAACTTGCCGTGTGTTCCAGACTGGGGGGGATGAACCGTTGGGCGGATTAACTTGCCTCCAGCTTGCAACTTGGCCGCAGGGTCCACTGCTGGAAGGGGCAGACAAAGGCTTGAGAGTGACCTGCGTACCATGCTTGCCGAAACTTGATGTCGACGTCAGCCGGCCAATGAGTGTCCGCAAAGAAACCTCTATCCCGCAGCTTGCCTTGGCGAAGGTGATTATTGAAGGCGTCCGAAAGGTCCCTAAATCCCGGGGACTGAGGAAGAGTCTTGAAACGTTTCGCCTGGAACGGAGCGTCGACCGAGGCCAAGGCCTTCCTCTTGAGTGGAGGAGAAGGAGGGCATCCCTCCAAAGGAAGAATAGCAGAGATCACATGTGCCGCCTCATCCAAGGCACAAAAAGTCTCAGAAGACAAGGGCGCATTTCCTGCCGTGTCGGACGCGGAAGGTCTGTGATGGCGGGGGTCCTGAGAGAACAGGGCTGATGCTGAGTCGTCCGGGTGAAGACCGAGGACGTCCCCATCATAATCCAACGTCGCGGGAGACGGAACCGCCACATCACGTCGGGGAACAATCCTGTCCGGTGGAGACCAGTAGCGTCTGTCAGACGAACGCTACGTGCGCCTGTGCGAAGAGCGAAGGTCAGAGGAAAGCCGAGCGGCGTGCGACCGCTGCGGGTGTCAGGGAACTTCCGTAGCGCTGACCGGTACTCTTGCTTGCAAGTCGAGAGAGGGAAGTTGCCTCCTTCGCGAGTCCAGTGAGGCCGGTGGGAAATCGTGATGAGAGGAGAGTCCATATGCCAGTCTCCAAGAAAACTTCCCCGAGAGCTAGGAGAACGGCTGTGAGGAGCGGAACGCACGAGGGGACCGGCTACGGCCAGGAGGCCTGGCTGCCCCGGAGGATGGGCTAACGTTGTACTGTGTCTTCGACTTCCCGAGCGAGCCTTAGTGCTAGGTGGCCTCCGTGCACTGGGGGAGGCTGAAGGTCGGCCTCCAGTGGATACTTCAGCTTGAGCTCGTGTCTTCCGTGTGCTCTGTCTCTCGGTCACCCCTTGCGAAGGACCATGCAAGACTGGCAGTTGTCTCTCGGTCACCCCTTGCGAAGTGCCATGTGAGACAGGGTTGACTCTTCTGGCCATCGCTATGAGAGGGCTAAACGGGACTGAGTCCTGTGTCCGGGGAGAAGAGAGTCCCACAATCTCTGAAGTCGCTTGACGGCACGGTGGTGCAGGGGTTAACGGAGTTTTAGGGTCTCACACTGACCTGTCACTGTCCAACGGCCTGGAAGTCTTTAGTCTTAGCTGATGGCCGTCCTCGCTGATAGAATTCCCACAGTTGGGACCATTTCCGCTCCTTCCACGTAGCGCACTTTTTACAGGTATGGGCAGAGGAGCAGCCGGAACAGAGAAGACACAGCGTATGCGAGTCCATAGATCACTGAAAGCCTTTACACCTCCTACAGGTGCATAATTGCATACTGCAACACAAAGCAGAAGCCATGAAAGCAACCGCACAGGGCCCGTAACGAACGGCCCCTGTGAAAGGACTCACCACACTAACCGAGGGCTAGGCCCAGTCAAAAAAAATCAATAAATTCCACGGGGTATGCCGACGCCACAGGAGTATCAGGGCAGACAAGAGGGCCTACACAGACAGCCTGGCAGCAGAGGCAGAAAAGGCAGCAGGCAGCGGCAACATGAAACAGCTCTACGACATTACCAGAAGATTGTCAGGCAAGTATGGCCATACAGAAAGACCAGTAAAAGACAAAGAAGGCAAGCCTATTGCAGACAGAGCAGACCAACTCGACAGATGGGCCGAGTATTTTGAAGAGTTACTTAACAGACCTAGCCCACCCGACCCCCCAGACATCCAGCCGGCAGAGACCGACCTACCCATCAGCTGTGACAGACCCAGCCGGGAAGAGATCAGAAGAGCAGTGGCATTTTTGAAGAATGGCAAAGCAGCAGGCCCAGATGGCATCCCAGCGGAGTCTCTGAAAGCAGACCTAGAGACAACAGTGGAGATGCTGTACCCACTGTTTGGAAAGATCTGGGAAGAGGAGGTGATGCCGGCTGACTGGAAGGAGGGGTACCTAATCAAGCTTCCCAAGAAAGGTGACCTCAGCAAGTGTTCCAACTACAGAGGAATCACCTTGCTGTCAGTACCAGGAAAGGTCTTCAACAGGATCATCCTGGAGAGAATGAAGAGCTCCATTGACCCCCAGCTGAGAGACCAGCAAGCAGGATTCAGGAAGAACTGATCATGTACAGACCAGATCGCCACTCTCCGCATCATCGTGGAACAGTCTCTGGAGTGGAGCTCCCCGCTGTATGTTAACTTTGTGGATTACGAGAAAGCATTTGACAGTGTGGACCGAGAGACTCTGTGGAAACTCCTACGACACTACGGTGTACCCACAAAGCTCGTCCGCCTGATCAAGAGCAGCTACGATGGCATGACATGTTGCGTGATCCACGAAGGGCAGTTCACCAGGGAGCTCCAGGTCAGAACTGGTGTCAGGCAGGGGTGTCTGCTGTCTCCGTTCCTCTTCCTACTGGCCATAGACTGGGTCATGAAGATGACCACAGAGCACAGACGAAGTGGAATACAGTGGACACAGCTTGACGACCTCGATTTTGCAGACGACTTGGCATTACTGTCCCACACTCATCAACAAATGCAGGACAAGACCACGAGGCTTGCTGACATCTCGTCCCAAGTGGGCCTCACCATTCACAAAAAGAAAACAAAGACAATGAGGCTGAACGCAACCAGGGAAGAACCAGTCTTGCTTGCTAGCACCCTGTTGGAGGAGGTGGAGTCCTTCACCTATCTTGGGAGCATCATAGACAAAAAAGGCGGCACTGATGCAGATGTCAGAGCACGAATCGGTAAAGCCAGAGCAGCCTTTCTCCAGTTGAAAAAAGTGTGGAGTTCCAGAGAGCTGTCACAACACACCAAAGTCCGGATTTTCAACTCCAATGTAAAAGCAGTTCTCCTATATGTAGCAGAGACTTGGAGATTGACAAAAACCACTGTCAACAGAGTACAGACCTTCATGAACAGTTGCCTTAGAAGAATTTTGAAAATCCACTGGCCAGAGAAGATCAGCAACGTCAGACTCTGGGAGAGAACAGAGCAGATAACAGCAGAGAATGAAATTGGGCGAAGAAGATGGGGATGGATCGGTCACAGTCTGAGAAAGCCAGCTTCCAGTATCACTAGGCAGGCATTGTCATGGAACCCCCAGGGAAAGAGGAAAAGAGGTAGGCCGAGAAACTCCTGGCGTCGAGACCTCCAAGCAGACATCAAGAGACTGGGAACCACCTGGAGTAGAATCGAAGGAGAAGCACAGGACAGGAGTTGCTGGAGGTCTCTCGTCGACGGCCTATACCCGGGTAGGGGTGACAGGCGTAAGTAAGTATGCCGACGCCACCGTAAACAGGATGGCTTACTTGCAGGCATAACCCGAGGCCTTACCTCGCCATCTTCTTAGTCACTAGTGAAGCTTGGAAAGCAGCATAGCCGTATAACGAATCCAACCAAACCGGGAAGACTGGTGGGAATGCACGGCACGCGTGACTGGATGGAGGGAGGGGAGACTACCCAGCCACTTGGTTACAAACTCCCTAGAGTTGCGGCCCTTGTCGTGTAGGTACACACAAAGGGCTCTTAGGCTGAAATCGGTAGCTAAAGGGTACATTTTTTACAGTAATGCCATCGGTATGGATTTTGAGGAAACAAAGGTCAACAGACTCACTATGCCCTATGATGTATGGCCAGCAAGAGACATAAATTCTCATGAGCCCATGCAGACGCAGGGGCTCATGAGAATTTATGTCTCTTGCAGAATTAAAAAGGTTGTCCAAAGAACTGTTCTTCTGAAATTCAGCTTTCTGGGATTCTGAAAAAGCTGAATCAGCCTCCAAGGTTGAAAAGTGTCACCCAAGCTGAAATCAAACATGTACACCATGAACCTGGGGCGAAAATCAGTCCAGTGGTTCTTGTGAATTTGTTTTTTTTAATCAATGATCTCTTTCACTTTCTCAGGCAAGCAGCCTGCAGTCCTAAGTTCATCTGCCAGGTAAAACAGACATGGATGGTGGCCTGTCGATGCTGGTTCAACGAATGTGCCTGATTAGCTTCTGTTTCCCAACGTGGACAAAAAGTCAACAGCGAAAGCTAAAGGGTAATGCTTGTTTGACTTGACACAAGAACATGTGCCCCCCCCCCCCCCCCCCCCCCGCCCCCCATCCCAACTTCTTGTGCATGCAGCCACAGGTACTGCAAACAGTACCAGTGGCCAGTCAAAGTGGAAAACAAATAAAGGCAATAGGTTCACCTTGTCCACTTCTCAGTCTGAAGCTGAAGCCCTTGTAGGTTCCATGGGTGGTGGAGGTGAAGGTGATGTACATGAACTGCTGACTGGAAGTCAAGCGTGGCTGGTCGTTGGTGTTGCAGATCTTGCCCAGAAGTGCACTGTTGGGAGAGTCACCTGGGCAAAACAGCACCACATGAATTGAAACTCATTAACCCTTTGCACAGCAGCAGTGGTGTTTGTCATGATCCCAGTGTGCAAAGGTGATCGTCGGCCGCCATTGGCCCGCGCACAGCTGTCCACATCAAAGGGTTAACTCTTTGGCAGTTGCTAGCCGTTTTTTGTCAAGGCGATTCCTACGGGTATCCCCGCAACAAAAAGCAGTACCGACATCCAAAGGTTTATCATTACCTTAACTTACCCTGGCTCTCACTCACTTTCACACCTTCCTGACACAGTGTCACACACTTTGATACTACATGTATTCTGACACCCAATGTCATAAACCTTGACACTGTTTTGATACTCAAATGTCATGAACACATTGGCAATATGCTGGCACTCAATATCATACACCTTGACACTATTCTGACACTAACCTAACATTCTGATGGTATTCTGACACACAATATCATACACTTTGACACCATCTTGACACTCGGTGTCACACAATCTGACACTATCCTGACTCTCAATGTTATGCACTGTGACACTACCGTGACACTATCCTAACATTCTGATACTATCTTGACACACGTCATACACTTTGACACAAAATTGACACTCAACGTCATACACTCTGACATTATTCCGACAGTCAATGTCATGCACTCTGATATTATTCTGAGACTCACCAACATACACTTTAACCCTTATCATTTGGAATACGCCAGTGAGTGAAATAAGTTTGACTAAAATAGTTTAAGGATAGTGCCAGAATACTTGGTGCCTCTATGTACCAAGCTATTCTGGCACCACCCTTGCACTATAGCCATTGGTCTAGACCCTTATCTGTAAGTACTGTAAAGTAGCTTGCATATGGAAGTGTACAAATTTGAAGCTTTTAGCCTCAGTATGATATGGGTTAACACCATTCTAAAACTAACAAATGGATCAATCCAGACCAAAAAGGTGACTGCCAAGCGTGTAATATGCAAAGAAGTACCCAACGGAGAAAGAAACACACTTAGAAAAGACGGGTACAACACAATTTATTAATATTTCGGGTAAATACCCTTTGTCAAAATAGACAAACAAACAAACATAGAGATTAGCCGCTACTTATCTTTGTTTGTTTGTTTGTCTATTTTGACAAAGGGTATTTACCCGAAATATTAATAAATTGTGTTGTACCCGTCTTTTCTAAGCGTGTTTCTTTCTCCGTTGGGTACTTCTTAACAAATGGATGCTTGGCGGACTCACAGTAAGCTGGATTTATGCTAGGTTGATTCACACTGGGTTGATCCATACAGGTAACCTTTATGCTTAAACTCAGTCAATCTTAACCCACTACATCCTGAGGTTGATTTTTTCAGATTAGTGAGCTGTCCGGTGAAGGCACATTTTAGTTCCAGCGATAGACTGGCCATGATAGTTGAAGGGTGGTGCCAGAACAGCTTGGCGCCCATGGGTGCCAAGCTGCTCTGGTACCACCCTTCAACTATCACAGTCAAAATTATCTCACATGAGAGTGTATCAGGACTTAGCCCAACATCTTTACACTTGGCCACTGACCATCATACACTTTGACGCTGTCCAGGCACATGGGCAGGTTTGTATCCATCACTTCCAGCACCACAACCCGACCGACCGCCGCCGACACCTGCCAATAGCAGGACGTGTCTCTGCACAGCAGGAAGAAAATTAAAGCCAGTCACTCTCAATTTAATGCAAAATGTGCACTGGTCTGTGATTTTGGACCTTGAGCCTGTTGGCACAAGGCCCACAATCACAGACCAGCACACAAACACACCTGGTCTGCTGCATTTCTGGCCTGCTGCAATTTTTGTTCGTTTCTGTTTGCTCGATCGGTTGGTTTCATGATTTGCCTTTAACTCTGTGTGTGTGTGTGCATGCGTGCATCTGTGTGCTGCGAGAGCGCATTGACCTTGCATTTTGTTCATTGTCAACATCATCATCATCATCATCATCAATACAGTATAGGAGAGCAACTCACTGTGGATAGGGGTTGGGATAGTAGGGACTGGAGATGTACTCAAACTCCCCATCCTTCACGTACAGATGTTTGTTGCACTGGAAGCGATCTGCAACATATACATACATATTGTGAACAAATACAACAAGGTTTGCTGATAACACTGCAGAATACACCCCCCCCCCCAACCCCACCTCTCCCCAAACCAAAAGCAACGCATGGTGTGCATGTCCACATAAATCACATTTTTTTGTCTACACTTGCCATCCAAATTTATAACAATCTTACCAATCTAATCCTTTTTCTGTTGGCAGTGGTTTTTGTCATGATGATTCCTAAAGGAATCATCATGACAAAAACCGCTGCCAACAGCCAAAAGTCTATAAGTAATGTGACTAGATCCCTTTCATGCACACTTGGCAAACCAATGCAAAGCATGCATACACACCATCGCGCCACTGTATTTTATGCAGAGCATGCACGCTCATCACTCAAAGCTATGAAAAGCCATAAAAAGCACGCTTGCTTATCATCCGAAGCTATGTATACAACGCATGCTGGCCTGCGCTTCAAAAAAATGTGCAGTTCTAACAGTCTTGACATGAACAAAATGCCTGAAGATGGGCAGACTAGCCTGGACATGTGCCATAAATTAAGTGCTCTTGCGCATGCAGCCACTGGTTCTCTTTACAGCAACAGTGGCTGCACGCACTTGAGGGTTAAACCCTGACGATCTCTTCTTCTGGAAGTAAATGAGGCTGGCAAGAGAAATAGATTCTCATGAACCCCTGCAGCCACAGGGGCTCATGAGAATCTATACCTCTTGCAATCACAAGAGGTAGGCTCATGGACAGTGTGGGAACTTCACACCGAGCAACAAGTAAACATACAGGCAGACATATTGTTTATACAACTGAATATGAAGACTTTTGACAAATAAATGTGTAACCAAGTCAGCCCCAGCTAGGTTACAAATTTTACATTTATTTATTTTGTTTGTTCATGTGTGGGAATTTTGCCACTTTCGTGACCATCAGTCTGGTCTTATTGTTCTCCTCTTTTTCCTGCTTTTCCCAGGCTGCATACTTGTGCTCTCCCCTTTCTAGTCACTCTTCCCTCTTTTGTTCACCTATCATCACTTAGTAGCCTGAGGGCAGGGTAGGTAACTCCTCTTACTCTGGCTTGATTGTCGCCCTTATATTTTTAACACCCAAGGCCAGTTGACCACTTTGTTTGGACCAATGGCGGATCAGTTCTTTAACTAACTGCCAATCATTTGAACCGTGGCCTCTGTGTCCATTATGGCTATTGGTAGTTTTACACTTTAGCTTCATTCACCTCTGAGCCGGCCAGTCTACTGATCACTTATGTAATGTGAACCTTCATATTTGCACACACTTTTAAGCTGCATCCTTTGAAGATGCGAGAGCCTGCTGTGCTGAATTTTACCTCTGTACTGCTTACCCAATAGCAAAACATCTTTGGGCCCAAGAACCTTTGCTTCGTACAATAAAAAATGTCATAGCGACCTCTTTGTTGGTTCCTCAGTTACAGGCTTTTTTGGTCTGTCCATCTGCGGTTACAAACGTTCTCAGAAGTGCTTACCCACATTGCTGGTCGACGAGTACTGAAGCTGAAAGCCAGGTGCCGTGGTCTCCAAGTCCGTTCGAAAGTGGACCAGAACAGAAATACTGGTGCTGATGAAGGTGTCCTTGATAAAGCCGTTTCCACAGAGGTCTACCAAAACTGGCCCTGACACGTCCGGACCTGAAGGGAAACATGATAATATTAATCACCGTATACCAGTTCTGGCAGGAAGGAAAGCACCTCAAGAATCACTTCAACAAAAATCAATACTGGGAAACAGCCACAGGGTTGAAAGACAAAGAAGTGAAACTGAGGGAGAAAACAATGTTTCTCACCTAAATGAAAAGAAAAGGGGAGACTGCCAGTGCTAATATTTTAGGAAGGTTACAAAGTAAAGTAGATTATAGCACTGTCAGGGGAGAGAAATGTGCATGATCGACCAGTGATCATAGATCTACTGTGGCCAAAGCACAAAAAAAAGAGATAGGAAAGAGAGGGGGCGCTAAAAAAGTGACTGAAAGCAATGCATATGGAAGCCCCCCCGAAGGGGGGCGTATCACATATCCCACTGTTCCAGCCACTCAGTGCATGGAAATTTAAATCTAGGTCCCCCCGAGGGGGGTCCAGATATTTAGCCGGTGTGGACAGCTGTTTCGGTCTTGGCGACCTCATCAGCACACCATCGGCGATACTGGAGGAGGCAGGAATTTCTGCCTACCTGCAAAGACAACCACATTTTACTGTGGTGTCTGCAAGGGCATACATTCCATGCCACCACCTAGAGCCAAATTTCCATGCACCCTAAAAGAGAACCTACCAAAAGGGGGGAAGGGGTTGCAGTCGATATTGTAGTAGTAAATGAAAAGAAAAGGGGAGACTGCCAGTGCTAATATTTTAGGAAGGTTACAAAGTAAAGTAGATTATAGCACTGTCAGGGGAGAGAAATGTGCATGATCGACCAGTGATCATAGATCTACTGTGGATCGGGGGGGCTTCCATATGCATTGCTTTCAGTCACTTTTTTAGCGCCCCCTCTCTTTCCTATCTCTTTTTTTTTTGTGCTTTGGCCACAGTAGATCTATGATCACTGGTCGATCATGCACATTTCTCTCCCCTGACAGTGCTATAATCTACTTTACTTTGTAACCTTCCTAAAATATTAGCACTGGCAGTCTCCCCTTTTCTTTTCATTTACTACTACAATATCGACTGCAACCCCTTCCCCCCTTTTGGTAGGTTCTCTTTTAGGGTGCATGGAAATTTGGCTCTAGGTGGTGGCATGGAATGTATGCCCTTGCAGACACCACAGTAAAATGTGGTTGTCTTTGCAGGTAGGCAGAAATTCCTGCCTCCTCCAGTATCGCCGATGGTATGCTGATGAGGTCGCCAAGACCGAAACAGCTGTCCACACCGGCTAAATATCTGGACCCCCCTCGGGGGGACCTAGATTTAAATTTCCATGCACTGAGTGGCTGGAACAGTGGGATATGTGATACGCCCCCCTTCGGGGGGGGGGCTTCCATATGCATTGCTTTCAGTCACTTTTTTAGCGCCCCCTCTCTTTCCTATCTCTTTTTTTTTGTGCTTTGGCCACAGTAGATCTATGATCACTGGTTGATCATGCACATTTCTCTCCCCTGACAGTGCTATAATCTACTTTACTTTGTAACCTTCCTAAAATATTAGCACTGGCAGTCTCCCCTTTTCTTTTCATTTACTACTACAATATCGACTGCAACCCCTTCCCCCCTTTTGGTAGGTTCTCTTTTAGGGTGCATGGAAATTTGGCTCTAGGTGGTGGCATGGAATGTATGCCCTTGCAGACACCACAGTAAAATGTGGTTGTCTTTGCAGGTAGGCAGAAATTCCTGCCTCCTCCAGTATCGCCGATGGTGTGCTGATGAGGTCGCCAAGACCGAAACAGCTGTCCACACCGGCTAAATATCTGGACCCCCCTCGGGGGGACCTAGATTTAAATTTCCATGCACTGAGTGGCTGGAACAGTGGGATATGTGATACGCCCCCCTTCGGGGGGGCTTCCATATGCATTGCTTTCAGTCACTTTTTTAGCGCCCCCTCTCTTTCCTATCTCTTTTTTTTTGTGCTTTGGCCACAGTAGATCTATGATCACTGGCCGATCATGCACATTTCTCTCCCCTGACAGTGCTATAATCTACTTTACTTTGTAACCTTCCTAAAATGTTTCTCACCATCGTAAATGACAAGGTAGTCATGCAGAGCACAGGACTGGGCTTGCTGGGCGATGGAGACATACAGTAGCTTGATCTCCACCACTCCAATGTTCGCTGTGATGCGCCATTTGCAATCCAGGTTACTGTCAACACAAGCAGAAACACACATGCACATACGCAAGCACACACACGTTGCACATGCACAAACAGAGCAATGTAATATAATAGTCCACTATAAGCTTTCTGAGGTTTTCCACATATACACACACCTGCAAGATGCACAGAGTTTCATCAGCCCCTGCAGATGCAGGGGCTCATGAAAATCAATGACTCTTACTTTGGATCATTTGCCTGATGTCGTTCTACTTTTTTTCTCTGGCTGAGGTGCTCAACTGGCCCTTAACCCTTTACATCCTGAGGTTGACTTTTTATTTGCGGGTTGTCCTACAAAGGCCATAGTGTTACAGATTAGGAGATAGATCAACCATTTTAGTTCAAGGGTAGTGCCAGAATAGCTTGGCGCTTTAGGCGCCAAGCTATTCTGGCACCACCCTTGAACTATCATAGTCAAATTAATTTCATGCAGTAGTGTATCAGGATTCATCCTAGAAAGAATGAAGAGCTCCGTTGACCCCCAGCTGAGAGACCGGCAAGCAGGATTCAGGAAGAACCGATCATGTACAGACCAGATCGCCACTCTCCGCATCATCGTGGAACAGTCTCTGGAGTGGAGCTCCCCGCTGTACGTCAACTTTGTGGATTATGAGAAAGCATTTGACAGCGTGGACCGAGAGACAATGTGGAAACTCCTACGACACTACGGTGTACCCACAAAGCTCGTCCGCCTGATCAAGAGCAGCTATGATGGCATGACATGTCGCGTGATCCACGAAGGGCAGTTCACCAGAGCTCCAGGTCAGAACTGGTGTCAGGCAGGGGTGTCTGCTGTCTCCGTTCCTCTTCCTACTGGCCATAGACTGGGTCATGAAGATGACCACAGAGCACAGACGAAGTGGAATACAGTGGACACTGTGGACACAGCTTGACGACCTCGATTTTGCAGACGACTTGGCATTACTGTCCCACACTCATCAACAAATGCAGGACAAGACCACGAGGCTTGCTGACATCTCGTCCCAAGTGGGCCTCACCATTCACAAACAGAAAACAAAGACAATGAGGCTGAACGCAACCAGGGAAGAACCAGTCTTGCTTGCTGGCACCCCGTTGGAGGAGGTGGAGTCCTTCACCTATCTCGGGAGCATCATAGACAAAAAAGGTGGCACTGATGCAGATGTCAGAGCACGAATCGGTAAAGCCAGAGCAGCCTTTCTCCAGTTGAAAAAAGTGTGGAGTTCCAGAGAGCTGTCACAACACACCAAAGTCCGGATTTTCAACTCCAATGTAAAAGCAGTTCTCCTATATGGAGCAGAGACATGGAGATTGACAAAAACCACAGTCAACAGAGTACAGACCTTCATGAACAGTTGCCTTAGAAGAATTTTGAAAATCCACTGGCCAGAGAAGATCAGCAACGTCAGACTCTGGGAGAGAACAGAGCAGATAACAGCAGAGAATGAAATTGGGCGAAGAAGATGGGGATGGATCGGTCACAGTCTGAGAAAGCCAGCTTCCAGTATCACTAGGCAGGCATTGTCATGGAACCCCCAGGGAAAGAGGAAAAGAGGTAGGCCGAGAAACTCCTGGCATCGAGACCTCCAAGCAGACATCAAGAGACTGGGAACCACCTGGAGTAGAATCGAAGGAGAAGCACAGGACAGGAGTTGCTGGAGGTCTCTCGTCGATGGCCTATACCTGGGTAGGGGTGACAGGCGTAAGTAAGTAAGTAAGTAAGTGTATCAGGATGAAAAGTGTTAATGGTGTGACTAGCTGAGGACAAATTTGTTTGGAGCAACGAAACTGACAAAAGAAGTTTGAACTCTCACACACACACACACACACACCCACACCAGCCCAATAATCACTCCCCCTTACTGATACCTCTATTGCATTTATTTGTTTCTGTTTAACAAACAAACAAACAAACGAATGAATGACTCACTTGGGATAGTCAAACGGGTAGTTGGGTGAGCTGAGGTTCTTTCTGCTCTCAGATGCGATGATTGAAGTCATTGTCGGACATTCGTCTGTATGAAGAAACAATAAACATGACAAGGAGCAGGCCGAGATTGCCGCATCAACAATCTACAGTGGAGTCCGCTTAACACGAATTTCTGGGGACACGCAAAATCACTTCGTGTTAAACGTATTTCGTGTTAACCAATATGGCCTCAAAATTGATCACGGCCCTCAAGGAGAAATTGTGTTGTGTGCGTGAATGAGTACGAGGTTAAAAGTGCACATTATCGTACGTTATATGCATACCTTCAGCTCGCTAGGAAAACACGGAAATGTGTTCAGCTCGCGTATTTAATGTAAAATCCATCAGGTAAAATCCATAGTAAGTTACAATCCATCACATAAAAGCAACACAGGCTGAAGTACAACCCCGCATCGGTAAAATGATGAATGATGCAAACAACATGAATACAGTTCAGAAACGCTAGCCAATGAGAAGACGGATTACAACAGCCGAAGGCTATTCAGCCAATCACGGACTAGAGTTCGCTCTGATCTGTCGTGTACTACAGCGCGAGAGCGAAACATGAACTGGTTTTCGGTGAATGGAATCTGTGTTCGTGTTAAACAGGTGAATAATAGTGAAATTGCCCTGGTTGGGAACCGAAACAAGCTTCGTGTAAAGCGAAATTTCGTGTTAAGCATTTCGTGTTATCAGTGAAATTTTAATACAGAATAAGAAGGCCGTTGGCCGGGAATGCAAAATCGGTTCGTGTTAACCGGAAATTCGTGTAAAGCGAGTTCGTGTTAACTGGACTCCACTGTAATTTGTAAGATCTGGAAGGCATCTTCAAAGGACGGAACATAAGATGTGGGAGACAGATTGCCTACAAGAGTACCTCATTAACCCTTTTCATCCTGATACACCCCCTGCTTGAAATAAATTTGACTGATAGTTCAAGGGTGGTGCCAGTATAGCTTGGTGCCTGAGGTGCCAAGCTATTATGGCACCACCCTTAAACTAAAACCGTTGATCTATCTCCTAATCTGTAATGGAGCCTTCATAGGAAAATAAACACATTTTCTAAAATAAGCCTCAGGATGTAATGGATTAATGGGCTGCCTTCAATGAAGACTGTAAAGTGAAGAATTTCAAACTGACAGTCACATTTTATTTCTTTGTGTGTGTGTGTGTGTGTGTGTGTGTGTGTGTGAATTCCAGATGGACAGACATCTAGCCTGAAAGTCTGACAGACAGCCTGACACAGACACTCACTGCGCATAGACACACTGGAATAGAAGAGTGTGAATCCAGAATCTGTAAGCTTGGCATCTGAGATGAACTCTACGAGAAGCTTTCCACCAGCATAGCCCATGATAATCGGAGTCTGCGTCGCGCACCAGTTTGCCAGTTTCTTCTCCATTCCACCAACACTGTCTGTAGACAAAACATCACACATGACCTGTTGGCTAGAATGCAGCACAGGTAAAGAAACACATCTGAACTCTGGATAAGCCGCGCATCCGGTTGCGGCTGGCCGCGAATGAGTTAACCCCTTTGCTGCCAGTGATCACAAATTTTGCACCTGAAACCACTCCACACTGACCGACATTCACGTGAAGAACACTTTGTAAATGGGACAAATAAGCATACAGAACTTAGAATTAACAAGAGACATAAATCCTCATGAGGCCATGGGACTCTGTGGGCTCATTAGGATTTATGGCTCTTACAGCTGAGTAGGGTTCGCCTTGCCCTAGCGCTGAAGAGGTGAAGCAACTGCAGCCATGTGAATCGTGTGTGACCAAATGCACAAGTTTATTGGGCTGATGTTGGCCTCTGTCAGCCCGCGCACAGCCGTGCGCGGGCTGACAGTGGCCACCGTCAAACCCGATGGCCTTCTGCGTACTGTAAAATGTGTCAGCAATCCACAAGATGAGACTAGAACTGGTTTGTGATTTCCAATATTGATGACAAGGATCAGAAACGTGAATGGCAGGTGTACTTACATTCATACACAGTCACGTTGTCCCTGCAGAAGTCGGGGAAGAGTTGCGAGCTCATCACCATAATCTGAGCGGAGTCTTCCTGGTACTGAGGGTTGATCACCCAACGGCAGTACTCATTGCTAAAAAATAAACCATGAAATGGCGCAGGTGACTCAGCACACTGTTGATAAATCTGACCCTGTGTGCACAAGGTCATCGAGCTGACTGAGGCCCGAAGACCTTGCGCTTAGTGGTGACAGGCATGAAAGGAGCACACCTGATCAGCCATTACCCTTGAACTATCTCATCTCACCAGCACATGCAGCTGACACAAAAATAAAAGTACTATTGTGTTACGTTTGTGGTTGTGTTATTCTTTGAGAACATGTGTGTGTTGATCATAGGAAAGATCCGATATTCATTTGAGTTATTTTGGAAAAGAATTACATACCTTTTTAGTAGGATTCATTTTCTTTTGCTTGGAGAATCGCGGTCGATTTCTGTTGTGTAGTTAAAATGACGCATCTTTTCATTACATTGTTACTGGGGTCCGACCTCATTTGACCTAGAACGTTCTGGAAAGGGTGTGATTATTCTAGAGACCTCAAATATAACGTCGAAGTTGTTGGCTACATTCAGCAACATTTTATGGAATGCGCCTAGATGTTAGTAGAAAACTGTAGATTGATCTAGAGTGTTCTTTTTAATAAATATTAATGAGTTTTGGTTAGGTTTTCTTTTCTGATTGGTTGAGTTGTGTGAATTTGCTGGATTGTTCTGGAAATCTGTAAAAGTATAAAGACATTGTTAGGAAATGTGAGCATTGTATGTGAGATGCAGTGTATCAGAATTGTGGATGCATTGTTCTGGAAATCTGTAATAGTATAAAGATGGTGTTAGGAAATCTGTGAGCATTGTATGGGAGATGCAGTGTATCAGAATTGTGGATGCAGTGTACCAACGTGTGAATGCATTTGTGGATGCAATGTGCTGAGATTGCATCGTTGCAATAAAATATTGTTGGAACTGTTACTCCAGTGTGGTCTACAACCTTGTGTTACGTGTGACGAGTTGCAGCTGAGTGAAGCTTCTTTACAAGAACCCTACATGAGAGCGTCTGGTGTGACTGTATCATACTACGACTACAACTACCACATAACATACAGACTGGATAATAACCCATTTAGCCCTGATGCCCTATGAACATGATAATTCAAGGGCAGTGTCAGATTAGCTTGGTGCCTGATGGTGCCCATCTAATCTGGCACTACCCTTGAATTATCATGGTCAATCCATCTCCTGCAAATGGTATATAGTCATTAGGTGACACCTCCAAAGCGGCCGTGGGGTTTAATGGGATAAAGTCTTCTTAATTCTTGATTGAGATACCAATTACAACAGAAGACTTCCAAAAATCAACAATAAGCCAAAATTCCACATTTCAAAGAAAACAGTGGAATAAAAGCTCAGACAACCATCCAATATTATATGTTTGTCCTGGCTCTTAATGCAGAGGGCATGTTTTCCCAGAAGATATGTAACCCTTTGGCTGTTGTTAGTGCTTTTTGTTGAAGTGATTCCTGCAGGAGTCACCATGACAAAAAGTCATACGAACAGCAATATGGTCAAAAGCTCTGAGAAAAATCTGTAATCTGGTACATTTTGGGGATAGGTCTGAGCAAATCAGGGGTGAAAATCATGTTTTCTTTTATATTATTATTATTATTATTATTATTATTTATTTTATTAATTTTATACAAAATAATTTTATATTATTTATTTTATTAATTTTATTTTATTTATTTATTTATTTATTTTTTTTTTTTGGGGGGGGGGGAGGGGTGGGGGTGGGAGGGGTGGGGGGGGGGGATCTAGCTCAGAAGGTGGAAATCCACCAAAAGGAGGAGGTTTAAATTAATCCCTGATAGCTATATTATGGTGGCCTGGACAGACACTTACTTGGGATATTCTAGGGGATGTCTGTCGGATGTGAGGGTCTGAGGTGATCTTGAAGCTTGCAGCTCCAAAGAGTTTGGTGTACAAAACCCTGTCAACAAATGCAATATTACCACAGTGTACATCAACCATGATCCCCTGGAGCCAAAAAGTCAGACTGCCTTATTTGTAACTGAGTAAACATGGTGCTGACTTTATACAGGCCTGTGAAGAAGACAACACCCAGGCTGATGATGCTCCCCGAAACTTGTTACATCCTGAGGATGACATTATCATTTCTTTTATATATCCTCTGAGCTCTACATCACAGTACTGGAGACAGATCGACCATGATAGTTCACGGGTGGTGTCAGAATAGCTTGGTGCCTCCATGCGCCAAGCTATTCTGACACCACCCTTGAACTATCATGGTCGATCCACGTCCCGTTGTAGCATGTCAGAGCTTTATGGATTAATAAGTAAGCAAAGGCTCCTGGGGCCTTCATCAGCCTTAGTTGGTCTATGCATAGCTGTTCTAAGGCCAGCTAGGACTGATGTCAACCTATGAACCTTGGGTCAGATGCATGAGTGAGCTTAGTCATGAGCCAGCCAACAAGCATGGCAATCCGCCACAGTGGAGCGCCTTGCTTAGTGGCTGGGGCATGACTAAGCTCACTCAGCAAAACACCTTGCTTAGTGGAAGACACAGGGTACTATGGACAGCCAAGGAGTTAAATGAACTTTGCACCTGGTTCTTCTCATGGATTGCTATGGGCATATGGACTTAACCCTTTGGCTGTCCAGTTCGGTTTTGTCAAGGCGATTCCTGCTGCGTTGTGGACAGCCAAAAGGTTTACTGTTTCTACATAGGTTTTTTCCAACTGATAAGTGGCTAACCCATTTAGCCCCAACACCCTACAGCAGAAAATGAACCAACCATGATAATTCAAGGGTAGTGCCAGATTAGCTTGGCGCCTGATGGCGCCAAGCTAATCTGGCACTACCCTTGAATTATCATGGTCGATCCACCTTCTGTAACTGGTACACAGTTGTTGGATGACACCTCCAAAATTTGGGAAATGCAGCCATGGGGTTAAAGGGGTTAATAGTTTCTCTGCTCCAATACTAAAATTTAAAAAAATACAGCTGAGGCAGCCAATAAAATGCATGCTGTAGTAGCTGCATCATCATCAGTCTCAAATAAAAGATGAAGAAAAACTGAACGGTCAACTTTCTGCATGTGTATATGTGTGTGTGTGTGCATTGCATGTCACTATGTGTATGTGTGCTTGTGAATGAAAGGGCAGTGGGAGGAGGAAGGGGTAGGGGGAGGGGGGGTGGTGTGTGTGGCGGGAGTTGGTTTTAAAGATAAGCGGACAAATAGCTCACTATCCAGACTGTATCGAAGCCATATAGAGCGCCATTCTCGTGCGCGGCCCAGCTGTCTGGCTTTGATGAAGATCTTGGAGCCGTGTGAAATCACCTCCTGATGATTTTGTCCGCAGGCCGTTCCCAACTCCATGAAGGTTTCATTCCAACCTGTCACAACAAAACACTTTGCACATCCCTCATAAGCACACTTTTTAGTTTTAAAAAATCCCCTTTATGAACCTGTTCACCGTCACTGGACATAGTTTGCATGTCTGAAATCATTGTTAACCCCTTTGCTGCCAGAGATCACAGATTTGACGTCTGCAACCACTAAACGCTGACCGACATTCACTCTAAAAACACACATCAAATGGAACCGAATATAGGTGTAAAGAACAAAGGACTAACAAGAGACATACATGCTCATGAGCCCCCATGACTGCGGTGGCTCATGAGGGTTTATGTCTCTTGCAGCTGCTCAGCGTTCACCTTGCCCTGGCAGTGAAAGGGTTAATCTACTGCCAAAGAGCCCAAAGACTGTCCTAGGAACATGCATACAACACGGTGTCGGCAAGAGACATAGATCACGAGAACCTACACCTCTTGCAGGTGGATGGTGTTCAATTCTTTTTTTTAGCAGTGACAAAACAATGACCTACCCATCACTGGTGGCATAAACAACCACAAAATGATCACACACACATACTGACATACACCCACAGACACTGAACCCCCCCCCCCCCCCCCTTCCACACACACACACACACCAATGAAATTTGCCCACAGACAGATTGATTGATTCACACACACACACAAACTGACCACTGTAGGCAAAGATGTAGTCGGAGATGTTTACGGAGCTTGGATTCTGGAGACGCCCCGGCCCCGCGATAGACAGTCGAATACACGTTGAGTAATTGTCCGGCCGATCCTCTGTACCACGCAGAAGAATTCTATAAAAAAAAAAGGCAGCCAAAAGGTTAATATCACAGACGACACTCTTGAGAATTTATGCCTCTTGCTAGCTGGAATTCACCTCAGTTACATGAATTGGTGGTAGCATAAAGCAGTAAAGGATGGGGGGTCCTTGTGGCTGTAGAGGTGTTTGTTTGATAAATCTTTTCATTCTGATTGCCACTGCTTGATAGTTCAAGGGTGGTGCCAGAATAGCTTCGCGCCTCAGGTGCAAAGCTATTCTGACACCACCTTTGAACTAAAACAGTTCATCCTAATCTGTAATGCAGCCTTCATAGCACAGTAAGCAAATTTTACTGCCTCAGGATGTAAAATGGTTTAAGTACATAAATTATTAGAGTGCAGAGTTACTTGAAATAAAATGTTAAATGTAATGCATGTGTATGTGGCCAAGTGGGAGGGGGGGGGGGGGGTGTGAAAGGGCACAGAAGGGGAACAGGGCACTGATGTAAGTGTGTGTGTGTGTGTGTGTGTGTGTGTGTGTGTGTGTGTGTGTGTGTGTGTGTGTGTGTGTGTGTGTGTGAGTCTACATGGCTGACAGTTGGCCATGCATGGCTGTGCGCAGGCCAATGTCGCCCCTATGGCCTTTCACACACTGCGGCAGTAAGCATATGGTCAACACTGGCAAAAACTGTGGCAGACATCGGCAGCAGGACTTCTTGATCACTGGGGAGGAGGAGGGGTTTGTTGCTTACCCAAGTCCCTCAGGGGCAGTCAAGTCCATCCACACGTAGGAGCACGCAAAGCCAGCAAACATGACACGCGGAGGGGCATCTGTGGAGTGTAAACACACGTCACATTCTGGGTGTGTTAGAGAAACTCATTAACTCCTTCACTGCCAAGAAAAATACAATGTGATCCAACTGCAAGAGGCACAGATCCTGATGAACCCCTGCAGTTATGGGGGCTCATGAGGATCTATGCCTCTTGCTGACACCACTTTGTATCCATGCTGCTGTTTTGCACTGAATTGACAAAGATTTCACATATAAAATATGCGTCCAGTGGCAGTGAAGGAGTTAACCACCTCGTGCATAAAGTGTACTGTTTACAATGCTGACTTCTTGTAACAGCACTGGCATCTGCATGAACAAGGGCGTCTAGGTGGGGGGGGGGGGGGGGGGGGGGGGGAAGGAGAATGTGTTTTTTTCCACACTGTGGTTGTTGATCTTCACCTAACCAAGAGACACAGAAATCAGGTCTTTGGGAAAAAAAATCTTCATCCCTTCTCTGCCAATGGAAGCAGATTCTGTTTTTGAAATCTCTGACAATTCAACGCCAAGGAGCCCCTGCCGTTCAAGGAACAGATGGATACCAAGTGGCATCAGCAAGAGGCATAGATCCTCAATACATGAGCCCCCACAACTACAGGGGCTCATGAGGATCTATGTCTCTTGCACTGTTGCAGATGGATGCTGTTCGCATTTGCTCAGTGGTAAACTGCGAGGCTTTCTCTAGCAACCATAGGCAAATCGTCCTAGTTCAAAGGCAGTGTCAGATCAGCTTGCCATTTGGCCTGAAGTGGGTACTACTGTAAACTTTATAGGACACAGTCCTCGGAGTACACTGTTCTGTGTCAAACTGTACACTGGGTACACTGTCCTGTGTTAAAGCTTTTCTAGCCTTGTTATGAGAGCGCCTGCTCAATGTGCTGTGAACCGGCCGGTTGTGTAGGGGAAGCTGGCATCTAGATTCACACTCATAGCAAGTGAATACACAGGTATAGAACCAGACGATCATCTACATCCCTAAAAAGGATGCATCAGGTCTAGCCTAGGAAGTGGGCAGGAGAAACACACATACACAAACAAAAAGGTGCAATACTAAATGTGGTCAGGTAAATACCCTGATTTCCCACAGTAGATGCACAAGACAATACACAACAAAGTAATGATACAAGATTTGCCTCGAGTTATAGAACACTCACAAACCAGATAGGTGAGGCTAGTGCTGGTAGAATTGTTTTTGAGTATTCTATAACTCGACACAAAACTTGTATCATTACATTGTTGTGTATTGTCTTGTGCATCTACTGTGGGAAATCAGGGTATTTACCCAACCACATTTAGTAGTGCACCTTCTTGTTTGTGTATGTGTGTTTCTCCTGCCTACCTCCTAAGTTCCAGAAAAAGACATGAGTTATAGGCTAGACCTGATGCATTCTTTTTAGGGATGTAGATGATCGTCTGGTTCTATACCTGCGTATTTTTCTGTGGGCTGGCGATTGGGTGCCTGATAGGAGGGAGCAGGGGATCTAACTGTTTGTCTGTCCAGCGCTGAGTAATTCCCCTTGGTATGTGTACATAGCAAGTGAGACTAGGAAAAACTTGATATAAATCAACACAGGATAGAGTACACCATGTGAAGTTTACCACTGTACGGTGTACCCCATGTACACTTTAACACAGGACCCAAGGTACATTCCCCAGGCTGGGAAGGTGCCAAGCCAATCAGGCATTATCTCTGCACTGTCATGGTGGATTCATCACATTCATTCAGCCATTTTCCAGCTGGGCCAGACAAGATTACATGTGCATTATCTACATCTGTGACTTTAACTGATTTAACCCCAAGGCCGCATTTCACAAATGTTACAGATGTCACCTAACAACTATATACCAGTTGCTTATAATAATAATAATAATAATGATTTCTATGGCGCCTAACCTCAGAGCTCTAGGCGCCTTACAAATTTCAAAAATACAATTACAAAAACTGTACACAATATTACACGCGCACATGCACACACACACACACACACACACACACACACACACACACACACACACACACACACACACACACATTCCAAGCACCACAGCAAACCTACAGCAGAATCCTCAGCAGTCAATGATTGGGGTAATGAAGTTGGAAAAGGTTTTTAGCGCAGATTTAAAAACGTCTTTTGAAGCACTGTGGCGGACATGGGAGGGGAGTTTGTTCCAGTACAGCAGCCAAAGATATGAAAAAGACCGCTGGCCAAAAGACTTGGTACGGACAAAAGGTACACGCAAAATGCGGCTGTCAGCAGAGGATCTGAGTTGTCTTGAGGGAGTGTACAGCTGCAGGAGAGAGGACAGGTATGGGGGGGTTGATGTGGAAATGCAGCTGAAGCAGATAGAAGAAAGTTTATACTGAATTCTTGCAGCCACAGGGACCCAGTGGAGGGATTTCATTACAGGTGTAATATGATCAGTTTTGTGCTTTTTGGTGATGAGCCTCACAGCAGAATTCTGAACATTTTGAAGCCTGTCAATCTGATATTTGGGACAACCTGCATACAGTGAATTACAATAGTCCAGCTTGGAAAGAACAAATGCACAGATGAGGGTTTTTGTGGTTTTGATGGTCAAATAGTGTCTGATAGAAGAAATGCGACGGAGCTCCATGTACTAGGCTGTGCGACAGGTGTTGACAATCTGTTGGTTCATGGACAGTGTTTCGTCCAGGGTTACTCCAAGATTCTTGGCGGTGTGTGAGAAATTGATGATGCTGGTTCCTATGGCCATGGACGTGGGGAGGGAAAGTGAACAGGTCAATCTGGGGGGTTTGATTATAAGAGACTCAGTTTTATCATCATTAAGTTGAAGTTTGTTTGATGACATCCACTCTTTGACATCACAGATACAGTTCTGAAGGCTTAGGATGGCGCTAGGGACTTGGTCGGGAGTAGCGTGTTTGTACAGCTGGGAGTCATCGGCAAAGCCATGGTGGGAAACCGAGAATCTCTCAGTTACTCTGGAAAGAGGCTGGATGTAGAGAATGAAGAGAATGGGGCCTAGGACTGAGCCCTGGGGGACCCCTAAGCGCAGTAGAGAAGGACTCGACCGGTAGCTGTTAATGACAACAGTCTGGTGACGATCAGTCAGGTAAGATCTGAACCAGGACAGGACACTACCCGTGATGCCAAACGTGGAATGAAGTCGGTGCAGAAGGATCTCATGGTCTATTGTATCGAAGGCGGCTGTCAGAGCAAGGCTAGAACAGAGACATGTCCATCATCAATTGCCCTAAGCATGTCATTCACAATCTTGAGGAGAGCAGTCTCAGTGGAATGCCCGGGCCGATACGCTGACTGGCAAACAAGAAGACTGTGAGCATTCACATGGTCAAGGAGCTGGGAGAAAACAATCCTTTCAATGAGCTTGGATAGGAAGGGCAGATTTGAGACAGGCCTGAAGTTTTTCAGATTTTCAGGGTCAAGACTGGGCTTTTTAAGCAGGGGTTTGACGATGGCTGATTTGTAAACAGCAGGGAAAATACCAGAGGACAAAGAGTCATTGACCAGAGAAGTGATGGTAGGGAGGACTATGTCAATACAATCAAAGAGAAGTTGGGTAGGGATGGGATCCAGGTCACACGTCTTTGCAGAGCACTTTGTCATGATCTTACGAACATCATCTTCGGACAAACTCTTGAAAGTATGGAAGACTTGTCCAGCAAAAGGCACATCATGACTGTGAGGTGAAACTGATGACTGGGAGTCCAGTTTGTCTCGAATAGATTCTACTTTCTGAGTGAAAAACTCACAAAACTTCTCAGATAACTCAATGGGAGGAACAGATTTTGGCAGAGGAGACAGTCTTTTTTGCCAGAAGTTTGCATGTGAAGTTGAACAGCTGTTTGCTTGACGTGCATTCCAAAATGTTCATACTGATGAAAGCCGTTTTTGCATTCAGCACTAGTTTATTGACTAACTTTTTCGCTGCCTTGAAGATCTGCTTGTGGACCGTCAGACCTGACTTCAACCAAAGTCATTCTGCTTGTCGGCGTTCCTTTTTAGTGGCACGAAGCTGCTCACTGGCATCAGTAAACCATGGGGACGGCTTACGGGATGAGGATCTGCGTTTTGACAGTGGAGCATGACTGTCTAGGACCAACTTCAGACACGCATCGAACTGGTCAACAGTGGGATGGGACAGGTCAGACAGGAGGCCCTGCAGGTCCGCCTTAAAGGCCACTTTGTCCATGGTTCTGATATTGCGGGACTCCACGAACTTTGTCTGCAGGTGGGGGACAGAGACGTTCAGATGAGTGATCACACGGTAGTGGTCCAACTCAATGGCATGTGACACATGGGTGGACTGCAGGAGGCCATCATCTTCTCGAAAAAGCACCCAGTCCAGAATCTGCTTTCTTTGTGCTTGGACTGGATGCTGAGTCAAAATGGAGATTGAAGTCTCCAACTAAGATCAGGTCTCCTTTCAAAGAGTTAGCATGTTCCAAAAATTCAGTGAACTGTGCAAAGAACAATGGTTCCGTAAGTTTATTCTTCCGGCTTGGTGGTGGGCGGTAAATCGTGAAGACCTGAATGGTTTTAGAAGGAAGGGCAAGGGTGGTGTGGACCAACTCAAAACTGGAGTGGGCAAACTGGAAAGAAGACGTAGTGGCTGTGAATGCGAGAAGCGAGTCCTTGAGAATAATAGTTATGCTTCCACCTCTGGAGTCTCGAGGGAAGGACTTTGCTGCATAGCCGGGCGGGGAAAGGTCCATGCATTTCGCTTCATCACCATTGGGTTTCAGCCATGTCTCTGTGATCGAAAATATCTCAATCTTGTGATCAGCTATGAAACTGTTAATTTCTGCTCTTTTATCAGGCATGGAGACAGAGCGGGCATTGAAAACAGCAGCACAGAGATCACTTCTC
>BTPG01000001.1:125821096-126267115 GCA_036245525.1 Semisulcospira habei | reverse complement strand
AGGGTGGGACCCAGGTGATGATACCGTGCCAGGGTGGATCCCGGTTGATGACACAGTGCCAGGGAGGATCTCAGGTGACACTACAGTAGCAGGATGAATCCCGGGTGACGATACAGTGCCAGGGTGGGACCCGGGCGAAGATTTTGTGCCAGGGTGGGTGTAACGCACGCAGACTTGCCTACAGTCATACGCACAGACTCTCACGCAACAGACGCATACACCGCCACTGACTCAGACGGGCGCATTCATGCGGTAAAACTCAAGACACGGGCTCCCTTTCTAAAGTAACCTTTATACACTATACAAGAAAAGAAAGGCTTAAATGACTATCAAACTATATACACTTCTCTACTAACATCCAAACATCACACACACACAATTCACAATATCTCGCCAGGCTAGGTGTTAGTTTCACACTGTCTCCAACCTGTTTGATGTTATTGCCTGGTTACGTTGGTCCTTCTCACGTCTAGGCGTGAAAGTCCTTCGTTGTACGCTTCTTCCTGCCGTCCTGTCTCTTTGGCACGGACGTCCTCGTACTCGTACTGTAGCGCAGTTCTCGCTTTGACTCGGGTGTCTCGGTCCCGGTCGCTTCACTCCCTGAGTGACGAGCTGGAGGGGTGATGACCTCACGTTAGGTCTGGTGACTCGACAACTCGGCGTCCGTCGCTCCCTCTTTACAAGCACTCTGAATACGACAACAAAAGTCCCAACGTAACACTTGCTAAACACACAACATATTGGATCAATGAGAAACGTCACGTAACCTGGCTGATACAAATAACTCACACGTTCATTCACACACACACACACGTGCTTCATAAACTGTCTACTTCCGTAACACTCCCCATATCTCTGTCACTATCTTGAAACAGACTATAGCCTAACACTCTTGCTATACACTACTCTATACACTGGAAAAGACTATGCTAAACCAACCAAGTACTATCTTCATAGGGCTTAGACATACACACCTCACATTTCTTTAGTTATCTATCTCGGTAAACAACTGTATACAAAAACCACCGGTTACTTCACTGAATTCTAAACCAACATAACTAAACCAAACCGGTCAACACTATACAACCACATTACTCTTAGCAACGCATACTGTCTTTAACCAAGCAACTATCAATACTACATATATAGAAACATACCTGAATTCTAGGCTTCAGAGTCTTGGAATACGGGCTAGGTATCTCAAACACATCCGTCCAAGCTGACGATAAGCCCCGTAGTAATATATTACTGCTCTGACAGACACAGCTTTTGCCTAGAACTCACTAAACAGAACTCACCAAAACTCCGTGCTAACCATGTCTTACAGATTTCACGTGGAGCCTCATGCCACCCGGACTATCGGCACAAACAAACCGTTAACAAAAACCGTACCGTACTAACCCTAATGTATGAGCACTATGCACGAGCATAGAGCTTCATCACAATTCCCCCTTTTTCTTTTTAAGACTACTCGACGTACACTATCACAAACCAAGACTAACTTTGACTATCTAGAGTACAAGAAGAGACTAACTGTCTAGAACACAAGAAAGCAAAAATATTACAGCCTTAAGCCTCAACACACACCCTCGGATCGCACAGCGAACTTAAAAACAGAACTAACGCGCCGTAAACCTCCAGAAATGAAAACGATCCAACGGCTGCCCACACACAATCCACACAATCGCGAGACTCCAATCTCCGACCTACCTACATATTGGGTGCTGAGCGGCATTTCTGTCCGCAACAGAGCTATGCCGTCTCAGACCAACCCGACTATTGGGCCACACCCGCTGACCGATCCCCTGATTCTGGACGGAAATAACACGATCTCTCTGCTCACGAGCACGCTTGCTCTGAGCTCTCGTTGCGACTGATGCGACTACACCGTGAGGATCGTGAGCTCGCTTCATCGCTCCAACTTTAGCGATGACTGGCTGCACACCCTTCATGTTACCCAGAACTAAAACCACTACTGGCTCGTCGATGACACACGAAACCAGATCACCTGTGAAAAACTCGGTGTCAATCTCTATCTTCGCCAAAGGAAAAACTTCTATCTTTCCTCCGAACGAAATTACCCTCTGGGTCTCCCCCGTGTACTGATCTTCCCTAACTAGACTACGTCTGACCCCCGCGGTCGTTGTACCGGAGTCACGGAGAACAGAAGCGAGACATCCGTTTACAACCCCGTCCACCAGCGGTAGGCAACCACCTCCGTCATCTGAACACACTGCGCCCAGCTGTGGTTCCTCCCCGACTGGGACCGCAAAACTGGCTACGTGAGTGGGCTGCACCGCCCCCTCCACCATACCAGGACTGTTAGGACATTGATGAGCCAGATGGCCGTACCCCTGACAGGTGAAACACTGAATCCCTGAACTACTGCTAGGACACTCGCGACTAAAATGACCGTATGCATGACACGCAAAACACTGGGTGTCCGAATTCGCAATACGACCACGACCATACCCACGACCAGATGTTTCTCCTCGTGCGTACGGATCGCTACCGCCATTGCTGTTACCTCGATCACCGCGTCGAAAACGCAAAGTACCTCTACCGTTAACCAGCTGGGCTCCACGTAAGGTATTGACGCCCCGGTAACCCCCAGTTGTGTTAGCAGCGACCAACCCGACTGGCGGAGTCTCGGCCCTACGCGCGAGGTTTTTCGTAGGATGTGCCATCCGAAAAGCCTCCGCGTTCTGTACTAACTCGTCCGTAGTCTTGAGGTTACGCTCCCTCAAGAATACCGCTAGATCCTTGGAAACGCTACCAAAGAACTGTTCAGCCAACATGAGATCGAACAATGCTTCATACGTGTGGTCGATCTTTGACAGTTCGACCCAACGTACGAGCAAATGGGACAATCGTTTGCCAAACGACACAAACGATTCCCCTGTCTCTGGCTGACAAGCTCTCAAGCGTTCTCTAAAACCCTCCGCATTACACTGAAACTGCTGTAAGAGACACTCCTTCAAAGTCTCGTAATCAATGTTCCCCGAAACGTTCAAGCTATGGTAAAGACTCAAGGCCTGACCCTCTAGCACAGACGAAAGCAAAACGGGCCAGTTGGCAGATGGCCAACTCAACGCCTGCGCATGAGACTCGAAACGACACAAAAAAGCGTCAATAGAGTCCACGGACTCTTTAAACATTGGCAGTCTAGGAAAATTACGTATTCCTCGGCCTACCGAGTCACTATCTGAAGTTCTAGACCCCGCATCTCGAGCTAACTCTAGTTGTACCTCTCTATCCCTCTCTTTTTCTTCCCTCTGATACTCTAGTTCCTTCTCTCTTAACGCATGTTCCCTCTCGTCCTTCTCTCTCTGAAACACTAGAGACTTCTCGTCCTTCTCTCTCTGAAATGCTAATTCTTCTTTCTTAAGAGCTCTTTCCTTCTCTTCTCTCTCTCTCTGTGTACTTCTAACTCTTTCTCCTTTAAGACTCTTTCTTTCTCTTCTCTCTCTCTCTGAGCTTCTAACTCTTTCTCCTTTAAGACTCTTTCTTTCTCTCCTCTCTCTCTGAGCTTCTAACTCTTTCTCCTTTAAGACTCTTTCTTTCTCTTCTCTCTCTCTCTGAGCTTCTAACTCTTTCTCTTCTCTCAGTATCTGCATTTCTAACTCTTTCTCCTCTCTAAATTTCCGAATCTCCAACTCTTTCTCGTCTTTCACTCTTTGAATTTCTAACTCCTCTTTCTTAAGTACTCTCTCTTCTCTCTCCCTCTGAGCTTCTCGTTCTCTCGCCCTATCCTCCCTATCCTTACATTTCTCTACATAGTCAAAAAGCTTCTCATCCCTAAGTCCTAACCTCTCACCTTGCTTAATATAAGCCTCTACCGGGTCCGAATCCATATTTACTACAACAACTACTTCCACAAATTCAAAAAACGTAAAAATACAAAAATACGACCAAATCAACGGCAAAAACTTAAACCAAAAACTCACAAAAATATCAACAACCAAACACGCACCAAGCAATACTGAAACTTCAAATCCACTACTCCACTACCGCTAAAACAGGGTCACCACTGTAACGCACGCAGACTTGCCCACAGTCGTACGCACAGACTCTCACGCAACAGACGCATACACCGCCACTGACTCAGACGGGCGCATTCATGCGGTAAAACTCAACACACGGGCTCCCTTTCTAAAGTAACCTTTATACACTATACAAGAAAAGAAAGGCTTAAATGACTATCAAACTATATACACTTCTCTACTAACATCCAAACATCACACACACACAATTCACAATATCTCGCCAGGCTAGGTGTTAGTTTCACACTGTCTCCAACCTGTTTGATGTTATTGCCTGGTTACGTTGGTCCTTCTCACGTCTAGGCGTGAAAGTCCTTCGTTGTACGCTTCTTCCTGCCGTCCTGTCTCTTTGGCACGGACGTCCTCGTACTCGTACTGTAGCGCAGTTCTCACTTTGACTCGGGTGTCTCGGTCCCGGTCGCTTCACTCCCTGAGTGACGAGCTGGAGGGGTGATGACCTCACGTTAGGTCTGGTGACTCGACATCTCGGCGTCCGTCGCTCCCTCTTTACAAGCACTCTGAATACGACAACAAAAGTCCCAACGTAACACTTGCTAAACACACAACATATTGGATCAATGAGAAACGTCACGTAACCTGGCTGATACAAATAACTCACACGTTCATTCACACACACACATACGTACTTCATAAACTGTCTACTTCAGTAACACCCCCCATATCTCTGTCACTATCTTGAAACAGACTATAGCCTAACACTCTTGCTATACACTACTCTATACACTGGAAAAGACTATGCTAAACCAACCACGTACTACCTTCATAGCGGCTTAGACATACACACCTCACATTTCTTTAGTTATCTATCTCGGTAAACAACTGTATACAAAAACCACCGGTTACTTCACTGAATTCTAAACCAACATAACTAAACCAAACCGGTCAACACTATACAACCACATTACTCTTAGCAACGCATACTGTCTTTAACCAAGCAACTATCAATACTACATATATAGAAACATACCTGAATTCTAGGCTTCAGAGTCTTGGAATACGGGCTAGGTATCTCAAACACATCCGTCCAAGCTGACGATAAGCCCCGTAGTAATATATTACTGCTCTGACAGACACAGCTTTTGCCTAGAACTCACTAAACAGAACTCACCAAAACTCCGTGCTAACCATGTCTTACAGATTTCACGTGGAGCCTCATGCCACCCGGACTATTGGCACAAACAAACCGTTAACAAAAACCGTACCGTACTAACCCTAATGTATGAGCACTATGCACGAGCATAGAGCTTCATCACAGTGGGACCCGGGCGACGATACAGTGCCAGCGTTGATCCCGGGTGACGGCACAGTGTCAGGGAGGATCCCAGGCGACGACACAGTGCCAGGGTGGGACCCGGGCGACGATACAGTTCCAAGGTGGGACCCGGGCGACGATAAGGTGCCAGGGTGGGACCCGGGCGACGATACAGTGCCAGGAAGAATCCCGGGCAAAGATGCAGTGCCAGGGTGGATCCCGGGCGACGATACAGTGCCAGGGAGGATCCCGGGTGTTGATATAGTGCCGTGGTGGGACCCGGGTGATGATACAGTGCCAGTGAGGACCTCAGGCGACATTGCATTGCAATGCCAGAGAGCATCCTGGGTGACGTAACAGTGCCAGGGTGGTACCCGGGTGACGATATCTTTCCAGAGCAGATCCCGGGCGATGACACCATGCCAGGGTGGACCGCGGCCGATGACAAAGTGTCAGCGATGATCCTGGGTGATGACACGATGCCAGGTGACACCATGCTTGAGAGAAACGCGGGTGTGAACACCATGCCAGGGAGAATCCCAGGCAACGACGCCATGTCGAAAAGAGCTGGTAATACCCTGGGTTACACCAGCACTGGAGAGGTGGTTGACTGAAAAAAACTGTCCTATGGTGCTCTGTTGCACCAGTTGACAGGATGCTGTAACAGTACTCCAACTTGCAGAAGACACTCTGACTGCCTGAACGAGCATTTTGCAGACGCTGTCTATAAAAAGACACCAGCTCGTGTACCACGTTTACATCCTGGTTTTTCTAGAATCCCAAGATGACTCAGTCAGACATATGCATCAGCTGTCAGCTTATATCCATGTGAATGTGGTAAAAATCCTCGAATAAGCATGCAACATTTGTCCGTTAACAGGCATCTTGCTAGAAGGGAGGGAGAAATTACTAATAACACTAAGTGGAAGAAGGTAGTTATCCAGGCTAGTATTACAGCACTGTTGGCGTAGGCATTGTAGTGGTCACACCTGACTGCACACACTACTGTGTTTTCTGAAGTACTGAAACTGCTTTAGAAGGATCGACCAAGGATAATGCCAGATTAGCTTGGCGCCAAGCTAATCTGGCACTACCCTTGAATTATCATGGTTGATCTGTTTCCTGGTGTGGTGCGCCAGGATGAAATGGGTTAATATTATTAGTTGTTTCGATCTGCGACAAAATTATGGCTTTTGGTCACATCGAAACGTCGCTAGAAGGCACGAGCGGCTTCAGCTGTGAGTGTGTTCTAGCAACGTCGAGATGTGTCCAAAAGCAATAATTTTGTCATCGATCTAAACAACAAATTTGTCTCGATTCACTACCACATAATAGTCATTTCGAAAACAAAAGCAACTTGCGACTGTCAGACATGTCTTAGTGCCGAGACAGCTTCACTCACATGCACATCCGCGCAAGAATTTGGAACATAGAACTGCGCCTCCAAACCACTCAAGCACGTCAAAGCACGTTTAACCCCACCGTTAAACTCTTTATGTTTGTGCGGTTTTCTCCTTCTTTTGACTAACATCATTCCTACATAATGGGTTTGAGGCCAAACTAATCACAGCTTTACTTGTACAGTTTGGTGTGGAACTATGATGCAGCAGAGAACACACTGCGTTTCAACCATGTCACCGTTCCTTCCTCCATACAAACAGAAGGCTACACTCTAACGCTGCTTGAACGCAATTATGAGTGTACGGTTTTGAGGCAAAGCTAGCTATGCGGGAAAAAGCACTAACTGGTGCTTCTATTAAAATTGAAAGCTTATTTAATAGCATTTCTTTCATGAAGACTCTCAGCGATAATTCAGAACCATAACAGCAGTTCAGTAAATGTTCTCCAAACCATTGTACTCAACAAACTATGGTGGTGGTATTATCCTTTAACCCCTATCATACTGAGGCTGTATGCAAGCTACATTCTAGTACTTACAGATAAGGACATAGACCAATGGCTTTAGTTCAAGGGTGGTGCCCGAACAGCTTGGCGCCTAGAGGCACCAAGCTATTCCGGCACTATCCTTGAACTATTTTAGTCAAACTTATTTCACACACTGGTGTATTCCGAATAAGGGTTACAAAAATCTGGAGTCTATGGTACCAAAAGTCTAGTACTATTAGTAACAGACTTATGACTGTACTTATAGATTTGGAACTTTCAGTTTATGAAGATACTCAGTAGTACATACTCAGGATAAAGTCAATATCCGTGGTTCTGTACACTTGGATACATTATTTGGACCTTTCCCCATACTTTTCGAGTTTAATGGTTTTAGAGAACGTCTACTGAAGTGTCATTGAGGGGCTTCATTAAAAGGAAGGTTGATGTGTCATTCAGAAGGTTTAAATTTTTAATTATGCATCAGTTGTTTGTTGTTGGGTTTTTGGTGGGTTGCTTTTGGGCTTTTTTTTTTTTTTTTTTATTTTTTTTTTTGGGGGGTCGGGGTGGGGGGAGGGGGGGGGGGGTCTCCGAACCATCTGCTTGGCTTTGCACTGATACAGCATGATTGTGTTCTGTGTCTTGGAATGTTCCATTCATAGTGACAGGGAGCTTGGGCTATACCATAAAGATTATGTGTCTGCATTGAATGATTTGTGATACATGTGTGCGTATTCCTGAAAGTAAGATCGAAATAACCTAGCGACTGCCTGCATCGCTCTGTTACTTCTGGAGTGAGTATACGCTTTTCAAGATTTATTCTTAATGACGAAAGAGAAGCGAATTGCGCCATGATGTCAGGAACACAAAGCAGACAACAACATTAGCATGCGCCGGAGAGCTATAAATAGCAATGTAGGCCCTAGATATCAGTGCGCTTATAAAAAGTCATGAAGGCCTTCATATTAGTATGGAAATCATGTGTTTTGTCACCATGCAGTCTTCCTTCTTTGCATTCATGTGACATCACATGCAAATCGAGACAAAATAAGATGAACATTGTCTCTCAGAACAGGAATACTAACAATTCAAGCTTGCATACTTTACATCTGATCACGTCAACACTTAAAATGAAACTACCATAACATTCCAATGTTATGCTACATTGAAAACTTTAATGTCAGTCACAATAAGGACTATTGCCCTGTGCCCTGCTCTTGGCAGACAAAATCAGCACCAAGTTTTGTATTGCAAGTCACCAGAGTTGTGGTTCCGATCACTCTCTCACCTCTGAGGCTGGAGGTGACAGTGAATTCTACGTCCACGTTAATCTGTGCATAGTTGATGAGGTCAGTGTCAAGATAGAGGTAGCGGCCGGAACTTCGTATCGACTGAAACATCTGTTGGGGAGCGCACCCCGTCACAATACGCTCAGTACTTCTGTTTGCATTGTCACCTGAAACACAGTTGGGTCATGCATCAATGATCGCAAAAGGCCCCGACAGGATGCGTTCATTACATGATATATTACCTCACTAGAGCAAACGACTTGTCCATGGAACAATAAAGTACAGATTGTGCTCTCCAGACATTAACCCCTTCACTGCCATGAAAAACTGAAGAGGATCCAACTACAAGAGACACAGATCCTCAAGTACCTCACAAGTGCAGGAGCCCATCTGGATCTAATAAATAATAAATAAATAATACATAGTATTTATATGGCACATTTATTATGTGACCCTCTCTCACAAAACCAGTCTTAACTTGCAGCGAGCCGATCGGCGCTACACGCAGTAATGTGTGGTGGGGGTCAATCTGGGTCATTTTCACTTTTTTGCAGAAATGTATTCTACATACACCAAAGTATCATATGGTTAAAAATGTTATCGTAAAAAAATGCCATTAAATAGGTTAAAAATCATTTTAAAAGTCTGAGCTTGGCCCCAATTATGCTTTTGTTGTGTGCAAAAGGACCCATTTTTAACATAACAGAACACGTTGCATCCCCTACAGAACCCCATCATGTTATACACTGTTGGAAAGGCCTTTGTTCTCGCTTTCGCGGGCTTAGCGTGTGTTCTAAATTTACACATCGTGTAGCTCCCAAATAAGGAAAGAATGGGCGTACACAAATGTTCAATTTTGACCAATCAGAGAGTAGAACTCCTAACGACATGGCAACGACTAAGTTAAACACATTTCCATTGGCCGAGCTAAGACTAAGGGAAGGAACTCCAATCTCTTCCGTGGTCACTTTCTGTGTTTACAACCATGGAAGCCAGACTAGTGTACTTACTAAACTCTTGCAAATCAGGTAATTTACTGCCTGCAGATCAGGAAGAATTAAGCGACCTGATCAGTTATTATTTCGTCGCCGATTCTCATCACGACGATAGCTTTTCCGACAACGATTTTGAGTTTGAACTGGCTGATGGTGAGGACGAAAGCGAAGGAGAGATTAATGCCCCACTAGTCCACGTTGAGGAATTTAGAGGTGATGGAGAGACCGGCTTGGACGTGGATGCTGCACCAGACGATGGGGGAATGTTTGCTCGTGCCCGTGTTCGATCGTGCAAGGCCAACGGACATGGGTGCAAGCAGATAAAGGTACCGTCGCCTGGACCAGAAGACACGCGACACGGCTGCATCACCGAGTTTTCACCAGAAGAAATTGTGGCTCTTCAACTCTCAGTTCAAGACATGGATCGAGGTATGTGCATGATTTTCTGAATGTAGATGTATGCTTATTATAGTGTGTGTGTGTGTGTATGTGTGTGTGTGTGTGTGTGTGTGTGTGTGTGTGTGTGTGTGTGTGTGTGTGTCCAATTGTCAACACTAGATGAATAGGCTAATTATTCTATTAATGATAGTATAGAAATGCTGACATAAGTGGACAGTTTAAAAAGAGTGTATACTACTTTGTTCAGATGCAAAGGAGTGGATGATCCTTGGCATTCTGAGTTCGTGCATGCGGAATGGACCGAAGACAGAGTGTTGCAAGGGGAAAGTGCAGAAGGACCGCAAGAAGCCGCGATCCAGCTACTGCCTGCTCACACGTTCTGTCTGCAAGGATGCCTTCCTCTATCTCCTTGGGTATGTATATTACATTTAAGCACTATACAGAATCATGTACACTTGTATTTTGTGTCTAATGAACAACGAGTGTATTTTCATTGACTTTATTATTGTTGGTTTCTGTTTTCAGTATCAGCCAAGACATGCTGACGCGCCTCTCGAAGCACTACCAGGAAGAGGGGCTGACGCCAACACGACGAAGTGCTGGGGGCGAAAGAACAACACCCGCAGCCTGACGATCGACGACACAGCCCGCGTGGTGCGCTTCATTAAAAACTTTGCAGAGGACCACGCCGTCACCTTGCCTGGGCGAGTACCAGGATTTAAGAGGGAGGATATTCGCCTGCTGCCTTCATCATCACCAAAGAGTCATGTTTATCGACAGTATGAACAGCAGGGCGCTAGATGCGGTAAGCTTTCCCACAATATCTTTCTGCATTTTTTTTATGGGATGCAGTTGTTGTTATACATGCATAAACTTTCTAACTCTGCTTTCGAAGATATCATTATAACTTTTTAATGGTTCTTTATTTGCTTCCTTTTTTCAGGGTATTGGGTTGTTGGGAAATCTACCTTTAGCAAGTTGTGGAGTGAGCTTTGTCCCTTCATTGTTGTAGCAAAGCCCATGACCGACCTCTGCTGGAAGTGCCAGAAGAACAACACGAGGATCTACCGCAGTGCCAACATGACAATGGAGGAGAAGGATGAGTCCCTTCAAGAGCAACAGAGACATCTAAGCCAGGTGGGCTATCATGCTGTTCTCATGGGAATTTGATCTGTACTCATTCTGGCTCACGGCTTGTTTTAAGCAATTTGTTACGAAAAACTGACAAGGACAGAATGCGAGGTTTTTACTTACATGATATTAATTAATTAATTAATTTTATATTATTATATGAAATTTTTATGCAGGTGGAAGCGGAGCGCACACTCTACAAGGACATGAGCACTGATGCCAGGACCATAGCACAGCAGCATGGTCTCCAGCAGCTCCAGCCTACTCCAGCCAACTCCAGGGATTTCTCCATGCACTACAGCTTCGATTTCGCGCAGCAGATCCACTACCCCAGCGATGCTGTGCAGCCGGGACCACTGTATTTCCTGACGCCATGGAAGTGCAGAATCTTCGGAGTTCACTGTGAGGGGCTGTCGCAGCAGGTGAATTTTCTGATCGACGAGTCTGTGAGCAGCAGCAAGGGGGGCAATGCCGTGATCAGCTACCTTCACTTCTTCTTCAACCAGTATGGCCTTGGGGAAAAGTCTGTCCACCTTCACTGCGACAACTGTTCCGGACAGAATAAGAACCGCTGGGTCTTGTTCTACTTAGCCTGGCGCGTGCAGATGGGACTTCACAGCGACGTCACCCTGAACTTCATGCCTCCAGGCCACACTAAGTTTGCTCCAGACTGGTGTTTTGGTTTGCTGAAGAGGTGTTTTCGTCGTTCCCACATGTCCTGTCTGGATGACCTCCAGGATGTTGTGAGAGCGAGCACTGCAGTGTCCCGCCTGAACATCCCGCAGCTTGTTGGCAGGGAAGATGCGACAGTGTTTGTGCCAACTTACGACTGGCAGTCCTCCCTCGTCCAAGCCTACAAGCTGCTGAATGGGATCAAGCCTGTTGGACACTTCAGGTTCAGTTGTCAGTATCCTGGAAAGGTGTTATACAAGACGACCATCGCGGACGCTGAAGAGGAGAAGATGCTAGCTGTTCCTGGCCGTGTTACTCAACTTCCCCACATGCCAGCCATCATACCAGCTCCAGGACTTTCCAGAGACAGACAGCAGTACCTGTTTCAGCACATTCGGGAGTACGTCCGAGACGACAAGCGTGACCTTGTGTGCCCTCCTATTCGCGGCTGATTTCCAGTGTGCTGACTCCCTTGTGTCTGGCTACTGTGCTTGTGTGGTGTGATGTGCTTGTGTGATGTGCTGTGCCTGAGCGGATAATTGGATACTAAAGGTGATGTATTTGGTGAAGTGGTGTGCTGCCTGCGAAACGTGAGTACTTTCCTTTTTTAAATTGCTTCTACAACCTGTAAGTATAGATTGTGTTGGTATTTTTTTTAAGTTGTTGCATGATTACTAACATATCTGAATGTGGAACTACTAATACTCAGTTTGAAGATTTGACTTTTTAGCTTTTGTGACATCATTTTGCAGGGTAGTATTTCAGTCTGGGACAACAGGCAGCTGACTGCGACTTCTGTTTTGCATGTTTTAAGGATAATTTCTCTCTAGTGTCCTTTCAGTTTGAATCAGTCATAAGTGGGTATAAATGACAAACAATGAAATAAAGTGATTGGCAAATTCATAAATTGGATGTAAATTGTATTCAGTCTTTGTAATGATGGTTTCTATTTTGCCTTGGTGATGGTGGTTTTCACATTCCTTGAACGCGTCCACAATCTAATTTTAGATAACATTTGCCACTAAATAAGAGTGCTACATGGCATTTTCATACATGTTCTGCCTAAATATATTATAGCAAAATACTTTTATGCTCAAACAGAATTAAAATTATTTATGCCTTGAGTTTGATAGCAAAATATGAAAATGCATTTTTTCTCCCAAATCTGTCATGTTTACATTAGGTATGGCACTTTTGGGGGCTATTTATCACAAGATCCTGACTAGTTAGCAACTTAATGTGAGGTTTTACACATAGTGATGGACTTACTGAACCACCATGTAAAATATCAGGTTGATTGGTTGACTTTGAACCCCCGTTGCTAAGGTAGGTGTGCAAGACATGCACACAGAAACTTTGCAGGCTGTTTTCTCAACTTTAAACCCTAATAACTTCTACAATTTTTGCACTACAGCATTCATTCATATATCAAATTAATCAGCAAGCTCTGTACATTTCAGAAATGTATATAACTCAAAACACCCAAAATGCAAGTTAAGACTGATTTCGTGAGAGAGGGTCACATATTTATAATATAACTGAATGCGCAGGACATAGCCGCGAACTGAACCCAACAAGCACGCTCACGTGAATCACGCGCATTCCCTCACACACTGTACATAAACACAGAACATTCACATGGTGCTAAGGGCAAGCTCAAGCGAGCTACTGAAATTTTAAAAATTTAAATCGTTTTTTATATTTTTTTTTAATTTGGTGGGGGCATGGTCCCTGGAATGACATCAGCTGTAGGTGGCTTGGTACAGCTACCCACAGGCCAACAACAGTTGAAGTTGTTCTGAGGACCTTGCGGGACATGCTTGGGCCAACATCAGCCCAAAGTCCTATTGCTCACTGGACTTAGGTGTGGCAAAAAACCAGTAACTAACCATTGTAGACCGACAGCTGAAAGTCGTGGCATGTGGCGGTGGTGTAGAAACGCTTGGTGTCCAGGAAAATAACTTTGTCGTCTGACCCGGCATCCAGCAGCCAGTAGCAGTTGATGCCACCCGTCCTGCATTAACACAAATAAACGGAGAAACAACATCATTGTCAACACATCCAAGACCTTCTGACTGGCCTGTAATTTTGGACCATACAACTCTAGGCCATAGCTTTAAAACATTTTTACCCCAGGACCGAAATCCCCAAATTTTTAGGTTGCCCTTTGAAGGACTCTATGACAATTCTAGAGACCGATCAAGCATAGTTCAAGGGTGGTGCCAGAATAGCTTGGCGTCTATGGGCGCCAAACTATCCCGGCACCACCCTTGAAATATCATGCTCGATTCATGTCTTGCTGTGGTGTGTTGGGGCCGAATGAGTTAAAAAATCAACAAACTGTAGACCAAAGTGGTGTAAGACAAAATTCAATGAACTGGGTCACTTCCAGGTGCAGGGTGTCCTCTAATGACTACATAACAGTTGCAGGAGATGGGGTGATCATGGCAATACACATATGTAAAGGTAGGTGTGTATGTGCATGTGTGTGTGTATGTGCATGTGTGTGTGTGTGTGTGTGTGTGTGTGCCTCTGTGGGTGTGTGCATGTGTGTGTGTGTATACTGTCCCTATGGCTGTGGATAACACTCTGAGTCTTAGTCATGATGATTTCTGCAGGAATCATGTGACAAAAAGCACTACGGAGAGCCAAAGGGCTGTTATGTGTGTGGAAGGGAAAATTACCCTTGTGGTAATGAAGGTACGCGAAGAGATTTTGGAGTTGTGGTGGCTATCACTGAGGTTGTGCAGGCTGCATTACCTGAAAATAAAAAACAAAGTAATGCCGTAATTCATGGTATTTGCAGCACTGAACATGAGATTTATTTTACTTCAAACCACACCTAGTTTTAGTTTTGCGTGAGTTTACACCCTATTTTGTTATTGATTCAATTAGACATGAAAATTGATCTTTCTTCTGTACAATCTGACAAAAATACTGCAACAAAATCAGATAAATAGGTGCGGTATGGATGGTTTCAAAACACAGGTACATCTGTAGGTAACATGAAATTTGTTACTAACAGCACACTAGCTTCTTTTCCTCCTAAACTTCAAACAGTTGTTGAAATCTGACTGTGGAATCTCGCATCTATCATCATCTCCATCATCATGTATCCTCGCGCTGAGACCATATGGCGTTGAGGCGCGTCCCCTGGGTGGTGGATAGGGGGTCCCTCGTGAGAGGGGTGCACCGAATGAAATAAGGTGCCGTGAACCAACATGGTCTAAGGGAAGGTGACCCCGACAGAAAACCCCTGGTCCTCCTAGTAAGGGGGTTGGGCGTGGGGGTAGCTTCCCCACCCTGCAAAAAAGGAAATAGCTACAAAAACGCCGACGAAAAGACTAACAGTAATTCCTTTCCTGGAGGAGGAAGGTTCTTCTACCAGAAGACTTATGACGTCCTGTGGTGAAAGCCGGAAGTCTTCGGAAGCCACAGGACCGAGCCGCCTCTCTCTATCCAGGGATACAACCATGGGCACATGGAACGTCAAGACCATGTACCAGAGCGGCAAGGCCGCCCAGATAGCAGCGGAAATGCAAAAGTACAACCTTTCCCTGCTAGGTATCAGTGAAGCCAGATGGACGCAGTCTGGCCAGAAAAGGCTGTTAAGTGGGGAGATGATTCTGTATTCAGGTCATGAAGAGGAGAAGGTGTAGCATTCATGCTGTCACCAGTGGCACAGAGAGCGCTGATGGGCTGGGAACCTCTTGGGCCAAGAATTATCACAGCAGCCTTTAGAACCAAGAAAAAGCTCAAGCTCAACGTCATCCAGTGTTATGCGCCCACTAATGACAGTGATGAGGAAGAGAAACAAGAGTTCTACGACCGACTCCAGAGTGCCTTGGACAAATGTGCGGAGCGAGACATCACCATCGTCATGGGCGATTTTAATGCCAAAATAGGGGAGGACAACACCAGATATGAAGAGGTGATGGGGAGACAGGGACTAGGCTCGGAGATAAGTGGAAACGGGGAGAGGTTTGTAGACTTTGTGCTCTAAACCGACTTGTCATTGGAGGCAGCATCTTCCCACACAGAAGAATACACAAAGCAACTTGGGTCTCACCTGACCATACAACAGAGAACCAAATAGACCATAATTATCTGCATTAGCAAGAAATTTAGAAGATCCCTTCAAGATGTTCGAGTGAGGAGGGGAGCAGATGTCGCCTCCGACCACCATCTGCTTACCTTAAGAATGAAGCTCAAGCTAAAGAAAAGCCGCACAGAGACAACAAGAAGACAGCGCTATAATGTAGGCCTCCTGAGAGAAACTGGAGTTAGAGAAGAGTTCAAACTGGTGCTGTGCAACCGGTTTCAAGCGCTACAGGAGCTAGTAAATGAAGAGGAGGCGGTCACCACAGAGCAGCAGTGGAAGGCAGTTAGAGAGGCGCTGAACTCAACCTGCAAAGACACTGTAGGGTTCAGGAAACACTATCACAAGGACTGGCTGTCGGCACAGACCTTGAAGAAGAAGTGAGGAAGCAGAAAAAAGCAGCTGTCAACAACAGTCGCACGAGAGCAGCCAAAGTAAGGGCACAGGGGGAATACTCGGAAGCCAACCGCGAGGTGAAGATCGAGTAGTATCAGGGCAGACAAGACGGCCTACACAGACAGCCTGGCAGCAGAGGCAGAAAAGGCAGCAGGCAGCGGCAACATGAAACAGCTCTACGACATTACCAGAAGATTGTCAGGCAAGTATGGCCATACAGAAAGACCAGTAAAAGACAAAGAAGGCAAGCCTATTGCAGACAGAGCAGACCAACTCGACAGATGGGCCGAGTATTTTGAAGAGTTACTGAACAGACCTAGCCCACCCGACCCCCCAGACATCCAGCCGGCAGAGACCAACCTACCCATCAGCTGTGACAGACCCAGCCGGGAAGAGATCAGAAGAGCAGTGGCATTCTTGAAGAACGGCAAAGCAGCAGGCCCAGATAGCATCCCAGCAGAGTCTCTGAAAGCAGACCTAGAGACAACAGTGGAGATGCTGTACCCACTGTTTGGAAAGATCTGGGAAGAGGAGGTGATGCCGGCTGACTGGAAGGAGGGGTACCTAATCAAGCTTCCCAAGAAAGGCGACCTCAGCAAGTGTTCCAACTACAGAGGAATCACCTTGCTGTCAGTACCAAGAAAGGTCTTCAACAGGATCATCCTGGAGAAAATGAAGAGCTCCGTTGACCCCCAGCTGAGAGACCAGCAAGCAGGATTCAGGAAGAACCGATCATGTACAGACCAGATCGCCACTCTCCGCATCATCGTGGAACAGTCTCTGGAGTGGAGCTCCCCGCTGTACGTCAACTTTGTGGATTATGAGAAAGCATTTGACAGTGTGGACCGAGAGACTCTGTGGAAACTCCTACGACACTACAGTGTACCCACAAAGCTCGTCCGCCTGATCAAGAGCAGCTACGATGGCATGACATGTCGTGTGATCCACGAAGGGCAGTTCACCAGGGAGCTCCAGGTCAGAATCGGTGTCAGGCAGGGGTGTCTGCTGTCTCCGTTCCTCTTCCTACTGGCCATAGACTGGGTCATGAAGATGACCACAGAGCACAGACGAAGTGGAATACAGTGGACACTGTGGACACTGCTTGACGACCTCGATTTTGCAGACGACTTGGCATTACTGTCCCACACTCATCAACAAATGCAGGACAAGACCACGAGGCTTGCTGACATCTTGTCCCAAGTGGGCCTCACCATTCACAAACAGAAAACAAAGACAATGAGGCTGAACGCAACCAGGGAAGAACCAGTCTTGCTTGCTGGCACCCCGTTGGAGGAGGTGGAGTCCTTCACCTATCTCGGGAGCATCATAGACAAAAAAGGCGGCACTGATGCAGATGTCAGAGCACGAATCGGTAAAGCCAGAGCAGCCTTTCTCCAGTTGAAAAAAGTGTGGAGCTCCAGAGAGCTGTCACAACACACCAAAGTCCGGATTTTCAACTCCAATGTAAAAGCAGTTCTCTTATATGGAGCAGAGACTTGGAGATTGACAAAAACCACAATCAACAGAGTACAGACCTTCATGAACAGTTGCCTTAGTAGAATTTTGAAAATCCACTGGCCAGAGAAGATCAGCAACATCAGACTCTGGGAGAGAACAGAGCAGATAACAGCAGAGAATGAAATTGGGCGAAGAAGATGGGGATGGATCGGTCACAGTCTGAGAAAGCCAGCTTCCAGTATCACTAGGCAGGCATTGTCATGGAACCCCCAGGGAAAGAGGAAAAGAGGTAGGCCGAGAAACTCCTGGTGTCGAGACCTCCAAGCAGACATCAAGAGACTGGGAACCACCTGGAGTAGAATCGAAGGAGAAGCACAGGACATGAGTTGCTGGATGTCTCTCGTCGATGGCCTATACCCGGGTAGGGGTGACAGGCGTAAGTAAGTAAGTAAGTATCATCATGTATGTAAAGAACATCAGACAACAGGTCAATTAAAGATTATAGTAGGTGTGTTGTCTGACAGGGTTCATACAGACCTTCAAGAAAAAATTTTAGGGCCTTTTAGGGCCTGTTTTAAGAAAGAAATTAGGGCCTTTTAGGGCCTGTTTTAACATCTAAAAATAAAAACAAAATAGGGCTATCACGACACACTAAAATACTGAATAAAATAACATTTGGTCAAGAGTACGACTGGGTGTCCAAATGGTGTGACAAGCACCCTGCATTTTCAAAAGCAAAATAATTTTAATATTTCATATAAATCTGATGTACCTTTGCATACATAAACATTGACATTAAGTAAATTTTTTATGTTATTTGCAGTTTGGTTGTTATTGAACTTTGAAGTTTAAAGTTTGAACGTAACATTTACAATGTCACACATTTAACAATTCACAACAAGCACAAGCTGTAAGCAATTTTTTTGCATTTGTATGTTTCAAAGTATGTTCTCCATCCAGAATATATGGTATGTCTATAAATAAAGTGTGTTAGTGGAAAAAGCAACCTTTTATGCCATAAAAACTGTTTGAACATAACTTTACACCATAATTTCCAAAAGCCACTAATTTTAAATTCTACTTGGAGAACTAATTTTAAAATGTTATGCTAAACCCACAGAAACAAGTCTCTAATTTAATTTAAGTGCAAAAGCCAATTGAAAAAATAATGAAAAGAAAATAATATATCTATAAAGTTTGCTGGACCGCTTGAACATAACAATTTACACCCAAAATTTGGACGCATACTGTAAACTTCATAAAGGGTTTCTTTCATCTATCACCCAATGCATCCTCTTCAAAACCTTGATATAAATCACTACACCAGTTGTCTTCAGCAAAAACAACAGATTAGTAGAAATAAATAAGTGCCTAGACTGTTTGAACATAACTCAGCATTTACACCATTCTGAGTATAAATCTTCAAAACTGGATCATTTGATTTTCCATGTAAGAACCACAAACCTTTCATTATAAAAACAAAGTACATACTGTACAAAAGAACATAAGTTTTAATAATTGACCATTTGTCAGAATGTGTCGTAGTAGTATGATTTCTGCTGACAAAATTTACAACACGTGTTATGTTCAAGCAGGGTCTTATATTATGGTTAATTATGCAAAAGCAACCTCGCGCTGGGACCATACGGCGTTGAGGCGCGTCCCCTGGGTGGTGGATAGGGGGTCCCTCGTGAGAGGGGTGCACCGAATGAAATAAGGTGCCGTGAACCAACATGGTCTAAGGGAAGGTGACCCCGACAGAAAACCCCTGGTCCTCCTAGTAAGGGGGTTGGGCGTGGGGGTAGCTTCCCCACCCTGCAAAAAAGGAAATAGCTACAAAAACGCCGACGAAAAGACTAACAGTAATTCCTTTCCTGGAGGAGGAAGGTTCTTCTACTAGAAGACTTATGACGTCCTGTGGTGAAAGCCGGAAGTCTTCGGAAGCCACAGGACCGAGCCGCCTCTCTCTATCCAGGGATACAACCATGGGCACATGGAACGTCAAGACCATGTACCAGAGCGGCAAGGCCGCCCAGATAGCAGCGGAAATGCAAAAGTACAACCTTTCCCTGCTAGGCATCAGTGAAGCCAGATGGACGCAGTCTGGCCAGAAAAGGCTGTTAAGTGGGGAGATGATTCTGTATTCAGGTCATGAAGAGGAGAATGCCCCCCATACAGAAGGAGTAGCACTCATGCTGTCACCAGTGGCACAGAGAGCACTGATGGGCTGGGAACCTCTTGGGCCAAGAATTATAACAGCAGCCTTTAGAACCAAGAAAAAGCTCAAGCTGAACGTCATCCAGTGTTATGCGCCCACCAATGACAGTGACGAGGAAGAGAAACAAGAGTTCTACGACCGACTCCAGAGTGCCGTGGACAAATGTGCGGAGCGAGACATCACCATCGTCATGGGCGATTTTAATGCCAAAATAGGGGAGGACAACACCGGATACGAAGAGGTGATGGGGAGACAGGGACTAGGCTCGGAGATGAGTGAGAACGGGGAGAGGTTTGTAGACTTTTGTGCTCTAAACCGACTTGTCATTGGAGGCAGCATCTTCCCACACAGAAGAATACACAAAGCAACTTGGGTCTCACCTGACCATACAACAGAGAACCAAATAGACCATATCTGCATTAGCAAGAAATTTAGAAGATCCCTTCAAGATGTTCGAGTGAGGAGGGGAGCAGATGTCGCCTCAGACCACCATCTGCTTACCTTAAGAATGAAGCTCAAGCTAAAGAAAAGCCGCACAGAGACAACAAGAAGACAGCGCTATAATGTAGGCCTCCTGAGAGAAACTGGAGTTAGAGAAGAGTTCAAACTGGTGCTGTCCAACCGGTTTCAAGCGCTACAGGAGCTAGTAAATGAAGAGGAGGCGGTCACCACAGAGCAGCAGTGGAAGGCAGTTAGAGAGGCGCTGAACTCAACCTGCAAAGACACTGTAGGGTTCAGGAAACACCACCACAAGGACTGGCTGTCGGCACAGACCTTGAAGAAGATAGAAGCGAGGAAGCAGAAGAAAGCAGCGGTCAACAACAGTCGCACGAGAGCAGCCAAAGTAAGGGCACAGGGGGAATACTCGGAAGCCAACCGCGAGGTGAAGAGGAGTATCAGGGCAGACAAGAGGGCCTACACAGACAGCCTGGCAGCAGAGGCAGAAAAGGCAGCAGGCAGCGGCAACATGAAACAGCTCTACGACATTACCAGAAGATTGTCGGGTAAGTATGGCCATACAGAAAGACCAGTAAAAGACAAAGAAGGCAAGCCTATTGCAGACAGAGCAGACCAACTCGACAGATGGGCCGAGTATTTTGAAGAGTTACTGAACAGACCTAGCCCACCCGACCCCCCCCGACATCCAGCCGGCAGAGACCGACCTACCCATCAGCTGTGACAGACCCAGCCGGGAAGAGATCAGAAAAGCAGTGGCATTTTTGAAGAATGGCAAAGCAGCAGGGCCAGATGGCATCCCAGCGGAGTCTCTGAAAGCAGACCTAGAGACAACAGTTGAGATGCTGTACCCACTGTTTGGAAAGATCTGGGTAGAGGAGGTGATGCCAGCTGACTGGAAGGAGGGGTACCTAATCAAGCTTCCCAAGAAAGGCGACCTCAGCAAGTGTTCCAACTACAGAGGAATCACCTTGCTGTCAGTACCAGGAAAGGTCTTCAACAGGATCATCCTAGAGAGAATGAAGAGCTCCGTTGACCCCCAGCTGAGAGACCAGCAAGCAGGATTCAGGAAGAACCGATCATGTACAGACCAGATCGCCACTCTCCGCATCATCGTGGAACAGTCTCTGGAGTGGAGCTCCCCGCTGTACGTCAACTTTGTGGATTATGAGAAAGCATTTGACAGCGTGGACCGAGATACTCTGTGGAAACTCCTACGACACTACGGTGTACCCACAAAGCTCGTCCGCCTGATCAAGAGCAGCTATGATGGCATGACATGTCGCGTGATCCATGAAGGGCAGTTCACCAGAGAGCTCCAGGTCAGAACTGGTGTCAGGCAGGGGTGTCTGCTGTCTCCATTCCTCTTCCTACTGGCCATAGACTGGGTCATGAAGATGACCACAGAGCACAGACGAAGTGGAATACAGTGGACACTGTGGACACAGCTTGACGACCTCGATTTTGCAGACGACTTGGCATTACTGACCCACACTCATCAACAAATGCAGAACAAGACAACGAGGCTTGCTGACATCTCGTCCCAAGTGGGCCTCACCATTCACAAACAGAAAACAAAGACAATGAGGCTGAACACAACCAGGGAAGAACCAGTCTTGCTTGCTGGCACCCCGTTGGAGGAGGTGGAGTCCTTCACCTATCTCGGGAGCATCATAGACAAAAAAGGCGGCACTGATGCAGATGTCAGAGCACGAATCGGTAAAGCCAGAGCAGCCTTTCTCCAGTTGAAAAAAGTGTGGAGTTCCAGAGAGCTGTCACAACACACCAAAGTCCGGATTTTCAACTCCAATGTAAAAGCAGTTCTCCTATATGGAGCAGAGACATGGAGATTGACAAAAACCACAGTCAACAGAGTACAGACCTTCATGAACAGTTGCCTTAGAAGAATTTTGAAAATCCACTGGCCAGAGAAGATCAGCAACGTCAGACTCTGGGAGAGAACAGAGCAGATAACAGCAGAGAATGAAATTGGGCGAAGAAGATGGGGATGGATCGGTCACAGTCTGAGAAAGCCAGCTTCCAGTATCACTAGGCAGGCATTGTCATGGAACCCCCAGGGAAAGAGGAAAAGAGGTAGGCCGAGAAACTCCTGGCGTCGAGACCTCCAAGCAGACATCAAGAGACTGGGAACCACCTGGAGTAGAATTGAAGGAGAAGCACAGGACAGGAGTTGCTGGAGGTCTCTCGTCGACGGCCTATACCCGGGTAGGGGTGACAGGCGTAAGTAAGTAAGTATGCAAAAGCAACTCACTCTAGAAAATCACCAAATCAATGGTAATTTAGGCCAACACTGCAAACATCTTGTGACAGTAACAGTGATTTTCATAGTGCAGCATGCTTTTGAAAATCTGAGTTCCATGGAGCATGTGTAAAATGTGTCACGTTTTGTTCTCAAGTTACAATTCGGATTTGGTCAAAAAAACTGTGATAATGTCCCAAATTCTTCTGTGGTCACCCAAAAATCATGTATCACTGGAAACCTTATCCATTTCCCTCTCTTGGCTCTCTCTCTTGGCTTGACTTCGCGAACGAAGATTTTATAGGAGTTGCCCACGACGTCTGCAGGCTTGTTCGTGGCTGCGGAGGCCAATCCGAGACAGGCAGGTTCGACCGCAGTGGCTGCAGGGGAAGGTATGGCCAGGGTTCTGAGCTGCGGCATCTCTGTTTTTTCTCCTGAGCCGCTTGTCCTTAAGGCTAGCTCTGCGAGAGTCCTCAAAGGAGACAGCTGCCTTGTAAATGGTGGAGCGCCAGGTGTCACGGTCCGCAGCAAGCGAAGACCACTGGTGGTGGTCGATTTGGCAGGCACTAAGTGACTTCTTGAGACAGTCTTTGTATCTCTTCTTTGGTGCCCCTCTGTCACGGTGTCCAGTAGCAAGCTCGCCGAACAGGGTGATCTTTGGTAGGCGATGATCCTCCATCCTGGAGACATGCCCCGCCCAGCGGAGCTGTGTCCGCAGCAGCAAAGCCTCGATGCTCACAGTTTCAGCCTGTTCAAGGACCTCGACGTTGGTGACATAGTCACTCCAGTGAATGCCCAGGATGGTTCGCAGGCAGCGCTGGTGGAAGCGTTCGAGGAGTCGTAGTTGGCTGCGGTAGAGGGCCCAGGACTCGGAACCATACAGCAGGGTGGTGAGGACCACAGCTCTGTACACGCTGATCTTGGTGCCTGTTTTCAGCTGTTGATTGTGCCACACCCGCTTGAAAAGTCGCCCGAAAGCGCTGTTCGCTTTTGCCAGCCTGCTGTCAAGCTCCTTGTCCAGCTTGGCGTCCGACGTGATAATGCAGCCAAGGTAAGTAAACTGGTGCACTGACTTTAGTTCAGACTCGCCGATGGTGATGTGAGGAGGGCGGTACACTGTCTTGGGTGCCGGCTGATGGAGGACCTCTGTCTTTTTAAGACTGACCTCGAGTCCAAAGAGCTGGGCAGCATCTGCGAAGCAAGACGTGATGCGCTGCAGGGCTCTCTCTGTGTGTGCAACGAGGGCAGCATCATCAGCAAAAAGCAGCTCACGAATCAGTTGGTCTAGGGTTTTCGTGTGGGCTTGCAGTCGTCTGAGGTTGAACAGGCTGCCATCGAGACGATACCTGATGTACACTGCATCGTCATCATCGAGGTCTACTGTGGCCTGCTTCAACATCATGCTAAAAAAGATGGTGAAGAGGGTCGGTGCCAGCACGCAGCCCTGCTTTACACCGTTGAGAATAGGGAATGGTTCTGAGAGGTCATTGTTGAGTCTGACCTGGCCTTGCTGGTCCTCGTGTAGCTGGACAATCATGTTGAGGAACTTTGGGGGACAGCCAAGTCGCTCCAGGATCTGCCACATGCCTTGCCTGCTCACAGTGTCGAACGCTTTTGTTAAGTCGACAAATGTTACATACAGCCCTTTGTTCTGCTCGCGGCACTTCTCCTGTAGCTGTCTCAGCACAAAGACCATATCGGTGGTGCTCCTGTTTGCTCTGAAGCCACACTGGCCCTCTGCGAGTTGGTCTTCAGCGATGGCAGGTACCAGCTGATTCAGGAGCAGCCTTGCAAGGATTTTCCCAGCAATGGACAGCAGGGTAATTCCCCGATAGTTGGAACAGTCAGACTTCTCGCCTTTGTTCTTGTACAGGGTGATAACGACTGCATCACGGAGATCTTTTGGTAGTGTTCCTTCCTCCCAGCAGCAGAGAAAGAGGTCATGGAGCTTGTTGTGCAGTGCTGTGCCTCCATGTTTCCAGATCTCTGGCGGTATTCCATCAATGCCTGCTGCTTTGCCACTCTTGAGCTGGTGGATGGCTGTGAGGGTCTCTTCAGCGGTGGGCGGTTCGTCCAATTCAACCTTTACTGGGAGGTGTGGGATTTGTAGGACGACTGCTTCTTGAACAGTGCGCTCAGCGCTGAAGAGGCTCTGAAAGTATTCCGACCAGCGGTTCAAGATGGAGGTATTATCTGTGAGGAGTGCCTGGCCGTTCGCGCTTCGCAGGGGACTTTGTACCAGGTGCCATTTCCCTACAACATGATGTATGCCTTAGTTTGATCTGACCACTCCTGATAATTTTGTAGCAGGTTTTGTGAGGGAGAATGTAGATTTTACCACTAGACACCCAGTCTAACTCTTGACCATTTATCAAATGGTGTTCATAGACATTTCTTCTCCAATACAAATCCTTATCCAGCAAGTACTTAATCACATTCTCAGTTTCTGGTATGTCTCAAGTAAATTGTCCTAGTCATTACAAAAGCATAAATTTCTTACACTGGCTGCAGTAAACACATTGTTCTTGCAGCACAGTCAGGGTACATGGAAATCTTAAACTTCTCAATCACAAGACGAAGAAGAAAAAGCATGCTTGTCTGCCTTGTCCTTGGTATACAGTCAAACACTTTTTCAGATTGAGGGGAGAGAACAGTACACTGAATCAGCATACACTCGATATGGAGTTACTTCCCTTGACCGACTAAACTTCGAGATTGATCGGCAATATCAATGGGTTTGATTTTCGCAACCGATTTTCCTTTCCGATTGTTTTCTCTCAATTTTTTTTTTCTGTTGAAAAACTTATATTTCTCTCAGGCTTTTACGTTTTTAGGGCCTTTTAGGGCCTCCAGCCACCGGTTTTCATTTTTAGGGCCTTTTAGGGGCCCCTAATTTTTGTCTTAAAATGTTAGGGCCTTTTAGGGCCCTGTGCGAACCCTGCCGTCAAGATTTCATCCCCAAATCAGAGGTAGGTCAAAAATTGAACTGACTTAACCCTTTGGGTATCAGTAGCAGTTTCAGTCATGATGATTTCTGCAGGAATCATCATGACTGAAACTGCTACCAACACCCAAAGGGTTAAGCATTCGATGGATTCATGCATTCCACTCCATCTGCAACAGGTGCATAATTATTCTCATCTGCACAGGCCCAAGCACTTATAGTCTAGCAGCTGCCCTTCATAGACGATCAGCCGTTTACGAGATAGTGATTTTCTAGAGAGTAACAAAGGTTTGGGTATATCAAAATGAAGTCTAGCATGAATAAAAGCAGTGCGCACTCGTTTTAAACCGCCGGAGGATGGAGACATTTTTCTGTAGCACATTTTGTTTCCAGTATGGCTGCAGACGAAACCAGGACCGTTGCGGCCATGTTTACAGGGGATCAGTAGTTTACACGGGTCTCATTGTTCCTGTATTCAGTGGTAGTATGCACTATATGTCACTTAAAAGGATTTCATTTTTTAAAGTAATATTTTCACACTTAGATATATTAAGAGAAGAAACAATTACGAAAACGCTTGCCTTGAACTCAAAATTAATATCGTTTCTCAACAATAAGGTATCCCAAAATCACGTGATCAAAACATCACGTGATGCCCCGACCTCCGCGGACGTGAATTTCGGTGTGCCGACGGGTTCTTTTTGATTTGTTCTACATAAGCTTGTTTGTTTTAAAAAAAAAAGCAAACGTGTAAAGTTGCTGTGTGCATTTTTACGGCTTGATAAAGGTTTGTCACGTTTATTTCCATTCACTTTACCATCGCTTTGCCCGTTTTATTTCGACAACACAGCACCAAAACAAAACGCAACCCACAACACAAACACTATCTTCAAAACCTATGCTGCATTCTGTAAAAGAAAAAGAGTGCCACACCACTTGGTTTTAACTGTCATGGCTGAGCAAAGTTTCGGAACTTGATTAATTATTTTATGCAGCAGTACTCACAAACCAGATAGGTGAGGCTAGCGCTGGCAGAATTGTACAACAAACCAAGGGGAATTACTCAGCGCTGGACAACAGTTAGATCCCCTGCCCCCGCCTATCAGGCACCCAATCGCCAGCCCACAGAGAAATACGCAGGTATAGAATAAGACGATCATTTGCATCTTCAAAAAAGATGCATCAGGTCTCTTATATAACCCATGTCTTTCTCCGGAACTTAGGAAGTAGGCAGGGGAAACATTTATTTTAATCAGTTGCACTGACAAGCTATGTTGTGATGTGCGATCACTGCCAGTGCCAATTATGCAGTCTCAGTGATCACTGATGGTACAGTACACTTCACACTGAAAAAAAAATACACAGCACAATGTGAACACGCTTGGAAGTTCATGCAATGCTTTGTTTAAAATTGAACCCTATCTTGCTAGCAGTAGCCTACTGCACAAAAGAGGAACTTATTTTGCTGCTGTGTTATTTGCAGTTTGTCTGCATATAGACATTTGCAGTTCGCTGCAAGGATTCTTAGCAGCTGACATTAGCACTGACATATATATTGGGATTAAAACGAGAAAGAAGACACAGAGATGATTTAATAAATCAGTCAAGTGATCAAATGAATGAGATATCTATGTTTTATGATAAACAGCTAGTTATGGGAGGGGGGGGGGGGGAGGAGGCACATACTTTATAATGTACACGTACTATTTCTTTCAGTGTTTCCATCACCCACTCATAACACCATTAGACTCGATGAGTTGTCATGTTTTGAGTGGTTTACAAAATACATGTACTTGTTGCTGTTACATTATCTTCTTACTGGTTTTGACATTTCGCTGTAAGATTTACAGTCCCATACTTTAAGCGTGTTCCCCCTAATGCACACAGAGGTTGACTGTATCATTGATATGTGTGTGTAGGTAGCGTTTGGTTTTGTTTGAGGTGGCAGTTTTAGCCTCACCTTTAAGTTTGGTGCCGCTGTGCATGTGGCCACCAGAACTATTTACAGAACTGATGACTGCATGTGCAGGCTAGTTCACGGTATCAAAATGTGAACTGGGCAGCAGCCTATTGTTTGAAGTGATCAGTGGTAGCAACATCCATGATGTATGTGTGCATTTGGCCACTGGTACTGTTTACAAAGGTGCTGTTTACAGAACTAGTGGCTGAGTATGCATATTATTATTAGTACTGTTATTGTTATCAGGTGTGGCCTTATCTCTAAGTTTTGGTGCCCCTGTGCATGAGGCCAACAGTATTTTTCACAGAACTGATGGCTGCATGTGCAGTGTGGTTAACTGTACACATGAAATTTGTAGGTGGGCAGCTAAAATACAGGCAGTCAATACAAGCCACTTGCTTAACCTGAAGTCTCTATATATAGATTTTACAGTCCACTAATGCCCATCAGTATACAATTGTGCATGTCTTTTGTGGGTGTTCTGTGGTTTTGTATGTGGGCTGGGGTTGAAAGTGGGGCGGTATGGCACCTATTACCGTGTATGTACAAAACCTACATTACAAACAAACATAAATTAATAATTTTAATAAATAGTTATTTGGGTTTAACGCCGCGCGGTAGACTACGGCCATCTCACGGCAGTTAAATAAATAAGATAAAGTAAGTCAAAGATACCTGGGACATAAGAATGCTAAGTAAAGTATAGATTATGATCATGCACAGATGTACATTGGTGGATGTTCTGCGGTTTTGTGTGTGTAACTGGATTGGGGTTGGGAGCGAGCGATACTGCACCTATTACCATGTACGTGTATAAGACATTTATTCACCAAGTAAAACGTTACAAGGATTTTTGTGTGGCATGGCGACAGTAAAATATGTCCTCACTTGTAGGGCATTCATCATGTCATACACTTAGTTGGCGATCATCCTATATACAGCACTAAAAGATAGATAAACACAATATTAAACACAAATCAGTCATATGTCACAAATCATGGAATCACGTTGTTCCGTGCATGGTGATGTATTGAGGACAGCTTCTGGAGAAAAAAAAATGCATCTGAATCGAGAGGTTCTGGCTTTAAAAGCACAAAACCGCCGGCCAGAGGGCAGAAGCTCGAAGAGATGATTGGCTGGGTGTGACAGATCTGACAGAATAGTACTGGTGGCCACATGCACAGGGTGTATGTTCTTGAGCTGTATGCTGATGTGTATGTACAAAACCTACATTACAAACAAACAAAATAAATAAATAATTTAAATAAATAAGATAAAGTAAGTCTAAGGTACCTGGGACATATGCATGCTAGGTAAAGGATAGATTTAAAATTATGAACATACACAGATGTGCATGTCCTTCCTTTGGTAGGTGTTCTGCGGTTTTATGTGTGTATTTAGGTAAGGGTTGGGAGCAGGCAGTATGGCACCTATTACCATCTATATATGTGTATATTTTCTTGTTTGCTGATGTGTATGTACAAAACCTTCATTACAAGCAAACAAAATAAATAAATAATTTAAATATATAGTTATTTGGGTTTAATGTTGAGCAGGCGACCAATGCCATCTCATGGCGGTTAAATAAAAAAGATAAAGTAAGTCAAGATACCTGGGACATATGAGTGCTCAGTAAAGGATAGATTATGAACATGCACAGATGTAAGTGTCGTTTGGTGGGTGTTCTCTGGTTGTAGAGTGGGGTTGGGAGTGGGCAGTATTACCATATATGTGTATGTGAACATCAGCATATGTACAAAACCTACTTTTCAAACAAATAAAAATAAATAATAAATTTAAATAACTAGGACATATGAATACCAAGTAAAGGATATATTATGAACATGCACAGATGTGCATGTCCTTTAATGGGTGTTCTGTGGTTTTGTATGTGGGGTGGGGAGCGGGTGGTATGCACCTATATGTTCACATCATATATGTGTATATATATGTTCTCATCTTGTATGCTGATGTCCCCCACCCAGGTCTACCCTGGGGGACTTGGGTGGGGTTAACTACTTTTTAGTTCCCAGGGTGACCCTGGTCAGCCCCACAGGGTGGGTTTTCCCCTCTATTCAGGGGCGTGTGTTTCTGTCTACCCTTGGTACATTTCACCTGTATTTACCTTTTTTTAAACTCTTCCTACTGTCTGCACTGCTTGTAGCTCTTGATATTGGATGTGTGTTGCTAAAGGGTCTAGTTAGGTTTATTTAGTGTATTAGACCAGCTGGCGACATACATTCAATATTCTGTTTAGTTTGGGTTTTTTCACAAGCAGTGCAGGCACGTCCTGAGAAAGTCTTGTTGCTGTCGGGACGTTAAACAATGTACAATCAATCATTTTATGCTGATGTGTATGTGCAAACATACATCACAAACAAACAAACAAACAAAAAAATAATAAATTAATAAAATAAGTTGGGGATACCTGGGACCTATAAATATGCATGTTAAGTAAAGGATAGATTATGAACATGCACAGATGTATGCATATTGAAAACAAATTTCCTCTCCTTGGTGACCACTACCATACCACTATAGTGATCATGTGGATCAAGGAATTCCTTCCATCCATAATTAAAAGGATAAATAATAAATAAATATGTAACGTAATATAATAGAGAGGGCTACTATCTGTATTACTCACAAACCAGATAGGTGAGGCTAGCGCTGTCAGAATTGTACAACAAACCAAGGGGAATCACTCAGCGCTGGACAGACGAACAGTTAGATCCCCTGCCCCCGCCTATCAGGCACCCATTCGCCAGCCCACAGAGAAATACGCAGGTATAGAACAAGACGATCATCTACATCCCTAAAAAGGATGCATCAGGTCTCTTATATAACCCATGTCTTTCTCCGGAACTTAGGAAGTAGGCAGGAGAAACATACATACACAAACACGAAGGTGCATTACTATATGTGGTCGGGTAAATACCCTGAATTCCCACAGTAGATGCACAGAACATTACACAACAATGTAACGATACAAATTTGCCTCGAGTTATACTGAGATACTCACAAACCAGATAGGTGAGGCTAGCGCTGGCATAATTGTAAACAAACCAAGGGGAATCACTCAGCGCTGGACAGACGAACAGTTAGATCCCCTGCCCCCGCCTATCAGGCACCCATTCGCCAGCCCACAGAGAAATACGCAGGTATAGAACAAGACGATCATCTACATCCCTAAAAAGGATGCATCAGGTCTCTTATATAACCCATGTCTTTCTCCGGAACTTAGGAAGTAGGCAGGAGAAACATACATACACAAACACGAAGGTGCATTACTATATGTGGTCGGGTAAATACCCTGAATTCCCACAGTAGATGCACAGAACATTACACAACAATGTAACGATACAAATTTGCCTCGAGTTATACTGAGATACTCACAAACCAGATAGGTGAGGCTAGCGCTGGCAGAATTGTACAACAAACTACTGTGGGAATTCAGGGTATTTACCCGACCACATATAGTAATGCACCTTCGTGTTTGTGTATGTATGTTTCTCCTGCCTACTTCATAAGTTCCGGAGAAAGACATGGGTTATATAAGAGACCTGATGCATCCTTTTTAGGGATGTAGATGATCGTCTTGTTCTATACCTGCGTATTTCTCTGTGGGCTGGCAAATGGGTGCCTGATAGGCGGGGGCAGGGGATCTAACTGTTCGTCTGTCCAGCGCTGAGTGATTCCCCTTGGTTTGTTGTACAATTCTGCCAGCGCTAGCCTCACCTATCTGGTTTGTGAGTATCTCAGTATAACTCGAGGCAAATTTGTATCGTTACATTGTTGTGTAATGTTCTGTGCATCTACTGTGGGAATTCAGGGTATTTACCCGACCACATATAGTAATGCACCTTCGTGTTTGTGTATGTATGTTTCTCCTGCCTACTTCCTAAGTTCCGGAGAAAGACATGGGTTATATAAGAGACCTGATGCATCCTTTTTAGGGATGTAGATGATCGTCTTGTTCTATACCTGCGTATTTCTCTGTGGGCTGGCGAATGGGTGCCTGATAGGCGGGGGGAGGGGATCTAACTGTTCGTCTGTCCAGCGCTGAGTGATTCCCCTTGGTTTGTTGTACAATTCTGCCAGCGCTAGCCTCACCTATCTGGTTTGTGAGTATCTCAGTATAACTCGAGGCAAATTTGTATCGTTACATTGTTGTGTAATGTTCTGTGCATCTACTGTGGGAATTCAGGGTATTTACCCGACCACATATAGTAATGCATCTTCGTGTTTGTGTATGTATGTTTCTCCTGCCTACTTCCTAAGTTCCGGAGAAAGACATGGGTTATATAAGAGACCTGATGCATCCTTTTTAGGGATGTAGATGATCGTCTTGTTCTATACCTGCGTATTTCTCTGTGGGCTGGCGAATGGGTGCCTGATAGGCGGGGGCAGGGGATCTAACTGTTCGTCTGTCCAGCGCTGAGTGATTCCCCTTGGTTTGTTGTACAATTCTGCCAGCGCTAGCCTCACCTATCTGGTTTGTGAGTAGCTCAGTATAACTCGAGGCAAATTTGTATCGTTACATTGTTGTGTAATGTTCTGTGCATCTACTGTGGGAATTCAGGGTATTTACCCGACCACATATAGTAATGCACCTTCGTGTTTGTGTATGTATGTTTCTCCTGCCTACTTCCTAAGTTCCGGAGAAAGACATGGGTTATATAAGAGACCTGATGCATCCTTTTTAGGGATGTAGATGATCGTCTTGTTCTATACCTGCGTATTTCTCTGTGGGCTGGCGAATGGGTGCCTGATAGGCGGGGGCAGGGGATCTAACTGTTCGTCTGTCCAGCGCTGAGTGATTCCCCTTGGTTTGTTGTACTATCTGTATTGTGTCTCATGCAGTCCTGATAAAGCTTAATCATAAGAGTCCTTGTGAGTACTTGAGTGTGGATTGGTTGAATTGGTTGCAAAAACTAAAATTTTATATTTAGGTGTTTAGCTGAACATGGTGATTTTGATGGAAACGGTTCAGAAATGGATTTCACTCTGCCTGGCTTGTGCTTAAGACCAGTCGGATACGAGTGTGCTTGACCAGTTAAAAATCCCATCTCCACTAATAAAATTTTAAAAAAAGAGCAGACCTGCACTTAGAGCCGTTAGGCTGAAAAACAGACGAACAACATGCATGTTGTATCCGGCCAAAGAATGTTGAAGATGGTCGGCAGACACATTGCACAACATGCACAAAGGGAGTTTACTTTCGATATGCTTTCCTCCCACAAAAGACCGAGTTCTGTGGAAAAGGCTGTTTTCAAGACCAGGAAAAATAACGTATTTGACGTTGATAAGATGTTCAAATCGAAAATAATCTCTGTTTCAATTCAGGAGCAAAGTAAAGCTTCATCAACCGTGCGCGTCTGATTGACTTCTTTAGAAGGCTTCTCGCTGACCGCCATTTTGAAACTAGCGACGCGACCATGCTTACCGCATTAAAAATAATACTTTTAAACTTATTTTATCGTATATATGTATGCATGTTTACTTGCTGACGATTTTAATTTACTCACTGGAATAAACTTGTAACTTGTATGCTTGAAATTTTCAATGTTATGCACAAAAAATGTCTTGCACCTTATCCGGGCGGTGTACGAGGACTGGTTCCCTCACATCGAAAAATAGCTTTCGAAAAACACTTCTACAAAAATGTCTCCATCCTAAGGACAAATATTGTTGCCATGCATAAACTATATGGCATTAGTACTTTCGTTTCGTACCTGCAAACCATTGTTACTCTTTTGACGAACTACTTAGTCTGCAGAAATTGCGTAAAGCTGCTAGACTATTATGCCTCTTGCTCGCAAGGAGTTGCCTCACAAATCCACAGTTTGAGATCCTCAATATATTAACAGTATAACTGTTATGAGGGTGCATGCCTAAACTTCTTACTATAAAGGAGCACAAACTACCATCTTTGATCCGATTCTGATATAGGACTAACACCTATGAACCCTTTGGCTGTTGGCAGTGCTTTTTGTCTCAACGATTTCTGCAGGAAAAATCATGATCAAAAGCGCTACTGACGGCCACAGGGTTAAAATGCTTTAAACTTGAAGGGAATCGAGTTCAATCTTCAATCACCACTGACATACGTAACCAGGTGCTTCCCTTGATTGACTGAGCTACTGCGGTCAATCCACTTTCTATAAGTAACTGTCGCTTAAATTAACCCTTTAGCTGATGGCAGTGCTTTTTGTAGCAATGATTCCTGAAGGAATCATCGCAACAGAAAGTGCTACCAGCAGCCCAAAGGTCAAAAGAGATTCACACCTTCAGGGAGCTCCACCAGCCTGAGAACAAATCCATCGTAAACTTCCGAGTGGTCCGTGACAAACGAGATGGTGGTGGTGGTGGTGCGCTTGGACGTTGTGTACACTCTCTGGTCACCACAAAACTTGCCTGCAACACAGCAACCAGTGTTCTGATGCAGCAACCAAGCTTCCCAACATTTCACTGCATATGATAATTAACCCTTATCATTCAAAATAGACCAGTGTGTGAAATAAGTTTGACTAAAATAGTTCAAGGGTAGTGCCAGAATAGCTTAGCGCCACTATGCGCCAAGCTATTCTGGCACCACACTTGAACTAAAGCCATTGGTCTCTATCCTTATCTGTAAGTACCTTGCATATGGCAGTGTACAAATTTGAAGTTTTTAGCCCCAGTATGATATGGATTAAAAATAGGCTTCTAGTACGCCCTCAATACTCACCTCTTTCAACAGTTCTAGCACTATATTACCACACTTCCCACCCCAAGCTGACTGTCGTAATGTATTTCACTATTTGTGGTACGTGAGACGTTGTCTAAAGCATGCGCATGCATGCGCGAGTTGTGAGTGCGCGCTTAGAGTTATAATTATTATAAGATAAGCGCATTATAAATACCGTAATTATTATTATTATTAATATAATCACATTGTGCATGCAGCCATCGGTATTGTAAAAAGTACTTGTTGGGTCAGCAAAAAGTAATGGTCAACCCCTTTTGAACTACAACAGGATAATTTAAGTATAGTGCCAGATTAGCTTGGCACCTTCAGGCACCAAGCTAATCTGGCACTACCCTTGAATTAATATGGTCAATCCATCTCCAGCAACTGGTAAATATGAAATTTTCTCTAAAATGTATTTTTTTCGAAAAAATACTTACCAACGGCATTACAACTTGGAATGCTTCTCTTAGCTTAACAATTTTTGCCAAAAAAACTCGTGTACCTGACAACAGGGGAGGAAACCACCCAGGGGTGTCATTACCAGGACACCCCAAGTGGCCTTCCCTGCCTCCCTATCCGGTGGCGCGCTCACCGTTTCCCGGCAGTCTCTGAGTCTTAGCTCGACTGCGGCAAGCGGGGAAGGCGGGAGGAACCTCTGAGTAATGCCGTCAGTAAGTATTTTTCAAAAAAATACATTTTAGAGAAAAATTCATTTATTTTCTCAAAATCATTACCGACGGCATTACTACTAGGAAGAATGGCAAATAGGAGGAGAGTGCCGCAATCTGGTATACCTGTCCCCGTCTGGTATACCCGTCCCTCCGCGCTACTCCCGACAATTTTAGCTAGGCGTTACCCATGGCACCTGTGGTGCCGGGAGGGAGTGCTGTGCCGCCGAGATGACACCCACTAGTGCCAGGTAGACGCGCTGGCCGGATAGGTCTGACAGGTCTCTGTGGGCGAAGGTAGACTCGGCCCGCTCACCTACGGCCGCCACAATATTCCGCCCTGTGCCAGGCTGGTAAGGCGTTGCTAGTAGCCTCTGCTTCTAGGACATGCTGAACTTCCTTAACCCAGTGTGGGATTTTCAGTGGGGCGACCATCCCCAACCTAGCGCGTCCCTGGGTGGTGGATAGGGGAACGGCCTTCAGATATGGAGGTTAGCTGTGCAAGCAGTTGCGGACCAAATGGCGATGAGCTTACCAGGACGGGGAGGGGTAGCAGGTGGCACTGCTACCTCCACTGAAATTCCCAATGTGTCCAATGACGGGTTTATCATGTGATCAAGAGCTGCAAAAAGCTCTAGCCACCCTGTGTTTCCAGGGTAGGTCGCATACCAGGAGCTAAGGGTGAGGTAACCCCGACAGAAACCTCGAATGCTGAAGACGGAGGACCTGGGCTGCACGGTGCATTCTGATAAACCACGGATCCATGCAAACCCGCAATCATGGACTATACGGCCAACTCTTGGCTTGACTTCGCGAACGAAGATTTTATAGGAGTTGCCCACGACGTCTGCAGGCTTGTTCGTGGCTGCGGAGGCCAATCCGAGACAGGCAGGTTCGACCGCAGTGGCTGCAGGGGAAGGTATGGCCGGGGTTCTGAGCTGCGGCATCTCTGTTTTTTCTCCTGAGCCGCTTGTCCTTAAGGCTAGCTCTGTGAGAGTCCTCAAAGGAGACAGCTGCCTTGTAAATGGTGGAGCGCCAGGTGTCACGGTCCGCAGCAAGCGAAGACCACTGGTGGTGGTCGATTTGGCAGGCACTAAGTGACTTCTTGAGACAGTCTTTGTATCTCTTCTTTGGTGCCCCTCTGTCACGGTGTCCAGTAGCAAGCTCGCCGAACAGGGTGATCTTTGGTAGGCGATGATCCTCCATCCTGGAGACATGCCCCGCCCAGCGGAGCTGTGTCCGCAGCAGCAAAGCCTCGATGCTCACAGTTTCAGCCTGTTCAAGGACCTCGACGTTGGTGACATAGTCACTCCAGTGAATGCCCAGGATGGTACGCAGGCAGCGCTGGTGGAAGCGTTCGAGGAGTCGTAGTTGGCTGCGGTAGAGGGCCCAGGACTCGGAACCATACAGCAGGGTGGTGAGGACCACAGCTCTGTACACGCTGATCTTGGTGCCTGTTTTCAGCTGTTGATTGTGCCACACCCGCTTGAAAAGTCGCCCGAAAGCGCTGTTCGCTTTTGCCAGCCTGCTGTCAAGCTCCTTGTCCAACTTGGCGTCCGACGTGATAATGCAGCCAAGGTAAGTAAACTGGTGCACTGACTTTAGTTCAGACTCGCCAATGGTGATGTGAGGAGGGCGAAACACTGTCTTGGGTGCCGGCTGATGGAGGACCTCTGTCTTTTTCAGACTGACCTCGAGTCCAAAGAGCTGGGCAGCATCTGCGAAGCAAGACGTGATGCGCTGCAGGGCTCTCTCTGTGTGTGCAACGAGGGCAGCATCATCAGCAAAAAGCAGCTCACGAATCAGTTGGTCTAGGGTTTTCGTGTGGGCCTGCAGTCGTCTGAGGTTGAACAGGCTGCCATCGAGACGATACCTGATGTACACTGCATCGTCATCATCAAGGTCCACTGTGGCCTGCTTCAACATCATGCTAAAAAAGATGGTGAAGAGGGTCGGTGCCAGCACGCAGCCCTGCTTTACGGCCAACTAGCATTGATGATAATGGCGCTTTCGCCGGTGCTGGATTGACCGTATAGCCCACTGCGAACGACAAGAAGAAGAAGTAACCTCTGCTTGACTTGTGTGCTCGGACGCGCAACGTCTGGGCCCCCCCCCCCCTGGGGGTATGCCGAACGAATGACCCAGCAAACTAGGGACCATTTGCGCCCAGGAGTCTCATCTGCCCGGAGCCATGGGCAGGAATAGGCGTGTGTCTTTGTCTTAGTGGCGTAGTCTTGTGCCTGCCACTATAAGGCGCCCTGACCGCATCGTGTATGCGGAACTCCCGGGACTGGTCCGTATTACTGAACGGAGAGACGGCAGGACTTGTGGTACGGACACTGGAAGGAGGTTCCTAGCCCAAGTCCAGCCGGTGGAGTGCTGCCCTAGTCATCGGCCCTGATCTGGAGACCGGAGGGATGCCCCGAGAAGGCGCAATCTTGCTAACTGTGAAGCCGAAGCGATGGCGAACAGTCAGCAGGTCTTTTTGTTAGGTTTCCCAGCATCGCCAGTGGAAGCCGGCCGTCTTGCCGATGACAGTGCTTGATCCGATAGGTCTGTACCGGCGCTGGTCCGTGCTAGGTGTCAATAAGTGTCTACCACCCGGTAAAATTCATCGAATGATGATAAGGGGTCCAATTCCGCTTGGGAATCCCTAAACGAACGGCCAAAATGGGGATAGTCCGGTCTGTGGGGAGAGTTGCTCCGCTGCAATCAGGCCTGTAGTACTCTCCCCTCTCCCTCGTATCCATACTGTCAGAGACTCCTTGAGTCGCTGCAATCGCATCCACTGTCACATCCAAGAAGCCTCTTGGTGCGAGTGCTGACTGTCCATCTCCCAGCGTGCCGTGCCAACCGCTCTGTGTCTGTACAAACAGTTGCTGCCAGTGTTGCGATCGTCTCGGACGCGGAGCTGAGGCAGGGGTTCGCCGCGCGTCTCCAAAGGACTGTGATCCATCAGAACGGTCATCAAAGTCCTAATCACCATGCCATCCCTGAGCTTGTGGAGCCCCTAGGTCTGAGGGAGGGAACGCGCTGCTGCATCTTAACCCATATACGAATGAGGCTAACAGCTTCAATTTGTGCCCTGCCATACACAGGTTATACTAGAGAAAAAAATAAGAATACAGCCCAAAGGCTTTACTTGAAGGCTAGGCCGGAATAGCGTGAAGCCTAGCGGCGCCAAGCCACTCTGGCGCTACCCTTTAACGAACGTATGTCACCCTCTGGTGAACAAGATAAGGGTTACGATGACTTCCACCACACCTATTGTTCCCAGGCAGTTATCCAACTAAGGATTAACCGCCACCAAATGGTTTAACTTCGGTGAACAGACCAACCAGGGAAATCACATGCAATGGTGGTTGGCTACGCAAGGAGTCCGTTCCTCGAAGGAGCCCATCCATGGCACAGGCTTGTGGATCCCGTCTAGAGGCGACAGAGGAAGCAGCTTCCTGTTCCACTACAGGAGGACTGGCCTATCATTGGAGTCTCCTCACACGCGTAGAGTAGTTGGAAGGCAGCCGGGTGTAGTAACACTCTTTGCGCTGCCGCTGACCCACATGGGGAATCCGCACGTACGTTGAGCTGACCTCCGAAGCGCCATGTCCAACGAGTGCTGTCCCGATCTCTGCACCACCGGCAGAAGTGCTACATGAAGAAACCCCGACCTTCTCACAGATGGAGCGCACCCGTACCTTCCGTAGTGTAAGCCATTGTCGAGTAGCCGGAGCGTACCCGTACCTTCCGTAGCATCAGCCATTGTTTTCTTCTGACGAGCACCAGCTGCAATGCCAACTCCAGTCAGCGGAAGTATCCGCCTGCGTGTTCACCCGTTGCTATCCCGCTGTTATCGGTCAGGCACTCCTTGCCTAGGCAGCAAATCTGGGTGCTGGTCCCCCGTCGGACTTGCCTCTGATGCCCAGGAATCTGCGTCAGCGGTGTTGCATCAGCCAGGAGTCCGGGTCCTCCCACGCTTCGCCATCTGGTTCCAGAGGGCCGACCGTCCAAGCAGCTGCAAGCGCAGGGCCAAAGTTACTAGTAAGCGCCAAAGCCGACACTAGACGTCACCTAGTCTCTGGGTCCGGGATCCGTAAGGGCCTACTGTAGCCTGTCGGGCGTCAGGGTCTCAGCCCACCTCCGTGGTCTCCTTCTAGGCAGGGCTCCCGCATCACCAAGTAGCGCTGTAGCCAAAGCTTCCATCTCACCACCGCTGACTGAAGCGAGTGGAGACAATCCTGTCGAGGTGGCAAGGGATCCTGCGCTGTCGCCTTATCGTCTGCCAAGTCGGTTCCACAGAAGAATGTCCTCGTGCGGAGTCTTCCACCGCTGTGTTATCCCAAAAGACGGGCGAACGTGGAACCTGTCACAACAGCGCATCCCTTCATATCCTGTCGCCGCCGGCGATCTCCATGAAGGAGTAGGCTGCAAGGTGGTACGCCATCCTAAAGGCTGTCACTAGCTCCGTGCGTGTCCCGCTCCAACGTACCGAGGCTGAAAGGTCTCAGGTGTTTTCCAGACACTTGCTAATGGAAGGCGTCACCCTCTCGATGAAATCCCGCGTCAGCTAGGGGGAAGCAAACCCCGGGAGCAGTCCTGTCCAAGCCTCGCTTCCGCTTCCTCGCGTACGAGTCTGTAGTCTGTGGTGAGCCGCCGCCAGCATCCACGCCTCCTTATCCATCGCTAGCACGCACTGCCCAGAAGAGACTCAACATCACTGCCGGCAGAAGTACATGTTCATCCTCTCTGGTCATCGGGAGTCTCAGAAGAACTCTGTTGTCCGCCGCCGTCTTGCAGAGTGGTCGCCTAATGCCTCCGCTAGATCCCGAAGTCTGCGAGGGAGCGACATGAAGCACTGGGCCACCCGATGCGTCGGTCATCATAGCAACCTTCCACTCAGGGCGAAGCCGGCCGGAAAAATGACGCGACAAGCCGGGACGCTTCGTCCAAAGAGCGGCAAATCAGTGATGTGTTGGAGCGCACTGACCGTCTGCTAGGAGTGTCCATTGTCTACCCCCACTCCGAACCACGTCCTCCAGGTGTAGACAGCGCCTCCTCAACCACCGGTTCTGGATGTAGGCCACCACTGTCAAGCTGTCGGAGAGTATGCGTAATCATGACCCATGAGATGCTGCTCCCACCCAGAGAGAGCGCGAGCCACACTGTTTTCACTCCAGCCTGTTGAAGTGTTAGACGGCTTGATCCCTCGTCCACGTTCGAGGATATCCTGACTTGTGAGCCGCTGCTTCCACTCGCAGAGGATACGAGGCACACTGCTTTCATCTCCAACCTGTTGATGTGTTTGTCCACTTGATCCTTCGTCCATTACGAGGATCCCGGCTTGTGAGACGCTGCTTCCCACGGAGAGAGCGCTAGCCGCCCTGCTTTCATCTGCACCCTGTTGAGGTGTTTGACGGCTTGATCCCTCATTCAACGGCAAGTATATCTTGACCTGTGCACCACTGCTTCCACTCGGAGAGAACGCGAAGCACACTGCTTCCATCTCCAGCCTGTTGCTGTGTTTGTCCACTTGATCCCTCGTCCAATACGAGGATCCTGGCCTGTGAGACGCTGCTCCCACTCGGAAGAGAGCGGGACACACTGTGTTGATGCGTTAACGCTCATTCCATAATCCAACAGGCTGAGGTCGAGTGTCAAAAGTGAGGGCGATTCCGTCCTACCGCTGCCATCTCCGTGATCCCGGCGCCGGTGTCGAGGCTGTCATTTCCCCGAGGAAAATCGACCCTTGAAGCTCTGGTTGGAAGAACGGCCGCTCTTGCCGGGCGCCTCTGATGCTCGGTGTCACGGAGAGATCCCACGCTGCACCGTACCCAAGCTTGTCCGCTGGTCGGAAGAGGCGAAGAGGGAAGAAGACGTTCCCAGGCATTAGGTATCTGTAGCACCCTTTCTCCAGCTGCTGCGGTCGCCCGACCGAACATGTAGACTTCGTCCCCGCGTGAAGCAGGTCCATGGCCACTGTGAGTTCCTACCTCCTAGGGCGGAGTGTGGGTGGGTGGTTTGCACCACCTCTCGTTGGCTGCTGACCGAATTAGTTCCTCCGAATAGGGCTATGGACATGGGGGATCCGCCCTGCGAGTTAGTTCTCGTCTTTTGCTCCACTCTTCGACGCGGGACCCTAAAGCCTGTGTCCTTCTCCATGCTCCTACGGCGTGGGGGAGGTATCCTGGTGGTTCAATTGCGACCGAATGTCAGTCCTCGCATGGACAGCTTCGGTCTCCAAAACATTTCTCAGTCCAACACGATGGGGATACGTCCCGACAGTTGGTTCGGTTGACCGCACGACCGTCCTCGAGGGAAGGCTTCGGTCCCAAAGCTTGCTTGACTGAGACTCATATCTCGTCTTCCACCTTCACTGCGGGGGAACCGCACTCCATATGCCGACACAGCCTAGGGGCGAACACCATCACTGGCGTTCCAGCATGTCCTGGGCCATGGGCCTCTACGAGGCGGGGTGGAGTTCTTCCGTGCGTTCTGTGTCTCACATGACTGAATTTCTCGCCCTCCGTTTACTGCGAGATGCCTGAGCTCCATGCAGACCCATACCTGGGGGACGAATCCCGTAGTGAGTGTCCTTGCATATCCGGGGCCTCTAGGAGGCAGGGTGGAGCTCTTGTGTGCATTCTGTGGCTATCTTTTCCTGTCCCTCCCTGAGACGTGCATTGTAGACGTAGCCCGGTGACGGCGCTGGTCCGGCCAAAGGCTAGCGGGCACTTGCCTCTCAGGGGGGACGGGGTCCCTCGCTTGGGCTCTCTCTCTGTCTCTCACCTGGGGGGTGATAATCTGGCCCAACATCTTTATTGCGGGGGGACCGAGCTTCCATATGCCGACATGTGCCTAGGGGCGAACCCCATCACTGGCGGTCGAGCATGTCCCAGGGCCTCTACGAGGCGGGGTGGAGCTCTTGGTGCCAGGTTCGAATGGGGGGCAAGCCCCAATCCTTTGCTGCTGCTAGGCTCATTCATCCGTTCAAGGCGGGGCAGCGCTGCCCAGGGCACCGACCAGTATGATTCTGCCTTTCCCTTCATTGTCATCAATGCTGCTTTGTTCGTCAGCTGTGTGCAAGGCGCCGGTTTATCCCTCTGGTAAAATGCCCCCAGCTGCCACCATCTCTCTTCTTCCCACGTCACGCACTGTCGCCTGCTGATCGGAAGAGCAGCACGAGCATGGTAGGCAGACATCATGGCCGTCCTAGGCCACTGGAAGGCGCCACACTTGGTGCAGGTCCGTACATAAATACTATAACTAAGGACAGAAGAAGACCGGCGAGAAGCAGGGAGCCTCCGCAGAGGGACCGCGCTCCCGGTCAGCTTTCATACATCACCACCCGGTCGCCGCCGCTGACCGGGTGAAACCGGTTAGAAGCAGTAAACGCTACTTTATCTTATCATGACTCAAACCGATAATCCCACAGAAAAATTTTTCATTAAAATGCATTTTTTAAAAAAAATACTTACCGATGGTATTACAATAGGAAATAGCTCTTAGCTAGCATAATTTTAGCCAAATTTTGGTTGTGTCCGTATAAGGGAGTGTTGGCAGGAGTGGGTGCCATAGACCATGCCAAACCCGAATAGCCTCCCCTTACTCCCATCCGGTACAAGGTTACCCAGCATACACCAGTTTAGTTTCTTAGCGAACTGGCGGCAAGCGGGGCAGGCGGGAGGGACCTTCGAGTAATACCATCGGTAAGTATTTTTCAAAAAAATGCATTTTAATGAAAAATTCATTTGTTTTCTCAAAACACATTACCGATGGTATTACAATAGGAAGAATCCCAAAGAGGAGGTGGGTGCCGCTATAGCGCCCCTACTGCCAACAACATTGCCCACAGACCCGCCCTCCTGCAGCAAACTCCCGATAATTTTAGCTAAGATACCTGCGGCGCCAACGGCGCCGGGAGGGAGTGTTGCGCTGCTGCGACGTCCCCCACCAGCGAGAGGTTCTGCCACTGGGTGGAGAGGTCCCTTAGGTAGAAGCGGGCGAAAGTGGTCTCCGCTCGCCATCTCACAGCCGCCACAATGTCCTTGACTGCACAGGTGCTGTCGAAGCGGGACTTGCGGCCATGGCTCTGACCTCGTGCGCCTCGATGTTCAACATGTGGCTGCATCAGGTCAAGGTCCTGGAAGGCCGGGCGGATCACTCCCCGGAACCAGGAGGAGTAGGTCTGGGCTGAGATGTCATGTCTACCTGGGGACAAAGTGAGAAACAGGTGTGTGCGTCCTCTGCGCAAGCTTGGTCCGGCGCAGGCACACACGTAAGGCTCTCACCGTTTCCTATTGTCTGGTCTACCGAGTGGAGTCTGACACTCGTAAGGGCGGAAAGTCATCAACTGTATGCCAGCCAAGGCGCCACGACTTGGCCCTGAAGGCTGGTAACGTTAGCAGTTGCACGGCGCCTTCCATCCGTAACTGACAGCAATCTGTGTGTGACAACAGCGCGTACGTTCACTGACCCTGGAAGAGGTGGCTAGGCGACACGTAAGGTTCTCAACGGGTTCTTAATTCTGTTCTCCCGGGTGGAGTCCGTACACGCGCAGGGCGAAACATCTGTCGCCGTCAGGGAGGCCGCGTCTTGTCCAGGAAGATGTTTCAGGTATCAGTAGCATGAAGCCGGTTGTCTGGCACTGCAAGCAATCTGGGTGTGTGGACAGCGCGCGTAGTTTACTGACCCTGGAGGTTGAGTCAAGGACCGCCAGGAAGCTCTCTTCCTTGATACATCCGTCAAGTGCGTCATGTGCAGGGTTCCAACAGACGGGGTTGAGACCATGTAAGCCCCCATGGTAGATCACTCTTGGCCCCTGCGAAGCAGTGCTGGGCATTCCAGAGCGAAGAGAGCCTCCGAAAAGCGAGGTCTTGCAGCTACCCGGGTCTGATGAGCGAAATCGCCTGTAGGAGTCGGCGATCATGGTTAGATAGTCCCGAACGGTAAAAGGAGACCGTCCCTGGGCGTTGAATAGCCAGAGGAAGCACTCCGTCTGCTGGGGCTTCGTCAAGTCCGGAAGGAAAGAAGGCTGTCGTCAGTCCCGTCACACAGCGCTCGTCGTCTTCCCTCGCAACTCGTCTGGTTGAGGGTCTGCGGGTTGTCTCGGTAGCACCCATGGCCGCCATAGGGAAGCCTCTGTGGTAGAGGGCTTGCTGCACGATCTCCGGGTGTGTCGGAGGAGTTCAGGGCCCGGCTGTTATGGCGGCTGTCCCGGTTGCTAGAGCATCGTGCGAGTAGTGGGGAGCTGCAGAGGGGGCATGAGGTGACGAGCTGATCCTGACTGGTGAAGAGACAAGCGCCCCGAGCCAGGAAATGCCCACCTACATCCGCAAACCTGCAACAAAAGGCATGTCGGACAACCAAGCGTATAACTCAGCATTCAATCCCGATGGCGAGCAGTGAAGTTGGAAGATCTGGCCACAGCGACGCCTCCCCGCGCCGCAGGCCTCAAGCGCCCTTGCATCTCCCATAATTACGCCCTCCTTCTCCAAGCAGAAGAGGTGTCAGGATGAACGTTGATCCCCTAGCATGTCATCAGTCCTAAGAGAACTGAAGAAGGTACTGAGGGTCGCTCCTACTCTGCCCTGCTCCCATCCTACTGGGAGTCCCACTCGAACAGGACGACCACGCACTCCATCCACGACGGAATGCACGCGAAGAAACACGTAGTACCTGTCCCATAGCGTAGGCAGCCTAGTCGACGGCGAAGTGGGCAGGATCCCAGCCTACCGCCCGGCTTGCCAACTGGTTACGACTTCGAACCTCGAGTTGTCTTAAAGTCCTGGAGACGCACCGCTGCTCTCAGGGCTTTGTCTAGCATCTGCCAAGATGACGAGGCACTTGTGTCGAGTCGAAGGATGCAGATCGTGCGCCATATCCACTGTCTAGTGTATGAGAAGAGACGACCATACTGCCGCGGAACTGAGCGCAAACCACCTCTCAGGAAACTAATTCCTGCCATGCTGGCGTCACGTCTAACTCCCGGTACTTGCGCCCCCGGCCGCAGGATCCACAGCGCCGAATGGGTAACTTCACAAAGGAGCTATCGAGGGCAAGTCCATCCGCTCCGGTCAGGCGCCGCAGCATGCCGGAACTCCAAGTCGTCTCCACCCAGGCAGGTGAACGCTTCCGCTAGGTCCCGAAGCTGTGGTCTTAGCAGAAGACAGTAGTGCTTGGTCGCCGCTGACCATGGCCAGGCCAAAGCGAAGTGGAGGGTAGCACCCCGCCGGGAGAAGGATGCGACGAGCTGAGAACTCGTCTCAGCAGGAGCTTAATCTGAACTGTGTGCGTTACCCCCGACGTAGACCGAAGACGGCGCCCGCAGTGAAGTCGATCGGACCAGTCCTCAACCCGCGCTGACCTCTATGAAGGTAGACTGCTACTTGCTAGTCATCAATCGCACGCCTGGAGTATGCTGCCACTGACGTTCCCGGGAATGTGCCGTCAGCGTCACAAACGTCGCCTCCGTCCCTCGGATGTAAGCCACAAATTCCGGTGCAGCCGACGAATTGCGCTTCCGCGGAAGAGTGGTCCCTGCCAATCCCATCTGACGGTCTGCAATGACCGCGCGCCTGTCCTGCATCAGTGTTCCTGGAAGACTGCTACATCCAGCGGTGCAAGCAGCGTGAATCGGCTGTGCCACAGTCCTTGTTAGCCTCCTTGTCGGTCTGCCAGGGGGACCAAGGAAGTTCTCCACCGCGCGGTGCCATGCGTGGCCGACTCTCCCACTCGGTCGGCCGCGAGTAAGCGTGCAGGACGGTAACTCGAATCATCAGATCGAAGTCTGTAGCCGCAGCAGAACGTTGGCAGCGGAAGAGAAGTAGGATCACCAAGTTGAAGCCACCAGCGCCTCCCCCGGCGCCCTGAAGCGGAGATAGAAGCCGGCGACAAGGACCCGGCACCCGAACGGATGAGGAAGGGACTTGAAATGCTTGGACGGGATGAGGGGACCTGCTTCGTCCAAGGCCCGAGGAGACTCCCTCCTCTATCTCCACGCAGTTGGCGGCGAATCCAAGACCTCTCGGAACTGCGAGCGTAGCGACGTAGAGTAGCTATCATCGCCCAGCCACGGCGAACGACGTCCTCTGGAGTCAAGCGGAATAAGCCGTCTGTCCCGCATGCAGGAGAAGGGATGTCTAACTGCTCCGAAGTCCGGGGAACTCCAGGCGGCGGCGATCCAACGAAGGTGGACCCAGCACTTGGAAGGAATAACGTAGTCTCAGAGGGCCGGTCCCACGAACTCGAATGGCGACGAAGATACTTCGGAGCGCCTGTCTTCCCATTGCGTAGCAACCCAATGGAACTGGGACGTCGTCTCCTGTTCCTCTCGTACCCCTGGTCTCTGTGTAGTGAGCACATGCTTCCGAAGTCAGGCGAACTGAAAGATCGTGAGCGATTGCCAGGACCAGAATCCCATCGTGAGGTCGTCTCTCTGCACTGCATCTAGAGCGGGCTCTCATCTGCACGGTCGGGGCGAGGCGTGGCCCAACCTCCCTGAGCCGGGATCTTGTCGTGTGAAGTGCAGCGGTCCTGTAGCCCTTGGGTCGCCGCAAGCCATAGTAAGTGCCAGTGTAACCCGCGACGGGAGGTGGCACCAACGCGTGTATAGCCTGGGCGAGGGAGCCCAAAATAACCATAATCATAATAATAAATTAATTAATCAATGCTTATGCATGAGTACTATTTGATTGTAATGGCCCTTAAAGGGATAATCAAGTTATTTGAATTAAATTGAACTATGAGAGACAGAATACCCTTCTGTTTTCTCATCTCCATTTTCTCAAACTGAAGTAATCGGTTCAGTGGTTCCAGGATTATAGCCTTTTAAGGATAAGAGGTGTTGCGCCCCAACGGCCAGGCGAAACCGCTGCGCCGCTGGGAATGCAACCTTTTAACACCTGTGGCAAAAGGGTTAAAAACGCCTAGCTGGAACGAAAAGACCCTATGTGCCGTACCCAATCTTGTACGCTACCACGCAATACATGCTCTCACAAAGACAAAGCTTACTGGACCGGGACGCCTAGGTCACTGCCGTTGACTTGGGTCCCACCTTGTTACTCTGGCCGGCTCTGTCAATCTGTCACTTGTCCACTCTGGCCTGCGGACGGACAGTGGAGCGGTCAACTCTCGAGGCCGGGTCCCGTGAGTGTACGGGTCTCGCTGTCATGTCTATGATCCGCCGACTGAGCCCGGCCTGGGAGCGTTGTATGGTCGGAAGCCGACGCCAGGGCCGGCGGAAGAATCATTTGTTTTTAGCCATTTAAGCAGAGTTTGTCAGCTATCCCTCCCGCTGACAAGAGCCCAGAAAAAGGTATCTTGTGCTTTACTGGTCCGGGACAACAAAGTCACTGACACTGACTTGGGTCCCACCTTGTTACTCTTGGGCGTCTCTGTCCGGCGATCTCCGATAGACGTCATACTCTCTCTGTGGGACAATAAGTCACTGCTTCTGACTTGGGTCCCACCTTGTTACTCTTGGGCGTCTCTGTCAGGCGACCTCTGATAGGCGCCGAACGCTCTCTGAGTGACAACAAAGTCACTAAAGTAGTACCAAACGATAAAGAAACACAATTTATTAATATTTCGGGTAAATACCCCTTGTCAAAATAGACAAACAAACAGAGAATCAGCCGCTACTTATCTTCTTTCGTAGAAGGGATGTGGCAACCAAGCCACAGCTTCCGACTTGGGTCCCACCTTGTTATTCTTGGTCGCCTCTGTCAGCGATCTCTGATAGGCGTCGCACGCTCTCTGTGGGACAACAAAGCCACTGCTTCTGACTTGGGTCCCACCTGGTTACTCTTGGGCGTCTCTGTCGGGCGATCTCTGATAGGCGTCGTATGCTCTCTGTGGGACAACAAAGCCACTGCTTCTGACTTGGGTCCCACCTTGTTACTCTTGGGCGTCTGTGCCCGGCGATCTCTGATAGGCGTCGTACGCTCTCTGTGGGACAACAAAGCCACTGCTTCTGACTTGGGTCCCACCTGGTTACTCTTGGGCGTCTCTGTCGGGCGATCTCTGGACGCAATTGGCGGTAAAGCCCCCCAGCTGTAACCATCTCTCTTCCAGTCATGTGGCGGACACATCACAAGCGTGGGTCGACTCACATCCTGAACAGGGAAGGTCACCCGCATGCTCGTCAGAGGGCCACTGAAAATCGCCACACATCGTGCAGATACGAACCTATTGACTGCAACAAGAGGGTACAATGATGAAAGAGCGAGCGTGGCCTCTAAGGTCACGCAATAACAACAGCGCGCGATGGCGAATCGAACATAATTGAATACAGTCGAATCAAACGAGTGTAAAGCGCGTGCGACGCTCGGCGCTCCTCTTCATCCCAGGGCGCCGGTCGAGGGCATTCACTGAGATATTACCTGGCCATGGCGGAAAAAGGAGCAAACCCATGTATCACCAGTGAAGTGGAAACCACCGACAGCCTGACGTAGCAGCACGCCGCAAGGCACGACCGGGTAGGAACGCGGGGTCAAAGCAGCATCCGGAAAAAGCCGCAAGTTCACAGTCCCCAAGGCACAATCCAGTCGGCCAGTAGAACCCACAGGCCGACGAAGAGAGAACGTCACAGGCGTGAGCACTAGTAACCCCAGTCACGCCACAAGCTCCAAAAGTTCCAAGTTCCAACGAACTAAAAGTCAGTCAAGGTCAAAAAACGACCGGTCCAAGTACAAACGCAGAGCTCGAAACAAACACAACCTACTCTTTGCCTAGCTAAGAACTAAACTGGTGTATGCTGGGTAACCTTGTACAGGATGGGAGTAAGGGGAGGCTATTCGGGTTCGGCATGGTCTATGGCACCCCACTCCTGCCAACACTCCCTTATACGGACACAACCAAAATTTGGCTAAAATTATGCTAGCTAAGAGCTATTTCCTATTGTAATACCATTGGTAATGTGTTTTGAGAAAACAAAACCAACACCACATAAACCACAGAACACGTAGGTAATCCAAGCACAACACAATGCACATAAATCCAAGTGTCCACAGTACACAACGGTAATCCACCTAACAACCGGAGCACGATATGCTCATGGCCTGTCCTGGTTGAGCTAAGCGAAGAGACTGCCGGGAAACGGTGAGCGCGCCACCGGATAGGGAGGCAGGGGAGGCCACTCGGGGTGTCCTGGTAATGACACCCCTGGGTGGTTGCCCTGTCGTCAGGTACACGAGTTATTTGGACTAAAATTGTTAAGCTAAGCGAAGCATTCCTAGTAGTAATGCCGTCGGTAATGATTTTGAGAAAATAAAGTCATTAGGTGACACCTCCACAATTTGGGAAATGCAGACGTGGGGTTAAATGGATTAGGAAAGCACATGTAAGTTGTGCCTAAAAGAGACTTCTAAAAGTGTCAAATAATTTAAATTTTCCTCAGTGAATCGTAACTGAAAACTGTTACTGGCCTCTTTGCAAAGTCATTCCTGGTAAAACAAATACCAGGCAAGATGGATGTTCAGCTCCCCAGAGAGTACAAGGCCACCAGGCCAACATCATTCTACAATAGCCAACTACAGCTAAATAAACCAGTGCACAAAAGGTTATCTGGCTGACGTCAGCTGCTGGCAGCCCACCCACATCCATGTGTGGGACAACGGCACCCAACATCAGCCCCAAAGGACTGGGATCATCCAGTGACCTTCTGCTGGAATGTCATTTTATTTGTACACTGGACTCCTGCATGTAAATGACAAATTATTTTCACCTTTACGTATCGGTGGCCGATTTAGTTGCGACGATTCCGAAATATTAGCAACTAAATCTGCTACCGACACACAAAGGGTTAAGCCTGGTGTACAATGAAAAAGACAGTGACCCCTCTCCCTTCACTTCTTGCAGCATCGCTTACTTTCATCCACAGACATGTAGTCGTAATTGCACTGTGCATTATATTCCAGGGCAAACTTGAGGGAGTCCACCAGGACTGGCTGTCTGTTGGCATGGGTTACTGACCAAACACATGTTGATGAACTGAAACACAAAAACGCAGACAAATTGTGTGGTACAGGCACATGTAGCAGCTACTGTTTGCATTAACCTGTCATTCTCAGGTATTCTACTGGATTCTGAAAGGAAAGGGAAGGAAAGCAGCACCTGGTAGAAGAGACGCAATTAGAATTAATCCTTTGACTGTCGGTAGTAGTTTTCATCATGATTCCTGCAGGAAAAAACTGCTATGGACAGCCAAAGGGTTAACAAAAACCAGTTGCAGAACCTGACTGAGATACTGACAATATATGAATACTGGAATTTACATTGTGGTCGTGATATAAATTCTATGTACAGCTCTCTCCCCTTCTGGTTGTCTGATTTTGCCAGGCCTGACTGAAACCAGTTGTACAGGTCAGCATCAGCATAACGTGATATATCCGACATAATACACTCAGTTCTCTGGCTCCCACAGGATGACTGGTGAGCAAAAGGTCCTTGGGCCAACGTCAGTCTTAGCTGGCTCACGCACAGCCATGGGTGAGCCATCTAAGACTGGTCGGCCCGAGGACCTTTTGCTTACCATTAGAGACCTTTTGCTTTGGTTTCTCTTCACAAGTCCATGTAACTTCAGCACTGCAATACATGAACATGAACAATGCAGTCTGACTTTATGCCTCCCGGGTACCACAAAATACAGAGGCTGAGCTTACTTTGTCAGCACCATTTTTTTTTTTAATTAAAAAAAAAATTACAGACCGTCGGGGATCTAAAATTGAAATAGCAGTTGTCAAAAACCATACTGCATATACAAGTGTAGAGGATATCCAAAAATTAAATTCATGGTCGGATCTAGGGGGTGGGGGGGGGGGAGGATCCTAGGGGTTCCGGAACCTCCCCACCTTCCCCCCTTTCTGACCTTAAATTGTTTAAAATGCTATAACAAAGTCCCTTTTTGGGGTGTTTGGCCCCCCCCCCCCCTCCCCCTCCCAAATTTAATTTTTTTGGGCAGGGGGGCGAGGGAGGGAGGGGTCATGGGGGGAAGGGTGTTCCAGGGGGTCCTTATGGGTTCTGAATCACTGACAGACAAAATATTCTGTAAAATGAATTTTTCTCTAAAATGTATTTTTTTTCGAAAAAAATACTTACCGATGACATTACTGTTAGGAATCGTGTCTTAGCTAGACTAATTTCATCCAAAATTGTTGTGTACCAACATGGTAGGGGAGGTAACAAGGGGAGCTATAACTTAGCCAGTAACCCGAGTAGCCTCCCTTCCATCCCCATCCGGTCACGCGCTCACCAGATTCCCTCCAGTCTGTTTCTTTGTGGACCAGCGGCAAGTGGGGCAGGTCTGAGGGTCATCCGAGTAATGTCATCGGTAAGTATTTTTTAAAAAAATACATTTTAGAGAAAAATTCATTTGTTTCCTCAAAACACATTACCGATGACATTACTGCTAGGAAGAATAACGAAGAGGAGGAGGGTGCTGCTTATAACGCCCCTAACCCCTAAGTACTGGCAATGAGACTATTTCAGCTAAGATTACCTACGGCACCTGGGGTTCCGGGAGGGAGTGTTGTGCCGCTGCGATGTCTCTCACCAGCGATAGGTTCTGGCGCTGGCTGGAGAGGTCCTTCAGGTAGAATCGGGCAAAGGTCAACTCTGCTCACCATCCCACAGCCGCCAAAATGTCTTTGACAGTGCAGTTGCGGTCGAATGCAAGGCTTGTGGCCATGGCTCTGACCTCGTGCGCCCTGATGTTCATACGTTTGGCTGCATCGGGGGAGAGGTCTTGGTAGGCGGAGCGTATCACCCATCGGAGTTATGAGGATATTGTCTGGGCCGAGATGTCATTTCTACCTGGGGACAGAGGGAGGAAAAGGCGGGTGCATCACCTGCGTAGCGGCTTGGTCCGGCGCAGGTACACGCTTCAAGCTCTCACCGGGTCCTGCTGTCTGGACTCTCGGGTAGAGTCTGGATCTGGAGGGTTGAACGGTGACCATCTCTCTCTCTCTCTCTTGGCTTGACTTCGCGAACGAAGATTTTATAGGAGTTGCCCACGACGTCTGCAGGCTTGTTCGTGGCTGCGGAGGCCAATCCGAGACAGGCAGGTTCGACCGCAGTGGCTGCAGGGGAAGGTATGGCCAGGGTTCTGAGCTGCGGCATCTCTGTTTTTTCTCCTGAGCCGCTTGTCTTTAAGGCTAGCTCTGTGAGAGTCCTCAAAGGAGACAGCTGCCTTGTAAATGGTGGAGCGCCAGGTGTCACGGTCCGCAGCAAGCGAAGACCACTGGTGGTGGTCGATTTGGCAGGCACTAAGTGACTTCTTGAGACAGTCTTTGTATCTCTTCTTTGGTGCCCCTCTGTCACGGTGTCCAGTAGCAAGCTCGCCGAACAGGGTGATCTTTGGTAGGCGATGATCCTCCATCCTGGAGACATGCCCCGCCCAGCGGAGCTGTGTCCGCAGCAGCAAAGCCTCGATGCTCACAGTTTCAGCCTGTTCAAGGACCTCGACGTTGGTGACATAGTCACTCCAGTGAATGCCCAGGATGGTACGCAGGCAGCGCTGGTGGAAGCGTTCGAGGAGTCGTAGTTGGCTGCGGTAGAGGGCCCAGGACTCAGAACCATACAGCAGGGTGGTGAGAGGCGGCCAAAGGAGATCGGGTCTTGGCGAGAAACTTCGGGTCGGGAAGCAGTTGAACAGAGCCGTCCGCCCGGAACTGCAAGCATGAGGGACGTGCTGAAAGGGCGTGCAGCCAGTAGGAAGCAAGTCTTCCGCATCACGTCCGGTAACCATGCCAACTGGAGTGGTTCGAAGCGGTTAGAGTTGAGCCACGTTAGCACCCAAGGTAGGTCCCATCGCGGCACCAGCGAGCAAAGGGCGGGACGTTGTAGACCCAAATGGGCCATAAGGTCGGCGAGGTCTTTGCAGCTACCAGGTTCGGGTCGTCCCAAATGCCGGTACGTGTCAGCGATCATGGCCAGGTAGCCCCGAATGGTGATTGGTGCCAAACGCTGGTCGGTGAATAGCCAGAGGAAGAACTCCGCTAGCTGGGGAACCATCAAATCTGTGGGGGAGAGGCGCTTGTCGTCACACCAGTCGCACAGGACTCGCCACTTCCCCTCGTGAACTCATCTGGTCGAGGGTCTGTGGGCTGTAGCGATAGCTTCCACTGCTGCACTTGAGAAGCCTTTAGTGGCGAGGGCTTGCCGCACAATCTCCAGGCATGGAGGAGGAGTCGTTCATGGCATGGATGGTACAGCGCCTGCCGTGGTTACTTGAGCATCGTGCGTGGGGCGGGGAGCCGCATAGTCTAGCAGCTGCCCTTCATAGATGATCAGCCGTTTACGAGATAGTGATTTACTAGAGAGTAACAAAGGTTTGGGTATATCAAAATGAAGTCTAGTATGAATAAAAGCAGTGCGCACTCGTTTTAAACCGCAGGAGGATGGAGACATTTTTCTGTAGCACATTTTGTTTCCAGTACGGCTGCAGACAAAGCCAGGACTGTCGCAGCCATGTTCACAGGGGATCAGTAGTTTACACGGGTCTCATTGTTCCTGTATTTAGTGGTAGTATGCACTACATGTCACTTAAAAGGATTTTCATTTCTTTTTTTAATAATATTTTGCACACTTATATATATTAAGAGAAGAAACAATTACCAAAAAGCTTGCCTTGAACTCAAATATCGTTAATCAACAATAAGGTATCCCAAATCACGTGATCAAAATGTTGATCACGTGATTTGGGATCCACTGTACTCGCGGATTCGTTGTGAATTTCGGTGTGCCGACGAATTCTTTTTGATTTGTTCTACATAAGCTTGTTTGTTTCCCATAAAAAAGCAAACGTGTAAAGTTGCTGTGTGCATTTTTACGTCTTGATAAAGGTTTGTCACGTTTATTTCCATTCACTTTACCATCGCTTTGCCCGTTTTATTCGACACCCAAAAAACAGCACCAAAACAAAACGCAACCCACAACACACGCTATTTTCGAAACCTATGTCAGAAGTGCAACATGCTGCATGCTGTAAAAGAGAAAGAATGCCACACCACTTGATTTTAACTGTCATGGCTGAGCAATGTTTCGGAACTTGATTAATTATTTTATGCAGTAACATTATTTTAATCAGTTGCACTGAAAAGCTATAAAAAATATATTATGTTGTGATGTGCGATCACTGCCAGTGCCAATGCAGTCTCAGTGATCACTGATGGTACAGTACACTTCACACTGAAAAAAAATGCACAGCACAATGTAAACATGCATGGAAGTTCATGCAATGCTTTGTTTAAAATTAAACCCCATCTTGCTAGCAGTAGCCTACTGCACAAAAGAGATCTTATATTGCTGCTGTGTTATTTGCAGTTTGTCTGCTTATAGACATTTGCAGTTCGCTGCAAGGATTCTTTGCAGCTGACATTAGCACTGACATATATTTTGGGATTAAAACGAGAAAGAAAATGACACAGAGATGATTTAATAAATCAGTCAGTCAAGTGATCAAATGAATGAGATAAATATGTTTTATGATGAACAGCTAGTTAGGGAGGGGGGGGGGGGGTGGTCGTGGGGGGGGGGGGGGGGAGGGAGGCACATACTTTATAATGTACACCTACTATTTCTTTCAGTGTTTCCATTACCCACTCATAACACCATTGGGCTCGATGAGTTCTCATGTTTTAGTTGAGTGGATTTCAAAATACATGTACTTGCTGCTGTTACATTATCTTCTTACTGGTTTTGATATTTTGCTGTAAGATTTACAGTCCCATACTTTAAGCCTGTTCCGCCTAACGCACATGGAGGTTGATATGTGTGTGTAGGTAGCGTTTTGTTTGAGGTGGCAGTTTTGGCCTCACCTTTAAGTTTGGTGCCCCTGTGCATGTGGCCACCAGTACTATTTACAGAATTAATCAGTTCAGGCTAGTTCATGGTATCACTTATCAATGTGAACTGGGCAGCCTGTTGTTTGAAGTGATCAGTGGTGGCATCATCCATGATCATGTATGTGTGCATTTGGCCACATGGTACTGTTTACAAAGGTGCTGTTTACAGAACTAGTGGCTGAGTATGCATATCATTAGTACTGTTATTGTTATCAGGTGTGGCCTTATCTCAAAGTTTTGGTGTCCCTGTGCATGAGGCCAACAGTACTTTTCACAGAACTGATGCCACTGGTACTGTTAATAAAGGTGCTGTTTACAGAACTAGTGGCTGAGTATATGCATATTATTAGTACTGTTATTGTTATCAGGTGTGGCCTTAGCTTATCTCTAAGTTTTGGTGTCCCTGTGCATGAGGCCAACAGTACTTTTCACAGAACTGATGGCTGCATGTTTAGTGTGGTTAGCTGTACACATGAGATTTGTAGGTGGGAAGCTAAAATGCAGGCAGTCAATACAAGCCACTTTCTTAACCTCAAGTCTCTATAATAAAATATAGGTTTTACAGTCCACTAATCCATCAGTATACAATTGTGCATGTCTTTTGTGGGTGTTCTGTGGTTTTGTGTGTGTATGTGGGGTGGGGTTGAAAGTGGGGCGGTATGGCACCTATTACCGTGTATGTGTATGTACAAAACTTACATTACAAACATAAATTAATAATTTAAATAAATAGTTATTTGGGTTTTAACGCCGCGCAGGCGACTACGGCCATCTCACGGCAGTTAAATAAATAAGATAAAGTAGACTATGGCCATCTCACGGCAGTTAAATAAATAAGATAAAGTAAGTCAAAGATACCTGGGACATATGAATGCTAAGTAAAGTATAGATTATGAACATGCACAGATGTACATTTTTTTGGTGGGTGTTCTGTGGTTTTGTGTGTGTAACTGGATTGGGGTTGGATGCAAGCGGTACGGCACCAATGACCATGTACGTGTATAAGACATAAGACATTTATTCACCAAGTAAAAGTTAAAGGATTTTTGTGTGACATGGCGACAGTAAAATACATCCTCACTTGTAGGGCATTCATCATGTCATACACTCAGTTAGCTATCATCCTATATACAGCATTAAAAGATAGATAAACACAATATTAAACACAAATCAGTCATATGTCACAAATCATGGAATCATGTTGTTGCATGGATGGTGATGTACTGAGGACAGCTTCTGGAAAGAAACTGCATCTGAACTGAGAGGTGCTGGCTTTAAAAGCACAGAACCGCCGGCCAGAGGGCAGAAGCTCGAAGAGATGATTGGCTGGGTGTGACAGATCTGACCGAATAGTACTGGTGGCTACATGCACAGGGGCACCATGGTGTACGTTCTTAAACTGTATGCTGCTGTGCATGTACAAAACCTACATTACAAACAAAATAAATAAATAAATAATTTAAATAAATAAGATAAAGTAAGTCTAAGGTACCTGGGACATATGCATGCTAGGTAAAAGATAGATTAAAATTATGAACATACACAGATGTGCATGTCCTTTGGTAGGTGTTATGCGGTTTTATTTGTGTATTTAGGTAGGGGTTGGGAGCAGGCGGTATGGCACCTAATACCATCTATATATGTTTATATTTTCTTCTTGTATGCTGATGTGCATGTACAAAACCTGCATTACAAACAAACAAAATAAATAAATGATTTAAATAAATAGTTATTTGGGTTTAATGCCACACAGGCGACTAATGCCATCTCATGGCGGTTAAATAAATAAGATAAAGTCAGTCAAGATACCTGGGCCATATGAATGCTAAGTAAAGGATAGATTATGAACATGCACAGATGCACATGTCTTTTGGTGGGTGTTCTGTGGTTGTGGAGTGGGGTTGGGAGTGGGCAGTATTACCATGTATGTGTATGAGAACATCAGTATATGTACAAAACCTACTTTTCCAACAAATAAAACTAAATAATAAATTTAAATAACTAGGACATATGAATACCAAGTAGAGGATATATTATGAACATGCACAGACGTGCATGTCCTTTAATGGGTGTTCTGTGGTTTTGTATGTGGGGAGGGGAGCGGGTGGTATGCACCTATTACCACATCTGTGTACATGTTATGTTCACATCATTATTACCATATATGTGTACATGTATGTTCTCATCTTGTATGCTGATGCCCCCCACCCAGGTCTGCCCTGGGGGACTTGGGTGGGGTTAACTACTTTTTAGTTCCCAGGGTCACCCTGGTCAGCCCCACAGGGTGGGTTTCCCCTCTATTCTGGGGCATGTTTTTCTGTCTACCCTTGGTACATTCATCTGTATTTTCCTTTTTTAAACTCTCCCTACTGTCCACACTGCCTGTAGATCTTGATATTGGATGTGTTTTGCTAAATGGTCTGGTTAGGTTTATTTAGTGTATTAGACCGGCTGGCAACATATTCAATATTCTGTTTAGTTGGGTTTTTTTTTACAAGCTGTGCAGGCACGTCCTGAGAAAGTCTTGTTGCTGTCGGGACATTAAGCAATCAATCATTGTATGCTGATGTCATTGTATGCTAATGTGTATTTAATACATCACAAACAAACAAACAAATAAAAAATAAATAAAATAATAAAATAATAAATAAAATAAGTCGGAGATACCTGGGACCTATGAATATGCATGCTAAGTAAAGGATAGATTATGAACATGCACAGATGTATGCATATATTGAAAACAAATTTCCTCTCCTTGGTGGCCGCTACCATACCTCTAGTGATCATGTGCATCAAGGAATTCCTTCCATCCATATTAAAAGGATAAATAATAAACAAATAAAAATAAATGAATCAATGATAAATAAATAAATCATGTAATATAATGGAGAGGGCTACTATCTGTATTGTGTCTCATGCAGTCCCGATAAAGCTTGATAATAAGAGTTCTTGTGAGTACTTGAGTGCGGATTGGTTGAATGTTTTGCAAAAACTAAATTTTTTTTATATTTAGGTGTTTAGCTGAACATGATGATTTAGATGGAAACGGTTCGGAGATGGATTTCACTCTACCTGGCTTGTGCCTAAGACCAGTCGGATAAAGTGTGCTTGACCAGTTAAAAATCCCATCGCCACTAATTAAAAAAAAGAGCAGACCTACACTTAGAGCTGTTAGGCTGGAAAACAGATGAACCGCATGTTGTATCCGGACAAAAAGTCTTCAGAATGTTGAAGATGATCGGCAGACACAATGCACAATGGGAAAGGCTGTTTTCAAGACCAGGAAAAATAACGTATCTGACGTTGATAAGATGTAGTTCAAAGTTCAAATCGAAAATAATCTCTGTTTCACTTCAGGAGCAAAGTAAAGCTGCATCAACCGTGCGCATCTGATTGACTTCTTTCGAAGGCATCTCGCTGACCGCCATTTTGAAACTAGCGACGCGAGTATGCTTACTGCATTAAAAATATTACTTTTAAACTTATTGTATCGTAAATATGTATGCAAGTTTACTTGCTCATGATTTTAATTTACTCACTGGAATAAACTTGTAACGTATATGCTTAGAATTTTCAATGTTATGCACAAAAAAATGTCTTGCAACTTATCCGGGCCGTGTACGAGGACTGGTTCCCTCACATCGAAAAATAGCTTTCGAAAAACACTTCTACAAAAATGTCTCCATCATAAGGACAAATATTGTTGCCATGCATAAACCATATGGCATAAGTACTTTCGTTTCGTACCTGCAAACCATTGTTACTCTTTTGACGAATTACTTACCTCTGCAGAAATTGCGTAAGCTGCTAGACTAGCAGCGGGGGAGGTGTAGCAAGATTTAGGAGGTCGGTGGTCCACGACTTGGTCCAGCAGAATGGGGCCACCAGGAACAGGACCACGTTGCACCCTCTGAGCATGAGTAGGACTTTGGGGACTAGCATTGTCGGCAGGTAGGCGTACGCGACCAGGCCGTCCCACAAGATGTAGAGAGCATCGACTGCCCAGGCAAGCGGGTCTGGAAATGGGGAGATGAAGAGAGGAAGCTGGCGATTCCACCTCGTCACGAATAGGTCGATCATAGGGGTCTCCCATTCTGTGCTGATCATCCGAAAGATGTCCGGACAGAGTGCCCACTCGGTGCGGAGAAGTTGGCCGCGTCGCGAGAGGGAGTCGGCTAGAACATTCAGATGTCCCGGGATGTGTCGTGCGCGGAGAGTGATGTCTCGATCCTCGCACCATCGGAGCACCTGGTAGAGGAGGATGCAGAGGGAGGGGGAGCGTGTCCCACCCTGCTTCTGGATGTAAGCGACTACTGTTGAGTTGTCTGAGAGGACTAGAAGCTCCTGGTGTCGCAGACGAGATTCCCACACAACGAGGGTTTGCCAGACCGCCTTCAGCTTTAACCAGTTGATGTGTCGGGCCACTAGATCCGGGGGCCAAACGCCGGAGGCTGTGGAGAACGTCGGTAGCAGCTGTGCACCCCAGCCGGAGAGACGCATTGACGCAGAGGGACAGCTGGGGTGGAGGCGAGTAAAGGGGACGCCTGTCGCGAACCAGCCTGGGTCCACCCAGCGAAGTAGGTGAGGACGAAGCATCGGCAGTGCCGGAACCTGAGTCTCGAGGTCGTCCTTCGAGGGTCTCCAGTGAAGAAGCAAGTGCAGCTGAAGCGGGCGGCAGTAGAGACGTCCTAGGGGAAGCAGATCCGCTGCCGCACTCATCAGGCCCAGAAGATGAAGCCACCATCTGGCGGGGATCGCCTTCTCTTGATACACCTGCTGTGCTAAGGTTGCCAACTTCTGAATCCGCTGTTCCGGCAGCCGGACGTCATTGCTGTCGGTGTGAAACTCCATCCCTGGGTGAACAAAGCGGCGAGACGACGTGAGGTCAGACTTGCCTGCGTTGACCAGGAAGCTGAGCCTGTCGAGTAGATGTAGAAGCGCATCTCGGTCTTTCTCCAAGGATTTCTCCACCTGATTCCACAAGAGAAGATCGTCCAGGTAGTTTGACGTGGGGCTCGAAGATGTCCGCCTGGTGCTGGCTACCACAGAGTCCATGATGTGGGTGAAAACACAGGGGCTGAGATTGAGGCCGAAGGGCAGCGCGTGAAACTGGTAGACCACACAGTCGAAGGCAAAGCATAGACAACGTCTGGCGGTGGGGTGCATGGGGATGTGCAGATACGCATCCGACAGGTCTAAGCTGGCTTCAAAGTCCATAGGCTGCACTGTGGCTCGAAGGGCTCGGGCGGTCTCCATGCGAAAAGGACGGGGCAATGATGAACTTGTTCAACGCGGAGAGGTCGATGACAGGACGCCACTTGCCGCCCGGCTTGGGCACCACAAAGAGGCGGCTGTAGAATGCTGGGGAGTCGTGCCGTGCCACCACCTCCGTGGCGGCCTTCCGAATCAAGGCGGCTACTTCGCTGTGCAGGGTGTCAGCTCTGAGCTGGTCCGTCGGTACCGAGGTCCACACGGGCGAGTGGCGCAGGGGGGGGCGGAGACCGAAAGGAGATCTGCAGGCCCTGCGAAGCGCAAGCTTCCCGCCGACAGGAGACCCAAAGGTGGTCAGCGGGGGCCGAAAAGGGAGGCAGTCAGGGGGCGCCGCCTCGCCTGGGGCGACGGGCAGGCCTGGGCCAGTTTCGGGCGGGAGCGGGGGCGGAGTTGGGGAGCATGCGGGGGCGACGAAAGGCCGGGGCTCAGGGGGGGCAGACGACCACCTCTGGTGAGGGGGCAAGCGGCGGGTCTAACGGACCGCAGGGCGCGACCCATGGCCTTGCGGGCTGCTTGAAAGCTGTCTGGACTGGTATGGCTGGACCAAATGTCCTTGTTAGCGTCCTTGACTGCCTGCCAAGTCGGGCCGAACACGAGTTCTCGACTGAACGGAGCCTGCCAAAGCTGGTTCTTCAGATCGTTAGGAAGAGCGCAGGAGCATAGAAGGGCATCCCGGCGCATCAAGTCGCAGTTAGCGGCCGCTACCATGGCGTTGACGGAGGTGTTGTATGCCGCGCGGTTACCTGAGACTGCCAAAGCTAGTATGTCTCCCAACAGCTGCGTGATCGACGGGTGCCAAGCGTCCTCGACGCGACGAACAATGACTTGCGTCACCAGGTCCAGGAATCCCGCTGAGGCCAGGGCATTGCAAATGAGGGTGGCTGTCCGGTCCACGCCGGGGAGGAGATTACGTGAGTGAGAGGTACCTGCCAAGGAAAAAGCCAGGGGATCCACTTTCAGAAGTGAGCAGGCGAAGCTCTGTGAGTGACCAGCGTACCAGCTCTGACAAAAGGAGATGTCCAAGTCTGCCGGCCACCTGGCGTCAGAGAAGAAACCCGCATCACCCAAGGAGCCGTGCAGGAGATGAGCGGAGAACACGTTGCGCAGGTCCCAGAATCCAGGAGGATGGGGGAGAAACTTGAAACGCTTGTTCTGTCGCTCTGCGTCCACGAAGGCCGACGCTTACCTCTTGAGAGGGGGGGGAGGGTGGGCAGTCTTCTGCGGGGAGAAAATCTGCAATGAGACACGCCACCTCGTCCAGGGACCTGAGAGTCTCCAACCTATGGCCCAGGGTAGCCAGCTGCAAATCTATATCATCCAGGGAGCGTGAGCGTCTGGACGGAGTGGGGCTGTCATCCCGGAGAAGTGCCGACACCGAGTCTTCCGGGGCCAAACTGAGGGCGTCATCCTTTAACCACGCAGACCAATTCTGCTCTATGTCAGTGAGTAGGAGTCTCGTTAGCGTTGTCCCATCTAGTGGTCGTCGTGCTGGGGGGTGTCTTTCTCACCTGGGAGCGGTGACGCAAGGCGTACACCGAAGAAGAGTCCCGTGAGGTCTTCCGCGAAGAGACCGTACTGCGATGTACTGGAGGTCACGCGGAGAGCGGCTGCGATGGGGGGAACATGATCGCCTGGAGCGGGAGTGACGCCAAGGCTGGTGTCTAGCCGGGGAAGCCAAACGTCTAGGTCGTCGTGACGAGGAGCGCCTGCCAAGCGAGGAGTCAGTCCCATCTTTGAAGGATGCACCATGGCTGGACGATCAACGTCATGCCTGGAGGTAGGTCGAGAGTGTCGGCTTGCATCTGAGACGCGGGAAGCAGTCCGCCGGCGAGTCGACCTGTCCCGTGAGCGCGAACGACGTCGAGATACGGAAGTCTGCTCGGTTCGACTATCAGTCAATGGCCTGTCCGCACCGGAGGGTAGACGGGGTGTGTCATCTCGTCGCGAGCCCGTCTCGTTCCTTTTACTTCTCTCCGACGAGCTTGTAAAGGGGCGCCTAACATCTGCGCTGGACTCGTGTTGAGGTATTGGAGGGCTGTACTTCTGAAGCCGCCGCCGAGCTCCTAGCCGAGGTGCGGGTCATGCATGCATGTTGCGGGCCAGACTTATACTGGATCCTCTCAGTACTTAATGAGTGGGCGTGCAAAACGTCCGTAGTTCTCGGGTCGGTAGAGACTGGTCTATCCCTTGCCATCCGAGGCTCCACAGCCGAGTAAACACATCTTGGCCCATCTGTGGAAGCTGCCGGGGCGGGTGCTTGCTTCAGGGGCTGGTGTCGGCCGTTGACGGCGGTAGAAACCCCACAGCTGGGACCACTTCTCTTCCAGACAGGGGGGCGCAGACCAGGCATGGGTGAGTGGAGGCACAGCCGGAGCAGGGTAGGCGTACGGCATTCTCGTCACTAGGCTACTGAAAGTCCCCACATCGCGTGCAGGTGCGGACCTGAAGACTGCAACACATAGCCAACAATGAAAGGCGAGCGAGCATGGCCCCCATGGGCCTGCAAACAAGCATCCGCACGCGAGGAGTATGAAATGAAGCCAAGTGCACAGCGTATGCCGACGCCCGGCGCTCCTTCCTCTTCCCATGAGCGCCGGTCGTGGGCAATAACCGAGGTTTTACCTTGCCATAGCGGAGAAGTCAGCGAACCAACGAAGGTCGAAGAGACCAACCAAGTGACAGCGGCGACACCCAGCACCAAACAGCCGGTCGAGACCCCACCAAGTCCGCCACAGGCCTCAGCCACAACCATAGTGCGGCAGCGCTGGCAGAACGTACAACAAACCAAGGGAATACTCAGCGCTAGACAGACGAACAGTTAAGCCCTGCCCAGCCTATCAGGCACCAATCGCCAGCCACAGAGACATACGCAGGTATAGAATAGACGACATTGCAGGTTCAACAAGCACAGGCTCTTAACCCATGTCTCGCCCGGGACTTAGGAGTAGGCAGGGAACATCCACACAAACACAAGGGCTACTCATGGCGGTAAATACCCTAATCCCACAGGATACAGGACTGTACCAACGTACGATACAATTGCCACGAGAGACCACAACCAGTAGCTAGTCACGCAGAGAACAGTCGAAGGAGAGTACCACAGTACACAAGCAGTGATCCCTGCCCCGCCTATAAGCACCCAATCGCCAGCCCAAAGAGAAGTACGGTAAGGTAGACACAATGCATCTCACATGTGCATCAGTCTCTTATATAACCCATGTCTTCTAGGACTGGAAGTCCGGCAGGGGAACATGACACACGAACACGAAGGTGCTTACTCGAAGGGAGGCTACTACACATGAAGGTGCTTGCTCTATGGCTAGGTTATAGCTCCCCTTGTTACCTCCCTTACCATGTAGGTACACAACAATTTTGGATGACATTAGTCTAGCTAAGACACTAATCCTAACAGTAATGTCATCAGTAATGTCATCAGTAATGTGTTTTGAGGAAACAAATGCTATGTCAAAGTCCATTTTTCAAGTGTTTTGATTTTTCGGCCACTGCCAAAACAAGGTCTAGCGTCGGAGAGGTCTTTTGTGTCAGGTTAAAAGTCCCAAACAAAAAGTTGGACCCCCTCCCCCCTAAGTAACTGATCTGCCCCTGACATTTATTGTTTTGCTGTCGGTTGCATATTATATCATGATGAGTCCTGCAAGAATCATAGTGACAAAACATGCTACCGACAACCAAAAGGGTCAGGTCAAAGGGAAGACTATGAGAGGGCAGTGAATACAAGCAGGTGTGCAATCAAGCAATCAATGCAAGGACAGCATGTGCAATCTGCTTGCACTGCAGTCTTTCTTCACTTCAGAATTATTTAATAAGTGGCTAAGTCTTTAACTCACTTTTTTTCACCTACAGTGTAATTTTGACTTTGGAATAAATAATAATAATAATTTATCAAACCATAATATGAATGCACACTTCTTTAACACTTAACCTGTTCAGTGCTGAGAAAACCAGAACACCACTCGACTGCAAGAAGTATAGATCCTCATGAGGATCTACACCTTTTGCTGAAACCACTTTGAAACATGTTCCAAGGAAAGCTATTTTGTTGTCTGAATTAAGGAAGATTTCAGAAACAGTCAGCATCAAGTGGTACTGAATGGGTTGAAATGAACTAGCAAAGTCACACACCCTTTTGGAACTATGGACATGCTGGCATTATAGCAGACTTGATATACTGTCAAACCTGTTAAAGGTGACCACCCAAGGGACTTTTAAAAAGTGGTCACTTTAGACAGGTGGTTTTCCATACACAGGGTCAGAAGAAGACCACGGGACCAAACCAGGTGGTCCGTTTAAGCATGTGACTACCTGTACATGTATGTGTGCGCATGGCAATGTTGCTGATGAGCATTTCAATCTCAATTCACCCCTTCACTGCTGAGAAAACTGAACACCACCCAACTGCAAGAGGCACAGAACCACATGATGCCCGCAGTGGCGGGGGCTCATGAGGTTCTATACCTCTTGCTGACTGTTCATATCTGTGTTACTCAGACATGTTTTGCACTGGTTTCAGAGATCTCATTCATGGCCATGGACAGTGATGGGCGACACATGGAAAAGGTCAGACTTACACATCATAAGAGTTTGGGTAGCCAGGAGAGTACAGGTACTTGGGTTCTGCATCCACCGACAGGTTAACTTCACCGCCATCGCAAAATTTGCCCGCTGGACACACACACAAACGCAAGTCATCACCCTAGAGCTTTAGTGATGCAGTGGTGGTGCAGAAGTGACATGACAAAAAAACAAAAAAAAGCATCACGTGTTTTCATAATAGCAGCACAAATTGCGGAATCGATCTCCTATTTAGCCCTCTTAGCCCCAAGGTCTGATTCCTCAAATTTTAGAGGTATTGCGTAACAACTATGTATCAGTTGTAGAAGATGGATTAATCATGATAATTGAAGGGTAGTGCCAGATGAGCTGGGCACCTTCAGGAACAAGCTCATCTGGCACTACCCTTAAATTATCATGATCAATCCATCTCCTGCTACAGGGTCCTGGGGCTAAATGGGTTAAATAGTTTATAACTGTTAAAAAGATTTGTCACGTACTGAGAAGCCATGCTAACTTTACTGAGGAATCACCATTTTTCCTGACAAGGGACGGTAAAATTTTGTTTCACCACTGTCACCTGCCACTCCACTTTTGTGCCTGTCATGTTACAGATATTGAAAAACTCATTCTTTATTTTTAAGTTCTTGATTTGTGTCGTTGTCACCAGTGCTTTCGCTCCACTGTCACATTACTGTATGGAAACATGCCTTAAAAAGTAATGAACTGTAATCCCATTGAGCATCCAGAGATGATTAACCAACCTAAAAAGCAGAAACAAATACATGTACAGCAAAACAAACAACCCCCCCTCCCCCCCCCCAAAAAAAAAAAAAAAAAAAAAAAAAGTTAAGTTAACCCTTTGGGTGTCAGCAGTGCTTTTTTTTTTTTTTAAGATGATTTTAAACACCGTCTTAAAACCCATCTTTCCCCATCTTGATTATCAGTGTTCATGTATTTAGTCATTTTCCGTTCATTTGTATAATTGTACATGTGGTTTTGGTTTTGTCACTTTTTTTCTTGTTCGTATGTACGGCGCCTATAGCAACTTACCATGTATAGGCGCCTTATAAATCCTCTTTATTATTATCATGATTCCTGGAGGAATCATCATGACAAAAAGTACTGACAGCCTGGGTTTAAAAGATCATGATTTAGAATCTTCAGTTGTATGAATAAAAGCAGACTGATGGACCTTGACAGTTTGACTGCAGTGCAGATGGCTTGCTGTCTTCTTGCAGGACAGTTTGTAAGGAAGGAGATAAGTAGTCCAAGGTATAATGTTAGATCTGATTTATCTCACACAATGTGAAGGAGATAAGTAGTCCAAAGTACAATGTTAGATCTGATTTATCTCACACAATGTGAAGGAGATAAGTAGTCCAAAGTACAATGTTAGATCTGATTTATCTCACACAATGTGAAGGAGATAAGTAGTCCAAAGTACAATGTTAGATCTGATTTATCTAAGTAGTCCAAAGTACAATGTTAGATCTGATTTATCTCACACAATGTGAAGGAGATAAGTAGTCCAAAGTACAATGTTAGATCTGATTTATCTCACACAATGTGAAGGAGATAAGTAGTCCAAAGTACAATGTTAGATCTGATTTATCTCACACAATGTGAAGGAGATAAGTAGTCCAAGGTATAATGTTAGATCTGATTTCTCACACAATGTGAAGGAGAGAAGTAGTCCAAAGTACAATGTTAGATCTGATTTATCTCACACAATGTGAAGGAGATAAGTAGTCCAAGGTATAATGTTAGATCTGATTTATCTCACACAATGAGAAGGAGCTAAACTAAAGTGCTACCGACAGCCAAAGGGTTAGTACTTGTGTATCGTTGAAGTAGTTGAGGCATCCTGGCATTATCTGTACACTTATATATAACTCAGTACTTCTGCATCCTGACAACAACTGTATTATACCACTTATATATAACAACTTAGTACTTCTGCTATCTAACCCCTTCCCTGTCAGGTGCTAGATTCACTGCCTTTAACACGTTCAGTGCTGAGAAACTAAACACCACCCAACTGCAAGAGGTATAGATCCTCTTGAGCCCCCGCAGTTGCGGGGGCTCATGAGGATCTATGCCTCTTGCTGATACCACTTTGAATCCATGTTCCTATGGGAAAGCTATGGCTCATGCTAAATTAATGAAGAGTGCAGAAACACAATCTGCATCAACTGGTGCTGAACAGTTAACCCCCATCTACTGAAGTCTAAGAAAATACGAATGAGACCAACATGAGGCACAATCCTCATGTGCCCCCCATACTTGCGAGGACTCAAGGGGAACTACACACATACATTAGGGTTCTGTTTGCTGTTGTGAAGGCTCACAGGAATCTACGCCTCTCGAATCTGGGTTCTGAAGGCTCACAGGGATCTACGATTTATTTTATTGTTCATTACTTTTTGTTTCAGTTTTAACCCCATCACTGCCAAGAAAAAATCAGCATGATCCGAATGCAAGAGACACAGATCCTTATGAGCCCCCACAACTGCAGAGGCTCATGAGGATCTGTGTCTCTTGCATCCATGTTCCTTGGACGGTTGTAGGCAGTTGTGAAGGCTCAGAAAGGGGCTAAGACTAAAAGTTAAAAACACAAACCAAGTGAGAAAGAAATGTTGAAGCCAGGTCCTCTTAGCCCCCTGACGTAGGTGAGTCGCATGAACTGACGGGTCTCCAGCACAGGGGCGTACGATCCTCCACACCACATGAGTGTGCTCTCCTCTGCTGAGCTGATTCCTACAGACAGGTTGAAAAAAAAGCATCAACTCACTGCCTTTTCATGAAATAAATGTCACCACAGAGTGTCAACAACTTACAACCTAAAAGTTCCGTCCCAACGCTTAAAACAGTATACAAAAGTCACCAAAATAATATTATATGTCATCAGCTTACTTTCTGTCTTAACCCTTTCAGCGCCAACGCCCACCCTACAGCAGGAGATTGACTGACCATGATAATTCATGGGTAGAGCCAGATTAGCTTAGCGCCTTCAGGCGCCAAACTACTCTGGCACAACCCATGAATTATCATGGTCAATCCAGCTCCTGCAAGTGGTACATAGTCGTTAAGTAACACTTCCAAAATTCGGGAAATGCACCTGTGGTGCTAAAAGGGTTAAAGCGATCTATGGTGGGCTTTGATTGCTAACCAAGACTTTTCTACCTTTTTTTCACAATGCATCCGAGTAGGCACGCAAAACATAGGTTTTTTTTTTACTGTCCCAGGTATGCATTGTGGAACTATCCTGCATACAAAGGGGTAGAAGAGCACAAAAGTATTTCATTTTACAACATTCAAGCTCCATAAGTTAACCCTTTTAGCCCTGAGACCCTGCAGCAGGAGATGGATTATAATGATAATTCAAGGGTAGTGCCAGATGAGCTTGGCGCCTGAAGGCGCCAAGCTCATCTGGCACTCCCCTTGAATTATCATGATCAATCCATCCCCTACAACAGGTACATAGTCGTTTAGTAACACTTCCAAAATTTGGGAAAAGCACCCGAGGGGGGAGGGGGGGGGGGGGCTAAAAGGGTTAAGTTGGCCCTTTTTATGCAGCATTGCTGTACTAACTGTACTAACAACACTTATACTGGAGATATTACGAACTCTTGTTTACTGCCTGGAGCAAGTTGCTACCCTTTGGAGGCTGGTAGTGCTTTTTGTCATTATGATTCCTGCAGGAATTATGGTGGCAAAAAGTGTTGCTGTCAGTAGAGAATCTGTCCTGCAGGGATCATTGCAACAGCCCCCCCCCCCCCCCCCCCCCCCCCCCACCCCCTGAAAAAAAAGGTTCAAGTATGGTGCCTGAATAGCGTGGTGCCTCTAGTTCGTAAGGTATTCTGGCAACACCCATGGTGTAACATGACCCATCACTGTTGTAGCTGTTACAGCTATACTGATGAGCAAAAGAAATGCGACATTTTTGTCGCATTCTTTAGCTCGTCAGTATACACTTATGTCTACAAAATAAATAAACAATGACTAATGGGAAATGCCATGCCAGTACCAAAGACAATTTTGAGATGTTCCTGAGTTGGATCACAGGGGTCCTGGCCAGCCAGCTTGAAGTTAATGACATTCAGGCGCAGTATGGTAAACCTGGAGTCATTACTCTCAGTGTGGCTCACCTGTACGCTGCATTCTGCATCTCTGAATATCAAACACACAACAATATCCCACTTAGCCCCAACACCCTACAGCAGGAGATGGATTGACTATGATAATTCAAGGGTAGTGCCAGATGAGCTTGGCGCCTTCAGGCACCATGCTCATCTGGCACTACCCTTGAATTATTATGGTCAATCATCTCCTGTAACTGATACATAGTCTTCAGGTGACACCTCCACAATTTGGAAAATGCGGCCTTGGGGTTAAACGGGAGATACAAGTCAGCCTCAGTATGTGGCTCTATGTACACAGGATCTGTATGTCAATCACACAGAAAAATATCCCAGTGTGTAAAAGCCCATCAGGCCACTGTTGGCCCTTGCATAGCTGAGCGTGGGCCAACGGTAGCTGATGTCAGCCAATAACCCTGTGTACATTGGGATCAGCCCGAGGAATTCACTGTAAGTGGGAGCCATAACGTCAGAATGTGTAATACTCATGCCCATGCTAACCCAGTCCCTTTAGCTGTCGGTAGAGGTTGTTGTTGCAATGATTTCTGCAGGCATCAGCATGACGAAAACCACTACCAACAGCCAAAGGGTCAACCTGGTGTTGAATAGATGGTTTTGTGTAGCAAAAACCATACAGAAAATGAAAGGTCCTCAAACCCATATCAGCCATAACCCTTTTAGCCCCGAGGCCCTACAGCAGGAGATGGATTGACCATGATAATTCAAGGGTAGTGCCAGATTAGTGTGGCACCTAAAGCGCCAAGCAAATCTGGCACTACCCTTGAATTATCATGGTCAATCCACCTCCTGCAGCTGGTACATAGTCTTTAAGTAACACTTCCAAATTTTGGGAAATGCACCCATGGTGCTAAAAGGGTTAACCCTTTTCATCCTGATACAATGTTGCCTGAAATAAATTTGATGATGATAGTTGAAGGGTGGCGCCAGAATAGCTTGGCATCTGAGTCGCCAAACTATTCTGCACCACCCTTGAACTAAAATGGTTGCTCTACCTTGTGATCTGTATTGTAGACTTCATAGGACAATAAGCAATTTTAAAAATATCGGCCTCAGGATCTTATGGGTTAACACATGGTTCTGAGCAGTCCAAGTTAGGTCGGTTTTAGCCATGGCACCTTTTCTACTCTGTGAAGGCAAAGACAGTAAGTCCTTTTTTTGTGAAAAGTGAGAGTGTCATTGAAATACAATGACAAGAAAGGCAAAGCCATTATGGCTCACGTGTATGACCGATTTACATATGTGTGACCTTTGTGACAAGGGCCGGCTTTTGCAGCAGCAAAATCCATGTTTTCTGAAAATGTAAGCATTTTTCACACATCTGTCAACCCCCCATGACCCTTGACCTTTGTGATGAGTCGAATAAATTAGTATGCATAGGAAGGTTTTATCATCAGCTATCTTTGTACCAAATTTTGTTGAAAAATTTGCAAAAATTTGGGAATACCTACAATTTTATAAAAAAAAAATCTGCATTTTACACACATCTACCAGCCTGTTGGGACCCTTGACCTTTCAAGGGGTCGTCCAAATTAGTATGCATAGATAGGTCTTACCATCAGGTATCTCTGTACCAAATTTGGGTTTTAAGTTGTGAATAGTATTTGAGAAAAAACATCTTTTGTCAAAATATGGCTATTTTAGACCTATTTCCTGAGCTCTCGTAACCCTTGACCTTTCCGAGGTATCAACCAAATTAGTGTGCATAGAAAGGTCTTACCATCAGGTATCCCTGCAGCAAGTTTGGGTTTAAAGTTGTGAATAGTATTTGAGAAAAAACATCTTTTGTCAAAATATGGCTATTTTGGACCCATCTCCTGAGCCCTTGTGACCCTTGACCTTTCTGAGGGGGTCATCCAAATTAGTATGCATAGATAGGTCTTACCATCAGGTATCTCTGTACCAAGTTTGGGTTTGAAGTTGTGAATAGTATTTGAGAAAAAACATCTTTTGTCAAAATATGGCTATTTTTCAACTATTTCCTGAGCTCTTGTGACCCTTGACCTTTCCAAGGGATCAACCAAATTAGCGTGTATAGATAGGTCTTACTATCAGGTATCTTTGTACCAAGTTTGGGTTTGAAGTTGTGAATAGTATTTGAGAAAAAATAAATTATGTCAAAATATAGGGTTTTTAAAAAAAACTATTTCCTGATCCCCTGTGACCTTGACCTTTGTAAGAGGTCACTCAAATTGGTATGTTTAGAAAGGTATTACCACAAAGTATACTTGGGCCAAGTTTGAAGAATGTGGCTTGAATAGACTCCGAGCAAATGCCAATGTTAAAGTTTACCATGGACGACGGCGGGTGGCCCGACGACAGACGGACGACCACTGGCCCAAAACATACTCACTTTTGCTTCGCACCTGAGCCAAAAATCTTCTTTTCACAATGGACTTATTGTCTTTTGCCGTCCTAAGGCAACTTTACTCACAGGGTATCCATTACCGGCTTTCTGTTAACACGTTTCATCCTGATACACCCATTACTTATGCCTGTCACCCCTCCCAGGGTATAGGCCGTCGACAAGAGACCTCCAGCGACTCCTGTCCTGTGCTTCTCCTTCGATTTTACTCCAGGTGGTTCCCAGTCTCTTGATGTCTGCTTGGAGGTCTCGACGCCAGGTGTTTCTCGGCCTGCCTCTTTTCCTCTTTCCCTGGGGGTTCCATGACAATGCCTGCCTAGTGATACTGGAAGCTGGCTTTCTCAGACTGTGACCAATCCATCCCTATCTTCTTCGCCCAATTTCATTCTCTGCTGTTATCTGCTCTGTTCTCTCCCAGAGTCTGACGTTGCTGATCTTCTCTGGCCAGTGGATTTTCAAAATTCTTCTATGGCAACTGTTTATGAAGATCTGTACTCTATTGACTGTGGTTTTTGTCAATCTCCAAGTCTCTGCTCCATATAGGAGAACTGCTTTTACGTTGGAGTTGAAAATCCGGACTTTGGTGTGTTGTGACAGCTCTTTGGAATTCCACACTTTTTTCAATTGGAGAAAGGCTGCTCTGGCTTTACCGATTCGTGCTCTGACATCTGCATCAGTGCCGCCTTTTTTGTCTATGATGCTCCTGAGATAGGTGAAGGACTCCACCTCCTCCAACGGGGTGCCAGCAAGCAAGACTGGTTCTTCCTTGATTGTGTTCAGATGCACCCATTGCTTGAAATAAATTTGACTGATAGTTCAAGTGTGGTGCCAGAATAGCTTGGCGCCTCAGGTGCCAAGTTATTCTGGCACCACACTTGAACTAAAACAGTTGATCTATCTCCTAATCTGTAATGTACTGTAGCCATCACAGGACAATGAGCAAATTTTACAAAATCAGCCTCAGGATGTAATGGGTTAAAGGAAAATTCTTCCTATTCGACGGACAAATTTTGACAGGGGCGGAAAAACGGAAACCCGTCTTTCATAAAATAACTTAGCCCAGCCATGTTTCAAGTACACGACAGACTGTAGAGTGCCTGGGACGGATTTTTTTGTCATGCTGTCTGTCCCCATGACCGACAATTTCAAATCCTAGTGGGAAGCATGATTACATAAGCTTAAGTTCTTTGCCTTCGAAGTTACATGAAACCCCTTTACAGGGGGTGGACATAGATCGTGTATAAGAAATTAATGTAAATTTAACGTCAAATAGCCCCAGCTGTCCAAGAAACATGGATACACTGTGGCATCAGCATGAGGCACAGATCCTCATGAGCCCCCGAAAGTGCAGGGGCTCATGAAGATCTATGTCTCTTGCAGTTGAATCATGTTCACCTTTTCTCACAAACCAGATAGGTGAGGCTAGCGCTGGCAGAACTGTACACAAACCAAGGAGAATTACTCAGCGCTGGACAGACAAACAGTTAGAGCCCCTGCCCCCGCCTATCAGGCACCCAATCGCCAGCCCACAGAGAAATACGCAGGTATAGAATAAGACGATCAACTGTATCCTCAAAAGAATGCATCAGGTCTCTTATATAACCCATGTCTTTCTCCGGAACTTAGGAAATAGGCAGGAGAAACATACATACACAAACACGAAGGTGCATTACTATATATACTTCCTAAGTTCCGGAGAAAGACATGGGTTATATAAGAGACCGGATGCATTCTTTTGAGGATGCAGATGATCGTCTTGGTCTATACCTGCGTATTTCTGTTGGCTGGCGATTGGGTGCCTGATAGGCGGGGGCAGGGGATCTAACTGTTTGTCTGTCCAGCACTGAGTAATTCCCCTTGGTTTGTGTACACCTTTTCTTAGCTGCGAAAGAGGTTAAAAGAAGTTGTGATCGCTGGCTGAGAAAAAGGGAAAACGTAAACGTTGTCTGTTGAATTGTGTATGCTAACACAGTTTTCCAGTGCGCAGGTCTGAGTTTACATTTGAAATAACATGCTTACCCCGTGTCTGCCTCTTTTGTAGGTGTTGTCAGGTAAGTGGTTCTGTACCTAGTCAACACAATATTCTGCACCCCAGCAGTACATATGGAATAAGCTGGAAAAACGAACAATAGCACATTATAAGCACATGCTACTCTGGCTACACTCCAGCAGCAAAACGTCTTCGGACCCACAACGGCTGCAGGGGGCCCGAGGACCTGGGTACTGTCACTGGTAAAACTGGCCTAGGAGGGTAGATCAACTGTTGTTGTTGTTGACATTTGAATTAATATTTTGTTCAATGCAAAATATATCCTAACAGGCGTCTATGTTTGCTGTTATAGGGAACAAGCCAGTATGTCCATTTTTAAGAAAAATTAGATTTTCATTGAATAACAAGGAAAATCTCACTTTTCTCCAAAATGGAAATAATGGCTTTTGCCATATAATGGCAGATAATTATGTACATGATAAGCATGTGTGTGTGTGTGTGTGTGTGTGTGTGTGTGCGTGTGCGTGTGTGTGTGTGTGCCAGCAAGAGCGTTCGAAGTGCCTAGAAGGCTATAGGGCCTAAGTTGGTTGTGGTTGGCCCGCACACAGCCTTGTACAGGCCACAGCAGCCGACATCCGTCAGTAACCAGTGTGAATCAGGTTTGTGTTTCAAACATGATCATTATATTACTCCACTTGACAATAAACTAGGAGCAAAAGGTCTTCAGGCTGACATCAGCCATAGCTGGCCTGTGCATAGATTTGTGCAATCTGATAATGGTTGGTGTTGACCTGAGGATCTTTTGCCTGATGGGTGCTGTTTCATTTATGGGGGTCACTTTGGTCCACAAGTAGTCTGTGTGTTCACTTTCACCATAGGAAACACACTGCCCAGGGATGGGCATAAAACAGGATACAGGTGATTACAATACTTCACTTCTTTACAACATGCAATTGAGTCATAACTATGCTGCACCCTGTATTAACCCTTCGACTGTCAGCAGCGCTTTTTGTCAAGGCGATTCCTGTCGGAATCACCTCGACAAAAAGTGATACCGACAATCAAAGGGTTACGGCATTGGTTGGTGTTTTCTGGTCTTATTAGTCTTTCAGGTCGCAAAAACATATCAGTGGCCAACTTCACCCCATACAGGCCAGCTGATGTAGGACCCTGATGTAGCCTGTAGGACCCCCCCCACCCCCCCCCCCACACACACACACACACACACACTTCTCCTCAGACAGTCCGAGTGACATACAGTGCACAAAGTAGCAGAGGACTTTAAATATTTACTAAATTACTATAAATTCCCAGAATGGGTATTATGTTTATGTTCGTGATTACCGGTTCTGGCTAGTTATGTCACTGACCTACATTTCGACCTAACGGGATTCTGATGTAACGCAATACATAATGATAAATGACAAATAATGATAAATTCCATCACAACCTTGATTTATTGTGTCATGGAGCTATGCTCTTATAGAAGGCATTTCAGATCTAAACATTTTGGGAGAAAATTTAATTTAAAGGGTCAGGTCCTGAAAGTATGCCTTCGGATACAGCTGCAGCGCAGATGGTGCTATGATTTTACAGTGACCGGCAGGATTAAAATTACATGTAGGTACTGTGTACACATATACACAAGCCAGTAGTTTATGCCTGAGAAGTTTTTCCAGATTTTATAGACCTGGAAATGTTGCATACAAAAATTTGGGTCAGTGGTATAGGGCGTTTGACATCGGAGCGCACGTTTTCACAGATTTCTCTGCAAAGAATCACTTTTCCATACCAATCTTAGAACAAATATCATTCAGTGACAGTTGACCTAATACGATTTACTGTTAAGAAACTTGAACAATGTTTTAGTTTTGCCGTACAGTCGTAAAAATTTGGAATTTTTTCATGAAATGACTGTTTTTACATCCCTAAATGTGCCCCAGATGTACTAAGCCCAGTATAGAAAGATCCATTTTCAAGTGAATTTGCCACGCTTTCAAACCTGAAACAGCACAGGCATACATGAAGTCTGCATGCTTGACCTCGATATTGAAATCAGCCGGGGCTCTATTTAGGATATTGAAAATGGCTTGCTCTCGTCTTTTCACCCAAATTTTACGACTGTACAGCAAAATCGACAAATCACAGAAGTTCAGTAAAATATTTCCATATTATGTCAATTGGCACTACATGATATTTGTTCTAAAGTGGTACAGGAAAATGTTTCTTTGCGGAGATATTTGGGAAAAAAATGCTGTGCGCTCGGATGTCAAATGACATATATATATATATATGTACTATATATATATATATATATATATATATATATATATATATATACAACTAATTACTGACATAACCCAAATTTTTTAGAAAATTTTAAAATCTGACAATTTGTAGTAATAATAAGACTGTAATGTCTCCCATGTTTTGTGAGCACTGTACATGTATGTCATGATGTGGGGGGGGGGGGGGGGGGGGGGGGGGGAGGGGGGGGGGGAAGTCCCTAAGTCAGCTCAAAAACTTTTTGTTCACTGAGAACATACTCTTGTCAGTAACAGCTAAATTAACCCAGATTTAGCCACAATGCACTACAGCAGGAGATGGATCGACCATGATATTATAATTCATGGGTAGAGCCAGATTATCTTGGCACTATCAGGTGCCAAGCTAGAGCCAGATTAGGTTGGCTCCAACAGGTGCTAAGCTAATCTGGCTCTAACCTTGAACTATCATGGTCGATCGGTCTCCTGAAACTGGGATAGGCGTAAGGTGACACCTCCGACATTTGGGAAATGTGGCCGCGGAGTTAAATGGGTTAATAAAAACAAAGATGATGTTCTTCATTCTGGTGTCTGCATGACAGTGCATTTTATATATATATGCTATGCACCGCACACCCCTCCCCAATTACTAATTAATTATTCATATATCGATCACTTTTCATGTTACAACTAAAATGGTTATGATCTGATCGTATTCAGCTGATGATCATTACTGGCATAAATAAACTCATAAATTGCTGCGGGTCCGTCCTGGTTTCAAAATCTTAAGTATAATGTAAACACAGAACACTTACCTTCACCAGGTGAGGCAACACAGGTGAGAAAGACAGCAGCCACTAGAACACTGATTACAGTAGATCTGTTCATGTTGACAATCTGGCGTTATGTAACAATCATCCTCGTTTTTATTTAGGTTTAGATTCGAACGGTATATCTTTAGTGTACCTCCAGCATATTTGTCCGAAATCAGATGCTTCTTTGATCGACTCTGGTCAGATGGGAATACCCGGAAGCTTGTTCGCAGCTGCTTCCGGTGACGTCACAAAAGCTATAGCCCCGCCCACCGCACTGCACCCGTGACTGCTGAACCTGTTGTCACGCCTGTTACTTGGTTTTCAGCCTGAGTACGAAGACAACACTTGCATTTACTATAACATTACACTGACACTTTGAATATATTGAAACGTCATTAATTTATTCAGCAGTTAGTTAACCGGCCCCTTTGACTACTACAACTGCTTGAAATAAAATTGACTATGACTCAGTGATAGTCCGGTGCCTCAGTGGCGGAATGGCTTGGCGCCGGCCTCAGTGACGCCCCCGGCGCAAAGCTATTCAGTCTGGCACCACCATTGAACTAAAATGAGTAGTTCATATATCTCCGCGGGAACGCTGAAGAAGAAGAAGAAAAAAAAGAAGAATATTTCTCCTTATGGTAACTCATGTAGCCTTCACAGGACTGACCGCAAAACTAACAACAGTCAACCTCAGGATGAAACGGTTTACTGAGTCAGTCAGTCACGACACTCCGCCAGTTCAGTGGAGAAAACACGATGATCGGTGGCGCAGGAAGATAGTTTTCATTGGACAGCCGACAGCAGCCATCCCAACCCTGTAAAAATCACAATCTTATGGCATGATATATAGTTTTGACGTCTTCAGATATTTTTTTCTACCTCGCCACCAAAAACACCCCCCCCCCCCCCCCCAAAAAAAAAAAAAAAAATAAATGAATTTACGATTCTTCAAGCCTGGGTGGATTTTCGCTGGGTAGATTCACGGCCGATAGACAAATTTACACCTAAATATGTTAACCCATTCAGTATCACTGTGATCCAGTACCCCAGTAGGAATGAGTCTTCGGCGCGGGCCGTTCGCAGGCAAACCGCTGCGGCCGTCGTAGGCCCCATGACCTTTGTTTACCTACTGGCCGCGTATGGTCCTCATCAGTGCGCTGGTGCTCTGGGCATTCCGCACCGCAATCTGCACCTGAAATGAGATCAGTCGCCGGCCATAGGCACAGGCACCTGACCAGTCAACGGCAGACAAGCGAGTGCTGCTCTGCCGCCTCAGTCACGGTCGCACGCACGGCACAAATACTCTTTAATCCGAGCACATTTAGCACTATTAGTAGCAGGAGATGGGTCGACCATGATAATTCAAGGCTAGTCAGTACCAGATTCGCTTGACGCGCGGCCATTCATAGGCGCCAAGCGAATCTGGCACTAGCCGCCTTGAATTATCATGGTCGGTCTATCCACAATTGATACAAGAAATCGGCAGGTGACACTAACCTCCAAACTTTGTGAATTGCGCCCTTTTGGTTATATGAGTTAATATATAAAGGTGTAACACACGTGCGACGGTACACTCACAAAAACCATGATCAACACTCACCCGGCGTCAGGCGCGTGTGTGTGACAAGTGACTTGAGTAAGGCATTGGGGGCGTTTCTTCAGTGAAATGTGATTGGCCATGTGGGCCTTGCAGCATCAGCAAAACTATACTGAGGAGCAAAAAGAATGCAACACTTTTAAAATCGCCTGAAACACTTATACTGGGGAGTAAAAGAAATGCGTCAGTTTTGGAATCATCGGAAACTGTTTCATACGATTCCAAAAATGCCGCATTTCTTCTGCTCCTCAATGTAAGTTCCAAATCACAGCTCTCTACCGGCACATAATTAACCCCTTCGGCGTAGTGGCGTGCAAAATAATTATCAGTTTTGTGGGAGAGGGTGGGGTTGGGGGTTGGGTGGGGCCTGGGGTGGGGTGGGGGGGGGGCCTAAGAAGGGGTGGAGTGGGGGGAGACGATTATCGTCCATCTTCGAAACAAATCAAGTATTACAAAAATAAAAAATTGCCAGAAGTTTTATCAACAGCGGAGCAGTATTTATCATGGCGTAGGGTGTGGATGGATAGACCATGATAATTCAAGGCTAGTGCCAGATTCTGGCACTAGCCTTGAATTATCATGGTCTACCTGTTGTAGTAGGGCTAATTGTGTTGTGTATGTGTCCCGTGCGTGCGACCGCGACCGCTTTTGCGTCAGGTTGAAACAAAAATGTTGGACGCCCCCCCCCCTCGATCTGGTAACTGATCCGCCCCTGAAGTTTGTTTGTTTGCATGTTTGTTTTGTGAATGTTTGGATACTTTTTTTTTAATTAGACCGCGCTTAACTAGGCCTAAGAAGGAAAGACACGTGATCACGTCCATTGGCCCGCTGGCCTAGCATTGTTCTTTGAGTAAACGTCGAGGCGTGGTATGGCTTTTCAGTCCTGATATTTACGCTACTGCTTGAAATTCATCTTTGTCTAAGAAGTATGATAGTTCAAGGGTGGTGCCAGAATAGTTCGGCGCCTGACGCGCCAAGCTATTCTGGCCACCCTTGAACTAAATGGTTGATCTATCTCCTAATCTATCATTGGACAACTGAGCAATTTAAAACTGAAAAATCAGCCTCAGGATGTAGTGGGTTAAGTTGGAGATCGGCAGCGCTCCTAGGGTGTGTACATCGGGTGTGAGTGTGGGGGTTGGGGGGGGGGAGAGAGGGAGGGGGGGTGAGGGGGTGGCCGGTGGGTGGGGAGGGGGGGGGGGTAGAGAGGGCGAAAAGGGCCGTGGCGGCAGGCCCGTTGACCACCGACAGTGGCGTAGGAAACGGGAAAACCGCAGAACACTGCCCCTCCCATGTCACAAGCCGGTAGTAGGAAATTCCACCACGGCCGTATTTCCAAATATTGGAGGTGTCACCCCTAATGACTATGTACCCATTGCAGGAGACCATGATAATTCAAGGATAGTGCCAGATTAGCTTGGTGCCATCAGGCGCCAAGCTAATCTGGCACTATCCTTGAATTATCATGGACGATGCACCTCCTGCTGTAGTGCTTCGGTTCTAAACGCGTCAAATAGGTGATCGATTACACAAAAAGATCATCCCGTGCCATGCCTGTGGAGAGAGGCAACCTTGTGCTTCCCGAGTGCGCTGGCACCCCAAGGCAGCCCCTCTTGTCTCCCATCCACTCCCTTCTTCTGACCGATCGATCCCTCCCGTTGTCTAGGCAACCGTTTCGATCTACGAGCAAGCGAGTCTCGGGTGTGTGTGTGTCGCAGCGGTGTACAGCAGTTCCCACGGTCAGCCCGGCCCCCCCGTCTGCTAGGGACACAGCTCTTCACGAGCCCCTGCAGCCTGTTATCACAGGGTACCTCAACCGAAGGAGCATATGTTCTAATCAGCATAGATTCTAATGAACACCTGCAGCCGCAGAGGCTCATGAGAATCTATGCTCACAGAGAGTCGTTGGAGCCAGGGGCTCTTGCTAGCGAAGGTTCTGGTTGTCATATTTATGATGAGATCTCAGATCCTCAGAGGGAGGAGGTGATGAGAGTTCTGGTGTGTGATTGTCCAACAGGAGCGAGTAGCACTGACTTAGCGAGACAAGGTAGTCGCATGCTGATATCCGTATAACCTCTTCCGAATGAGGAACAGAGACGTAAATTATTAGGACCAGCTAGTTGCGACCTCTAGTAAGGCACAGGCTGTTTTCACTAACACTGTCCAGTAAGCAAAGCTCCTCGGGCCGACGTCAGCCGTAGTCGGCCCGCGCACGGCTGTGCGCGGGCCAACGGCGGCCGAGGTCGGCCCGGTGACCTTTGTGTACTGGGAGACTGAGAACCCCTTCTCCTGCAGTTGACGCAGGCTGTTAGTTCAACGTCCAAGAGACGCGACCGTCACAGGAATATGGATACACAGTGGTGTCAGCGAGAGGCATCGATCCTCATGAGCCCTTCAGTCGTAAGGGACTCACGATAGGCAATGCCTCTTTCGGGCAGATGAGGCGGTCTTGTGGAGGGCCGGCATCGTCTTGCTTTGTGGCTGCTGGGGCTTATGAGATAATAATAATAATAATAATAATAATAATAATAATAATAATAATACCGTTATTATATAGGCGCTTTTTCTCAATTTTTGGACGAATCGATTCAAAGCGCCGCGAACTGAAACCCAACACGCACACTCACGTAACAGACACGGATTTACGCCATTTAAGACAAACACAGTACAATACAGACGAAGGGCCAGTTCAGCTACTGAAGTTACAGAGATTGATCGCTTGTATTTGAAATTTGTAAAGTGGCCTGAAACCGGTACCAAAGTGTGTGTGTGTGGGGGTGGGGGTGGGGTGGGGGTGGAAGAACCGGAGTACCCGGAGAAAGAACCCCCGACGGTCCGCCCGAATTAACAGTGACATTTACCAGAGGAGAAAAGTCCGACGCCGGAACCCGGTATCGAACCTCGAACCTTTGGCATTGGTGGCAGTCGCCTTAACCACTGCGCCACGCCCCGATTCTTTGCCTCATGGAGCCAAACTGATGGGGGCTGGCCAAGGGACTTTACGTATCGGCTGACCCTGTATGTCTCCACAGGCCGCCGTAAGATTCTACGCCTGTTGCAGATGGACATGACTTGCTGATCGAGGGTCTTACTAACACATTCGACACTTGCTGCATCCGGTCGCGTGGTTTAATCCATTTGATCCTGATACACTAATGCTTGAAACAAGTTTGACTATGATAGTTCAAAGGTGGTGCGAGAATAGCTTGAAGCCTCAGACGCCAAGCTATTCTGGCACCACCTTTGAACTGAAATGGTTGATCTGTCTCCATATATCTGTAATGTAGCCTGCATAGCACTATAAGCAATTTTTAAAAAATCAGCCTCCGGATGTAATGAGTTAAGCCGCGTATCCGGATGCGGCACGTCTCGAATGAGTTGAACAGTATAGACAAAAAAAAGTAGGGTGGGAGGGGGATGGGGCGGGGGTGGGGGTGGGGGTGGAGAGTTATGACAACCCAAGCTCAGACGTTGTTCGGAAATCAGAAGTAGGTCAAAACTGCACGCATTTCGACGAAAATAGGTTAAAAGCCCAGACAAATCGCATGTTTGTCCGGGCTTTCAATCAACCGTTTTCGTCGAAACACGTGCAAGTTTTACCTACCGGAGATCGTCTCAGTATTTCAGATGGTCGAAGAACAGGCCTGTTCTGCAACCGGGCATGGATTATCGTTTTTGGACAATCTTCAACCGGGCATGGATTATCGTTCTTGGACCATTTGCAACAGGGCATGGATTATCTTTCTTGGACCATCTGCAACGGGGCATGAATTATCGTTCTTGGACCATCTGCAACGGGGCACGGATTATCGTTCTTGGACCACCTGCAACGGGGCATGGATTATCGTTCTTGGACCATCCGCAACAGGGCATAGATTATCGTTCTTGGACCATCTGCACCAGGGCATGGATTATGGAAAACCCCAGCCTGTTCTGCGACCACCTGCGAGAAGCCAGCTCCCTAGACTACATCAGCCAGCACTGCCATGACTCGCGACAGTTTGTACCTCTTCAGTTAAAACAGAACCGCGGACAGAAGGACTGAAGCACTGTGTCAGCTTCCCATTTCGCGAAAGGTCCTCGGGCCGGCGTCGGCTGCCGTGCGCGGGCCAACGTCGGTCGACGTCGGCCCGAGGACTTTATGCACACTGGCTTGTCACCGCCATACCCCTCATCCCCACCCGTGGGCAGCCACACCAGTCACCTCCTCTACCCACCCCCTTCCCATGGCAGCGTCACAGCAAGTCGTTGACCAGCTTGACAACTGCCTCTGGACAGTCTTCCCTTCAGTGTCATCGCCAAGACACTGGTGTCTGCGGTAAGTGTAACTGTGTAATGACCAAATTACAACTTCGAAGACTTTTGTGGATCTTGCTGTCCAGGACATGCTGGAGTCCAGGGCAATGATCAGACGTGGTGCGAAACCTGAGAAAGCATTTTCAGAGACAGAGCCAAGGGCACTACACAGTCGATCGCTTCCGGAGCAGAGGTGTGAAGAAAGGAGGCAGGCGCTGGGCAGACTTGCAAGGACACGAGAGATCCATAGCAAAACCGGACCAGTGTTGGTACGATATCGCTGAGTATTTCCCCTTGGTATGTGTACTGCTCTCTTTATGAAGCAGATTGTCGTGAAATACTGGCAGCAATAATATCTACGTTCTAAATGCTGGGTAGCTACATCCTGCTCGCGAGTCCTTGCCAGCAAAAAAGTACAGACCCTTCACAGTCGAGAAAAAGGGAACACGACCCAACTGCAAGAGGCATAGATCCTCATGAGCCCCCGCAACTGCGGGGGCTCATGAGGATCTATGCCTCTTGCTCGCACGACTTTAGACGGCTAGAGCTCTGAATTAACCCTTTAACTGCCAGAGCAAGAAGAACGCTACCCCAGTGTAAGAGACATAAACAGCATGAGGATTTATGTCTCTTGTTAGTCCTAAATGTTCTTTATGTCTACTATAGCTCCCATTTACGCCTGTATCTTCACGCCCCGCCGTGAGATGGCCTTAGTCGCCTGCTCGGCGTTAAACCCCAATAACTGACTAACAAACAATTCTTCGCGCGAATGTCGGTCAGCATGCAGTAGTTTCAGACGCGAAATTCTTCGAAGAGGTTAACAAAGCTTTCGGAAATTTAAACTGCGACCACTGGGAGTGAAGGGGCTAATCGCCCTCGCAGCGAGGAAGTAAAGTGGTGCGCGAGCTCTGTCAAGCAGATGCTCATGAGGATCCACGCCCTTGGTATATGATGAACAGGATCTGCCACTTGAGCAACTGTGTCCCCAGGCATGGCTGTGGGACCTCGTATCAGAGAATCCATGCGGTCTCCTCTTGTAGATCTGTGGAAATGGCCTGGCGCTGAGGGTGGGTTTACGTTGTATGTGATGTACAGTGGCTTACGGACCGCCTGCTCGCGTAATTTCTTTTCCCAACCGAGTTCCGTAACGCAAGCTCCACGCAGAGTTCTGCCGACAGGCAGAACTCTCCGTGGAGTTTGCGTTACGGAACTCGGTTGGGAAAAGAAGTTTCGCTGCCGCCGGCCCATCCGTGTCAGCTCGCGTGGCCCAACATGGCTGCTAGCTAGCAAGCGAGTCTTGAGGATCGATCGATCGAGCAGCTTGTCTGTGTGGCACTGCCTGTTCCTGCTGACTGAGGCAGACGCCGACTGGGCATGCCCCTGACTACTCTACATCGTCAAAGGCAATCGGATAGTACATTCTGCTCCTGCCGGGTCTGGGAAGAGTGCAAAGATTCGAGGACTGTCACGCCGCACCCCGAGGCTCAGTGTGTGAAAGCTCGGACATAATGAGAAACATATGACCCAGTCCCACGTCACCGTCATAATTAATCACGTGACGGATGGGATGGAAGCGGCAGATTGCTGTCATGGCGGCCAGGCTTCTGGCGACTGTTCCAGATGTACGACACTGCTGCGCCTTGTTGCTGTGTGAGGCAGGTCAGTGGTTTTTCATTGAAATCACTCGCTTCTGATCAGAATTAGTTGGAGACGCCGACCCCAATCCACTCCACCTATTTATTTTAAAAGATCGTTCAAGGGACTCAGTTAGCTGGAGAGAGAGAGAGAGAGAGAGAGAGAGAGAGAGAGGGGGGTACCTCCATCTCTCTCTCTCTCTCTCTCTCTCTCTCTCTCTCTCATCCTCACAGCTCGGCAGGGACGAAGCCCGATCAATCTCAGGTAACAGTTGATCGGATCCCGTGATTTGCCATAACACTCTCTGGGACACGGAGGCAGGGAGCAGGCTGGTTTTAAAAACACTGCAATCGCCTTAGCGGCGGCTTGTAAAGGGCCCGAGCTGTCAATAGTTGCCACTCAAGTCCTCTAGCGTTCCCTGGCCTTGTTTACCTGTGAGAGTGTGGCCGCCACTACTACTCCTGGTCAGTGCCAACCAGCTCTGGCTAAACGCTCCCTCAACTGACCCCCGTTCCAATTTCATCAAGGGGCCTAGATTCTCAGGAGCCGCCGCAACTGCAGCGGCTTCTGAGAATCCACGTCTCTTTCCACCAGTGCTCCAGATCGGTCGGCTGAACCCGCTACGTCCTCAGATTGAGGTAATCGCCCGGCGCTAACTGTGCAGCTTCATCACCATAATCTATTCCCACCCAGCCTGGCGGATCTTTTCTTGACGCGGATACAGGCCTCTTATCCCCATCTTGTGCTGGAAACCGACCTCAGGTGGTGGTAGCCATTTTTTTTGTGTGGGGACGGTTTGTGTCCTTAAAACAATGTGGTAGGATTCTGACATCGTGGATTCACTGGGGGAAAAGCTAGAATGTGGTTGTCCTGGTAGATCGGTGAGTAGAACCTAGAGACTACAAGTTGGTTGTTTAGTAGTCTTTAACGTAAGACCCGTAATTTCTGTCGTCTGACGAGCGGAGGCGTAAGCCACATGAGACCGATCGTCGTCAGCTGGAGTCAGAGAATGTGTGGCTGTGGCAGACTGGGTCTCTGTGGAAGACGTTGACCTCAGCCAAACAGCTGGTGGTGGTGTGTGGGCAGGAGGGAACTCAATTCCCGTTAAGCAAAGGTCCTCAGGCCGAAGGCGGCCGCAGTGGGCCCACGCACTGTCGTGCGCAGGCCCACTGCGGCCGAGGTCGGCCCGAGGACCTTTGCTTGATATGCCCACTACATACTCACACACTCCTGTACAGCTCAGACCTGAAGCCCATCCTCAGCTGCAAGAGCCCTAGAGCCACATAAGCGCCAGCAGCTACGTCTTGCTGGCTTCATGGACATTTTTGCTGACTCTGTTTACGGGAAGACGTCTAGTGCATATTTCTGACGATGATCTATAATTCTGTTCTCGCTGGCTACCTTTCCCGTCTCCGGCTGACTGGGGGGTAGGTAAGGTCTTTGACCCTAGCGGCACCATCATTATCAGTCTTTTTACATCAGCTTCATTTTTCTTTCCAACACACCGCTTACAGTTAAGTCGCGGAGGATGGATCGTTTGCGATCTATAACTCAGGATGCTATCCTTGAATGGTAACTGATGGTCGATCTGTCTCCTACAGCTGGTGCTGGAATGGAAGAGGCAGAACCGGTTATGAAAATCAACGTGGGAGATGTGGAATAAGTAATCATGTAATCACGTGTGACGTTCTTTCCTATTCAGTCCGTGTTGCTATGTAATCTGCTGCTCAATTGTTTCACAATGTTGTTCAACTTTCTTTGAACCGTGTTTTAGGAACCACGGTACAGTTTGTCGATTGGCTGTTTGGGCGATCTCAGATTGGGGTATGTCTGTTGATTGATTGATTGATTGATTGATTGATTGATTGATTGATTGATTGATTGATTGATTGATTGATTGATTCAAATAGTTTGTTGCTCCGCCCAGGGTTCCAGAGTTCTGTTGATGTGCTGAGCTAACCTCGGTTGCATTAGCGAGTTTGAAATCCTGCGCAAGCCAACTGGCAAGGTGCTCCGCTATAGCGGAGCGCCTTGCTAAGTGGCTTGCTAAGGATAAAGCTCATCCATGCAACTGGTCCCTGGTGTAAAACGCCAGAAAGAGCCGTACGCGTCGCTTTGACGTAGGAACTTTACTTTCGTGTGAATATGACTTTAACCCCTTCACTGCCGAGAAAAACTGAACACCACCCCATCTGCAAGAGGCATAGATCTTCATGGGCCCCTGCAACTGCGGGGGCTCATGAGGATCTACGCCTCTTGCAGAAACCACTAATTTGTGTTCTTTTGATAAATTGACTATGATTTAAAAAGAACCAACGAACATAATCTGAGTCCACTGGCAGTGAAGGGGTTAACGTATGCCCGTGCGACCCAGGGTCAAATGACGTACGCGGAGGACCCCTCCCCTAACAACAACAACAACTCGAATCTCAAACAACACAAAAGAAAAAGTGAAGAAATATATGCTAAATAAATCTGTTCTGATTTTTCTCTCGGTGCCGAAAATAGGATGAATTTTAGATTTGCCGATACACGAATTTCACCTATCAGGAACTTTTTTTTTTTTTTTCAGCGTATCGACGCGGTGACTTGTCGGCACGTGAGCGTTTTAAATTTCGCATTATGCAGTGTTGGTAATTGATCTTCTAATAATGGTCCCTTTATTATGCTAATAGGGATGCAGATGATTAAAAATGTTGAATGTTTACTTGTGCAATCATCATTCCAATCAAAGGTTTAACGGCTCTCGTAATACGAGTGTATTTAATTATATGATTCCGCTGTGTTTAACCCTTTAACCCATTCAGCCCTGACGCACTACAGCAGGAGATGGATCGACCATGATAATTCAAGGGTAGTGCCAGATTAGCGTGGCGCCTGTCGGCGCCAAGCTAATCTGGCACTACCCTTGAATTATATGGTCGATCCATCTCCTGCAACAGGTGCTTAGTCGTTAGATGACGCTTCCAAAATTTGGGAAATACGTGCGTCGGGCTGAATGAGATAAATGTGAACACGATCCGACAGCGAGACGCGTAGATCCTCATGGGCCCCCGCAGTTGCGGATCTGTGTCTGACGCTGACACCACTCTGTGTCTGACGCTGACACCACTCTGTGTCTGACGCTGACACCACTCTGTGTCTGACGCTGACACCACTCTGTGTCTGACGCTGACACCACTCTGTGTCTGACGCTGACACCACTCTGTGTCTGACGCTGACACCACTCTGTGTCTGACGCTGACACCACTGTCTCACGCTGACACCACACTGTGTCTGACGCTGACACCACTCTGTGTCTCACGCTGACACCACACTGTGTCTCACGCTGACACCACACTGTGTCTCACGCTGACACCACTGTGTCTCACGCTGACACCACACTCTGTCTCACGCTGACACCACTCTGTGTCTATGTTCCTTGGATGGTTTGGGCTCTTTGGCGTTGAACTGAATTCATAAAGATTTCAAGCAGAAATTTCACAAAGACTTCAAAGCAGAGTCTGCGTCCAAAACGACGTGTGCACCGCATGCAAGCAGCTAGTAGTGCGGTAAACAGTATACCTGCGGCTGCATGGACTGCCGGACCACCCAAATGCAAGAGGCAAAGAACCTCATGAGCCCCCGCGACTGCGGGGGCTCATGAGGTTCTTTGCCTCTTGCTGGGACCATTTATATCCATGTTCCTTCAATTGATGGGATTTATTCGTTGTTAGATTTGCCGCGCTTTCGAAGTCATAATTATTTGTCACCCTCTGCCAGTGCGGGGTGTTAATAATTGCGACCGTGAGATCGAGTTTCACCAATATTCGAGGCGTCCCCCAATGATTTCAACCAAGATGCAGGACACAGATTGACCATGATAGCTCAAGGCCGGGTAGTGCCGGATTCTCGCCATTTCCTAGATTTAGTATGGATAGACAACGATAGCTCACAGGCAGTGCCAGTATGGCATGGCTCTTCTATCCTTTTTCTACCACGGGCAACCCCCGTGATCACTCGCAACCTGGTGTAGACCAAACAAATTGAGGAGACCAACCGTATCAAGTTTTATTTGTATGCTGATAATTATGCTCACTTTCATGACAGTTTTTATGCTCAATCCAGACCAAAAAGGTGACTGCCAAGCGTGTATATGCAAGAGTACCAACGGAAAGAACACGCTAGAAAGACGGTACAACACATTTATTATATTTCGGTAATACCCTTGTCAATAGACAAACAAACATAGAGTTAGCCGCTACTATCTTACTCTATGTTGTTTGTTGTCTATTTGACAAAGGTATTTACCCGAAATATAAATTGGTTGTACCGTCTTTCTAAGCGTGTTTCTTTCTCCGTTGGGTACTTCTTAGTTTTTATGCTACAGCAACAGCTGGCCTTTCAGCACTCGTAGGACGGTTGCAGGTTTGACCGCACATTTACTGAGACATTTTGCTCATAGTATTTTTTTGTTTCATAACCACCGACAACCCCTCCCTCTTCCCCCCCCCCCTCTCCCCTCTCCCCCCCCCCCCCCCTCAACCCCACCCCAGTCGGAAAAACAGCACGGAATCATCGAAGGTACTGTCTTTGGAATTGCATAACTTATCAATTCGATTTGCTCATTCAGCCCCGACACACCACAGCAAGCTATGGATCGGCCATGATAGTTTAAGGATGGTGCAAGAATAGTTTGGCGCCTATAGGCGCCAAGCTATTCTGGCACCACCCTTAAACTATCATGGTCGGTCTGTCTCCTGAATTGTAATGCAGAGGACAACTCCAAAATGTGTGGACTTCGTACCTGGGACGCAATGGGCGACCTCTGTCTGGACCATGAGAAACACACACCTACATGTGCGTAAATACGACAGGTAAGGGACATAGATCATCATGCTTGAGGCTTATGGGGATCTGTTCCTCTTGCAGAAGCACGATCCTCGCGGCATCATCAAGCCGGGACGGTCGCCATGTCAGATCGTACGCTTAACCTATCACTGCCGAGAAAAATATTGAACGCCAGACAACTGCAAGAAGCGTGGATCCTCATAAGCCCCAGCAGTTGCGGGGGCTCACGAGGATCTAAACCTCTTGCTAAGACCAGTTTGCATCCATGTTTCTTGGACGGTTGAGGCTTCTGGTCGTTGAACGAACAAAGATATCAGAAATAACAATGTACGTACAGCGACAGGGAAGGGGTTAAACCCATCACTGCCGAGAAAAACTGGATCCCAGCCATCCGCAAAAGGCGTAGATCCTCATGAGCCCCCCGCAACAGTGGGAGCTCATGAGGATCTACGCCTGTTGCTGAAGCCACTGGGGGTCTTTGACGTTGGGCTGAGAACGGTTTCAAAAACACAACCTGCATGCGCGGGCAGAGAAGGACCTTACCTCTCTGACGAAATGAGCTGAAATAAATGTCGGCTAGCAAGAGACATAGATTCTCATTAGCCCCTGCAGCTGCAGGGCCCCGTGAGAATCTATGTCTCTTGTGGGTACTAGAAGACAGACAGGACGGGCGGTCGTGAAGGACTGAAGCTATAAGTCGTCAATCAGTTTTAGTCTCGAGCGGGTGTTTACGAGCCAGTTCACTCGGACAAACATCTACTGTGATAAAGCGAGATTTTCATTGTATAACAATAGAAATCTAGCTTTTCTCAAAAAATAGACTTGATGGCTTTTTGCCATTTTTGTCGATTTTTGTTAAAAGCGAGATTTGTTTGTATAACAAAGAAAATGTACCTTTTCTCAAAAATGGACTTGTACTGGCTTTTGCCATTTCCCCAGTATATCCATTTTGGAGAAGAAAAAACAAACAACTAGATGTTCATTGTATGACTATGAAAATCGCGCTTTTCTCAAAATGGACATACTGGTTTTTACTTTATTTGCCAGTAACAGATATTGATTCTCGTGATGCCATTCAGCCCCCAAGGAGCAGATGAGTGTCTGTGCGGCCTTGACTTGAGAAAAAGTGAACGCAACCCAAATGCAAGAGACATAGATCCTCATGAGCCCCCGCAATTGCGGGGGCTCATGAGGATCTATGCCTCTTGCTGACACCACTTTAGATCCATATTCCAGGGACACGTGGGGCTCTTCGGCGTTGAATGAACTAAGATTGCAGAAACACGATCTGTGTCCTGTGGCAGTGAAGGGGTTACTGACTACCCTTAACTCATTCTACCCCAGACACACCACAGCGAGATAAGGATCGACCATGACAGTTCAAGGGTGATGCCAGAATAGCTTGGCGCCCATAGGCGCCAAGCTATTCTGGCATCACCCTTGAACTATCATGGTCGGTCTGTGTCCTGCGCTGCAATGCAGTCTTCAGAGATCAACGGCAACATTTGGGGATTTCGGTAATGGGGTAGAAAGAGTTAAGTGTGGCGCCATTGTGAGCAGTGTGAAACCCTGACGTTGTCAGCCCACTCAGAAGGCCCAGACGAATGTCAAGGTCTAAGCCAGTTTTGCTTCTACAAGAAGACACAAGTTTCTCCGCAATCTTGCAAGCCCAAAAGCCCAGACAGATACACCCAAAATATCGGCCTGTGGCTATCCATTCTTCAGTGTGAGTCCAGACCATTCGCTGACATGAAGTATCATGGCGTCCACCTCTGCAGTCTGGTGCGGCCTCTCCCTCGGCAGTCTAGTGCTGGATGTTCTGAATGGTTTGAAACCGTTGTGTGAGAGGCGATTTCTAGCCTCTTCCACGGTAGTCCTGTAACGTGAGAAGGGTAGTATGACACGGCTATGGGAGAGGTTGGTGTCAGTCTTGTCCGCCTTGTCAAATATGGAACGTTTTCCGTATGTCTTCTCCTGCTGCAGTGAGAAATGAAGAACTTAAACATACCTCTAAACATGAGGTCCTCGGACCGACTCCAGCCTTAGCAGGCCCGCGCACGGCTATGCGCGGGCCCTCCCTAAGACTGAAGTCGGCCCAAGAACTAAAAAAAAAAAAACCCAAAAAACAACTGACAAAAAAACCCAGCTGGATTGAGGACGGCATGAACTGGCATGGCCACGGCTTACTTCTGTCCGCGTCAGAAGTCGAAGCATGTTTCAGCGATCGTCTTTGCCCTCGGCGGGCTGACGTCGACCCGAGGACCTTTTGCTTGCGGAGTTCAGGGCCAAGCACTGGCAGCGGCTGACGTCCAGGGTTCGATAAATTAGCATGAAGGTGCAGCAGCGTCCCTACTAACACGTCTTATTATGTTTATTTTGCATTTTAGACCGGTTGGCGTTACTTCAATATACTGTTGTTTTTCACATGCGCAGCGCAGGCACTTCCTGACATGTTGCAATGTACAACCAACCTGTATTCTTCAGCTGTCAAATATACGTGTCCGCGTCACTGCCGAGAAAATGGATACGCGATCCAATTGCAAAAGACATAGATCCTCATGAGCCCCCGCTGTCGCGGGGGCTCATGAGGCTCTATGTCTCTTGCTGAGACCGGTTTGTATCCATGTTCCTTGGACGGTCGTGGTTTGTGGCTGTTGCTCGTTGAATGGACAAAGATTTCAGAAACAAAATATGCGTCCGGTGGAAGGTAATAATAATGTTTCAGCTCACGTTTGTGTACGGCAAAGACTTGTTGGGTGCACACAAAATGCAAACCTTGTTTGTCCCTGTCCGTACATCCTCCGGTCCGCAAGACAGTGTCACACATCGTTGTCCGCCATGCACTGAAGGGCTCATGGGCATCTGTGCCACTCGCAGGCAGGATTTGGCGTTCCAGCTGCAAAGGAAAACTTGGCCAGCCTGCCGCCAGAATCTTGGAATCGATACTGCTTGAGCTTATCGCCAAAATAAACCAATCACACTTATCGCAAGATCAATGCAAATCACTTCACTCCAAGCATCAAACGCCGCCCAAAGACCCATTACTCACGGGACGCAACCGTGCGCCAGAAACTAAGAAGCGTATGGAGTAGCGTTGCGTCCTTTGCGCAGGTATTTTCACGTTTTTGCTGGTATAAAATTGCCAGAGAAGAAGAAAAAGAAATTGAAATAAATCCCGGCCAAAACGTGACTGCCAAGCGCGTGAAATACAAAGGAAATCCCGAGAACGAAAGAAACACGCTTAGAAAGGAGAATTACAACGCAATCTCCTTTCTAAGCGTGTTTTTTTCTTGAGATTTTCTCTGCAAAGAAGAAGCAGTCAGTCGACAAATATTTGGTATTTCTTGTATTCAAATTAAGTCCATAGTCAAGGTTAGTCTTCAATATAAATTTGTCAAGATCAGCTGGGAGGTGTCATGCGAGGACTATATTACAAACGGATCAATCATGATTTGTTAAGGGTTGAGACAATAGCGTGGCGCCTCTAGGCGCCAAGCTATTCTGACACCACCCTTGACTCGAACTGTAATGTTTGATCTACATCTTTATTCTAGCGAGCCAGAGCTGAGTGGCATAACATAATATGCGAGTTGTACCCAGTGTCAGAAAGGCGTGTGGAATGTCAAAATGGTGTTATTTTATGTTAAAAAAAATCATCTGTACAAGGCAAAGGCTCCTAACGATCTCAGTGCGTGTTGATATGCAAAGTCAGCTCGCTCGCGCGCGCAGTGTACTTCTCTCTATCTATTAGTATTACATACAATCGCATACAATCAACATGCACTGATCCTCGTCAGGCGTCTGTAGTACGAAGTATCAGTCTTACGTAAATAAGAAATTCGTCGTCGGTCCGCGGTTATCCACCGCGATACAACCCTCTTACCATGTGAAATCCGGACCAGAAGATGTGTCTGTAATTGAGACAGATTCGTCTGCCGTCTGCATGAGGCACAGGTTCTCATGAGGCCATGGAGTAGCAGGGGGTCATGAGAACGTCCTGGTCGGGATGGGTGCCAAGTACATCCTCAGACTCAGGTACTCATCCCGGCTTAACTCTGACAGCCACTAGAGAAGGATATCTCAAAAGAGAAGGAGCCAGCGTTGGGTTTGGTTGGTTTGGAAGGGGATAAAGGGGGTGGGGGGTGGGGGGGGGCGGGGGGGGGGGTGGGTGGGTGGGTTGGTCACGTTACATAGAAAAATAAGGCAGTTAAAAAAAACAAAAAACGTTTTTCCTTGTAGGAAGTATTGTACAGAGGCAGGAAGTTGAATTTTCACTTTTGAGAAGAGACTTTTTTTTATGCTTTTCGGGATTTATGCCATCCTTAGCTTAACCAGTGGACTCTTATTGACCTAACTAAGTCTGTTGCCCTGCGGATGGTGATTTGAATTGCGCACCAGTTTTGGCTGCGCTTTGGTTGGTACAGAATCAGGGGCCAATCGCAACGGATGAGCTTCGTCCCGCGCCAGCCACTAAGCAAGGTGCTCCGCTATAGCGAGACTAAGCTCGCTCATGCAATCAGACCCAGGTTCGTAGTCAGGAATGAGATAATTGGCCTGGTTCATTTTTTGTTGGCCAGAAATGCAGCTAGTGGTCGGTAGTGTCCTTCAGAGGCACTGTCAGTTAGGGTGCGACTGGAACGGAGGCTAAGAAGTTTTAACCCCTTAAGTGCCGGGGCAAGGCGAACACGACCCATCTGCAAGAGACATAAATCCTCATGAGCCACCGCAGTCGCGGGGGCTCATGAGGATTTATGTCTCTTGTATTGTTTGTCCTATGTTCCGGCTTTGTGCCCATTTTGAGGGGCCCCATTTCATTTTGTGTTCTTCACGCGAATGTCGGTCAGAGTGCAGTGGTTTCAGACGCGAAATCCGTGATCACTGGCAGCGAAGGGATTTAGAGACTGGACTTGAAGGAACTGTAACTGTGGAGCACCTCCTGTCAGAGGTGACGCTGGAGCATAGGGAAGGGTAGAGGTGGACACGACATATTCAAAAGTGTTACTTTTGTGGTTGTGTTATTCTTTTGAGATCATGTGTGAGTTGATCATAGGAAAGATCCGATGTTCATTTGAGTTATTTTGGATAAGAATTACGTACCTTTTTAGTAGAATTCATGTTTCTTTTACTTCGAGAATTGCGATCGATTTCTGTTGTGTAGCTAAAATGACGCGTCTTTTCGTTACATTGTTGCTGTATTCCGACCTCGTTTGACCTACAACGTTCTGGAAAAGGCGTGATTATTCTAGTGACCTCAAATATGACGTAAAAGTTGTTGGGAACATTTCGTAACATTGTATCGAATACGCCTAGATGTTAGTTGAAAGCTGAGGTTATTTCTAGAGTGTTCTTTTTAATGAACATTAATGAGTTTTGGTTACGTTTTCTTTTCTGATTGGTTGAGTTGTGTGAGTTTGCTGGATTGTTTTGGAAATCTGTAATAGTATAAAAGACGGTGTTAGGAAATATGTGTGTACATTGTATGAGAGAAGGAGTGTGTCAAAAGTGTTGATGCATTGTAGAGGAGACAGTGTATCAGAGTTGGTGCATATGTGGATGCATTGTGCGGAGATTGCATCGCCGCAATAAAATATTGTTGGAACTGCCAGTGTGGTCTACAAGCTTGTGCCACGTGTGACGAGTTGTAGCTGAGTGAAGTTTCTATACAAAAACCCTACGTGCGTGCCGCTGGCGTGATTTATCATACTTCGACTACGACTACCACGTAACAAACAGCAGTCATTGATTTGCCATACTTGAGTCTTCAATGCTTAAAGCGCGCCGAACATTACGAGATTTACCTAAACTTCAAACGAACCCAGCGCTCTCTTTCTCGCCGAATATCAACGAGGACTGCCGCGGTAAATTGATAGTTTAGACATGTGCACTGATGTTTTTTCAGCTAGGAAAAAAAAAAAAAAAAGCAGAGCTGTCGTTATTTAGAGGTCAGCTTTCCCTGGTAAAATTCATAGTATGTTCGGCGTGTTCAATGCGCTTACTGCTGCTGACAGGTCTATCGCCCGACGCACTCATCAGGAAGCTGTACTCACGTACCGATGTACGGATTTCCTTTTACAATAATTATGATATATCCATATGTAGCCGCGCACAAAAACAAACGTAGTAGATCGCTCGATACTGGTCAGAAGTGGTATACAGAGATGTCTTAATATACATATCTACTCACACTGGTTTCCAAAGTTAGCAAAAGGTCCTCGGGCCGACGCAGTGGCACGGCTGTGCGCGGGGCCACTGCGGCTGACATCGGCCCGAGGACCTTTCGCTAGGTATAGGTAGGTATAGTCCTTGTGGGATCTGCTTATCATACCCGGATAACTAAGTGAAAAGGAGTGGGTGGGGGGTGGGTGGTGATGTGGGGGGGGGTGGCTGGAAGGGGGGGGGGGGGGGGACAAGGGCCGCGGTGTGATGCGCCGTGACGATCGATGAGGGTTTTACCAGCCTACGGTAGTATTACTTGGACCATTCAGTGTTTGCTCTCAACAAACAACCATCCGCCAAAATGCATACATGTGGTTTTCTCTTCACATTAACGCTATTCACCATCCCGGCCCGCCGCATCTATCTCTGGGTGTCTGTCAAAGGCGCTCTGCAAGTCGATGTGATACAATTCTGCAGCGGGGTTTTTTCTTTGCCAAACCCCTCGCGCATCCTGTAAAAGATCGCTTACAGTGATCTCCCAGTGCGCAAAAGGTCATCGGACCTACGTCGGCCGCCGTTGGCCCGCGCACGGCTGTGTGCGGTCCAACAGCGGTCGAGCGTGGGCCGGATGGCCTTTGGCGCGTTGGGCTTGCACTGAGCGCTCGAGGGTTCACGCAAAGAAACCGAAGTATTGCAGTAGCGTAGTAACCGATCGGGATCAGCCCCCCCCCCCCCCCACACACACACCCCATTGAAAATGTAGGGGAGGGGAGGCGGAGGGGGTGGGGGGTGGGGAGAATATCTTTCAATTTTTTTTTTTCAGGTTCTTTAGGAGGAAATATTTGTTTAGAAAAAATGACCACCCAAAAAATGAGATTTAGATTTTTCTGCTTGATTTTTAGGAGGTTGGACTGTCGCTTGTCTTGTCCAACCCCCTCTCCCTCCCCCCTCCCCCCCCCCCCCGCCCTGCCCCCCCCTCCTCGGCAATAAAAAATCTTCCTACTCCACCGTATTGCATCTACGAGACGGGCACCTTTGCTATCTCGCTCTCTCTCTCTCTCTCTCTCTCTCTCTCTCTCTCTCTCTCTCTCTCTACACACACACACACACACACACACACACACACACACACACACACACACACACACACACACACACACACACACACACGTCACAGTGCCCGGTTCACGTGATCAGTGACAGGAGAGAAGCGACCGATCAATGACCGTGTGCACAGACCGCCGGAATATTCAATTTCCACAATTGTATTCTCTCAGCTGTAGACACAGCAAGGCCGATAACCTCCGTCTCAGGCTATAAATGACACCCATAGCTGACGGCAAGAGATATTGATTCGTATAAACCTCTGCACCTGCAGACGCTTATGAAATTCTTTGCATGTGGCAGGTAAAATGGTCTAGCCGAGGTTCTGTTTCAGACAAGGACGTCGAAAAGAAATTACCTTTTTACGGACATAAATGGTGTGCCAGCCAAGGCACACACTGCGTACAATGTTTGCTCTTGCACAAAGCGGCTTGAATGCCACTCACACAGTCCCGCTAGCCTGTGTTTTCAGTCCTGTTGGTACTTTCTCCAGTCTAAAGAGCTTGTGAACACTGATGCTGACGATTCTGTAACTATACCTATTCAGTTCCATCCAAGGTTGCAGCTGAATCGCTGTTACTCTGCGGAGGCATAGATCCTCATGAGCCCCCCCATCTGCCGGAGCTCATGAGATTCTGTGCCTCTTGCAAGGTCTCGCGATTGTTTTAAATGCCTCTGGGTCATGTAGACGTATGACTAATTCTAAATATATCCATTTTATATCCATTATTAAGGCCTAGGTGCCGATGAGGCGCTAAGTCCCAACGAACAACATACCGACGTCGGCCTTATTACCATTTTGCTCACTGGGATCGCTTTGCATGACAAAAGTCTGTTCGTAAAAAGAGCGCCACCTACAGCAAGATTTAGAGGCCAAAACAATTGGCTACTGTTTGCCAAAGAACCTGGGGGTGTGAGACGCGGACCAAAACAGTGATAAATCTTTAATCCTTTGGCTGTCGGTAGCGCCTTTTCTCGAGGTCATTCCTGCAGGAATCACCTCGACAAAAAGCGCCACCGACAAGCAAAGCATCCATGTAACTGAATCGGGCTTACTGCCCCTACTGACTATGAAAGTATGGTTTAAATGTGAATATTAAGACCTTTATACTGTCGCATGTCCAATAATTTTTTTTTTATATCGTCTAAACGACCTGTCTGTAGGCTGTAAAGACCAGCAGACACAGTGTGTGACTCACACAGCTGATCCACAAACAGTGAGGCAGCAGGTCAAGACCAGGATCCCGGCTAAATGAAAAAGATTTTTTTTTTAAAAGATAAAACCAGCTAGTTTCACATAAACAGTAGTTTCGGGGAGACGGGAAATTGGATTTAGTCAGTCAGCGATGAAGGCGCGTCTACCCCTCTGCTACTCGGCTACTGCCCAATTCATAGATAAAGAAAGATAAACAAACTTTTATTGAGAACTCTTAAACTTGTTTTAACTTTCTTGTAATCATAATATTGATGTATATATACAGACTTAAAATACGAATTCTTAAACCTTTTGTCTTTATACATAGGTGGTCCTGAATCTTAACCCTGATTTTAAATATGAAAATAAATTATACTTTCTTCCCTATACAAGGACCGTGTTGGTTATTAAATGTGAACAGATAGTGTGGCATATTTTAAAAAGTAATGAAAATTTCCTTTTTATTGTTGTCCTTGTCAACTAAAGTAAATATGTTAGTCTCTGATCACTTCGGTGCGACAGGGACAAAAAAAAAGGGATAAGAAGAAGAAGAAGCAGAAGAAGCAAAGCATCCACGACAGTGAGCGGCAAAGGCGAATAAAGATCATAGCTGCTTGCTGTCCACATATATCTGTTCTTTAATTCTAAGCCGTTAGACTTATTCCGTTACTTGGCAAAAGCCAGTACTGATGTCCTTTTTAACTCATTCGCGTCAGCCGCATCCGGATGCGCGGCTTATGCCGCGCATCCGGATGCGACTGGCCGCGAATGAGTTAATGACGAGATTTTCATTGTATAAAAAAAAAATGGACAAGCTGGGTTTTGTCATACAACGAAATAAGTGCAGTGTCCGGCTTCGATTTGAATAACACGCATATAATTATGTGAAGGACAACCGGTGATCCTAGACGATCCACTTTCTTTCACAAGATTCATAGACTCTCATGAGTCCCTCAGCGACAGAAGGCCTCGAAAATATACTTCTTGCTGATAGCGAACGGACGCGTGCGACCTGCATCTCTTTACTGCATGCGGAGTAGGCGATCTGGGTCAGATCCTGGACTGAGCGATGAATACACCACTTCTGCAGTAAACATGTCGTTCTCGTGAGGAAAAAAAAAAAAAAACAACAAAAAAAAAACAAAACAAAAAAAACACCGCGCCATCTAGAACGAGGAGCAGTGAAACCATCCGGCGTATTTGTTGACTCATGAAACGATGAAGCAGAACGTAGCTAAGACAAGCAACACATTTCACATGCAGACATCCCCGAAGACTTCACATCCCCGAAGACTTCCTCCGTCTTGTATATAAAATGAGGTCGATCTCTCTCAGCAAGAGATACAGATTCTCATGAGCCCCTGCATCTGCAGGGGCTCATGAGCATCTGTGTCTCTTGCAGGTGAAAACAATTAGCTGAGAGAACGCTAAGGTGCGTGAGCTATGGGCTCGCTTCATCAATCTTCAGTCCAGAAAAAAAATCACGTGGTGGCTCGCGGTAATGTTACTTCTGATGAACAACCTTTGACAGCTCGTGTGAGTCTACGCTTTGTGCAGACGGACTGTACAGGTACATATAGAGATGTGGATAGTTAATGTCCTGCCTTCAAACCGGTCGTCAGCAGATCGTCCCGAAACTGTTCACCTTTGACCAGATGATGGCGGACGTCGTTCTGCTTGCCAGCCTTCAATCACATGTGTCTCGCTTTCTGGCAGATCTGGGTCTGTTTTCAGTCTCTGCGTCGTTTAACAAGCTATCGGCACACGTCCATGTGACACAATGGATCGTTTTTTGCTCGGTACATCGGGCTGCTACAATACTTCATTATCCCAAACACCGCTCATGACTCGTTAGTGGTCTGGCCTAATTCCTACGTCTATCATGATTTTTCTATGTTATGGCTGGAAAAGCGGGTGGCTGTCGGTGACTTTGGACCAGACAGCTTCGAGATTTGTTTCGGCTGGTCTGTGATTTTGGACCTTACGGCTTCTTCGATGACGTAAGGTCCGAAATCACAGACCAGTAGACAAGATGTGTCGGTTGAACTGAGCGCTGATCAGTCCTCTAGAGAGGCGCTGTTGTCGTGTGTGGTACGGGCGGTGCAAGGTCTGGAGAGTACGGCGGACAATACGAGTGTTGATTTGGTGACGGCTTGCAGCCAGTTTCAAGCCATCACCGCCTCCATTCGGTGCACCCCAGGGAACGCGCTACCCACCCCTACCCCCCACCTCCACCAGCCCCATGGGGACCGTCCCCGCGGCCACCACGTAATCGCGTTATTCGCCACGCTGACGCGGCGCGCGCAGGAAATCTGAATTAATGCTGCGATACAGAAAATAGTTCCTCGGGCGGCCTGGATTCTCCTGAGCCTTCGGCAGCCCGCAGGGGCGCATGAGAGTGTATACTTCTTGCTGAGAGCTTTGGTGGATCTCATTTACACGTGATTCACCACACGGAGTAGGTCAGCTGCGTTTGTGCCAAAGATTGACTAGATGGAGAAAAGGTTCCGGGGTCCCCAGGGTTTTGGTGGTACTGGCACCCGACGCAAATTGAATCCGCGAGGACACCCTCTACTTGGTGAAAAACACAGATGTAAAAAAAAAATTCAGCAAGAGGCGCGGATGCTTACAAGTCTCCGGGCTGCAGAAATTAATCTGGATCTGTGTACATTGATTACACGAGTGGGCACCCTCTAAAGGAAGAACAGGGCGTAAATGAATTTCTTGCATGAAATAGCCAGGTCCTCGGGAAACCTTGCAGGCTGCGGAGTTAGTTGAGCGTCTAGGCCTCCTGCAGACGTTCCCAGGACTGGCTAGTGGCTGCTGCGGGGACACGGTGTACAGCACTCCCGTCATGTAACCACGGCGTTCGCTCGGTCTGAACTGGGGACAAACTGATTGGATATCGCTATGAGCGGTCGCAGCAGGCTTCGACCATTATCACTTCCTCCGGATGAGGAGCAGAGACAGGAGTAAGCAAAGGTCCTTGGGCTGACGTCGGCCGCAGTGGGCCCGCACACATTTGTGCGCGGGCCCACTGCGGCCGATGTCGGCCCGAGGACCTTTGCTGGCAATGTTCTTTTCCAGTGAGGGGCCGCGTACTTTCTCGTTAGCTTTTGCAAGCTACAAGTCTTAGCATTTGCGGTTGCACTTTGTGGAAGCCGACTGGATACCGCCATGGTCATTCAAAGAGTAACAGAGATATAAAATGTACGAGCTGGAGTTTCTTTATCAACAATAGATCTAGATGTTCAGTTGCTTAGAATGAGGGTCTACGTTGTTTGTATATGTGACGGTTGTGATTGCCGTTGACGGTCTAATGAGACCTGGCCCCGGTCAACTTTGCATGGAAGAACTGACAGCCGCTTTCGTTTCTGTGCTAGTTGCGAGAGGGGGATCGACGCCGAATACTACCCAGCTTAGGGTTCTTTTAGCCACTGCCGCCATCATTCCATCTGCTGCCAGCTCTGAGGATATGGTTCGGAAAAAAATGTGATCCGTTCAAGTTGCCTCTAGAATGTCAAATTATATTGACTGGATACAGGTCTGCAAGAGGCACACATTAATGAGTCCCTGAATCTGCAGGGACGTACGCGAATCTATGCCTCTTGCAGGGAATCATGTAAATCTATGCCCCTCCGCCCCGTGGAGAGATGGACTCATTACAGGGACTCGTGAACCTCTGCCCCTTTCCAATCTGCAAGAGGCACAGATTCACATGAGTCGCTGCAGTTGCAGGGACTCATGTGTATCTACCCCTCTTGCTGGGACTCAGATACATCTGTGCCTTGAAAGAGATTGGTTCTGGCTGCCCCTGTGATTGAAATGCCGGGCGAGTTTAGGCGTATGAGTGCACAGACATGATTTGATGTGGCCCCGCACTCTACAGAGGCTGGTAGCGGGCTGCATCTATAGAGCCATAGATTTGTCCTGACAGGAGTTCAGTCATGTGCAAGAACATTAGTTTGCGCAGCTAATGTCGGTCTGGACAGGTGACTAACCAGAGAGACCAACATTTCGTAACGTTGCCAGGCTAGCCGGTGTAGCACGACAGAATGACCCTCACGCCAGAACGACCCGGGGTCATTTTCATACCCACGCCTGGTCTACCCGGCTGAACTCGACAACCAAAACAACGAGTCAAAACATTTTTTTATATTGCGCAATATCCCTCTCCCATTCCCCATGAAAAAACTCAAGGCGATGCCCCAATAGCGTAAGTCTTCGGGCCGAATACGGCCGTCGTCGGCCCGAGGACATTTGCTCACTACAGTTAACATCTCATCAAGGAAAAGATAAATAAAGCAATGTGTACTTCCTTGTAAGGCTGTTTTGAAAAAGGTTAAACCCGAACATAATAACAATAAACTGCGTTGTATGCAAAGAAAGACACTTCGGCAAACACCCAAACACTGACAAGTCCGTTTTATCACCATATACAAAAACACATAGATATAAATGACAGGAATACATAAGGAATGAAAAGGCGGGTGATTATATCACTCAGTTTCAATGCGAGATCCCTGTACAGGCAAAAAATTACAAGTTCATTTTTGTAAAAAGCGAGATTTCATGAAATCCAGACTAAAAAGGTGACTGTCAAGCGTGTAAGATGCCCAGAATAGCCCAACGAATAAAGAAGCTTAGAAAAGACAGTCAGAACAGCTCATGTAATAATGAACTGTGTTGTGACTGTCTTTTCTAAGCGTGCTTCTTTCTTCGCTGAGTTATTCTCTGAGGTTTTTATGTCAACAGACTGAAAAAAAAAATGTTTTATCTGCATTTCAAAAATGTCTACAAGATCAAAATGCACAATGTTGTGAGAGCTCCAGCGTTAGAAGACAAAACGGAGGTCCAGTCCATCCCGTCTTGAGTGCGTCAGGCCTTGTAGACACTGTACCCAACGCGCAAAAGGATATCGGGCCGACCGCGTTGGCCGTCGTTGGCCCGCTCAGAGTCGTGCGCGGGCCAACGGAGGCAGACGTCGGCTCGATGGCCTTTTGCGCGTTGGGTAGCTCTGTCGCCCTGTGAAGGTAAGAGACAGACATTCTATTTTTTTTTTTTGGTTGGTGAAAAGCGAAAATTTCATCGTAATACAATAGTCCAAAAGCTAGCTCGGTCTACCGTGCAACCCCCCCACCCCCCCCCCCCAGTACTCAATAAGATGGTTTTAAAGTGTACCTTAGTATGTCCTGAGATGTTTAAGCCATGTTCCCCTAAAATCCTTAGGAACACACCAGAGATATAGCCGGTGGCGCAAGGGTCGCGGATGCTAAAATGCGCTTGAGAAACATTTTCCTCTAAATAAATCAGAATTCATTTCAGAAGCCCAAATCAGGCAATAATATGTTAAGGCTCACCTTCTGCGTCCTCTGCAAAAACAGAATGAAAAAATATTGAATCTCTGGCTCACAGTGAAGGTCTTTGTGCACACAGTAAACGGCCATTTCCGCGAAATCGCAAAAACAGACAAAAATAATGTGTGTCAGATGCCTTCAGAAATTTTCTATAGCACTGGTAGTCCATTTTCAGCCTTACATCATTAAAACAGGATGTCACAATTATTATAAAGTTGATTAGGTGATGCTGTGATCACTGTGAGTGCCACAGTGGTTGATTTTGTATCCCTACCCCCAAGTTGTAAAAATACATAAAATTAATTATAAAAAATTACTAAAGTTATTCCATTTCATTTTGGCCTCTCTTTACCTATTACGTTTCAATAATGTGAGCATAAAGTGCAAGAAAATAAGGAAAGTCTGCATCCTTTAGGGTACGTTCGTGGTGAATGATTCCCCCTTTAAAATTGCACGTTGTTTCCGATGCCCTCAGAAATTTTGTATACAACTGATAGGTCTTTTTAAAAAAAATAGGTTTTATTGGTTAGGATAGAGTACCACAGTTACTCCCAACCTGATTTTATGATGCTGTGATGCATTTAGGGGCCACAGTGGCTAAATCTGCTGCCCTACCCCCATTTTACGAGTACGCAAAGGAACGCAAAATGATCATAACAATTACTTACGTCATACTCCTCCGTTTAAATATTTTTGTTGCCAGGTTTCTTAACAAAGTATGCATATTGAGCATAAAAATTTGTGATCATTTCATTAATTTCAATGTGACCCATCAATTTAATTTTAACTATTTTCATTCTGGTTTTTGCAGAGGACGCAGAACTGAACCTTAACATAATATTGCCTGATTTGGGCTTCTGGAATAAATTCTGGTTTATTTAGAGGAAAATGTTTCTCAATTCATTTTAGCATCCGCGAAGAGCGTGAATGGGGGGTACCCTTGCGCCATCGGCTATACCTCTGTCAGCGATGGTCCTGAGATGCGATCTCAAGGCAGCGATAGTCCTGAGATGACGACGTTCACTGATTTCTATTGTAAAATCCTACCCAAAGCGTGTAAAATGCAAAACCCCAACAAAAAAGAAACACGCTTAGAAAGGTCAATTACAACATAACTGCTCTTTGGACTTGAGGTCAGTCTGAAAAAGACAGAGGTCCTTCATCAGCCGGCACCCAAGGAAGAGCATCGCCCTCGCCCTCCCCACATCACCATCGGCGAGTCCGAACTGAAGTCTGTACACCAGTTTACCTACCTTGGCTGCATCATCACGTCAGACGCCAAGCTGGACAAGGAGCTGGACAACAGGCTGGCAAAAGCGAACAGTGCTTTCGGGCGACTATTCAAGCGGGTGTGGCACAATCAACAGCTGAAAAAAGGCACCAAGATCAGCGTGTACAGAGCTGTCGTCCTCACCACCCTGCTGTACGGTTCCGAGTCCTGGGCCCTCTACCGCAGCCAACTACGACTCCTCGGACGCTTTCACCAGCGCTGCCTGCGTACCATCCTCAGCATTCACTGGAGTGACTATGTCACCAACGTCGAGGTCCTTGAACAGGCGGAAACTGTGAGCATCGAGGCTTTGCTGCTGCGGACACAGCTTCGCTGGGCGGGCACGTCTCCAGGATGGAGGATCATCGCCTACCCAAGATCACTCTGTTCGGCGAGCTCGCCTCTGGACACCGAGACAGAGGGGCACCAAAGAAGAGATACAAAGACGGTCTCAAGAAGTCACTTAGTGCCTGCCAAATCGACCACCGCTTGCTGCGGACCGTGACACCTGGCGCTCCACCATTCACAAGGCAGCCGTCTCCTTTGATGACTCTCGCAGAGCTAACCTTAAGGACAAGCGGCTCAGAAGAAAAAAACAGAGTTGTCGTAACTCAGAACCCTGACCAGACCTTCCCCTGCAGCCACTGCGGTCGAACCTGCCTGTCCCGGATTGGCCTCCGCAGCCACGAACATGCCTGCAGACGACGTGGGCAAGCCCTATAGAATCTTCGTTCGCGAAGTCAAGCCAAGTCAAACTTTTTCTTAAGTTAGTAAGTGTGCTTCTTTTTTATTTTTATTTTTTAATTTAAAAAAAAGTATTTTCGTTTCTGTTGTGGCTTGAGGCAGGTGATTGTCCTACACAAGAATTTATTGTTCTGAAACGTGCCATGCCACATGCGACGTACGTCGAAGAGTGGCACTGACATGTCAAATGACGAATGTCTAAAGGTGATGTCAGCGCCCTTGACGTCAGACGATTACAGATGACGTTGAAATGATTCCTGCTACATGTGAGACAAATCAAAGATGGATACTTGTTGGTGAGTCAACAAATCCTGCCGACATTTGCTGTGCAAACAGCTCGTGGAGAAGATGATAGCAGGGACTATCATAACTTTGATGGACTAGGTGTTGAACGCGTGTGTGAGTACGGAATTTACATTTTTTTACGACAATACAATACAATACAATACAATACAATACAATACAATACAATACAATACAATACAATACAATACAACTTCATTGTCTGTTCGAGTCAAAGCACGACAGAAATTTGCCTTACTGCTTTGATGATGATTGCATGTTCATCTGCGGGCATTTTGTCTGAAATGTCACATATGTCGAATGTCGTGAGAATTTCCCGAAAAAAATATTTAGCTGCTCACTTGGGATGATCGACACAATATGCGTTTTCCTATTCAGTAAAACTCTGTTTCATTGAATCATCAAGTGAAGATTACGCGGAATTGTCTGTGTTTCTCTATCGAAGCCTCTACCCCTACAACCTCTTACCCTATCCTCTCTCTCTCTCTCTCTCTCTCTCTCTCTCTCTCTCTCTCTCTCTCTCTCTCTCTCTCTCTCCTCTCTCTCTCTCTCTCTCTCTCTCTCTGTGGATCACATGGAAATATTGTTTGTGAATATTTATTTTAACCTATTTACGACCTGCAGTCGTCAGACTTAAACGTGTATTTTTTTAACACTCCTATCAGAGAGTGTCGTAAGAGGCAACCACCAGCCTATGTTTTTGCACTCTACGTCAGAGACCAGTTGCACGAGTGAGCTTAAATCCGGGGGATGCCACTAAGCACGCGCAGGATTTAATCTCAGTCATGCAACTGATCCCAGACGTGGCAGCTGCTTGGAACGGAGGTCTTGACTGAGGCCCGTGAAACCCCGCCAGTAATGAAACATGCGGGGAGGCGATTGTGCTCATTAGCGGCCAAACTTTGCAGGCAATTTCAGAGGCTTAAAAGAAATGCGCTCCGCAGGGCTATAGCTTTGTACAATAAGGGGTTCAATGGTTTCTCGTGAGCTCTAATGAAGCTCATACCGATATGCCCGTTTTCGGCTCGCTGGGGCCAAAGTGATCACATTTTACAATATGCCCTCGAAACAAGTCAAGGTAACGAAGCGACTACACATTGATTCGTGTATCAGGCGCCAATTCGTGTAGTGAAGGCGCCAAGCAAATTTGGCACTACCCTTGATCAACCAAAGTCCTCTCATCCCCCGTGGTCTGACTCAGCTGGAAGTGAAAAACTCCTCAATGGCTACTTCAATTTGACTGACTAGAAGACCGAAAGTTCAAAAGGGCTGGCCGGCTGAGATAATCTATCACAATAGCGTTACTTACTCGTATGAATCAAGCACAGTTTTGATATATCTCCGTCGATCCATCTCCCGCGGTTGGCGCTGGAAATGGATGCCGCTTATGCGGGCCCAAGCCACACTACATGACATGTCCATTATTACTTGTTAACTCGTTACCTGTCGGCAGCGGTTTTTGTCGCTATGATTCCTGTAGGAATCATCGCGATAAACACTGCTACCGACACACAAAGGGTTAACGCCTCGTTGAACAACTTGACACATAAGCTTTGCTCAGTCTGCGGCCTTCATGTCTCTGTGAACTATACATTGTCATCTCTGTCTCTCCGGCTCCACTGACTGACTAAATCCTGTTTTCTGTCCCAGCTAAACACTAACGTGTATGGAGGACTAGCTAGTTTTTTGGGGGGTGGTAAAAAAAAAAAAATTAAAAAAAAAATCACCAGGGACCAGGGATTCTATATAACGGGATAGGAAACAGGCGCAATCACGCGATTATGTGTGCCGCGGCGTGACTTCACGATACCACGAAATTGAAAGCTGTCTGCTACTGTTATGTTCTGCTGAGTTTGATTGTTTATCACGCGTTTTGAGGCGCTGCATTCTACAGTGTTTAACATCTTGGATCTGCTACTGTTATGTTCTGCTGAGCCTTTGATTGTTTATCACGCGTTTTGAGGCGCTGCGTTCTACAGTGTTCCACATTCTTGGATCTGCTACTGTTGTGTTCTGCTGAGTTTGATTGTTTATCACGCGTAGGCGCTGCGTTCTACAGTGTTTAACATTCTTGGATCTGTTTGGAAGTTTGGTTTCGGTCAAAGTGGTAAATAATAGCATATAGTTTTCATCCTGCGTGTCCACGTTGTATAAATCTGGTCTATGTGTTCCTCACATCGGACTTAGCGTGTTTCACTCTGACGCGCCCGACTTCATTTTGTTTAACAAAAACTTGTTTCTCTCCAGGTGTATGACACATTTTATGTATTTATTTCCTTCTGCTAGTCGGGCTCGATACCATAAGGTATATAGGAAGGTTGTAGGATGGTCCGTTTCAATGTTGACGTGGTGGCGTATAACAACGTTTTCCCGCTCACATCGGACTTTGCGACGGTGTTTCAATCTGACGCATCACGCTTGATTTTGTTTAGCAAAAGGCTTTCTTATCTTTAGTTATATTACACATTTCATAGGTTTATTTCTTTTCACTAGTGTGGATCTGTACCATAATGTATATTTGAAGTTTGTGACTCGATCCGGCTTTATGTTATTAAAGCGTGTGAAGTATTTGAAGTTTGTGACTCGATCCGGCTTTATGTTATTAGCGTGTGAAGTCGGAGCAACATCACGTTCTTTTTATATCGGACGGCGAGTTTTCCTTCTTACGCGTCAGACTTGATTTTGTTTAATAAAAACATTTTTATTTTTATATCTATTACACGTTATAATATATATATATATATATATATATATATATATATATATATATATATATATATATATATATATATATATATATATATATTATATATATATATATATATATATATATATATATATATATATATATACAGATTTTCACCATAAGGTGTGGGAAGTTTGTGAGCCGATCCGTTTTAATGTTATTGCGGTGTAAAGTTTGAGTAAAACAACGATTTTCTCCTATCGGAATGAGCGTGTTTCACTCTAACGCGCCAGACATGATTCTGTATAGCACTATAAAAACAACAACTGTTTTATCTTAATGTATATTAAACATTTCATATAGCTAGTGATTATAAAATGAAATGGTCAGATCAAAATAGCCTGAACTGTTGTGTTTTCAATGTTATTAAGGCAGTTATTCAGCCGCACACTTCTTATTCCTTCGTGCTGATAACCTAAGACTGTTAGTTAGTTAGTTCGGGTTTAACGTCCACAGCACCGAGGTGATCATGGACGGCCCTGACGGGCGGGTGATGGGGGACAGGGAAATCTATTGCCTATGGAGTACGACCTGAACACTGATCAACTCAGGCGCATTCCAACTGTGCCACTTTGATTTACCAGGACCTTTCAACGGAAATGCTATTGAACAAATCCGTTTTTCCACCCTGGATCCTAAGACTGACCATAGATTGATGTGATATATGAAGTAGCTCTATCTTCTGAATTCACACCTTGTTTCAGGGCTGCATTATTTTAACACATAATGGTAATGTCTCTTCACACCTAACCCTTTAGTTCTTGATTGGCCTCGGGGCAGATTAGTTCATGACACATATTCTTTTGGTTAGCACCTTGCTTCAGGGTTGCATTATTTTAACACATAACGGTAATGTCTCTACACATCTAACCTTTTAGTTCTTGATTGGCCTCAGGGCACATTAGTTCACGACAATTATTCTCGGTTAACATCTTGTTTCAGGGCTGCATTATCTTAACAAACACATAATGGTAATGCCTCTTCACACCGAACCTTTTTGTCCCTTGATTGGCCTCAGGTCAGATTAGTTCATGACACTTATTCTTTTGGTAAGTATCTACAGGTGAAAAGTAGCAGAGGAGCAGATTTTATATTCACATCTGTGCGGCACAGTAGCCGCTGCCCTGAGGTAGTGATCCAGTGTGACACTAAGTCTACAAATGCTACGAGTAAAGAAACGTGAAAAGACACTAAATATATACTACACTGTTAATTAATAAAATCAAGCCACAGACTCGAATTCCTGGCGCTGGGACCATATGGCGTTGAGGCGCGTCCCCTGGGTGGTGGATAGGGGGTCCCTCGCGAGAGGGGTGCACCGAATGAAATAAGGTGCCGTGAACCAACATGGTCTAAGGGAAGGAGACCCCGACAGAAAACCCCTGGTCCTCCTAGTAAGGGAGTTGGGCGTGGGGGTAGTTTCCCCACCCTGCAAATAAAGAAATAGCTACAAAAACGCCGACGAAAAGACAAACAGTAATTCCTTTCCTGGAGGAGGAAGTTTTTCTACCAGAAGATTTATGACGTCGTGTGGTGAAAGCCGGAAGTCTTCGGAAGCCACAGGACCGAGCCGCTTCTATCTATCCTGGGACACAATCATGGGCACATGGAATGTCAAGACCATGTACCAGAGCGGGAAGTCCGCCCAGATAGCAGCGGAAATGCAAAAGTACAACCTTTCCCTGCTAGGTATTAGTGAAGCCAGATGGACGCAGTCTGGCCAGAAAAGGCTGTTAAGTGGGGAGATGATTCTGTATACAGGTCATGAAGAGGAGAACGCCCCCCCCCCCCCCCCATACAGAAGGTGTAGCATTCATGCTGTCACCATTGGCACAGAGAGCGCTAATGGGCTGGGAACCTCTTGGGCCAAGAATTATCACAGCAGCCTTTAGAACCAGGAAAAAGATCAAGCTGAACGTCATCCAGTGTTATGCGCCCACTAATGACAGTGACGAGGAAGAGAAACAAGAGTTCTACGACCGACTCCAGAGTGCTGTGGACAAATGTGCGGAGTGAGACATCACCATCATCATGGGCGATTTTAATGCCAAAATAGGGGAGGACAACACCGGATACGAAGAGGCGATGGGGAGACAGGGACTAGGGGAGATGAGTGAGAACGGGGAGAGGTTGGTAGACTTTTGTGCTCTAAACAGACTTGTCATTGGAGGCAGCATCTTCCCACACAGAAGAATACACAAAGTGACGTGGGTCTCACCTGAACATAATACAGAGAACCAAATAGACCATATCTGCATTAGCAAGAAGTTTAGAAGATCCCTTCAAGATGTTCGAGTGAGGAGAGGAGAAGATGTCGCCTCAGACCATCATCTGCTTATCTTAAGAATAAAGCTCAAGTTAAAGAAAAGCAGCACAAGGACAACAAGAAGACAGCGTTATAATGTAGGCCTCCTGAGAGAGACTGGAGTGAGAGAAGAGTTCAAACTGGTGCTGTGCTTTTGGATAAAAGTTAGAAACATTGTTCTAGACTCGTTCAATACAGCTTTTGAGCGTGGGGAGATGTCTGTGCTTCAAAGGCGTGCTGTAATTACATTAATACACAAAGGGAAAGGGCTGCCTAGAGAAGATTTAAATAACTGGCGCCCGATCTCTCTGACAAATACTGACTACAAAATACTCGCTAAATGTCTAGCACTCCGGTTATCTACAGTCATAAGTACTCACAAACCAGATAGGTGAGGCAAGCGCTGGCAGTATTGTACAACAAACCAAGGGGAATCACTCAGCGCTGGACAGACGAACAAACAGTTAGATCCCCTGCCCCCGCCTATCAGGCACCCATTCGCCAGCCCACAGAGAAATACGCAGGTATAGAACAAGACGATCATCTACATCCCTATAGGGATGCATCAGGTCTCTTATATAACCCATGTCTTTCTCCGGAACTTAGGAAGTAGGCAGGGGAAACATACATACACAAACACGAAGGTGCATTACTATATGTGGTCGGGTAAATACCCTGAATTCCCACAGTAGATGCACAGAACATTACACAACAATGTAACGATACAAATTTGCCTCGAGTTATACTGAGATACTCACAAACCAGATAGGTGAGGCAAGCGCTGGCAGTATTGTACAACAAACCAAGGGGAATCACTCAGCGCTGGACAGACGAACAGTTAGATCCCCTGCCCCCGCCTCAGTATCAGGCACCCACTCGCCAGCCCACAGAGAAATACGCAGGTATAGAACAAGACGATCATCTACATCCCTTATGTAGGGATGTAGATGATCGTCTTGTTCTATACCTGCGTATTTCTCTGTGGGCTGGCGAATGGGTGCCTGATAGGCGGGGGCAGGGGATCTAACTGTTCGTCTGTCCAGCGCTGAGTGATTCCCCTTGGTTTGTTGTACAGTCATAAGTAGTTTAGTTCACGAAGATCAAGTTGGTTTCATCAAGGGCAGGAGAGTCAGTGATGTTATCAGACTTATTGATGACACTATAGACAATTTAAATATAGAAAATAAACCAGGAATATTACTTGCGCTAGACTACAAGCAAGCATTTGACTCTGTCTCAAAAGAATATATGATTTGGGCATTTCAAAGGTTTGGTTTTGGGGAAAACTTTGTCAGATGGGTGAATGTATTGACCAGTAATACAGAAAGCTGTTTAAACTACATGGGATGGATGTCTCAGTGTTTTAAAGTCAGATCAGGAATAAGGCAGGGGTGTCCTTTTTCTCCGATGGCCTTCGTTCTAGCCATAGAGTTATTAGCCATTAAAATCCGCGCAGACCCGTCTGTGCAGGGTCTGTGTCTTCCAACTATTACACACACTTCAGTGGATATTAGTTTACTCAAATTAGCAATGTATGCAGACGATATAAGCTTATTCCTGAAAAACAAAACAGATCTTGAAAGGGTCCTTGAGTTAATTCTGCAGTTTTCAAAGTTTTCAGGTTTACAAATGAACAGAAAGAAAACTGAGGCCATGTGGCTTGGCTCTTTGAAAGACTGTCATGAAAAATCATACGGCATCACTTGGAAAAAACGTCTGAAAATTTTGGGAATTGTTTTCGGCAGTGACATACCTGCCTCGAGTATAGAGGACAACTGGTTACACAGACAGTACGAAGAACTATATCAGCATGGTCCAAAAGAAATATTAGTATCGCAGGGAAAATATGTATTGTTAAATCACTTTTATTGTCGCAGTTTACATATGTATTACAATCACTGTCTGCCCCGAGAGACATGCTGAATAAGCTTAATACACTGTTGTTCAGATTTATCTGGAAAAAGAGAAGTACCAATACTCGGGCCTTTGAAAAGGTTAAAAGAAGTATCATGTGTAACGGTACAGAGAATGCTGGTCTGAAGATGATTAATGTCCATGATATGCAAGCTTCATTTTTGTTGTCATGGTCACTAAGAATTCAACATAATGGCTATGAAAAATGGAAAATTATTCCGCGTTACATGTCCGCTGCCTTGGGCAAAGAGTATGCATGTTTTCATTCTAATGTAGCGGCCAAGCAATTTGCGGGTCTGCGGTTGATTAAAAGTGTTTTTTGGAGGGAAGTATTGACAATATGGTGTGATAATAAGACTACCATTTTACCGAAAGATGTTTTTCCCCTTCAGCTTAAAAACCAATGTTTGTGGAACAATTCTGAAATTATGTATAAGCATAAGAGTTTGTTCTTTAGAGATTGGGTGCGTGCTGGTGTTTGCTTTGTAGACGATGTCTTGTCTGATGGTAATATCATATCTTTTCTTCAAATATGTCAAATGGTCGGCAACAAGCCTTGCCGGCTGTTTGAATATAACGCTTTGTGCACGGCCCTTAGGGCACGTATGGCTCGCGAGGAGCCCGACGTTTTTTTTTTTTGTACCACGCAACTATATGGAGGCTTTGCGGTATGCACCCCGTGCTATCCGCTTATCTCTGGTAACGGCAGGTACAGCGGTGCCTAGAGCACTGTCCTTTTGGCAGAGAAAGTGTGGTGTTACTCTGTCAAATGCACACTGGTCCGTAGCGGAAAAATGTGTAAAAGAAACAAGGCTGCGATTACTACACTGGAAAATACTGCATAATATATATCCTACAAATATTCTTCTGCATAAGATGGGCATTAAGACTTCTGAAAAATGTGACTTCTGTGATGACAAAGATTACATAGAACATTTCTTTTGGTCATGTAATAAAATTCGTAAACTCTGGGAAAGCGCAACAGAACATATTCAAAGACTAACTTCTATCGCTCTTCAGTTAACTGCAAAAGATGTGTTATTTGGCTTTGAAGTGGATAACGTGCAGAATAGTGAGGTGAAAGTTATCAACCATATTATACTTGTCGCCAAAATGTGTGTTGGTAAATACAGATACGGAAAGAAGCTAGATATAGTTTGCATGTTGGAGCAGGACTTGCTCGTCCGGAAAATTACACATGTTTAATACAATGAGTAGAGTATGTAACAAAAATGTAATCTGTAAGGCTTCACTCGTACTATGTTTAGTTGTTCTTCCTAATTTGATTTTATTTGAATATTGAATGTCATCTCTGAATATTTTAATGTATGAACCAAAACACAAACATGCACTAAAAGATCTGAACAGATACCCGCGGCAATCAAGCAGACAAGCAGTAGCACACACACACACACACACACACACACACTCCCACTTAGCAGTAACTGTAAGACAGCTAAATCATTGTCCATTTTGTAACTTATGTCCATTTAGATTTGAACACAAACACTTTATTGTATTGGCTACTTTCATATTAAAAAACTACATCTGTGAAAAAAAAAAAAAAAAAAAAAAACAGTCGCACGAGAGCAGCCAAAGCAAGGGCACAGGAGGAATACTCGGAAGCCAACCGCGAGGTGAAGAGGAGTATCAGGGCAGACAAGAGAGCCTACACAGACGGCCTAGCAGCAGAGGCAGAAATGGCAGCAGGCAGCGGCAACATGAAACAGCTCTACGACATTACCAGAAGATTGTCTGGCAAGTATGGCCATACAGAAAGACCAGTAAAAGACAAAGAAGGCAAGCCTATTGCAGACACGACAGATGCTCTTCTCATCTCTTCCCGGCTGGGTCTGTCACAGCTCATGGGTAGGTCAGTCTCTGCTGGCTGGATGTCGGGGGGGGGGGGGGGGGGGTCGGGGGGGTCGGGAGGGGTGGGTCTGTTCAGTAAGTCTTCAAAATGCTCGGCCCATCTGTCTGGGATAGTTTCCATGGTGGTACGCTTATTGGTGGGTTAGGTACTTTATTTGGAAGTTTAAGATTTATGGATTCTTCTAGTTTCTGTACCACTGTTTTTATTTGGGGTTGTTGGGTGGGTTCCCATTTGGGTGTGTGGTTGGTGTTTAGGGTTTGTTTGGCCGGGTGGTCGTCCGGCATTCCTATTGTTTTGTAGAGGAGTTTGGCTGCTCTTTCTGCTATTGTGATGTTGATGGGTCTCAGGCCGCACTCCGCCAGTACAAGGAGGTTGTACCAAGACCACCCTCAGGGCCCCGACCTGGACTGTCAGGAGTTTTTTGGTTAGAGTTTTGTTGAGGTTGGTGAGGAGGGGTGCTGCATAAAGTAGCCTGGACATCACGTATGAGTGGTATAGATTTAGGAGTGATTTGGGGTCGGTGCCCCAATCTGCTCCGCTAACTTTGCGCATTAGGTTGATTCCTTTCCTGGCCGACTGACAGACTTTGTTTACGTACGGTGCCCAATTATTATTGTGTGTGAATATTACGCCTAGGAAAGTGACTTGTTTGCTGTATTATATGTCGGTCCCGTTGATTTGAAGGCACGGGGGTTCTTATTTTGTATCTCTTGGCGCGGTTGGTTTGAAATATGATAGCCTAGGTCTTTTGGGTAGAGATTTTTAGGCCTGCTCTTACTAGCCATTTCTCGACTCTTGTCAGGTCTTGTTGGAGTTCTTGAAGTCCCACTAATTCCATTTTATTCCCTTTCCATTTGTTCGTGATTTTTCCTGTTAGGGATGTGTCGTCTGCGAATTACATTATTTTACTGTTCCTGAATACGTGTTGAAGACCCGTGAGTAGGAATGTAAATAGGAGGGGGCTGAGTACCGATCCTTGGGGTACCTCGTTATCTAAGGTGTATTCTTTGGATATCGCCTTGCCTAATCTGACTGCTATCCGACGGTCGACCAGGAAGGCTTGGACGAAGTTGTACATTTTGTTGGCTATCCCTAGGTCACCCATCCTACTGAGTAATTTTTCGTGCCATACCATGTCATAGGCTTTTTCTATGTCTAAGAATATTCCCACCAGTTCGGTTCTGCTTTCCCGGTGGATGTTTAGAATTTCTTGTTGTAGGGAGGCCAAATGGTCTAATGTGCTGCATTTTTTTCCTAAACCCGCTCTGTTGGGGTGGTAGGATGTGGTATTTTTCGCAGTAGGACATGAGTCTATTTTTGAGAATTTTCTCTAACAGTTTGCTCAGTTGAGATGTTAGTGCTATGAGCCTGTAGCTCCCTGGTTGGTATGTTGGTTTGCCGGGTTTGGGGAGTGGGAGTACTATTGCCTTTTTCCACTGGGTGGGATATTGACCACTAGTGTATATATCATTAAATAGGGTTACTATGGCTTGTTTCATGGATGGGTGACTTTTTTTTAATCATTTCATATGTAATTAAGTCCGCTCCTGGGGCTTTGCCCTTCCCCGTAATTTGTAGGGTTTGGGTTAGTTCAATGATGGAGATTTCGCTGTCTAGTTCATAATTCTCTTTCCATGTGGGTCTTTCGAAACATTGACTAATGTGTGGTTTAAGATCTTTGAATTCTGCTGTTAGATTTTCGTTCGAGCTGGCCATGCTGAAGGTGTGGGCTAGTATGTCTGCTTTTTCTTGTTCGGTAGCGTACACCATATTCTCAGTTTTTAGGGATGGCATGTCTGATCTTGGACCGTTATTGAGGGCTTTAATTTTGTCCCAGCTTTCCTTCATTTGGGATTTACTATTGAGTAATTCTGTAAAGGCATGCCAGTCTGCTTTCTTGGCTTCTTTAATAGTCCTATCGGCTATTGTTTTGGCACGTTTGTACTCTATTCGGTTTTCGGGCGTTCTATGCTTTTTCCAGATTTGGAGTTTTCGTTTCCTACTTTTTACAACGTGGTCACAGTCTTTGTTCCACCAGGATTTCCCTGGTTTACCATTATCCGATCTGGTGGGGTGCTCTCCTTGACTGCTCGGATAATCTGGTCTGTGATGTGAGCCGTTTTGGTGTCTATGGTGGGCTCTTCATTCCATGCCGATGCGAACCTTGTGAGCTCAGAAAATTTGTCCCAGTCTGTCCTTTTGGTGTTAATTTTGAAGGGGACCCCGGTGCGATCTTGCTAGGGGAGTTCGCCCCTATTACTTATGGTGACGAGTGTCGGGAAGTAATCGCTTCCGAGATTATCGCTGTTTACTTGCCACTGTGCCGTGTTGGCGATAGTGTTGGTGGCTATTGCTATGTCTAGGGTGTTCATAGTGTCTTTGTTGCCCTGAGCGTACATATGGGTAGGTTCGCCCGTGTTCAGTAGACATCTATGTGTTTCATTTATGGCTTCCTCTAGTTTTTTTCCCGCTGGGTCGACTGTTATTTGACTTTCGTCCCATTGGAGACTTTTGGCGTTCAAATCACCTACCACTATATCTCCAGCGAGTAACAGCTGCTTGAGGTCTTCGATTGTTATTTGGCTATAGGTTCGCTCGGATGAGATGTAGGCGCACACTATTTTTAGTTTACGGTTGGTCGGTGTGATTACTTCTCCTATTATGACTTCAATTTGGGGGTTTATGTTGTGGTTTATTTCCGTGATCGCTAGTCCAGTTTTGGTGTAGATGGCTACTCCTCCTCCTTTCCTACTGGCTGTATTTTTATAAATTGGTGGGTAGTTGTACCCTTTTATTTGGGGGGTGGGGGGGGGGGGGTGTCCCGGAAACCCGTCTCGTGGAGGGCGAGGATTTCCGGGGGATTGGGGGCTAACCAATTTCGGAATTCATCTAGTTTAGTGCTGAGGAACCTGCAGTTCCATTGGAGGATGTGGAGGCCTGCCATCTTAGCTTACCATTTGAAGTATATCTTGAAAGTAGCGGAGGAAGGTGTCGAAGTGTGATTTGATGCCTGTTGTTTTTATGTCTCTCATCTGGTGGAGGCCCCAGCCCATTAGGCAGATTTTGAAACGGTGGCGATCGTGCGCGCTCCGGTCGACCGAACCGTCCCGGTCGAACCCCTCCTCTGCTGGTTGGTCTTGTCTGTACCAGGCTGACAGGCCATCCCAGGTGAAGAAGTGAGGCATGGCTAGATTTTGCCTCGTCCTTCGGCGGTCCCGCCGGCCCGCGCGCCATCGTTGCTGTCCGTGGGCTGGGTTGTTAGGTGCTGGTTGTGGGTGCTTTGCAACTTGGGGTTGCTGGTAGTTTGGGTTGGCTTGGGAGGGTGTGGCGGTGGTGACGCGTTGGGTTTCATCTCTGTTTGGTGTTTGGGCAGTTGTTTGCTCCGGGGTTCCGTTGGGCATTTCAGGGGTTCGTTGATTCTGGGGTGTTTTCTGTACCCCCTGTTGCGGCGCTGGGTTGTTTAGGTCTTAGTCTTACGGCGATCTGATCATCCCGGGCTGAAGTAGTTATCGGGCTTGAACCCGGTGCGGCGTCTTGCTTGGGTTCGTTTTGTCTGATTCCCGGTTTAGCGGCGGTGGTTTTGTTTTTTCTTAGGTTTTTGAGTGCCGCTGCGTATGTCATTTGTCCCGAGCTGGCAATTCTAGCGGCTCTATTGTGTTCTCGTTGTCGGATGCATCCACCATAGTTCGCCGAGTGCCCCGTGCCGAGGCAGTTGGGGCAGAAGTACTCCTCTGGTCAGTCGAATTTGCATTCTGCTGTGGCGTGGTTCATACTGCATCTGGCGCATTTGAGGGGGGCTTTGCAGTTTTTGGTTGCGTGTCCAAACTTCTGGCATTTGCGGCATTGTAGTGCTTTAGCTTTGAATCTTTCGACTCCAAAGATTCCCCTCCTATACTCACGGTTTTTGGTAGGGTTTCTCCGGGGAACATAATCAGCAATGCCCGACTGCCTTTGTAAATGTTTCAGTATGTCCTACAGTATCTCCTTTGTAAGTGTTTCAATATGTCCTACAATATCTCCTTTGTAACCGGCCTCCGTAGCGCAGTGGTTAGCGCGTCGGACTGGCGGCCGGGAGATCCGGGTTCGAATCCCAGCCGAGTCAAGCGGGATTTTTCCTACCTGGGTCGGCTCTTACCCAGAGCGGGTGTGCTATGGACCCAATGGGAAGGCTGATGCCACTCAGCCGAGACTCACCCACTTCACGGGTGCGACTTTGGGGGTGTTACCCGGGTTATGACGCATCGCAAGGTGTGGATGATTACACGGCTGGCACCGCAGGTGTCCGCAAGTCCCGGGCCTGGTTAATGCCAGGATATTTATGACAGGAAGCGTGGAATGCGGCCCTGTCACGCAGTCCCTAAAACCACATGGACCACCATGGCATCATCATATCATCCTCATCATCATGCAAAAAGGAAAAACGCTATTCCAGGTGCCTCTGACCCCTCAAGTCACCGTCTCATGGTGACCTCAGCCCGGTCCGGCCTCTAGGAGCCCTAGGTGCGCGGTTGTCTTCGGCCAGACCCTGCTGCTGTGCGTGGAAGGACGTAGTGGTTGACTCGCCACCTCTGGGGGGAGCTCTCACTCGTCGACTCCGTGACTAGCAAGAAAAATGTTAAGTAGGAAGACCAACGAAGTGACTCGGCAGTAGTGCGGAGTTTGCTCCGGAGGGAGTCCCCTAACCTGACATATATACAGCAGCGGGGCCGGGAGTCTGGCTGTGGCAGCTGGTAGGCCTGGGTGAGCACACTGGGGTTGATTGGGGTGAGCGGCGTGGGATGGAAACCTCTGAGGTCGACAGAGGAAAACTTGGAAGTAGCAAAAAAAAAAAAAAAAAAAAAAAAAAAAAAAAAAAAAAAAAAAAAAAAAAAATCTCCTTTGTAAATGTTTCAGTATGTCCTACAGTATCTCCTTTGTAAATGTTTCAGTATGTCCTACACTATCTCCTTTGTAAATGTTTCAGTATGTCCTACAATAAAGCTGGACAAAAGGGCTAAAGTAAATGATAAAGGTCAGTGAGTCTCGTAATAGCAAAGACTTTCTGCTCTTCTTCTCCTTTCTCCGCGAGAGAGTTCCTTCCGTTACCCTCAAAACTCATTGGAAACCTTCTGGTACGTGTGCCCTAGGCTCACATGGATTCTGTTGTGAAGAGAAGGGTAGAAAAGTGTTAGTTAACCCTTATCATTCGGAATACACCAGTGTGTGAAATAAATTGGACTCAAATAGTTCAAGGGTAGTGCCAGAATAGCTTGGCGCTTCTAGGCGCCAAGCTATTCTGGAACCACCCTTGAACTAATGTAGCTTGCATATATGGCAGTGTACAAATTTGAAGCTTTTAGCCTCAGTATGACTCGCATGACAGTATTGGTAACCCGCTGTATCGGCGAATGTAAGCAATCAAAGCCCGCCATCGAGCAGATCTCTCTAAACCAATACTACCTGTAGGCTTACCTGCAAGGAAAGGGATCCTTGAGCCGAAGGGCGGTGTGCCGCATTGCGACGATTTTACAGAGTCTGTCTTACAACAGCACAGCTGCTCTCAATTAGGCCTACCCCTTTTGTTTGGGACCAGCAACTGCCACACAATCCTGAGATTCCAGTCTTTATTGCTCGGGTTCCTCCAGTGAATAAATCTTTGTGCGCCCCCGGCGTCCTCATTGACGGAGTTACGGTCCTTCCACCCGGCTCTCATATGTCAAAGATCCCGGTGGGTATCACTCACAAAGTTCAGCGTTATTTAGAGCCTATTACATTTACTACCGTAAGGCACCCATGCTGAAGTCACCCACTGGCAGAATCGGCCACGATTGTTCAAGGGCAGTGCCAGGTATTGCGCCTGCGAAGACGCCAAGGTAATCTGGTGGAGTCCTTAACTCATTCTACCCCAGACACCCCACAGCAAAATAAAGATCGACCATGATAGTTCAAGGGTGATGCCAGAATAGCTTGGCGCCCATAGGCGCCAAGCTATTCTGGCATCACCCTTGAACTATCATGGTCGATCTGTGTCCTGCACTGCGATGCAGTCTTCAGAGGACAATGGCCAAATTTGGGGATTTCGGTGTTGGGGTAGAATGAGTTAAAGCATCATGGCCGAGCTTTTTCCTGGTGTGGTGTTTAGGGTGAATGAATTGACGAAAGCAGGAGATTAATCCCCCCCTCCTCCCCCCCTCCCTGCCAACGGGCGTGCAACTGGCTTGTTTCTGCAATCTGTGTTCACTGAACGACCAAAAGCCACAACTGTCAACAGAACATGGACACAAAGTGGTCTCAGCAAAAGGCATCGATCCTCATGAGCCCCCGCGTTCGCCTCTTGCAGTTAGATCGCGTTGACTTCTTCTCGGCAGTAAAGGGATTAAAAGCACGATATCGCATGTTGCGATATCCACTGTTTTCGTCGAAACACGTGCAATTTTGACCGACTTCTCTTCGTCTTGTGTACGTCACCACTGAGTCAGTTCCCGAGCGGATGGATCCTCAACTTTGACCATGATAGTTCAAAGCAGCCGCTGGATACAACAGCAACATCAGTAGTGCTCTTCAATTAACCCCTTCCCACCCAACGGACGCAGACTCGGTTTTGAAATCATTGTAAATTCAACGCCAAAAATCCCAAGCCGTCAAAGTAGCATGAATACAAAGCGGTCCCAGCTAGAGGCATGGATCCTCATGAGTCCCCGCAACTGCTGGGGCTCATGAAGATCTGTGTCTCGAGTTCATTTTTCATCGGCAGTGAAGGGGTTAAGCAAATAATGAATGACATGGAGCTGTCCTGTTCGATTGATTCTTTTGTACCAACATATACTGACTTGAAACGCGAGCTATGTTTGCTGTGGAAGTTACCGAGGAACGGAGGTATTTTGCTGAGCTAGTTGCTGTGTTTATGTTCTCGTGATGAAAAGTTGTCTGATGTTTCGCTTTGTGTAGTGGAGTACAGACTTCAAGTTAGTACTTTGGCAAATGCCTTACTCATTGCGAACCGTAAATCGGTCACTCCACTGAGATGCGTTAGTTATTTGGGGTTTAACGCCGAGCAGGCGACTACAGCCATCTCACGGCAGACTCCAGATGCGATCAGTGTATCAGTGTGGGTGTGTAAACATCATTGAATATTTTCTTATTAATTATACAGCGGCGGCTCCATCTTTGTCAGAATATAATTAAGAATCATCATCGTATTAGGCCGGCAATTTGTTGGAAGTTAATCACTCAGTATGGGGTAACCACGACTGACGGCTTGGAACTGGGGCAGGAGGAGGGGGTGTTCGGGGAGTGGGGTGGGGTGGGGGGTGGGGGAGGGGGTGGACATTGACTTGGAGCAGTGCGCGGTAAAGAACCCGACAGAAAATTATAAATTAAATTAATCGTTCTCTCCAGAACAAAGTGAACTGGGGGGGGGGGGGGGGGGGTCGTCCCCTTGCAAGAAATGCACCTGCTCAGTGTAGTTTAGTTTAAGAGCAGCGATAGAATAACTTAGCACCTTCCCAGGCGCCAAACTAACTCCCTTAGACTGTAAACCATACACTTCTTTTAAAATGAGATGCTAAGCGGCATCTCATTTAAATAGAAGTGTACTTGTGGTATACTCCCCGAGTGGGTAGTTACGGTACCCATAAAGGGTGCATGTGGCACTTCCCCTGAACTATCATGGTCGATCCATTTCCAACTTTAGAGTGTCAGGAGTGAATGGATTCGTCAGTCGTTTCTGCGGGAAGAACCGTGACTATTAGACATCAGTATAGCCCTGTACCACTTGATGTAATCTTATACTGCAAGATGGCCAGCTATTGAAGAAAACGATTTGATGTAATCTCATACTGCAAGATGGCCAGCTATTGGCTCACACTTGTTAACCCCATCACTGCCAGTGTATGCAAAATTATGTTATTGCCAAAGCATGGCAAATTCAACTTCTTTAAATAATCCCAACATTCCGAGGAAGACGGATATGAATAGGGCTCGGGAAGCTGACGTCATCACGCTAGTCGTGGCGGCCATCTTGAGAGGACAGCCGACTCATGCGCTCATCGGGAAATCGCTGTCAAGACAATGTCAGGACTGAAAGTCCTGACATGCTATTGGCAATAAGAGCAAGTCTTGCCATCACCGTAGGAAACCGCTGTTTTTGTTTGTTTCCAAAGAGGAAGAAACATGAAGAAAAACGTGTTGAAACACTACTTCGCTACTCTCTATAGTCTTTCGCCAGGCAAGCGTGTCCTCTCAAGATGGCGGCTCGGCAGCCGACGCTCCTAGGCAACGCGGGGAACTTGCCGAGCCTTATAGTGGTCAGCATTTGGGTGGTGTTCGCATATTCCGGCAGTGAAGGTGTTAACCACTTAGTATTATGCGTGACTACTCCATCAGAGCGGACGATAATGGGATCTGCAGTATTGCTCTAAATTATCACCGACTGGTGCAGTTTGGTCAACGCCAGTCGTACATTCAAATCAGTGATGAGCTTAACACCTGCTAGTCTTTTGGCGGTCCGTAGCACTTGTTGTCACAGTGATTTCTGCACACGCTACCGACAGCCAAAGGGCTATGCTAGCGCTAGGGCTGTTTCAGACTCTACAGAATGATACATTTTCAGTCAGTCCATCGTTCAAATATCCTGCATTATCTCTTACTAAATTCCAGCGCGCACGTGCATTTAGTAATTCCATCAGGGGGGTGGGGGGGTGGGGGGGGGGGGGGAGCGATTATGCTCTGTGCAGGTCTTTTTCTTCTTCCTTGATGATGATGATGATGATGATGAACGGGGTCCTCAAAGGAACGTTAAGGTTCAACAGTTACGTTCATTATTAGTCCATGCGGTACTGCATTCATAACCCTTGACTGGCGAGAAGAATTCAGCAACACCCAACTGCAAGAGGTATTGATCCTCATGAGCCCCCGCAGTTGCGGGGGCTCATGAGGATCCATACCTCTTGCTGACACCACTTTGTGCCCATGCTTCTTCGACGCCTGGGGATCATGTCATTGACATCGAGTATACAGTGATTCAAAAACACACACTGCGTCCACACTGCGTCTATTGTATAATTAGAGTTTTAACAATTTTTTCTTAACTTGATCTTACTTTCATAATATCCTTTTTTAATTCTTGGATTGTATATACTCAATTTTAAAATAATTTTTTTCAATTAAAGATTTTTAACCGGGACTGAAAGGGGCCGTTGTTTTGTGCGATAATGATTGGCTTAACCCCTTAAACGAACAGGGAATATATCTAAAGTGAGACTTAGTGACTAAAATTGGTCAGCGACCTTGTCTGCCGACCCTCTTGGCTTTTTTATTGGCACTCTCCCTCCCCAATTTTACCAAGTTTAACTAGCTAGTCCCTTATGATAGTTATTATAGGGACAGTAAGCCAGACTCACTTAGTCAAAATTGCTAGTCCCCCATACCCTCGATGGTCGTGGGGACAGTAAGCTGGAATTAATGAATGAATGAATGAACATGCAGTGACGGGGCTGATCGGGAAGCTGGTGACAGAGCGTTCCACTCTCGTCCGAAAAATCGCGGGTTCGAACCCAATTGGGGTCAAAATTGGTTCAGACCCTGTCCGGTGCCCCGTCTTTGAAATCATCTTCGTGGTGGATGAAATTCAACCCGAAAAGTTTAACTGCGATTCTGCATTATTGAGCATTGCTTACTTTAAAGCATCTTTGCTACCCAGTCCTTCTTTTGACTGTGTTCTGCGGCTCTGGGCATGTAGGTAAGAGATTGGAACATACATTCAGGCCTGAAGTGAGTCTGCCGACTGCACCGTGACCGTCTCAGTCTGCCACTCACCGAGATTTCGATTGACGACTGTCTGCACATGCGTGCACATCCACGTGACCGGTATTCTCAGCTTATTACATCAAACGACGTCCTCGATCGCTGTAGTGACAGCGTGCGACGGTTGTTTGTTTTTTTGTTTTTTTTCCACCCGGGGATGTCACAGTCGTAAAGTGACGGCTATATTTAGCTCTGTTTGTTTACTGCAATCTGGCCAAAAGTGCTGCAAGCTCTGCAACGCCGCCAAGCCCGTAAGAACATTGACATCGCGCGCGCGACCACCTCCGGCACTGATTTAGTCATCGGCATTTGGTACAGAGTTTCATGAGCGTCTGCTGCAGGGGGCTTATATGAATTCATACCTCTTGGGCGACACCGGCTTGTTACGATCCATGCCTCTCAAGTCATTAGAAGAGCTTAACTCTTTGCCCGGCTGTCGGCAGCGCTTTTTGTCGAGGTGATTCCTGCAGGAATCACCTCGACAAAAGCACTACTGACAGCCAAAAGGGTTAAGAGAATCTATTTATGTGTGAGATCGGCTGGCCCTATCTGTGTTTGATTTCTCATACGCACGAAAGAGTAGTCGACTAACTGAGTACACATGATTAGCTTTCATCCATCCGAGTCCCGGCCTAGCAAGTCTTAGGTTTATTTAGAGCGGCTGGAGACATACATTCAATATTCTGTCAATTTTGTTGTTGTTGCACAAACAGTGCAGGCACCTTCTGTCTTGTTCAGTGCTGTCGGGACGTTAAGCAATGTTGCAACCAATCAACCAACCAACCAACCGTCTGTACCAGGTGCTCGTGAGGATGTACCATTCTTGCTGGTCGAGACTGGGTACACTGTAGCTGTTCTCCGAGTTAACCCTTTCAGCGCCAACACCCTACAGAAGGAGATTGATTGACCATGATAATTCAAGGGTAGTGCCAGATTAGCTTGGCGCCTTCAGACGCCAAGCTAATCTGGCACTACCCTTAAATTATCATGGTCAATCCAGCTCCTGCAAGTGGTACATAGTCGTTAAGTAACACTTCCAAATTTCGGGAAATGCGCCCATGGCGCTAAAAGGGTTAACTTTTTGCTCCAGCGGACCGCTGTGGGGTCGTGGGAGGTCGGCAGTCGCGCGACTCGGCGATTGCGACCATTGCAGCTTTCTCTCCCTCCACTGATCTGAGGTCTCCGGCAGCTGGTGGATGTGAAAGAACTTCCGTGCCCAAAACAGCGGTCCTGTCACTGTATTGCGGAAGATCAGTTTAACTTCCTCACCGTCAATGAGTTGACGCAGGTTGCGTTTCTGCGATCCTTGTACTCAACGCCGAAGAGACTCAACCGTCCATGGGACACGGATTCAAAATGGTGTTAGCAAGAGGCTTAGATCCTCATGAGCCCCCGCCACGGCGGGGGCTCATGAGGATCTACGCCTCTTGCACTTGGATTGTGTTCACTTTTAAACCTCCACGATTTACAGACCTCCTAGATCGAAGAGCAATTCTCAGCACGGGAGGCACGACTCAGTCCTCATTTTAACCTTCAAGTGTCAGCAAGACGCATAGATGGTCACGAGCTCCGCCAATTGCGGGAACCTATGAGGATCCCCGTTTCTCGCGGATCAGTGGATTTATTTTATTTTTTGAGTGCCGGTGTGCAAAATAAGGTGTAAAAAAAAGAAAAGTGAAGCGGCGTGTATAATGGGGAGCTGTACTTCAGTCTAGCACTGACATGGAGATTCACATTCAGAAAATGGATTTTCCCTCCGCAGTTCAACTTTCGGTGCCGGTGTACGAACTGAGTGCCGTGAGAGCCGGCCAGAACTGAACACGGCTGCGTTCCTCCCCCGAGAAGAATCGCGAGGGGCCCATGAGGATCTGTGTCTTTGGATAATAGATTTTTCTCCCTGAGTACCGGTGCACGAACACGGAGGCTTCCCTCCCCGTTGCTTGCAGGAATGGACCGACCCGCGAGCGCAAAGAATCGATATGCAAGCAAGCGGCAGTAGCACTGAGCTACAACTGCCGCGGCCGCCGTCAGTTGACTGGTGGTAGCAGCAATCGGTGGTGTGGAAGCCTGGCGCTAGACGGACGGACAGACGGGCTATAATGGTGGAACATGTGACTGCTGCTTTCTGAACTACAAGTCTCCTGGATAGATAGGTGCACACAGCGGCGTGTTGGCTCGCTCCCTCTCGCAACTAGCTCTTCTAGTGCTTGTGATCGCCCATCTCACTGTCAAATACATTGCCTCGACTCCTCCAGATTTCACGGCGGACCCTCTTCCACTTTCTGCCTGTGGATTGGACTGGCTACGTACACTCTGTGTGGAGCCGACTGGCAGCTTATGATACCAGAAGGGCAGAATAATCGGTAAGTACAAATGGCCTTTCAGTACCGAGAAGTGTGAACCGTTTTCAGTCCAAATGTAGGTCGTGTCGGCCCTATAGCACAGACTCATCGCTAAATCTTCTGGTCACAGCCTTCAGAGTGAAGACTGATTTGCGCAGGACGAAGAAGACCACATACGTTTGTAGTCTGATTGTAATGTGGTGGCTGTGCTGAGCTGGGTTGTGCGGATGGCGCCATCGAGATGGCCGCTAGCGGCGCCGGCAAGGAGGAAGGACAGTAAAGACCAGTGTCTCAGTCTCCAGCCTCACGGTGTCACAGCGCAGTCTTTCTCACATCACAAACCGCCAGTTCTGGCGGTTTGATCTTTTCCGTCGAGAATCTGAGAAATACTTTTTTCTTCTTTCTGGTTTTGTTTTGTGGGAATTATCTTTTCCGTCACCTGACTGAGAAAGACAGCATTGTGTCATATAATTTTGGCAGTTTGACGCGGCTCCCCCCCCCCCCACCCCCACACACACACAAGTCTCCGTCTTTGATATGAAAATTGTCCTGACATCATCTTGGTAGTCTGATCTATCAGCCATGAGTTATAATAATAATAATAATAATAATAATAATAATAATAATAATAATAATAATGTATATATTTAAGGCGCCTATACTTTCAATAGAAAAGCTCTAGGCGCCTAACAAATGACAATTTTACATACATACCCCTTGCATCCTACAACACATATATAGTCCCTAACATACACACTCACGCAACAAGATATACAAGAAAAATAAGAATAACAAAAAGAACACACCAACAAAAAATGCTCTCATACAAAAAGACACACGTGTACCATAAAACCAACAACGGACACACCAGACAGCCCTCACCGACAACGAAATGTTGACAAAAAGAAGAATTATAACGGTGAATGCACGTTTAAAGGAATAAATGCGTCTTTAAGGACTGCCGAAAACTACTGGCCGATTCAACATCTCTGAGGGACTGTGGGAGTTTATTCCAAAGAAATGGTCCTTGGTATGAGAAAGACCTCTCGCCAAAAGACTTAGTTCTCACAGTCGGAAAGCGTAATAGTTTAATGTCTGCTGAGGAACGGAGCTGTCTTCAAGGTGTGTACAAATGAAGAAGCTCAGAAAGATAGACAGGGCCAGTAGAAGGAGACAGACAGTATGACAGATTGACAGAACTTTGTATTGTACTCTTGATGTGATAGGTAACCAATAAGTGAACGCAGGATAGGTGTGATGTGGTCTGACTTCTTTGCCTTGACAACAAGCCGTGCTGCTGAGTTCTGCACCCGGCTCTGGAGCCGATCCAGAAGGTACTGAGGACAGCCACACAGCAGTGCATTGCCGTAATCGAGTCGGGACAAGACAAAGGAGCAAACCAGTGTTTTAGTGGCTTCTGGTGTGAGAATATGCCTGATGGAGCAAATGCGACGCGGTTCAATAAATGCAGATCTACAGGTATTCAAAACGTGTCGTTTTAGTGAGACTGCAATCAATGGTGATGCCAAGATTTCTCACCTGAGCAGAAAAACTAATTTCAGTATCTAGGATTGTGATGGACTGCGGTAAGGAAGAATATATTCTGGAAGAGGAAACTAGCATGGCTTCTGTTTTATCTTCATTCAGTTTTAGTTTGTTGGCTATCATCCATGTTCTAACATCAGAAACTGACTGTTGCACACACTGGATGATGGCATCGACCTGCTCAGCATGACCTGAGCCAGAAAGATAGTGTTGTGTCATGTCATGCAGTTTTGACGGTTTCAGTGGCAGTTTGGTTTCTTTTTGTCGTGGATCGGCTTAGAATCATTTCAAATATTTGTCCGTCTGACACTCATTCAGTCATGTGTCTGAGAAAGACGTTACTGTGTCATGCAGCCGATATTAACGGTTAAAGAGCAGTAGTTTACCCATTAATAATGAGGAACTCATACGTGGTGTGATGTTTTTCTGTCATCACTGATCTGAGAAAATCGTGTGGTTCGACTGTGATCGCTTTAGTGCATCGAGGTTTGCGCCGAAGAACGTATGTTTTGTTAGGTGCTATACTGAGGAGCAAAAGAAATGTGACGTTTTTGGAAACACCGGAAACACTTTAGTCATTCCGATGATTAAAAAAAATATCGCATTTCCTTTGCTCGTTAGTATATGAATTACAATTTATCTTTGTGAGGAATCCCAGATGGTTGATGACGGCACATTTGATGCGGGTGTAATCTGTTCCCTGTAGTCGGTGTAGGTTTTAGATCTTTCTTAGAATGAAGGACTGCCAAACAGTACCGGCAGTTGACGTTAGAGCAGAACTGACCGCCGGACGGATGATAAAGGCATATAGTCTCGGTGTGAATGTCCTTAGGATCTGAGAAAGACTAAGGTTCTGCGATGTGACTTTTGTCATCATGGTTCTGTGAAACACGAAACGTCTTTTGTCAAGTCAGTGGTATTGACAGTGAGAGTAGTGAGGACCCTAGACTACTCGGGTGAGGAAATCGGGGGGGGGGGGGGGGGGGGAGGGGGTTCGGGGGTAGTGAGTGTCGAGCCCTTTATATGGTAACGGCAATATAATCGTGTCAGTATCAGAAATGACCATGCCAGTTCCCCACACAATCCCCTCAAAGTGGAGGGCATGCTCAAGAGTCTGCCCCCAGCTGTAGGAAACTATTCCATGCCGGCAGCAGCTGCCAGCCAACTGTCCCTCTGCATTGCAGCCTCGAAGATTTTTGCGTGGGGCTAAAATTAGCTCGAAACAAATTTGTTGGAACTATAACAGGTAGGTCACTGCCGGGGTGTCGAAAATTACGTGCCTTTTCGCGGCGTGGACACTGACTGGGGCCAGTCGCACAACTGGGCCCTGGTTCCTACACATAATATGAGGAGACAAGCCGGGAGCAGATGTGCGTGCACAAAATGTTGGTCTTGGGTATGCACACTGGCTGTCTCCCTCGATTCGCTAGGCTGTTAAGCGCAGTAAATCGAGATCGACACTGAACCAGTGTCAGTCATGAACATGAGGACACATCAGTTTTCCTGGGAACGAAATGTGCCGCACACACACACTTTTGTCATGCCAGTCGTCAAATACGTCCATCAGATTAAGTCGCCCTCTCTAATTCATTTAATTCGGGTCACTAGCGTGCCTGGACACCCCCCCCCCTCCCCCTTTTCTGGAAAATATGCCCCAAACGAGTTGAGCGGCACCCATGCACCGAAAAAAAAAGAAGAAGTCGTAGCTGGCCCATCCACACGCAGTGCTTCAGTCACAACGAAAGTCGCCTGAAAGAATTTCCCACCATCGATCTCGCCACAGCGATTGCAGTAAAACCTTAATTCTTTCCAAGATGGCTGCAGGCGAGGTGTGTGACATGCTGTGACGTTCTGCGAACTTCAGGCAGACACAGATAGCTTCCTTGTGTGTACCGGTGAGCAAGGGGTCCTCGGGCCGACGTCGGCCGCTATCGGCACGTGCACGAACGTGCGCGTGCCGACAGCGGCCGACGTCGTCGGCCCGTAAAACAGCTATAGCTGACCGGGTTAGAGCCCGAATCGTGTCATGTTTTTCATTGATTGTCAGAATTCGATTCAAAGCCGTGCAAGTCTCCAACATTGTCACAGCCTGTCATAAGCGGACCGTATGTAACGCGTTGGGCTGATTGAGTTTGGACATTTTTACAGGCCGGTCACTGTGCCAGATGGTGTATAAACCTGTGTCCGTGACACAGATGACAAACCACTGACAGAAATAGCAGTACAGTGTCCCGACAAACTGTTTTTTTACATGCGCACTCATTTTTTTTCCCAGGCCGGTCACAGATGGCGTAACTAAGCGAAGCGAGGCTGCGTTCATGATACAAATGACAAACCACTGTCACTGACACACATATCCGTTCTGTGTCTCAACAAAACAGATTTATGAGTACGTACGATGCGAAAACCCTCCCTGTGATTTATGAATAATACGCAGAAGATTAATGTGCTAGTGTGAATTACAGAATACAACGGCTGTTGATTTTTTTTTTTTTCTGGCTAGGGGTTTGTGTGGGAGGAAGGGGGGCGGGGTCGTTTGTGTCTTTGAACCTGGTGAGGTATGACCTCAGTCTTACGCACGCCATTACGCAAGAGTCACCGCTCGCTTCAGTTTGCGCAGTGCCGCATTGACGACGATTTAGAGTTCACTCGTGCACCCTTAGACCTGGAATGTGATTTTACACCTTACAGTAGGCGGCCTTAACCCATTCCCTGCCAGAGCACTGTGACCAATACCCATCTGCAAGAGGCATAGATCCTCATGAACCCCCGCAGCTGCGGGGGTTCATGAGGATCTATGCCTCTTGCTGAACGCCACTACTTTGTAGAGATCTACGTTCATCGGACACCTGGGTCTCCTTGGCGTTGAATTTACGAATAGTTCAGAGACACAATCTGCATCGGTCCATTGGCAGTAAAGGGTTCTATCTATCTATCTATCTATCTATCTATCTATCTATCTATCTATCTATCTATCTATCTATCTATCTATCTATCTATCTATCTATCTATCTATCTATCTATCTATCTATCTATCTATCTATCTATCTATCTATCTATCTATCTATCTATCTATCTATCTATCTATCTATCTATCTATCTATCTATCTATCTATCATCTACTATCTATCTATCTATCTATCTATCTATCTATCTATCTATCTATCTATCTATCTACTATCTATCTATCTATCATCTATCTATCTATCTATCTATCTATCTATCTATCTATCTATCTATCTATCTATCTATCTATCTATCTATCTATCTATCTATCTATCTATCTATCTATCTATCTATCTATCTATCTATCTATCTATCTATCTATCTATCTATCTATCTATCTATCTATCTATCTATCTATCTATCTATCTATCTATCTATCATCTATATCCCGTAGTCTTGCCGACCGTTGGGACACCACTGATGACTTGGCAACCAGCTCTCTCCATTCCTCTCTGTTTTCTGCCATTCTTAGCGTATCGCGCAGCTTCAGTCCTGTCCACTCTGAGATATTGTCCTCCCATCTTTTAATGCCAAGCAGCCTTCGAAAACATCTCATTTCCGTGACTTGTATCCTCCTTTCAAGGTCTGCTGTGAGGGTCCATGACTCGCAGGCATACAAGAACACTGAGATGATTAAGGAGCGCATCAGTCTGATCTTGGAGCAGAGTGTGATGTTTCTGTCCTTCCATATGGTCTTCAATCTTGTCAGTGCTGTTGTTGTCTGCGCGATCCTGGACAGCATTTCTGGTTTTAATCCCTCATCTGTCACAATGGCTCCTAAGTATTTGAATTTATTAACGGCGGTTTCCAGTTTTTGGCTTTCAATCATGATGTCAGTGCCAATGCCACTGGTGTTATTGGTCATCAGTTTGGTCTTCTCTGCACTGATTTCCATCCCGTACGCAATGGCTGTACTGTCCAGCTTTTCCACCAGCTGAGCTAGTTCCTTCTCTGTTCCTGCAAGGCCATCAATGTCGTCCGCAAAGCGCAAGTTCGTGATTGTTCTGCCTCCAATACTGACAGATCCTTCATGATCTTTCAGAGCGTCTGTCATGATTCTTTCCAGGAAGATGTTGAAAAGAGTAGGTGAGAGCAAGCACCCTTGTCTGACTCCGACTGTAGTCCTAAACCAGTTTCCTATTTTGCCGTTGAAGCAGACTGCGCTAGTGGCCTTGTTGTAAAGGTTTGCTACGACTTTGATCAGGTTGGCATTAATATTGTGTAGCTTTATTTTGGACCAAAGGGCTACATGCCACACCCTGTCAAACGCTTTCTTAAAATCCACAAAGACATGATAGAGCTCTTGCTGGTGCTGGAGGTACCTCTCACATAGGTTGAAGATCTGCTCAGTTGTGCTGCGCCCTGGTCTGAAGCCTGCCTGTTCCTCAGCTATGATTTCCTCTGACTGTGGCTTCAGCCTGTTCAGCAGGATCTTTAACCTGATTTTGCTTGGGTGGCATATAAGACTGATAGTGCGATAATTCTGGCATTGATGTAAGTTGCCTTTTTTGGGAAGAGTTATTATAAGTGATTGGGTCCATGGTGTGGGCCAATCCCCTGACTGCCAGATCTTATTGCAGATTGTTAGTAAGGCGCTTATCATGTCTTCTCCCCCTTCTTGGACTAGCTCTGCAGGGATGTTGTCTGCTCCTGCTGTCTTCCCTTTTTTCAGCGACTTCACTGCAGCCTCTACTTCTTCTCGGAGGATGGGATAGTTGCCATTGTTGGTCACGGATGGGTTGACAAGTATGCCTGGGTCCCCTGTAGCTCGGTGGTTGTACAAATCTGAGCAGTACTCTGTCCATCTGTTCAGTATGTCTTGGTCTTCCGTAAGACAGTTCCCTTCCCTATCTTAAATGATAGAGGAGCGTCCTTGTTTTACACTGGTCAGGTCTTTCACCAGCTGGTATGCTTTTTTGCTATTATTTTTGTTCAGATTTACTTCTATGTGTTTACACTGATCTTCAATCCACTTCTTCTTTGCCTTTTTCATGCTTTTCTTGATATCCTGGTTAATTTCCCTGTATTGTTTAGCTCTTTCTACCTCTGATTTCTTTTTCTTTAATTCTCGACGCTTGTCACATAGAGTAAAGGGTTACTGCCCAAAAATGACAACAGACATAGCTGTCTGGCTTCAGGATGCACCAAGGAAAGCCCAGCGAGTTTCTGTGTTTGCAGTGGTCTTTGAAGTGAGTCGCCCGTACGTGCGCTCGCATGCCTCCGACGATCTCGAGATGATGGGAAAACAAATGTTTGTCTTTCTCCCTACTCTACCTGGTCCGCCTAGCACAGTCACATCCTTAAATTCCCGGCCTCTTCCACCGTCTAGGGAATGAAGAAGGGAGTACATGGGACCAATCCCTTGCAGGCCAGATGCGTGGATTCTCATGAAAATCCACGCATCTGGCAGATGGAAGAGGCTTTCGGGAGAATGCCGGCAGAACAATGCTTCAGCGAGAGCATTTGAACAAAAACACGCGCATATATGAGACTGCCTCGGGGCTATACACGATTTCAGCTCCAAAATAGCTCACGTAATGAATAATGGAATCGTCTGCTGTATGTTTATATATAAAAAAAGGCCGTTGCAGCATGAAGGAGCGGAGAAAGCTTACAGTTAGTGTGTGCGCTTGCCTGTCGTCAAGCGAATCAGGCACTTCCCGTCAATACTAATTACAATCGATCCATCAGGCTGGAATACTTGGCGCTGAGCGGGAAAGAGTTAGCTCTTGATTCATACGCTGTTTGTTTTTTCATATGTAGAGATTGAGAGTTGCATAAGTAGATTTATCGGTACACAAAATAAAAAAGACATTTCTCGAACGACGCTTGTGCACTGGCCTCTGCAAAATGCAAATATCTCTCGCTATCCGGCCCCACGTTGTGATCAATTATTGCGTGCGGTTCATTACACTAATCATTACGGCAGTCATTAGGAATTCGTGCGGCCATATTTGACTTTGTTTGCATCAGGTGCAGCCATATTTATATCTATTTGCGTCTCGTCAGCCATATTTAGCGTTAAACTTAATGCTGAAAGGTGGTGCCAGAATAGCTTGGCGTCAAGCTATTCTGACACCACCTTTCAGCTTTCATGGTCCGCCACTCTCCTGTTGTAGTGCATTACAGTTAAATAACGACTTAGATTTGTGTTTTTTTATCCCCTGTGTAAAACCTGGAAGGCATCCACATCTCTGACACTACCTTATATGATTGGACACACACACACACACACACACACACACACACACACACACACACACACACACACACACACACACACACACACACACACGAGTGTCAGTCTACATCAAATCTGTTGATCTGTTCCCTAATCGTGCAGCGATCAACAAGAACAAAGCGTGTGTACCACAACTACCTGTTACGATTGATTGGCACGGCTGGCGCGGGACACGTTGAGTCACAGACAATATGCATCAGAGAGAGAGAGAGAGAGAGAGAGAGAGAGAGAGAGAGAGAGAGAGAGAGAGAGAGAGAGAGAGAGAGAGAGAGAGAGAGAGAGAGAGAATCTTGGAGCAACCCCGAAAACACTGAACAGGAATGTCTAAACGAAAAAAAACCAACAACAAACAACAACAAAAAAAAAAAAAACAACAACAAACAAACACAATTGTACACTATTAGCATCTCCCAAATAACACTCATTCCCAAACTGAGGCTGAGTTGGTATATCTCGCCCTCTACCTAGGTTAAACGCACCAGTGGCGCCATTACTGCGATTTTCGCATCTGTCCGGTCACTGGGACTGGTCGTGTGCACCAGAACTGCGCGCGCAGGTAGGCTTCTGCACTTGTAGTGTGGTCTCGTACGTTCCCGCGGAAGATTGTGATCGCAGTCGAAAAACGGTTCGTTTCCGGTTTTAGCGCGTCCCCCCCCCCCCCCCCCTCTTTTCCCTTTCGAGCATAAAATGTTCGAGGGCGTACGTCTCTACTGGAAATAGATAGGTATCCGGGGTAGTTCATTCTCGTCAGAACTTGCGTATTCCTGAATCAAGTTCATTGTAGTGCATTCGTCTCTCAGTCGTACTACGGCTGCGACGGTGCTTTCTGTTGCAGATGTGGCAAAATCACCACCATTGAGGAAAAAAGCTATTTTTCCAATCCTGGTTGCCAAATCATGTAATGTTTCGTGGTGCTAGCATAAGGATGCTTTACTGCAGGATTGCTTATGGGAAATGGAGTCTTTATTCATCTTATTTTGCAGCAATCAAACGTCACGTGAATCTTTCTCCGAGATTGCTCATTACAAGTGTAGAGAGCCCACGCTCTAAACCGATCTGGTGCACAGGACCGATCCGAGCGACCGGTCAGGTGCGAAAATAGCAACATTGGCGCCACTGGTGCATGTCACCTAGGCACAGGGCGAGGTATACCAACTCCAAGTTGAGTCACACTTGAGCCAATCTCATTTGTCAAGAGTTATTGAGTCTCCTGAGCCCCTGCGGCTGCAGGGGCCCATGAGAGTCTATGTCTCTTGAAGAGGGGATGATGGCCTGGACAGAAGTCGCGTGCCAGAAGTGATTGCACCTCTGGTGTGAACATGCCCTACATCGTAAGCTTGATGCTGATCTCGCAGTTCCTGCAAGCGCGGCGTCTCGGCACTCCTAGTTTTTAAGTAAGAGGCCTAGATGTTCAGGTGCCCCAGCAGCAAATAGTGGATTGACCCCTTCACGATCCAGCTGCAAGAGACACAGATCCTTGGCCCCGCGACTGCGGGGGCTCATGATGATCTATGCCTCTTGCTGAGACCAATTTGTATCCATATTTCTAGGACGGTATTGGCGGCTTATGGTCGTGGAATGAACCAAGATTTCAGAATTAAAAAATGTACATACAGTGGCAGGGAAGGAGGTCAAAGCCCGGACAAACATGCAATGTCGTATGTTCGTCCGGGCTTCTAATCCACTGTTTGCATCAAACGACGCGCCACTAAATTTTTGACCTTCTTCGGATGTCAAAGATCGACATGATTGTTCCAGCTAAAAGCTTACACATCTTCCTTTCGTTTGTCTTGGTCAACTTGATCCGTCTCCAGCCACTTGCACTCACCAATCTCGTTGATTGGCGTGCTTCAGTGTTGTCCTGTGTTAGCTGATTGAGTCAGATTCCAATGCCAGAAGCGGCATATGATCTCGCGCTGCGGCGAGGTAGGCCGGTTAGGATAGGATTGAACTGCATGTCCTCTTTGCACTGACGAAATTGTCCGATTTGCGCTGTTATCTCCGACAGAAACGTGATCAGCAATGCACTGTTACGTTGATGGCCGTGCATGGCATATTATATATTCCTAAAATCGCAGAGACGAGGCAAGAGGGACTGTGAAGGGGTCGATACAAGTAAAATTCAAGTATTGGAGCAAGGGACTTCCGGGAAAGCTTCTGTCAAGAGGCAGGGGTGTGGGGTGGGGAGGGGGTGGGATTGGGGGGGAGAGGGTGTGTGTGTGGGATTTCGCGTAGTTTTGTTGGAGTTTCATGTTGCAGACTCCGAAAACGCACGATTTTATTACTCCCCCCCCCCCCCCCCCCCGCTCCACCCCCCCCCCCCACGAATTATGTTTCCATCTCCGAAACCAACAACCAAACAATCGCGAGCCAGTCGCGTTATTATTTTATGTTGATTTTATGTTGACTGCCAATAGAATAAATTGTTTTTTAATGCGCGAGTGAGTCACAGCCATAATGTGTGTTGTGAAAGCTCACTGTTAGGATTTTTTTATGGAACGCTTTTCATTCTATTATGTGACTCAGCACACATACAAGATATTGAATAGTCATTTTCCTGACACAAGCCAGGGGCTCATGAGAATTTCATCGCCTGTTTAGCCCCTTCACTTCCAGTGGACGCAGAAAGCAGGGCGAATGCATCACAGAATAACCCCATCACTCCAAGGAACAAGGACTTCAATGGGGCCAGCAAGAGGCCAAAAACCTCATGAGCCCCGCATCTACTGGGGCTCATGAGGTTCTTGGCCTCTTGCAGTCCGCATTGTTTCCTGGCAGCGAAATGGTTAAGCCGTTAGAACTTTGATACCGCTTCAAAACCTATTGGACAGAAGTGTTGTGGACGTTTTTATTCCGCATTAATTTTTATGTCGTGAGACAGCTGTGCGGGAAGCAGCTGTTGCTTTTGTTTGTGAAATTGCGAATTGACGTCGTGCTGTTTGTGTACCACTGTCACCTCGTTCACGTTGTCACCGGTGCGGCTGTCTTACGTCCACCGCCAACAGTGGTTCGTCATCGACCGTAGCAGCTTAGGGGTTGCGCTTGGCAAGCCTGGCACAGAGCTTGCGGCGGTGAGACGCCGTGATGATCTCGGGGCTAAATTGGTCGATCTGTCTCCCGCGCCTCTGCGTGCAAACTGAGTACTTACCAGACGATTTGGAAATGTCATTGAGCCATTGTCCCTGGAACTAAAAGGGTTTAAACCTCACACTTGGTGGGCTGTCATGTACAAGCGTGTTATCGCTGTTCTCGTTATAAAGATGTAGACTGTTGCATAACATCGCACCACTCGTCAAAACACAGTTCGTTTTGTGGACTCGTATTCAGTAGCTGTCTCTTTACAGCTGTTATCTGTTACGTAACGCAATGACGCCGCACCACTCGTCAATACACTGACGGTTCGTTTTGTCGACTCGTATTTGGTCGATGTGTCTTCACACACACACACACACACACACACACACACACACACACACACACACACACACACACACACACACACACACACACACACACACACACACACACACACAAACGCACCAGGCAGTTGGTAGCAGCAACAGCAGTAATGAATAAGCAGAGATGTGGGATTTTTGTGTATGTAAATGTTATCGATCTTTGCGGAGCCAGGCTAAGATGTACTAATCCCGTCTGACACGACGGACCTTGGAAGAGGTCAGAACCGATCGATCGCTCAAACTCCTATCTCTACCCCACTCCGAGTGGCACAGACGTAAATGGATGAGAGGCATATATTCTCATCCATTTACGTCTGTGCCAGTCCTCAGGAGCTCATGCGAATCTATGTCTCGTTGATGGAAAGTTGCAGCAGACGACAAAAGAGATGGGTTGTCTGAAGCTAATGTTTTACGAGTCTTTACTGATTCAACGTGACGGGACTCGTCTCTCTGCGGAACATAGAGTAAAATATGGCCAGCAAGATGCATTGCTCATATCGAGCCCCTGCAAACTGGCAGGGACACATGAGAATCAGCACAATGGGCAAATCAGGTTGTGCCGTTCGTGTTCAGGCAGGATTGGTGTTATCCTGGCGGTTTTCGCCGTAAAGCTCGCTTTATCAATTTATGGCCGCCTACTTTATCGGGTTTTTTTCTTTCTCAATGAACAGCTTACATCTGCAACGAAGTATTGATTCTGACGAAAATCTGCACGGCTTTGCGCACAACTGAGGAGGCTGTATGCATGTGCCTTAAAAGCATATTAGGGCTGTGCTCCGCAGACGGAGAAAGTCGCTTCTCGCTGTTGCTGCGTCTGGTTCGGTTTGTCATTTTTATCAATTCGCGGCCCTCTGCATTGCTTTTTGCTGATCGTAAATGCTACGCCGTGGGGACGTAGCTTAGTGGATAAGACACTGCGCTGGCAGTCGTAAGATCCCGGGTTCGAATCCCCTGGAATGGGATGTGGACTTTTCCTCATTCCCATCGAGTCAAATTTACGTGTACAGACTCGGCTTACGGTTGCCTGTCTCGCCTTCGTGTGCACAGCACGCATAATCATCAAGTGCGCACGTTAAAAATCCCATTACCATTAATCGAAAAGAGAAGGCCCGGTAGGGCCGGTGAAATGGAAACAGAAATATTTCACATGCACCGAAGTTAATAGCCGGGTGGAGGTTTGCACATAAAGTAGCGCTTAACTAGCAGCAGGCTTTCAAAGCTTCAGCTTCCATCTCTACGGCGGCGCCTTGAGCATCTTTAATTAGATGGATATGTGCGCCTTGGAGATTCCGTACCATACCATACCATACCGTTATCGGCCGACCGACGTCAAAACTGACGCTTGGCTTTTTTTTCGTGTTCACTTGGTTCTGACGCACGGATTACAGCTTCCTTTGCGTGGACATTGACATGACATCTGTATTTGTCCTGGTGGGGAGATCAGAATGCTGGTACATGTATGTGATTTTGGACCTTACGGCTTTCAGCCGTAAGGTCTAAAATCACAGACCAGCATATTTGCCGTCCACAAGACAAAGCATGGTTTTTCAACGAAATCATCAAGACATTTATCTTGCCCTTCGGTATCTTGGAGTAAACAGACGATTTCCGCTAAATGATAAGTACAGTATGCCACACATTGTGCGTCGGCTTTGACGCAGTGGATTAAAAGCCCGGAGCTTTTAATCCACTGTAATCGTCGACAGAAACACGTGCAATTTTGCCCTACTTTTTGATTTCCAGACAACGTGTGTTTCAGATTGCAAACGGATGTACGATTACGAGGGAGGCGGGATGTGAATTTTGCCCTATCCGGCACATAACTTATCATTTTTCTTGGTCTGTTTTATTGTTTATGCTGGACAAGAGGTTGGGTAAGCTGTGATGACTATTTCGAGCCGGCAGGTATTATAATTTATATGTGCCGTAAAACCCCAGGCCGAAAATGAAACTAATCACGTGAACTTAGAGTCTGTAAGACATTTTTGTCGATGGATTGCTGAATATTGAGCAATCCGAGCCAATGCTTTTTGTCGGCACTAACAGTCTACCCCTCCAGAAACAACTTCCATGAACTTCCGTCATAATGGGTGCAGCTAGTTTTGACGCGCTAACCCAGAACCACTGAGAAACGGTCGTTCTGTGCCTTGTGCGAGTGTTCCGCTCCGGACCACGCCAGTTCTGACCGTGGTTTTTTATGCTGTGAGAAGCCCACAATGCCGTTTGTGAACTTGGAGAACTCAGTCACCTGCCGGCCTGCGGCAGAGCCGCCGGAATAGATCCCCCAGTATAGCAGCGTGCAGTGAGTGATTTGATGTTGCCGTGATAAGGTAGCCGACCTATTTCAAGTTTTTTCAGACGCCGTTACAACGCACTTATTGCTACCCAGAAACTGCATCATTAGAGGTTGGTTCCTATTAAGCAAAAGGCCGACGGGCCGACCATCGGCCTCGCTTGGCCCGCACAAGGACGTGCTCGGGCCAAGCGAGGCCGATAGTCGGCCCGTCGGCATTTTGCCCACTGCGTTGACGCTAACAAGCAGCAGCAGCTACACCGCGTATATATATAGTGCCGTCAGTTGAAGGCATCAGTCAGACCGCGGTATGCCGGCGCCATTACACACCGCGCGGATCAGTAGTGATAGACTTTCAGTGAGAAAATTCTATCTTCACGGAATGTTAAGTGCTCCTATCAAACTGATGTGGCAGCGGCTATCTCGCACAGTCTGCAGTCCATCAGTCCACCAGTCCACCCCTTTCATCTGCCGGGTAGACGAAGTAAGATTCTCGTGAGCATCTGCATCTGGATCAGTCTATCCGGCGTTTTGACAAGCCGTAGGAATGTCCCCCGTCCGAATTTCTAAATGTTAAAATTAAAAAAAGATCTCCATTAGGACGTGCTCGATGGTTTCAATCAGTCAAATGAAGACAGTGCGTGCCTAGCGAGTGCCGGCCCCAGTGGAATTGCTGAACACTTGACCTTTGGGCTTTCTGCCGTTTTGATAGTCTGCCCTCACGTTCCACCTCAGTGTAAGAGCCACAGGTTCTTGTGAGTCCCTGAAACCGCAGGGGCTGATGAAAATCTGTGGTTATTGCTGGAAGGGTTCAGATCCGTTTACTCAGTGACATTATCTGCACCTCCGAGAGTTCAAAGAGTGATGAAGATATACTGAATCTGGTGTCCACGTCTAGATAGGCGGGGAGACTTAGGCCGCTATCTCCTGTCACATTTCTCCACGTTCACGCCAGACCAGGAAGAGAACCCCGAATCCAAGACAGTCATGAACTCCAACCCAGTATCTCCCTCTACAAGAGGCACAGATCCTCATGAGCCCCCGCAGTTGCGGGGGCTCATAAGGATCTATGCCTCTTGCTGACCGGATTTCGTGCCCATGTTCCTTGGGCGGATGAGATTCTTTGGCGTTGAATTAACAACAACAACAACAACAACAAAAAATCATAAACACAATCTGCGATTACTGGCAAGAACGAGTTAATGAGAATCGTAGACACAACGTGACTTGCGTCTGTACAGTCATGCGAAGGCAGCTCAGATACAAGAATGGAGGAGGGGTGGGGAGGGGGGTGGTGGGCATGTGCAGGAAGTCCTTTCTGTGAAAGAAACCACCACAAACGATGAGGAGGCTGGCCGGTGTAAAACTGTTTGGCCGATTCCAAGCTTTATGGTAATGTCACGTAACTATGACTGATCAAAACCCGCGTTTTCTGACGGTTTCGGCGCTGTCTAAAGGTTGAGCTAGATCTAGACATCCGATAACTTCAGTTTCGGGGCGCCTAAGACTGATACGACAACTCAACAATTCGGCAGGGCGTTTACACCGATACTGTACCGATACTGAGCCAGGAAAACACTCATCCGACAACTTGAAGGCTATGACTATCGCTGTATCGGTTACAATTATTGCAGTACTGATCAATACACATCTTGATACCGTTTGTCACCGTATCAACTCAGTAGCGACAAAAATCGTTACCGCCATCCTGCCGAACGTGCATGCTAATGATTTTGAGCATAGGCGTAACGAGGCCAGTTGAAACTTGCATGTGTTACCAGACCGTTCATCCGCACTGGACATAGATTTTCATGAGCTCTGCAGCCGCATGGCTGCAGGGGCTTATGAGAATCTATGTCTAATGCTTTGAAGGAATCGGTCCTGTTTTGGACGGGTCTGCTTCTCAGATGGCGGGGACGCCGGGGCGGTTTTGACACGCGTGACTGACTGCATTTGCTCAATCCGCGCTCCGGCACTGTTCACTGATTGATGTGAAATGTTCCTTGTCCCATTATAAAACTATATTCAGATCCTGACGATGGTCGGCCCAGTGCGCAAAAGACGATCGGGCCGATGCTGGGCGCCGTTGGCCCGCGCACGCCCAGCATCGGCCCGATGGCCTATTGCGCATTGAGATAGACAAAGAATCTGTTATTTATTTTTCTCGCTCTGTCGTGACGACAAGCTGTGACCCGCAATTTTTAGCTATTATAAAACGCAGGTTATCTACAAACGGCATAGATCCTCATGTACAAAAGAGTCCGTTCGCGAGGATCTTGTCTTTCCAGTAGTCTCCACGTACATTCAAAGTACAAGCACGATGCAGTTGAATTTACAGAATTCTTTTTTGTGTGTATTAATCATAAAGCGAGTCATAAAACGCTCAGCGGCTCTGCAACACTGAGCGAACTTACACGGCCAAGACACAAACACTTAACTGCACAAGTGCCGTCGCATTTGCAATAAACAGCGTGTAAGACTGTGTGAGAAAACCATTAGAGAATCTTGCACAAGACCTCTGTACGGCAAAATATCGATCGGCCTGGGTGTTTACTGCGAGCGTCATTCTGTGTTCAGCCCCTCTTGGCCTCCTGCATGATTTGTGCAGCGGAAACGGGGGTTAACGGTGGGGACCCTAAACAGCTAGAGGATGGATTCTCATCGGAGCCTGCGGCTGCGGGGGCTGATGATAGTCTATGCCTCGTGCGGACAGACACTGAGAGGCTGAAGGAAGGTATTGCGTTGTGGGGTCATTGTCCCTTCGTCTGTTGTTGTTCCAGCGTTAAGGACATCTGTGAAAATCGGACATTTCATTTTATTTTCGCCGCTGATGTGTCAGCGAATTTTAGTTTAACTCCTTCAATGAGCTGAACACAATCCAGCTGCAAAAGACATAGATCATCATGCGCCCCCGCAGTTGCGGGGGCTCATGAGGATCTATGTCTCTTGCCGACGCGACTTTGCTTCCATGTTTTTTGGCCTGTTGGGGATCTTTGCCGTCGGAATTAACATAGATTTCAGAAACACAAGCTGCGTCAATAGGCTCTGAACGGGTTAAACTCCATTTTAATTTCAAAACGTACGTGTCAATGTGTCCAGTACGGAATCACTGCAGGCTGGAATGCAAAGCTCGTGATCCATATAGTGGCCAAGCGTGTCACTTTACCTGTTTACAATCAACCCAGTTATGCTGTTAATCAGGTTCACGGATGTCTCCAATTTGTCGGAATAATGGCGCTAAGTGCAGTTGACTTGCGAGTAGTTGCCTTCACGCAGTAAGGTGCGGATGCAGACAGATTGCTTTCCGGTTAACGCGAAGGGCGGTTCAATTGCCGCGGACAACCTGTTGTCGGTATGTGGTGTGTTCCCGGAGATCACGTGCAGACGACATGACAAGCACGATGATGCGGGCAGCTAATAGAAGACACCCTGCACATCCCAGTGGTATCATTAGGTCGCCATACTTGAGATGAGCAGCACCGTGATAAGGTAAACAGAGGACACCTGGCTACACCATCATCTTATCATACCGTTATCCTTTCACCAATGATAACGCACAGCTGAGGGTATATTGCGCACAGATTTCATTTCTAACGCTCAGCTGAATCAGAACTGAGCGTCAGGATGAAATCTGACTGTGAAGCGTGTGTCATTCATGGTGACCCTTACGTAACATTTTTGTGGGGACACTGCGCCAAAAGATGTACAGGTAAAAGAAGCTCCGTGTACATGCCACTTTCCAGGACCCTGATCGATCATGATACCACAACGGTAGTGCCTAAGTAGCGTCGCGCCTGGAGGTCCATCTGCGCGACGCACGTAAACATGCTTTGCTGTAGAGCTTGACTCACTGACTGGGCTGGTATTATAGGTTGAAGTCCCAACGGGTTCAATATTCAGTGTTTGTCTTAGTCCCGGCATGAAGCAAGGCTGGATCCCGTATACACTGCGGGGCTCAGTTTCATGACAGAGTTTAGTCCTGCGCGGCAAGCCAGCGATAGGTCACCTTGCTTAGTGGCTTGCACAGGACTACTGGGTGAAACTGACTCATGCAACTGACCCCAGGTCTCCACGGTGTGCCTGTGAAGGATTTACTAAGGAGAACTGTATCTGCCTTTCCTCTTGCTTAATTTTTTTTTCCCCGTCAGTCTTGAGACAAACAGCCGCAAATAAGAAGTCGGCCAAACTTGACTGAACACCAGTCAGTGCGTCTACATGACTGAGGCACAGATTCTCGCGTGCCCCTGCAGCCGGCAGGGGGTGAATAGTTTCCCGCCATGTACACCGTGGCACGCTGGTTTAGTTTAGGTTTTAGGTTGAGGTTCAGTTGCGGCGCTGTTTATAAACACGGCCATCAGCACAAGAAAAGATTGGGTATATATAGACTCACGTTGTTATTTGAAAGTGGTCTGCGCCGCGTGTACTTGTAGCCTGGGCTTTAGCAACGACTTGCGATGAAACGGTGTGATAGGCAGGTATGGAGAGAGACTGAGTAGAATGCCAGAACGGTGCAAACTACACCGCCTCTCTCTCTCTCTCTCTCTCTCTCTCTCTCTCTCTCTCCTCTCTCTCTCTCTCTCTCTCTCTCTCTCTCTCTCTCTCTCTCTCTCTCTCTCTCTACGGCTGTTTTGGCAGTCTCTGTTCTCAGCGGGCAGGCGGTAGGGTGTTTGTCAAACCTGATACCCTTATCTGGCCCCATGGTCTGTTCATATCGTGGAACACGATAAGCATCACACCAGAAAACGGTCCATCAATATCCCCTCCTTCTGGGGGATCCATAAGTATCATCATATTATACCCCTTTATTGCCGGGGTGGGGTGTGGTGTGTGTGTGGGGGAAGTGAGGTGGTGGGTGGGGGTGGGGTGGGGGTTTGGGGTGGTTTGATGCTGCGGGATTTATCGTGCGGCTCAGCTCTGTCTGTGTGTCCGCGTGTCTGTACTCATTTTTCTCACACGCTGAGCTCTAAACCGACTTGAAATCTCAAATTATGAGGTGAGACATGGCAGATCGGTATAAGATAGATCGATCGTGATAGCCCACGGTTGGTGCCAGATTGTCGCTCTGTCGTCAGTAACAGCGTAATGAGTTAACCCCTTCGCTGCCAGGGGACGCAGACTGTGTGTTGAAATCATCGTAAATTCACCGCTGATCGACCCAGCCGTCAAAGGAACGTGGATACAAAGAAAATCAGTCTGCAAGAGGTACAGATCCTCATGAGCCCCCGCAACTGCGGGGGCTCATGAGGAGCTGTACCTTTTGCAATGGGGCCTGTGTTTATTTTTTTTCTCGGCAGTGAAAGGGTTATGTTGTTCCGGCAAGTGTCTCCAGAACCACAGTGCGGGAATAATACATGGCCTCATGCGGTCGGCAGACGGCAGGCAGGCCTTGCCTGCTGGAGTCTGAGTTTTTGAGTCCGCAGTCTGTACCAGTGCGCAACAGGTCTTCGGGCCTACATCGACCCGATGTTCTTTTGCGTACTGAAATCTCAGTGCCAGCACCCTATTGTCGTGGTCTTTGAGGTCAGTGAAGCTTCTTGGCTTGCATCGAGCGCTGTAGGTCACGGCCGTGGGTCAGCTGGTCAGTGTCAGTACAGGGGCCCTTCCCATTTGAATCGGTCTGCAGATCGAGAGGAGCCGGTAACCGCTGTGACCCAGGCTATGTCCCGGGTCACATTCGGGTCCAAATCAGGACTGATCTGGATCGAGCAGGTTATCGCTGGCCCCAGCTAGACTTATTCACAGTCCTGACATGTACCGCAGTAACACTGAGGCTTCTCTCGCCAAGGTTTAGTCTCGTCAGTCTGGATGAAAGTCACTGAACCAGCCTGTTCTAGCGAGACAAATACGGAGATCTATAGAGGCCCGGGCCTAGACTTTCAACGATTTTGTCTGTCAGATTAACACGTGTGGAAAATCAGGCCCATCAGTCCTTGACAACAAGAGTCTTAGATTCTTATGTGCCTTTGCACAGATGAGCTGCAGAACTGAACTCGCAGGTGTGGCCGGATGGTCTTAGCGTAATCGAGTACGGCTCTAAAACACGGGTTGTGGAAAACAGCACAAATGTGCTATAGCACATTGTGCTATTTCCAACTATCCGTGTTAAAGAGGTAACGCAAAGACTGTCCCACACCTGTACAGGAGCTGACAACACTATGTACGTGTGCATCCTTCGGATGAAGGGCACGGTTAGAGCCGCCAGCCACGTCCGCGGCTTACCCACGCAATAGCGAGTGGACGGTTCTCGGTCAAACTGGCTAGCTAATATGAGAAAACAGTAACTGACGCTTACTTAACCCTAGAACCCTGACATACAGAGACAGGATGTGCTTCGACCATGATAATTCAAGGGTGGTGTCGGCCTTTTTGGCGCCTGTAGGCGCCAATCTATTCCGACGCCACCCTTGAATTATTATGGTCGATCTGTCTCCAGAACTGTGATGCAGACCTTTAAAGGTCATCTACAAATGCTGATAACGTCATGCTCACGATGTAAAGAGTCATATTTGAAAGCTGCTATGAATAGCATATGATGGCGACCTTCCTTTAATGAAGATACCCTTTGATAGTCCAGAACCATAATAAACTTCACAATAAAAGTTCTCTAAACCACCAGTTGAACTCTAAAAAAGTATGGCGTACTCGGTCGTGCGGTTCTGGAAGAAATTAGAATACAACCCGAGTGCAACCGAACTATTTAGAATCGTAACCATACGTTTTCAGTAGAGTTCAATAATTTTATTACAGTTCTGGAGTATCTTGAGTATCTTCACAAAAGGGAGGTTGCCGGATAGGTTTCAATTTAAAAATAAGTGTCAGTTTGTTTGCCGGATTTGCCTTTGTTTCTTTTTTCTTCACGTGGCAAGTTAGTTCCTCTGAGAACCGTCCACTCGCCTTTGCGTGTATACGATGTGTAACACATCTGTATATGATTATTGACCCTCCCTTGCATTCTTCCAGAAGCCTCTTCCAGGGCAGTCTGGCGAGGCAGGTGTAACAAGTGGGTAATATGGCGCAGTTTCTACTGTGTACTTGGTTGTATGCGTTGGCGAGAATCCCTCTGAATATTGCCCTCTAAATAGAGCTAATTTCCAAATGGTTCTAGCTCTGATCGCGTTTACTAAACAGAATTTGTTTTGGCTGCTCTGTGTTATGTCTATCCAAATCAGCAGCCGTGTTCTCCCCAGCTTTTATTGCACACCTGGTAATTCTCAGACACCGATACCTGTGTACAGAGTAAAGTCATCCGTGAAAAGCACAGGAGGGGGTTATTTTGGATGCACACATGATGGAGACAATACTGTCAGAACTAAATGTGGCTTAACTGACAAATTAAGGCCTGACTAACCATATTGTCCCAGATTGATTGAGTGATTATCTTATTTTGTATTATGTGTTTATGGGGGGTTGGGGGGGTGAGGAGGGGGGGGGGGGGGGGTTTCTGGTATTTCCATACCGACTAAGAAACTTGCCATAGCGGATTTACCTAGGCTTGTTGGGGTGAGGACGATGGTTGGGGGAGGGGTGGGGGGCTAGGATAGGATAGGATTCACTTTGTGAATAGGCGCATGTGTTCTTTAACACATTTTGCCCTAGGACCGAAATCCCCAAATTTTGAAGTTGCCCTCTGAAGGACTGGTAGTACAATCCCAGAGACAGATCGAGCATGATAGTTAAAGGGTGGTGCCAGAATAGCTTGGCGCCTATGGGCGCCAAGCTACTCTGGCACCACCCTTCAACTATCATGCTCGATCGATGTCTTGCTGTGGTGTGTCGGGGCTGAATGAGTTAAGATGTACTCACTACCAAGCTATCAGTGAGTGTTCATGAACGTAACGCCCATGTGCAACTTTGGTCAGTTAATTAGTCTGTAATTGAAGTTACAAGCTGTGCCAACATCAAAGGTTATCTGAACTCACGCAGGTAAAAATGTGTGATGGTCTGTGATATTGGACCTTACGGCTTCAAGCCGTAAAGTCCAACATCACAGACCAGCACACACTGAATGTTTGGTTGACTACAAGCGGCAAGTGTTGACGGCTTTTCGTAGTCATTGTGCTGCACAATCTCTAGTCCTGTGGGAGCCAGACACACTTTTGTGCCTTTTGACCTGTTCGAGTCAAATAAGTATTCTCAGAACTAACCAGTTGCCATTGGAACGGAAGTGAATGCGTTTGGAAGTGAAGTGAATGATGAGTTCTTAGACTACAAGACTGATTCTTACCTGGGCCATTCTGAGCACGGCCGGTATATGACGAGCTCTAAGCTATAGTGTAAACACATGCGCTTTTTTCCGCGGTATTGGCTGAGAGTGACTCGTCGGCGAACTTATTCACATAACAGTGATGAATGTTTATGGTCCTCGGCTTATTTCATCTTCAAGAGGCATAGATTCTCATGGCCCCCTGCATCCACAGAACCTATGCCTCTTGCTGGCTCGGTATTATTTCTCACGTCTTTGCTTTTCAACCGGAGTAAGAGCAATTCTTTATGACTGACGTTTTTTGGGGCACTTTGCGGTAAGTATGTGTGTGTATGTGTGTGTGTGTGTGTGTGTGTGTGTGTGTGTGTGTGTGTGTGTGTGTGTGTGTGTGTGTGTGTGTGTGTATTCAGTACGTGTGAGGGTTGCGATGTCAAGTTTGACGATCTGTTGACTTCAACTATAGTCCTGTTTACTTCAGCATAACACGTATTTTTAGACTGCACTTATTTTTCTTTTCCTTTTATTTAGGGGTGACGGGTCAGGAGAGCTTCAGTAAAACTCTCTCTCTCTCTCTCTCTCTCTCTCTCTCTCTCTCTCTCTCTCTCTCTCTCTCTCTCTCTCTCTCTCGTGTTTTTTTTTCTCGTAATTTTTCTTTTTTATTATTATTATTTTTTGCATGCTGTGTTTCTCTTCCTGTTATGTTCTGTTTTGTTTACAGGACAGCTTGTAAGACTGGCAGTGAGTTGCCTAATAGCTTTATCCTAAATATTAAAAAAAAATGATCATCATCATCTCTCTTTCTCTCGCTATATCGTTTTGGCGCTGCCGCGGCTCCAGAACCGCCCGTCTGGAATAAACTTTGCGTCAGATTCTTCCTGGTCACTTTTTGTGCCAGTGGGACATTAAAATGAAGATAGTCAGTCAGTTCCTGGTCTCATTGTACATGTTTGTTCTTACACTAGGCCGCTGATGACTAAAATGTCCATGTATAATTTTTTCGACTCTCGCCAACATTCTCAATGCGGAACCGGCCTACACTGACTTCAGTAGATCGGGGCCGCATTGAAATTCCGGAACTGTATGTGACACCACATGGACGTGTCTAGGAACACGATTGACGTATGCTGACGACTTGTAAGGGTCGCATGTGCATAGAGAGACAATTGGCGACGTAGATCAGTTTTGCTTATTTGTTACAGCGCAGAAACAATAAGAGTAGAGATCAAAAGAATACGTGGTGACATAGGCTGAATGAAGCTTGCAGCCTTCGGGTCTAACCGAAGTCAACGCGCGTATGCCAATAGACATGTATTATAAGCCAGCATCATGTATGACTGACTCGACACAGGCGCACACGGCCTAGAGTAAGCTAAAGGCAATCGGGACGACGTTGGCCGAACGGTCGGTCCGCGGGGAACTCATACTCAGACCGTAGTAGGTCATCGGGCCATCGTCGGTTGCAGCCGGCCCGACGACGGCCCGGCACGGTGATCTATGACGGTCTGATTGTAAATCCCGTTGGCTGCTGTGGCTCACAATAATCCACAGACGTCTGAGTTACCGACGCCGGAAAGCAACTTGCTGCAACAGGTATGCAGGTATTCGACACTTGCAGACGTTTGAACTGTTTGTGTACTGGTCTGTGATTTTTCACCTACGCAGAAACATTTTGTGTTACAAAGGGTGGCGGATCCGATTTTATTTGAAAGCAAGCACACGCACAATTAGCGTTATCAGCGTCGGCTCCACCTGTGCGTACAGGTTCCATACCGGCAGTATTTTGGGAACTGCTGGTATTCAGTCCTACAATTTCACTGACGTGCAATTGCCGGCAAGCCGGTGAAATGAGTACACGATTCCAGTTTGGGCAGCTTTTCTCAGCTAGTTCTGTCATTGAGAAATGCAGCTGTTTGATTCTGTGTATTTGTAGGCCAACTGTTAACGCCAATGTGTCAACTGACCACTCACTGATCTATTCTGACTGCTTGTAAAGGTCTTGCCTGGACTGAAGCTTATAGCAGAAGCGGCTACGAAGGCCCTTGTTGCTTCTGTATTTCGCCGCTGGAAGTTATGATCTGAAGCCGATGTCACACGCCAGAACGACCCCGCCAACTCCAGACTAAGAACACGTGGTCATGTTGGCGTGGCAAGTTTCGAGAAATACCGGAGTAACACGGGCCAGACTGGCCGCACAGGGGAGAGAATCGAAGATTTTCTGGCAATGAGTTTCGTGCCCCTGCCTCGTTCCGGACGTCAAAATGATAATATCCCACTGAAGCTTGGAGCGAGTCGGGTGCACGCACTATATCCTATTGACGTTCGGAGCGAGCCAGGGGCATTAAACTCTTCAAAGACAATCTTCGATTTTCTCCCCCCCCCCTCCCCTCCCCCTCCGTCAAATGATCTCACTGATGTCAGGGTAGGGTCTGTTTGGTGTACTGACGTCACACAGATTGAGGGGGTCGATCTGACCAACGTCTGTAATGTGTCGGAAGTTACACCGGGTGCAATATCTGACGGACGATTACTAGACAACATAAAATATGCGCGGCCCTGGATTTCATCTAGTTTGCAGATTCAGTGTCGTACTTTCACGCCGGCGGCGTCAGTGTTTGGGACTCAACTGAGTAGCCACGGTCAGTGGCTACTTGAGTCCCAGAACATGCCGCGTGAAAGTACGACAATCTGCATAGGCAAAGACATACTGAGGAGCAACAGAAATGCGACATCATTCGAGTGATCGGAAACACTGCAGTTTATCGCACTGCACTCGTATATCGTGTTCTGCACAACCCTTTAGTTTATATATAGAGTTAATTACGCCTGACCTCCTTTTACGCAAATTAGTCACGAGTGGTCAGTTTTTATGTGTGCAAAACTCGTGATTCTTTTTGCGTAAAAGTAAGTCATACAACGACTTTTCGAAAGTGTCTTTACCTTGAATCGACACTTGATTTTTCCCTTCGAAAGGGTGCCGTGCCACCTGCCTTGCACGTGACTTTGACTGCGTCTCGGTGGCTGATCGTTATACGTGGCTGTGCAACGAAAAATTAATGATCAACCGTCAGTGACGGCGTTGAGATGGGCGGGAAAATGGCACGAGTAGTTTAAACATTCTTACGTTATACGAGACATGACATCTTGTTTTACGGTTATCTTCGTTGTCGTTAGGGGTTGTTAATGCTTGCTCATGAACGAGTGTCTTTAAACGGCTTTAGTCAGTTATTGCAGTTTAACACCGTGCAATGCTGTTACTGGCGGTCACTATCTGATGAAGCTGATCAGTGTACATGCCTGCCTTCCTGCTAGTGTATTAGAAACGATTTTTGTAATTTGTCTGCTGCCAGGCCTCCACTGTTAAGTAGGCAACGTGCCACGTCTCAGACTGTTTCAGACAGTTAGGTATACGTGGAATGGGCCTGGTAACTGCACACACTATTCCGTCTGCAATAAGCATGAGATTCTCATAAGCCCTTGCAGCCGCAGCAAGAGGAATAGATTCACATTAGCCCCTGCAGTCGCAGGGGCTCATGAAAATCTATGCCTCTTGTTGGCAAAGTGCGGTCCCAGTGAAATCCTCTCACGGAGTAGATTTAGGACTTCGGAATGCAAGAAGCGGTCCTTGTAGCCTCACTCCAAGGCGGTCCTCTAGACCCGGAGAGTAACCTGGGGTACCGTTATGTTGGAGGACAGCGCCTGGTTGCCCGGATGAGTCTGATCTAGTTCGATAACTGCGTGTGGCGGTCGACATGCTTGTCGTTCCTGGGCAGCGCGCATCGGTGAGGGAATGCGAAGTGAAACTGACGTGGAACTTTGCCTTTTCACTTCCGCAGCCAACCTAGCTCAGATTGTGAATGCGTTTGGTAGACAGGTAAAGTCGCAGGAGGTGGATCGACCCTGAATAGCGGTTCTTCTCTTCCTTCCTTCTCTGGCCGCTCCTCGATTGCCGACATTCTCAGTCAGAGCCTCGGCCCAGTCCGCCTCTGGGATGAAGCCAAGGCCCAGCTTGATTTTGTTTGAGGGGAGGAACGTCCCTAAATGACTCTGACGCAAGACCGACTCGTCACTTTGGCGTACGTTGTGATACTTACGCCAGATCCTACCCGGAGTCATTTTAGCGTACAATAGTAACTCTCACGACAAGGAATGACTGGCGTGCACGTGCCATGTGCCAGTGTACTCGGCCTCAGATGGACCCAGTCCGGGAGTACTCAAACACTGAAGTGCACTTCTATTCAAATGAGATGCTTCGCATCTCATTTGAATAGAAGTGTACTTGAAGTGTTTGCTTACCGGCCTCGCGTGGGTCTGTCTGGGAAGTACACCCGCAAACGGTTCCGGGTACGTGGGCCCGCTAACGTGACCGTCTTTGGGTGGATTTGGTGTCAGAGTTTTGGCTTTTGACTGACGTGGTACCACACGTGCAGCGTTTTGCTGTAGGTCAGGATTCGGACCGGAGAAGTAGGTCACCCTTTCTCGTCACTATTTGCCGAGCAGAAGTGCCGGTGTGTAATGATAGTTAATTTCACTAGCTGCGGGGGCTCGGGAAGATGTATGCCGCTTGCTGAGACCAGTTAGTATCCACGTTGCTTTGACGGCTGTAGCTTTTGGGTTGATGAAAGACTGAACTGACAAAGCCTCAGTTCAGAACAGTAAAAAATAGAAAAGAAAAGCGTCCAGTGGTAGGGAAGCAAGGTGGCTGTCTGCACTGAGTGTTTCCGTGTGGCCGGGTTGCCCGGTCTCCAGGGTAGATAGCTGCCAACACTGTGCGCTGTAAACACAATTGTGAGTCTTGAACACCAAGCGTGGGGTGGATGTGAGCACAAGTAATGAATGAATGAATCCTTCGTTATCCTCAAACAGCTGCAAGAGGCGCAGATCCTCATGAGCCCCCGCAGCTGCGGGGGCTCATGAGGATCTACGCCTCTTCATAAACCAGTTTAACCGAGTTCTTTCGCGGGGAGGAGATCAGATGGTCTATCGCTTGTTTCGTGTGTGATGATAACGTGTATCGCCCAGCAAATGATGCCAACGCCATTGACAGGGGATGACCTCGGCTGCCAGGTACTTGATTCACTAGATTCCGGCTTCGTCAGCCTTGCTAGGGCATGAATGAAAAGACCCGTTCATTAAAACAATGAAAACGGCATTCCTCGATAGGGTCCCCCTGGGTCATGACGTATCTGGTGATTTCGCCGGGTTGCTCTCAGACTGAACGGTAGATATTTGGCGATCTACCGTTCTGAGAGCGACAAGACTGACGTAGACTTTGGTCAGGACCTATAGCGTCTGGGTCAAACTCCATGAAGGTGCCGTCTGCTGCATTGCGTCAGTTCAGTCCCACATTTTGCCTGATGTATCTGTCGACTTGAGCCTCGCACAAAGTCTTGTTCTTATAGACCCCTCCCCCTCCCCCTTGGCCTTGTGCATGCAGACACTTGTGGTAAATGCTAAGTTTGGTTTAATCCGTTGAGTGCCAGCTGACGCAGAGTGTGTTTCTGCGGTCTTCGTTAATTCAAGTCCAAAGCACCCTAGATGTCCCACGAACATGATTTCAAAGTGGTCAGCATGGATCCTCATGAGCCCCCCGCAAGTGCGGATCTATGCCTCTTGCAGTTGGATCATGTGGTGTTCAGTTTTTCTCGTCACTGAACGGGTTAACTGTGAATGCATCATCAAGTGCACTAACCCTCCATGAGAGCGCCGACGGTCGATTTGTAACCAGCTGTGTTGACTTCCGTATTTCCGTCTCTGTGATGGCGGACATCCGGCTACCTTTAATTAGGTTGACTGGCTGATGGCTATGACCAGCGGATGAACATCAGAGTCGTAGATGCAGAAAACGTTAGCAATTCATCCCGCTAGCTCTTCAAAGATTCTCATAAGCTTCTGCAGCCACTTCAGTCATGCACGGTCCATCAGACAGACCAGTCCAGCTGCAAGCATATAAACTCCGGCGGCATATAGATTCACGGTCAGTGTTGCAACTGAAAGGCATATAACTTTAAGCGTTATGGACGCAATTTAGCCGGCACAGCTGATGAATAGCCTGATCACGCACATTTTAACATCCACTCACTGCACTAACACCTGACCTGCGGTGTTATGTTTTTTAATATCTGGGGCAGCGGTAGCTACCTCGTACATCACCCGTTTCCTGTGCCGCATCGCCGTGAAAACTGAAAGAAGCGTAAAAAAACCCCAACTCTACTGGCTTCCTTTTTACGGAGACGTATTGGCACGAGAATTTGGCGAGATCAAACGAAGAGATAAACACGCTACAAAACAATATGGAACGAGAAAGGCGTTGTGGGCAACTAGCTCTCTACTGCTGGCAACGTGCAACAGGAAAGGGGAGGTTGGGTGGGTGGGCGGGGAGGGGGGGGAGGGGGGGGAGGGCAGTTTTCTGGTTCAGTTTGCAAGAGACATGGATTCTCATGGGCCACTGCATTCGCAGGGGCTGATGAGAATCCATGTCTTTTGATGGCCTTGTTTTATTCACGTCTTTCCTGTTCCTACCAAGGTGGTCATTGAGGTTTGAACTCTGTCGCTGTATGCTATGGATTTATTGCGGCTGCTTGCAGTGGCGGTATGCAGCCCGCTATTTCTTGCTCAGTCGTACGTTGTGCCCCAGGAAATACCCTCAGTTTAGGGCGGCAGCTGGGGCTGAGCCGATCCCGATGCTGGAGTGCTGGGGCTCACGTGACGTACGACTTGCAGGTGGAAAAAGCTGGAATGGGGGACATATACCTGGACACCCTGCAGGTAACAAGCTTACGACACACAGCGGTTAACTCGGCTCATTACGAACAAGAGAGCAGAGCGTGATATGGAGCTGCAGGTGTGTGCCTGGTTTTTATGGCCAGATGCATGCAGATACACTGGTAAGGTGCGCAGGGGTGTTGTGTACACTTGATTCGCATTCAACATAAAACGCTAAACCCGGTTACCCTGCGGTCCAAGGGCACAAACCGATCCTAAGAGGCATGGATTCTCATGAGTCCCCGCGTTGCGGGGACCCATGAGAATCTATGCCGCTTGTGTGGGGTATGGCCTTTGTTAAAGAATTGTGGACATTTTAGTGTCAGTGTCTCGGGTGCAGTTGCTGGTAGTGGGCTATTCCCCCTTGTCACAGTGTTGTGGACAAATATAACGGTCTGGCTACTTGCCATGGTGATAAAATCAGAGACTTTATCTAGTATTATATGGCTGCCTTTGATGGAATTCAGTAACGTCACGGGCGCCGGTCCTTTCGGCACGAACGCATTATACATCTCTTCCTGCAATTTTCAGGGTCAAAATATGAGGGCATACTTACTGGTTCACGTGTAAGAGAGCACAATGGTCCAACACTAAATGCCAAGGAAATCCCAACAAAGAAAAAAAAAAAAACACGCTTAGAAAGGATATTTAGAACACAGCTTATTGTATTTTCAAAATGGACATACCGACAAGAAATCAAATCAGTACTTAAGTGTCATTTGCCGGAAGAGCAACTCAGTGGCAGTCACCTTTTTGGTCGGTGAGTCTGGATTCAGCACTAAATATCTGTGAATGGCGTGAACTGGACATTGCTTGCATCACTACAGACGATTCGACGACTTCGATCACACTAGAGACGCCTTTGAGCTTTTCCTTGCGGTAAGCTAATAAAGGACCAACCTTGAGCTATCACGCTTGATCAATCACAGTGACACTCGTTTCGTTTCAATAGGCACGCTTCCAGCAGCCGCAAAAGATCAAGGTTTGGGTGTTTCCCCCCAGCTTTCGAAGCCCGACCTCATAACTGACAATTTTTTTTATTTTTTTTTATTTCATAGACGTCATTCTCCTTCAGTTCGAAGGTTCTTTTGGCAAGAGATGTAAATCCTCATGGGCCCCCGCAACTGCGGGGGCCCATGAGGATTTACATCTCTTGCCAAAGGAACATTTTTTTTTAGGTCTGTTCCTCTCGAGTCTGTGTTATGTCGGCTGCGAGAGGTTATTTAACAAGTTTATTTTACGCAGGCAATTTAGCCAAAGGCGGTAGACTTTAATTACAACTGCTCTGGCTGCAGAAAGCAGTTAATCCTGAGGTGTATATAAAGGAACAGTTGGCACCCGGGGAGGCGTCGCCGGTAATTTCAGCTCAAGGTGCCTGCTGCTGCTGTTTTTTTTTTTCCCAGCCCGCTTCAACTCATTTAAGAAAATTTCCGGTTCTGCCAGTTTTCTGTCCATGTGCGCTGTGTGGAGGTACGGGCGTGAGTGCTGGCAGTGGTAGTAGCAGGCATTACAAAGACGCTAAAACATTATTGTATTCTACAAGCGGCTGTTATAAATTATATTTCCTTTCATCAGGTCACAGTGCATTGTTTAAATGAGGCAGGTGAGGCAGTAGGTGGTTTAAACAGGCAGTTGAAATTTGCGAATGAGAAGAGACATGTTTGGTGCTTTGACGTCATCATCGTTGACGTCAGCATCGTCATAATCACCATCATTTAATATAATAATAATAATAATAATAATAATAATAATAATAATAATAATAATAATAATAATATATTCCTGTACTCACTGCGCAAAAAAAAACCCTATCTCATTACGTCCTGAGGCTAATTTTTTTTTCAAATCTACCTCTTGTCCTGTGAAGGCTACATTACAGATTAGGAGATAGATCAACCATTTCAGTTCAAGGGTGGTGCCAGAATATCTTGGCGCCTCAGGCGCCAAGCTATTCAGGCACCATCCTTGAACTATCACATTCAAACTTATTTCAAGCAGTCAGGATGAAAAGGGTTAACCAGTGGACTCTATGACCGATTTGTCATGCGGATGTTAAATTGAGGTGCGCACCAGTTTTAGCCGGGGTGGGGATAGTACGGAATCAGGTTGATAGCCAGAAAATGAGACGACTGACCTCCTGATTTGTTCTTGTTTTTGTGAATGACAGAGGCGCAGCTATTGAGCGGTGGTGTCCCTTAGGGGCGCTATGGTTTAGGGGATGTCTTGGATGGACTGAGGCGAAGACAGCTTGACAGACTGGACAAAAAAGAACATTAACTGTGGTCTCCCTCCATTAGTGCTTAGATGTGATATCTGTGCTGGAGCCGCATAGATGAATGACAGGTTTAAAAGTTTTTGTGACGCACTGCTCAACGGCCGGCTGGGATGCGGATGATGGATTCGGACGTCAGTGTGTGTCAGTAATGGCTTCACCAGATCTGGAACGTCCCGTATTTGGTAATGGTAACTGAACTGCTATTGCGACCACGAACCGTAAAACCCGCAATCCCTGATCAGTACACATTCTTCAATTGATAGCTCAGATCACCCTCAGTCGCGTTCTTCCGAGACCGTCTTTGCTGAACGCATCGAGAGCAGAATCCAAATGCAAGAGGCATAGATCCACATGAGCCCCGGCAGTTGCGGGGGCTCATGTGGATCTATACCTCTTGCTGGGCCTACTTTGTATCCATGCGCCTTGGACGGATGATTTGGTTCTTTGACAGGGAAATGGTCAAACCGGTGATACTTGAGTTGCGGCTTCACTCCCAGAAGCATACACGTGTAAGTAATCTCATGTCACGAACTTTCTCACGTTCGGCGCCCCACGGCTGCTTTTAGTGCTGAGACGGATGCATGCGTAACCCCGCAATTTCAGTCGGTTTACTGCCTGTCGAATGCAGCCGTGGATATAATCAATCCAGACCAAAAAGGTGACTGCCAAGCGTGTAATATGCAAAGAAGTACCCAACGGAGAAAGAAACACGCTTAGAAAAGACGGGTACAACACAATTTATTAATATTTCGGGTAAATACCCTTTGTCAAAATAGACAAACAAACAAACATAGAGATTAGCCGCTACTTATCTTCAATGGCAGAAGGAATGTGGCAACTGAAGGAGGTGACGTAAAATAAAAGAAAAGAAAAGGAAGAACAAAAGTGCGGAAAAAGTAAAAATGACGTCAACGAAAAATCGCGTAAGAGAGAGACTCGGAAAGAACCTGAACACGAGAGACAAGAGTGTGTGCAAGCACGTGCAGGAGCGAGCGAAAGAAAAGGCGTGTAGATGAGGCCAGAGAAAGAGAGAGAGAGAGAGAGAGAGAGAGAGAGAGAGAGAGAGAGAGAGAGAGAGAGAGAGAGAGAGAGAGAGAGAGAGAGAGAGAGAGAGAGAGAGAAGAGAGAGAGAGAGAGAGAGAAAGAGAGAGAGAGAGAGAGAGAGAGAGAGAGAGAGAGAGAGAGAGAGAGAGAGAGAGAGAGAGCGAGACGGAGAGAGAGAAAGAGAGAGAGAACGAATGGGGAGTACCCTTGGGCACGAAGTAGGCTGAGTGTCTAAGACACAAAGCCTGCTAAACACCAACCCGAAGGCAAACTTTATATCACCTTCAAGTTGAGGACTACCTCGGGGAAAAACGGGAGGACCCCGGGAAAAAAACCCCAGCATTTAGCACGGTACACAACAAGTAATAAGTCATGAAAACAAAGCAAAGAATCAAAATCAGTAAGAGAATATTGGTATAAGTGGAAAGTAGGTAGTTGTGAAACCGTCTTCAAGGGTAACTCAAAAAATAAGGGGGGGAGAGAGAGAGAGAGAGAGAGAGAGAGAGAGAGAGAGAGAGAGGGAGATGGGGGCGGGGGGGGGGGGGGGGGGGGGGGGAGAAGGGGGGAAGGAGTAAGAAAAAAAAAAAAAAAAAAAAAAAAAGGGAGGGGGTGGGGGGGGGGGGGGGCGGAAGACAATCAGCCAGAGCCACCAACCCCACCCAACGGGCACCCACCAGCCCATAGAAAAACACACAGGTACGCAACAAGACGACCACATACATCCCCAAGGGATGCACACGATCGCCCCGCCCCAAAACCGCGTATCAAACCGTGAGCCGGAGACCCGGTGCCCGACAGGGAAGGGCAAGGGATCCAACTAAACGTTCTGCCAGCGCTGAGAAAGTCCCCAAGGGAAATGTACATATCAACCAGCGCCAACATCACGTAACTGATTAGTGAGTAGTAAATCAGTGAGGTAAAGTAGCAGACACAAGCAAGGTAAACAATGTTAATCTTTCATATTCATCCCGAGTGGCGCCACAGTGCCCAGTTTATTAATCAGAAATTTTTCACGGTCTTTCCTGGCCCAGACATTACTGGCTTGCATAAGCCAGAGGCCTTTAACTCGAATGTCTGAGACGGAGTGGTCGGCCTGATTGAAATGTCGTCCGACCGGTCTGTTGTATTGGTACTTGACAGACTGAAGATGTTCTTTGAAACGGTCGTTGATGGTTCTTTCCGTCTCTCCAACATAGAGTTGGCCGCATTTAACACAGGAGATGACATAAATCACGTTGGTGGTTTGACACGTGAAGTATCTGTCTATGTTGAATTTGTAACGTGGACCATTGACCACGGTGGAAGGGCAAATAAAAGGACACGTCTTGCAATTAGGAACATTGCACGGAGTGGAGCCGGAGGCTCTGGTGGTATGACGAGGCTTGAGAGTAGAGCGAACAAGCATGTCCCGCAAATTAATATCCCTCTTGAAAGCTACCAACGGAGGTTCAGAAAAGATAGCAGCAGATTCTTGACTGGATGACAAAAGACCCCAGTTAGAAAGAAGGATTTTACGCACCGGATTGGTGTGGGGATGGTAGATCATGGTTACGATAGGTCTGTCACTATCAGCGGTAGGTTTAGTCTGCAGTGTACTCGCGCGACTAAGTTTTTGAACCGTTTGGAGAGATCCTTGAACAACAGTATGTGGGTAGTGTCTGTCGATGAAAAATCCAGCCATTTCTTTGGATTGAACATCAAAATCTGATTCTTCGGAACATATTCTTTTTAGCCGAAGAAACTGGGAATAAGGGATGCTGTTTTTAGTTTTGGGGTTGTGAGAAGATCGGTAGTCGAGGTAGGAATGTGAGTCGGTAGGTTTGTAATGTATTGAAGTTTTCAACATTCCGCAGTCAATCCTGATGTTCATGTCCAGAAAGTCGACTGAAGTAGCTGATATAGTGTAAGTGAACTTGATGGATGGGTGGAAGTCCTGCACGAAGTGAATGAAGTCTAAAAGTGCAGCTTGGGTCATGTGAGTAGCTCCTAAACCGTCATCGATGTAGCGTTTATACATCTCAGGGACAGGCCCAGTGTATTGATATGATGTAGTTTTGCGTGTTTGCAGTGCTGCAACATCTTACTGCTGTACTCTACGGGGTTATTTCCCTTACAGTGAAATGCGGTGGCAGACGGAAGTCGAACTTATTGTCTGCTTGGAGTCTGTGACCAAAGAGGAGATAGGTGCAGTTACACACGTCAAGGGAAAGAATATCATTCAGATCTGGACAGAATATGTCTCCTGCGTGGATCATGTTTCATTGTTGAAGCAGGCTGACCGCAAAAAGAGACCTCCTTTTGCACACCGTGAAACACTGGCCGTCAAGACAAGTGCAGGGCTGTGGCCGGCTGAGACCTCTGCTGCTGTGGCGCGGCCGATGGGGTCTGCAGTCCTTATATCTAGTCCCGTCCACCTGCTTAACCCCTTGACCGCCAGTGGACGCGGATTTCGCGTCTGAAACCACTGCACACTGACCGATATTCGCGTGAAGAACGCAAATAAGACACGGGACCAAAGGTGGGCATTAAGAACACAGGACTAACAAGAGACATAAATTCTCATGAGCCCCCGCGACTGCGGGGGCTCATGGGAATTTATGTCTCTTGTAGATGGGCAGCGTTTGCCTTGCCCCGACAGTAAAGGGATTAAAGGCTTTGAGTCCGTACAACTGCAGTGTCTCATAAGAATATCTGCGCTGCTTTCTTGAGTGGATCGTCTGATTTACGCAGATCTCTGTTCCGATGTATAGTGTCATCTCATCTTAACAGCGCTTTTTGTCGAGATGTTTCCTGTAGGAATAACGTCGACAAGAAGCGCTACCGATAATCATGCAAAGGGTTCAGTTAAGATGCGATTTGCTGCATGACAACCACGAATCATAAAAGTGCGATTGCAACGAATTGTCACGATGCTCGGTGACAGGACGTTCAATTTTCTTTTCTTTTTCTTTTTATTTGTTTTTGTCGGCCGGGTCACGAAAAAAAACAACCAAAAAAAAAAAAAAAAAAAATACTGCTATCACGTGTCCTGTTTGAAACCCCAATCACGCCGGAAGATCATTTATCGACGATTTTTATGACAACCGAAACAACTGCAATCACGAGGCACGTTTTCAGCTCATACCCCCCTTTGCCCACAAAGCCTGTGAGTGATTACGTGGGTGTAAGCCGGCGTAAGCGCCTGGGTGCACTTGAGCCGTCACAGGAGAGGATGAGCCGCCCTGATTGATTGTGTCACGTGCTGATATTCATAAATCGTAACAAACACTGTACGTCCTGGGCTGACCGTATGTCGCGCTGGTTACTTCTCTCCATCCGCTATGCACGCGGTAACCAGTGTGTGCCAGCCGAGTTGCTCGCGCAACGTGTGTGTGTGTGCGCGCTCAAACGTCGCGCGCGCGCGTATGCATTTGCATGCGCTTGTGTGTTTGTGCTGACAGACCCCACATTCCTCATTAGCCTGACAACCTTCAACTTTGTCGATCCACACCTCCCATTTAATTACAGTTGTATAGTTATTTTCAATGATAAATAATATTTTATTTGTTACGTGTTGAGTCGTAGTCGTAGTATGATATCGTCACACAAGACGCACGCACGTAAGGTTCTTTTAAAGAAACTTCACTCAGCTGCAACCCGTCACACGTGGCTTAAGGATGTAGACCACACTGGAGTAACAGTTCCAACAATATTTTATTGCAGCGATGCGATCTCCAAACAATGCATTCACAAATGCACCAACACTGATACAATGTCTCCCCTACAATGTATCCACTCTTTTGACACACAGCGGTTATCATACAATGTACACACTATACACTGCATAACTCCGTCACTGACAATGTACCACGATACCTTGGGTAGCTCTCTCAATGTCAGCATGCTTACGATACACTGCAATTATACAACTGAACACTGAATGTACCGACGCTGTTATATTGCAGTTCTACAACTGAACAATGCACAATGCACACACGCGCGTCTATATAGTGTTATGCTTTACAGAATACTCCAGCAAATTCACTCGTACAACGGTCAATCAAAATAAAATACGTAGCCGAAACTCATACATATTATTTATTAATGAAAAAGAATACACAAGAATGGTCTACAAAAATCTGGCTGCTATTTCCAGCCCCTATTTAGGGAAATCCCGGCGGTATAATGACGTCACACAAAGTACGCCAGACAGTTCACGACTTTGCCCGCATTCTCTGGAAATTACACGAGTTTTCTTAACACAATACTGGCTGCTAACTTCACGCGCACAGAAAACAATGGTGATTACTCGAGCGGTTTCTAGACTCTTCGGGATTCAACTCCGTGTATCAAAAGACAATCAATTCCGCTCTCTGTGCGAACGATAGCGAAATCTTACTAAAAAGGTACGTGATTCGTAATCATGATAGCTCAAATAAATATCGGATCGTTTCCTACGATCAATGCATGCATGCTCTCACAGAACAACACAACCACAATCGTAACATCATTCTAACTGGAAATAATGAAATTTATTGAGCAACCATTCTCCTCCTCTGAATGGACGATTCGTTCCTTTATTATCGCAACAGCAAGAACCGCATTATATTTGCCGTGTGCATGGGAAAAGCACGCAAAACAAAAACAAAACAAAACAAAACTCACTGCGCCAAGAAGAAAAAACGGCTATCCTTCAACCATTACATCCTGAGGCTATTTTTTTTTCTTCAAATTTGCCTCTTGTCCTTTGAAGGCTACATTACAGATTAGGAGACAGATCAACCATTTTAGTTGAAGGGTGGTGCCAGAATAGCTTGGCGTCTCAGGCGCCATGCTATTCTGGCACCACCCTTGAACTATCAAGTAGAGCAAACCAAACAACCAAACAAACACAACAATTGTCGGTTCTGTTTGTCGGATCTCTGTAGATTTCTAGCTGGTCCGATCCTTCGAGCTTTTCTATGTTATCGTTATGTTACTGGGCTAATATGTGCTTTAGCAAACTTGTAGTGGAACCATCAGCAGACGAAGAGGTGACCTAATGTATGTGTATACCAGTCTCACAGCGATACCATTTTATCTGCAATAGGCATATATTCTCATGTAGCTCAGCAGGCATTAGGTGCTCACGAGAACATGATTCAGTTACACATGACGGCCTCGTGCGCACTTCGTTTAAAATTCGTCTTTCTAAGCGGACAGTCAAGGTGTACATATAGCCCAAGGTTAACCCATTTGCAAGAGGCATAGATCATGATGAGCCCAGTTGCGGGGGCTTATGATGATCTATGCCTCTTGCAAATAAGCGCAAGTTCCTATTACACGTCTCATGATTACCTCTCTGATTCTGTGGCGAATTGTTGCATTGGGCATTTCACTTGGTACTTTGCTATACAAATTCAAAGAGCATCTGCCCATGAGTGTCCATAACCATGATATAGATGACTTTCGAAGCCGCTGCATGCCTCATGATTGTATATTAAGGTCCATGTTCCTCATCTGGACAGGACTAGTGGGTGCCGGATGCTCGGTGAAATTCAATAGCATCTGCTTGAGTAGTGTGTGAGTTCCTAGCAGCTGGGCAAACCAGGCGTGGGAGACGATCGATCTGGCTATATGCCTGGTGGTGAGGCTGGGGTTCTGTGATCTTGCTTAGTGTACACACACACACACACACACACACACACACACACACACACACACACACACACACACACACACACACACACACACACGCACACACACACGCACACACACACACACTGTGGCGCACACGCACTCACGCACATGTGCTTCGATTTGTTGATAATACTTCTAGCCGGCACTGCTAGCTATTCAAGGTTGTTGTTTATCATGGGTAATTTTAATAATGGGCTGACTCAGTTAATGATTATACTCATTGGCCTTGCCTGAGACTCACTTTGCTTTGAACATACGGCCTGTTGTTTACAAGCTGCCGACATGTCTGTCACTGCATGATACTTTTTTGTAGTCCCTTGCTTGGCCGAAAGAGCATAAAAACTAGTTTCTATATTTCCCATGAGAGCCGTCTGACTTGCTGCGTCCCTCCACACTCCCAACAAGACGTCACGGGGAGCCGGCTGTCAACTGAAACCCAGTAGCCTCCTGAAAAAAAAAGCCCCACAGAGATAAAATGCAAGACTAGCAAGAAGGGACATACGGAGGAACCAAGAGGCATGTATTCTCATGAGCACTTGCGGCTCCTAGCGGCTCATAACAATCTACCTCTAGTTGGAAAGACGAATGTCCAGTAGTATGCGTGAGCTTAGTCCTGCGCAAGCCACAAAGCAAGGTGCTCCGCTGTAGCGAAGCATCTTGCTTATTGGCTGGCGTAGGACTAAGCTCGCTCACGCAACTGACGCCAGGTTGAAAGTCTTTGGGCTCTTTGGTTAGAAGCAAATGAGATGTAAGTCAGTATGAAAACGGGATCACATAGTTTCATGTTTTCGCGCAGGCTGGTCATGTGAGGCTCTCTGCCTTCTGCAGGTGTGAGGTGCCGGCCGAGGGATGTCTAGAAACAAGTGTTGTCAAGGTGTGAGGACCCACCGCGAGCCGACCAAAGTGCACGTACTTCACCTGAGCACGTAGGTAGGTGGTCGCCCACTTCTGGGGGAAAAAACTTCTGACAGCCGAGAACCCAAACCTCCGATGACCCCTTCCGAGGAGGAGCGGCTGGGGCCCAACTCTGCCCAGCAAGAGGTGTAGATTTTTATGAGCCCCTGCATCCGCAGGGGCTCATGAGAATCTACGCCACTTGCAGTTAGATGTGTGTTGTGGCTCCAGCAGAGATCTGTCTGCCACAACCGCTTTCTAACTATCCTGGCCTCTGGCGTCTGGTTGTCATCAGAAGGCAGGGTGTGCATTATCGCTCCGTCATTCCACCCTTAAGAAGCACAGATTCTCATGAGCCTTTGCAGATCGCAGGTGCTCATGAGAATTACACGGTATGTCCAGATCTCAAGCTCAACAAACAAGGCAAGGAGGACGGGACCTGATGTGCTGTGTCTGAGAACGCCGCCAGTCTCTTCGATCTGCGCACGGCATAGATTTTGCTTTGGAGTCCTGCAGCCGCTGGGGCTCATGAGAATATTAGTTCCGTGCTAGGTATGGATATTACCCATTCACATGCTCAGCTGGACTAGTCATCGTGAATCAAAGCCTGTTATTATGACGTCTTGCAAGGAAACTTGGAACACTAGACAGTGCATGCATGTTCCACGGTCGAAAAGCACCTTCGATGAACTCCTCTTGGGAAATACAAGAACTTGTGTGGGGCTCACGGGAATCGGTACACAGCACGAAAAAAAAAGGTCATCGGGCCGATGTCAGCCGCAGTCGACCCGCGCACGACTGTGCGCGGGCCGACTGCGACCTACGTCGGCTCGATGACCTTTTTGCTTACCGGGTATATCTTTCTTGTAAGGCTTGTCATCAGCTGCTGGCATGTGTGCCCTTCAGTCGAGCCAAAGAAACTGGCTGAACTTAGTTGACTGACTATACCCCCACAACAGGCTGTCCGCTCCCGCGGGGAGAATAATTTTCAGGTACTTCGCGTCTTTCATGCCGTTCTTGACATCCAACATCCGTCCTTGACATTTCCCTAGCTTGGATTTTTCTTTTTTTGTTTGTTTTTTGTTGTTGGCGAGCGATGGCAGATTGGAGTGTCTGCATACTGAGTTATCCGTCGTCGGTCAATCTTGTGTCCGTCGTCGGTCAGTTGTCCCCGTCCTTGCAGATTGAATTGGTGCAGTTGTATACCGGCAACCCACACTAACTGTCTCTCTCGATTGCTGCGCTGATCATCGCAGCAATCGAGGAAGACAGCCAGTGTACCGGCAATCTTGACGGGCCGGGTTTTCGGTCAGTCGGATGCCATCTAGTTTGTCTCCGTTCACTGTCCAACTTGCTTTGACGTTTGGGGGGATGTCGTGAAATCAAAGAGAATCAAACAGAATCCGCTTCATCCAGTTTCAGATGTTGGCGCGTGCTCATTAATTGTTACTGAACGGTGTGTTGATGTAATGACATGATCTGGACTAGTCGCTTTATACGACTGAGTCTGGGGATGTCGCACACGCCCTGAGACGATTGCTGAGTGATGTCCGTTGCAGCTTGTCATGGGTGTCGGGGTGAATGTGTTCAGCATTGCCGCGTGCTAGTCTGTTATATTGAACCGTAGGACAGTAGGCCGTAAGATACAGATTCACAGGCCAGTATGCCTGTGATCTGAGGCTTGTCTGTGCATCTCTCATCTACTTTCATTTGAGACTGAATTGTCTTTTGCCCCTCGCCCTGCACTGAGCCGGAAGAGCTGATGAGAACTCCCCGTACTGTTTGCGGGTGTACTCCCCAGGTAGACCCACAAGTACATTTTTGTTCAAATGAGATGCTAACCGGGGAGTATACCACAAGTACACTTCTATTTAAATGAGATGCGAAGCATCTCATTTGAATAGAAGTGTACTTGTGGTGTACTCCCCGAATGGGTCTATCTGGGAGTACACCCGCAACTGGAAAGGAAATGCACACTTTTTCTACTTGATGTAGCAGAGAAACATGTATGTTGGTCTATGATTTTGGACCTTATTGCTTGATGTCATGTAAAGTGACAAACCAGCAAATGGAACTTATTTAGTTTATTTCTGATACGCTTCGATTCATCTGACGCACTGGCCATTGCGTCTCGGCTGCCGGATGTCATAAGTGTTTCAATATAGACATCCACGGGTGTCAGCGTTTGTGCGACGGCGCGCTGTGCCGGCGGGCCGGAGCGTTATAAGATTGTGTAATGAAAAGAAGGGGGTGTGCGAGATTGTGAAATGAAAGGAAGGGGGGATAGGGAGGGGGGGGGGGGCGGTGATTACGTTACTTTTCATCACGCGCCTCCCAATCACATCTCCCCCAAAGCTCCTGCTTCCAGTGTTCCCATGGAAACGTCCTTTCAGCATTTTTCTCTCTTTTATAATTTCTCTCTTCTGCGTGCGGTGAACCCCAACTTGAGCTAAGATTGGCAGAGAACGTGGCCGGCCCTCACAGCCTCGTCGTATGGACAAAGAGGCATAGATTCACATGAGCTCAGGCGGCTCGGGGTGGGGGCTCAAGTGGATCGATATCACTCGCTGGTAGCGATCGCCTCTATCGCAGTTCGTCGCTGTCCCTCGGACGGTTCAGATCAGTCGTGGTTGACGCGAGTGCTGTGTTTCGGAATGGATCGGAATGGAGAGCCGCCCTGGGCATCACTGACGAGGCCGTAGCGGAGGAAACGGGCCCACCACCCAGCGAGCACGCGGCCCTCGGGCAGACATCAGCCGAATTTAAGTTGGCCTGATCAAAGCTCGAGGACCTTTCGCTCACTGGGCACGACCTAACCCACACTGGTAGTCTTCGATTCGCTACCGCGCGGGGATCGAAGGAGGCAACTAGTGTTGGCCTAACCCTGCGGCTAGAAAAGCCCAGTACGCGAAAGGTCCTCGGGCCGACGTCAGCCGCATTCGATTCGACGGTCGTGCGAGGGTCGAATGCGGCTGACGTCGGCCTGAGGACCTTTTGCGTACTGGGAGAAAAAGTAGCGAAGCCTATAATACTCTTTGCTGGGAGATCTGTACCTCTAGAATCATCACCAAGAAGCTGGCAGAGGAACTCTTGCTGGGGCCAGGTCTGCGGGAGGGGTGGTGGTGGTGGTGGTGGTGGGGGGGGGGGGGGGGGCTCATGTGGATCCATGTCACCCTTGCAGATGGAGGAAGGCGCTGACTTGAGGGACGTTTCCGTGTCCACGGGAAGTTTGTAGGGAGACGTGAAACAGGAGCGAGGAGGGCAATGAGAAGAGCGAGTGAGGAACAAGAGGTGGGTAGGGGGTGAGCTGAGAAGATAAAAATTGATTTGATCGATCGGAGGGCTCTGTGTTGAAGAGGCTGTTGCTGTCCTCACTGCAAGACGTTTGTCACTGACGGAATTTTCCGGGGGTGTGGATAAGGAGGAGGCGGGTGGGGTGGGATTGGAGCGGGAGTCGGGGGGGGGGGGTGCCAGGGAGAGAGGGGGGGGAGAGAGAGAGAGAGAGAGAGAGAGAGAGAGAGAGAGAGAGAGAGAGAGAGAGAGAGAGAGAGAGAGAGGTTATAGGAAAGTGACGTGCCTGAAAACCGTAAATGCGAAATGCATTGGGTTTTTTTATGCGGATGGACGGCACCAATAGCGGACAAGCGCTCACTTTGCTCATTGCTCAGTGTTCAGCGCTGAAGTTCTTGTACGGACTATAGTTTACAGTGTCATCGTCCATCCATAGAATAAGGCAATGCCTTTCAATTACGCGATTTTTGAGTAACGTGCCAAGTAGGATCATTATGGAAACTAAATTTATGGAAAATAAATATCCTTCTGAAATAACAATATAAATTTCCGTAGAGTGTGTTGCAAAAGAAACAAACTTTTTGGAATTTGCCCCACAGTCTGTCTTGCTTGTCTGTCTGTGGGTCTCTGTGTCTTCGTCTGTCTCGCCCAGCCCTGTGATGAGACCATCTGTCGACATCCTCACGTGCACTGACACTGGTTGTCTCCCTCGATTGAGGGAGACAACCAGTGTGCCTCATCATGTGTGACTTCCGACTGGAAGGCGAGACGCCGTTTGTTTAGACCTTTCATTGTATGTTTTCACAGAAAGCATCTTTATCTTTATTCGCTCACCGGCTCACACCTGGAAAGACCTTAGGCGGAGTAGTGATGAAGTGAGCCCAGCCGGCATAGATATAGAGTGAGTGGAGAAGGTCAATTCCAGCACTTGGCACAGATTCAATTTCATGAGCCCTTGCGCGCGCAAGTGCTCGAAAATCTACGCCACGTGCTGGAAAGGTTTTGGATTACGCAATCACCGAATCGGTCTACGGGCGCGTTGGCCCGGGTCGGCTGCGATAGACATGTCAGGTTGAATGTTATTGGTAGGTTAGTTCAATATTTAGACCAGTCAAACTTATTTTCCTTAGTTTTCTGGATCTGAGTGTGAATCTTAGATCTACAAACGCAGTACACTATTATCTAACTGTCCCTCAACTGTACGTCATGCTCCACCCAGAAGCACAGGATCTCCTCGGCAGACAGACATCTGCAGCTGCTAACCCATGCTGAGTTTACCAACACAAATTACACTGTTCTCTAATTGCCGCAGTCAGCGCTCTCTCTAGCCTATGGGCAGGAGTAATAGATTCTCAGGAGCACGTGCAACCAATGGGGCCAGCTGCATTTACAAACGCAAATGTATGCTGACTTTATTGGCCAACTGCAGGTCACAATACACATTTTCTCCAGATTTAAGGGCCTAGACTCGTGAACTCTTACACAGCCCATGCTGTAGTTGGACTGCGCGCGCGAGAGGGCTTACCGTCAACAACACGCACTGATCTCGATATGCGCCTTTATCATAGCCAATCCGCTGTGAGATGGCCTTAGTAGCCTGTCGGGCGTTAAACCTCAAATACATATGTAAATATAACTAGCCTTACTTACAGCCGCATGGGCACATAAAAAAAAAAAAAACACACACACAATCATTCCAGCTGCCGCTATAAGGTAGGAAATACATCTTCGCTCCTAGACAGAGGCTATCGAGAATCTGTGCCTGTTTCTGCACAGGGGGAGGGAATCTAAGATTTTTCTGCCAAGAGTTTCGTGCCCCTGATTGGCTCTGAGCGTCCATTTATCTCGGAGCAAATCAGGGGCACGAAACTCTTTGGCAGAAAAATCTTCGATTCTCTCCCCCGTGTGGTTGCTGCAGTGTAGGGTTTTGGTTTGCAACATTCCTAGCATTAATGTCTCTGCTTCTCAGACTACATCCACGGAGGTTCCGGGGGTTTACGCCTGTGACGTTATCTATTTCAGTCTTCGCATTCAGAAGTGTTATCGCCGGCTGTTGTGGGGGGTCCCCCACACCTGATTGGGAGCAGTTGCTGCCAGCCATTGTTGTGTGCAGGTCTGTGGTATTGGACCTTACGGCTCAAGACGGAAAGTCGGAAATCACAATCCTGTGGCCGCTCTTGTTGCGATGTAAAGCAGAGCGATTTTGTCAGCAGTAAAACTGCGCTCTCAAAAAGTGACGGAAAATTAAAGAAAACTATTTCGTCACACGTGTTTGACCGGCTCACGATTAACACCACCACCATCAACAGCAACAGCAGCAGCAGCAGCAGCAGCAGCAGCAACAACAACAACAACTCTTTCAAATTACAGATTTTCGATTCTTTCAGTGTGGGAAAACTTACCTTTTTCGGGTGATTAACGCATGTTTAAAACGTAACAGACATAGTAGAATGGAATTTATGGCACAACAAAGTGTTTGACTGATTGTCGTTTGAACATTGATAACTCGCAGTCTTACTGAAGCTGATCTTTCTGCACTGTACACTCCTTCGGAGTGGGAACTCTGCCCCAAGACTGACCATTTCTTGTTGCCACTGGGTTGCGTTAATTTTCTTCTCTTCTTCCCCTTTGTCTCAGCGGACTTGGTTATGTACAAATTTTACACTGCATGGTTCGTTGTGGCTTCTGCAGGAGACATAGATTCTCATGGGACCCTGCAGCCGGAGGCTATGCCTCTTGCTGGTTGAAATCTAACCACGGTGGTATCCTCAGACAGTGGATGCCGCTAAGTGCAAATCTACAACTCGTCACACTTGCTCGGCCGTCGTCTCAATAGAGTTGGATATGTTGACGACAGAAGGTGGGGCTGATTGACTACGCTAGTTAGCACCGTCAATAATTCATTACATGGCTCCTGTCAGTGCAATCACCTCGCTGCCCGCTCACCAAGTACTTTTTGACTTGTACGACAGTAAAACGCCAAGAACGAGCTTAGTCCCAAAGGTACCTCAATGGCCGCCCGCACGTCGTCTAAGTGAATTTGTGCAGCATTTTCACTTTGGAACTTTTTTATTTTTGTGTTCTTTGATTGATTGATTCATTGATTGATTGATTGATTCTGTGGATTGCTATGTTTGTAGGCCTCATTCAGACTCTGTCGCAAACGATCGATTTTGATCGAAATCCCAAGTTTGGGAGTGTTGGGATCTCTCTGAATGCTCCATAATTCAAGGATGTTGAGTTTTAGGGTGGTGCCAGAATAGCCCGTAGGTGCCAATGTAACGCACGCAGACTTGCCCACAGTCGCACGTACAGACTCTCGCGCAACAGACGCATACACCGCCACTGACTCAGACGGGCGCATTCATGCGGTAAAACACAACACACGGGCTCCCTTTCTAAAGTAACCTTTATACAATATAAATATACCAAAAAACGCTCACACTATCAAGCTATATACATCACATACACATCACACTATCTTTGCCAGGCTAGGTTTTAGTTTCACACTGTCTCCAACCTGTTTGATGTTATTGCCTGGTTACGTTGGTCCTTCTCACGTCTAGGCGTGAAAGTCCTTCGTCGTACGCTTCTTCTTGCCGTCATGTCTCTTTGGCACGGACGTCCTCGTTCTCGTACGGTAGCGCAGTTCTCGCTTTGACTCGGGCGTCTTGGTCCCGGTCAGACTCACTCTCAGTGAAGAGCTGGAGGGATGACCTCACGTTAGGTCCCACCTGTGACTCGACGTCTCGGCGTCCGTCGTTCCACTCTTTACAAGAACTCTGAATAGACAACAAAAGTCCCAACGTAACACTTGCTAAACACACCACATATTGGATCAATGAGAAACGTCACGTAACCTGGCTGATACAAATAACTCACACGTTCGTTTACCCCCACACACGTGCTTCATAAACTGTCTATTTCCGTAACACCCCCATCTCTCTGTCACTATCTTGAAACAGACTATAGCCTAACACTCTTGCTATACACTACTCTATACACTGGAAAAGACTATGCGTAACCATCCACGTACTACCTTTATAGCGACTTAGACATACACACCTCACATTCTTTTAGTTATCTATCTCGGTAAATAACTGTATACCAAAAACACCGGTTACTTCACTGAATTCTAAACCAACATAACTGAACCGAAACCGGTCGACACTATACAACCAAATTACTCTTACCAAAGCATACTGTCTTTAACTAAACAACTATCAATACTACATTTATAGAAACATACCTGAAATCTAGGCTTCAGAGTCTTGGAATGCGGGCTAGGTATCTCAAACACAACCGTTCCATACGACAAGACAGCCCGCACTACCGATCTAGACCTCTGACAGACACAGCTTCCGCCTAGAACTCACTAAACAGAACTCACCAAAAATCCCGTGCTAACCATGTCCTACAGATTTCACGTGCATCTAGTGCCACACGGACTACCAGCACAAACAAACCGTTAACAAAAACCGTACCGTACTAATCCTACTGTGTGAGCACTATGCACAAGCATAGAGCTTCATCACAGCCAATCTATTCTGGCACCACCCTTAAACTACCATAGTCGATTAATATCTTGCTCTAGCGTTTCGCGAGTATAGTTTAACCCATATCTTGAACAAAGCTTAGTGGAACACCGGACTTGCTTTACTCTTGGCTGTCATGCTGTTTGTTTACCACCTGAAGACGTAACGGTACACTATTAGCCATCTACTCACAATCGTTGGCTGTGGTAATGATGATGACAAAGGTCTACATGTAGATGTAATTAGCGACGTGTGAGGCGACACCAGCGGGACCATAAATTATCTCATACTCTAGCTAGCATAGATCTGCAGGCCAACGTCGGCTGTAACCGGCACGGGCCAGTCATTCCGGATCACTCGCTGCTCAGCAAAGGACATGGCTGTTCATGAGCTCACAACCCATTTATCACTGACAGCGGGCTGGTCGTCTCTCTCGATTCGCTACTGCTGGCGTCGCGAGGCCTTTTATGTCAGGTTGAATGTCCCAAATAAAAAGCTAGGACTCCCCTCCGAGCCTCCCCCCCCCCCGCTCCCCTTTCAAGGTAACTGATCCGCCCCTGCACTGATCAGCGGTAGCGAATCCAGGGAGACAACCAGTTGTAACCGCAATCATGACCTAAAGTCGATCGCTGTACGACTCCAGCACGAAACCAGCCAGAGGTACAGATCCTGATGAGCCCGCCGTAAGCACTGGGTACATGAGGATCTGTGCCTGTTATAGAGGGGTGCCGATTAGTCCTTCCACTGCCACTGCCACTGCCACTGCACTCAGATCGTGTTTTTGAAATCATAGTAAAATCAACATCGAAGACCCATCCGCCAAAGGCACACGGATGCAAAGAGGTTTCAGCAAGAGGTATAGATCCTCATGAGGATCTATATCTCTTTCAGTGATCATTTTTTCGGCAGTGAACGGATCAATGTGTCCTTGGCGGCTGTGAAGGGGTGAAACCTATAAAAGTGCGCAGAACCTCACGAACCTCTGGTGCCAGCTCTGTACCAGTAGCGAGGATCATACCGGTCCACGCACAAAACTCTACAATTAATACATTCAGGATGCATCGAACGTCATGAGACTCGTTACGTTGACACGGGATCCAAGACAATCAGCGCCTCTTGCATTTTGAGGGGCGCTGGCTTAACTCATTCTACCCCAGACACACCCCAGCAAGATAAGGATCGACCATGATAGTTCAAGGGTGATGCCAGAATAGCTTGGCGCCTATGGGCGCCAAGCTATTCTGGCATCACCCTTGAACTATCATGGTCGATCTGTGTTCAGAGGACACCGGGAAAATTTTTGGATTTCGGTGTTGGGGTAGAATGAGTTAAGCCTTTAGGGCTTGTACCGTAAAATTTGACGGACCATGAGAAACATTGCATTTTGCAGACTGATGGGCTCAAAAATAGCATAATTGTATAGGTGGGGTTCATTACAGATTGCTAAAATCAGAGCGCGATATCGGCCGTCCCCTTAATGCTGAATTTACATTGGCGTATGAAGAAACAACACGCAGTAAACAATGCCGTGCGCGGGCCAGCTAAGGCTGACATCGGCCAAAGGACTTTTTGCTCATTGTGTCGACTTGAAGAACCCCAGGCCTGACCGCGTTATATTCGATTTCGCGATATTTTCATGCGCGTAATACTGCGGCTGAACTGTAGTTATATGCCCTGCTGACGCCGATACTAGAGGTTTTGAAGTTCTGTGCCCCTTGCAGACGGAGTTAGCCGGCCTTGAGGGACCGCGCGTTCACACCATGGCGTGCCCGAGCCCGTCGTGTTACGACAATGGTGCAGCCGAGGCGATCGATAGCGTGTGTATTATTGACAAGCGATAGATCGCCCAGCTGTGTCGCCCGTTTGGATGCGCAAAAACAACAGTGCTTTGTCCACCCCACCAGGCGCGGGTAGATTTTTCTTGTTGGGTAATGGCATGTGCGTCATCGGCCCCTTGCCCCTCCACGGCCAAGTGAGCGAGGCGCAGCGTGCCGCTAGTGATATGGGTGTGCTGGTCTGTGATTTCGGACTTTACGACCGCAGGCCGTGAGATCCAAAAGCACAGACCGGCACACATTTTACACCCAAAATTCGCTTTTACTAAGAAATTTGGATTCTCACATCATTGTGATGACTCCGGCAACAAACTATACACGCTGCCGAGTGACTGGAGGTTGTTTGCTGGATCTTGTTGACCCTGGGGCAGTGGCTGTTCCACACGCGACGCTGAATATTTTGACTGATCCTCCTCCCCTGTCCTGCTGGCGCTAGGAGTGAGGGAGGCGGTGCATGCGCGTGAAATGTCGCAGACGTGCGCCGCATAAATAACATTGTTCCCATGTACATTCATTATACTTTACCTCTGCCTCCGTCTGTCAGCTGCTTTGTTGTTGTTGTTGGATATGTGTGTGTGGTGGGGAGGGTGGGGAGGGAAAGGGGGGGGGGGTTGGGACGTTGGGATGGGGGAGGGAGTGGCCGGGTGAAGAATTTACCGTGTCTGTTTGTCTTTTGTTGTTTGCGTCGGGGTTTGTCTCTAGGAGATTAACTCATTCTACCCCAACACCGAAATCCCAAATGTTGCCGTTGTCCTCTGAAGACTGCACTCTAGTGCAGGACGCAGATCTTGCTGTGGTGTGTCTGGGGTAGAATGAGTTTAAACAAAAAAAAAAAATTGCGCTGGCGGAACCAGTTCATTGAAACTGCATGCCACGTCGTAAACTTCGGATAGGACAACGGTCCAGGGGATCTGGAGATCGCTTCGTGTGTTGTTATGTCAGAAGATGGACGTCTGAAAATGTTGTATATAGGCCTACTATTTTTGTTGTATCCTGCCTTGCTATAAGCGATGCGCGCTGTACTTTGTACTAGATATCTAATATCATGCTGCAGTTGTAGTGAGTGTATTTAACTGGGGTCAGTTGCACGAATGAGCTTAAATCCTGCTCAAGCCACTAAGCAAGGTGCTCCGCTATAGTTGAGCGCCCTGCATAGTGGCTTGCGCAAGTACTTAAGCCGCTTATTTACGTATTACTCCATAAGCTAGTCCTGGCTACCGTGCACCCCCTCCCCCCCTCCCAATATTTAAACAGAGGAGTATGACGTAAGCAATTTTTATGATCATTTTGCGTTCTCCTGCGTACTCGTAAAATAGGGGTAGGGCAGCAGATTCAGCCACTGTGGCCCCTAAATGCATCACAGCATCATAAAATCAGTTTGGGAGTAACTGTGGTACTCTATCCTAAACATTAAAACCTAAAAATGACCTATCAGTTGTATACACAATTTCTGAGGGCATCGGAGACAACGTAAGATTCCCAATTCGGCAATTTTAAATGGGAAACAGCTATCATTTACCATGAAGGTATCGTAAAGGATGCCAACTTTCCTCATTTTCTGGCACTTTATGCTCACATTATTGAAACTTAATAGGTAAAGAGAGGCCAAAATGAAATGGAATAACTTTAGTATTTTTTTTCTAATTCATTTTATGTATTTTTACAACTTGGGGGTAGGGATAAAAAAAATCAACCACTGTGTCACTCACAGTGATCACAGCATCACCTAGTCAAGTTTATAATAATCGTGACATCCTGTTTTAATGATATAAGCCTGAAAATGGACTTCCAGTGCTATAGAAAATGTCTGAAGGCATCTGCCACATTATTTTCGTCTTTTTTTTTTTGTGATTTTGTGGAATTGGCCGTTTAGTACTGGGTGCACAAATACCTTCACTCTGAGTCAGAGATTCAATATGTTTTCATTCTGTTTTTTGCAGAGGATGCAGAAGGTGTGCCTTAACATATAGTGCCTGATTTGGGATTCTAGAATGAATTCTGATTTTTGTTTAGAGGAAAATGTTTGTCAACCTCATTTTAGCATCCGCGAAGAGCGTGAATGGGGGTACCCTTGCGCCATCGGTTATATCTCTGGTGTGTTCCTAAAGATTTTATGGGAACATGGCTTAAACATCGCAGGACATACTAAGGTACACTTAGAATCCCATCTTATAGAGTACTTGGGAAGCGGGGGGGGGGGGGGGGTGGTGCATGGTGGACCGGGCTAGCTCTTGGACTATATCTGAGGCCTGAGTCTTTGGCTCTCGGTTACAAACTGTTGAAAGCTTTTCAGTGTCATCTATTACTGAGCGCACCTGGCTGACAGCAGAGAGGTAAAACACAATTGCTTTGCTCGCGCGTGATGTTTATGTGCAGCGGGCCTTTTTTTTTTTTTTTTCAGTGCCGGCACCTATGGCACGTGCATCGTTCCAACTTTTAGTGGTCGAACTATACATCGACGATTCCTGCCATTGGTGCAAAACCCAGCGCAACGCCCCGGGTGTTTCCGACGCACCAAACGGTTTGCAACTCGCTCATCCTCTTGCAAACGGCCGCCGCTGCGACGAGTTGTGATTGGGTGATTCGTTTAGACAGCTTAAAGTATTCGTCCTTGTACTGAAAATGAAAATGGGAGTTTTGAACTGGCCGAGGCAAGGCGAACGCCGCTCTCCAATTGCAAGAGACATACACCCTCATGGTCTCCCGCGAATGCAGGGGCTCATGAGGGTTTATGTCTCTTGTTAGTCTTATGTCATTCCTGTATGCCTTTGTCTTGGTCCTATTTACATGTCTGTGTTCTTCACGCGAATGTTGGGCAGCGTGCAGTCGTCAGTACTGCTCAGACGCGCCGCAATTCGTGATCACTGGCATGGAAGGGGTTAACACGATTAGTGAATTAATTTTAGATTCTCGCTGTTAGATATATATCTCTCGCTAAAGTAATCGCTAGTCTAAGAGACAAGAGAGTTGAGGAGATGCGTGGGCTGTAGCGCAAACAACACGTACTTCATGCTTTGCTCACTGAGAAGTCAGGAACAGGCATATTTTCTCTCAGAGCCAGATACCCAGTGAGCAAGAGGTCAACGTGCCGAAATTGGCCGCAGCTGCGGCCGATGTCGGCCCAATAACCATTTGCTTATTGTGAATGTATGCATCATGGATTGTCACGTTCGGTGCAAACGGGCTTTAAAGGTCCGGGTTCAGCAATTAGTCAGTAGAGGACATCGAAAAAAAAATTTCAAAGTCCCTACCTGACACAGAAAGTGCAACCCTGATAGGGCCCCGTGTGATAGGATCCCCGAGCACGCACGTTACTATAGCTGCTGTAGAGTGTCAGACGTCCTTGACGGCTGTCACAGTTCACGAAAACAGGTATACACCATCCAGCTGCCTAAGGTCACTTCCAGTTGCATCTGTCCGTGCGCGGTAACATCCAATTCCCGTGCAACTACGACTGAAAAATATCCAACTTTCATTTTGCCGCACTGGTGAAGCCTGCACCGAGCCGCGACGTCCAGAGCGTCCAAAAAAGGTCCAGCGAATGGTGGCGGTAAGTCCAACATGATATGGTGTGGTCTTTTCACTTTTTGTGGTACAAATATTACTTTTGTTGGTAAGTATATTTCCAACAACAACAAACACCTATGCGCGTGTAGCTGACGTCGTGTTTACAAAGGGAAGGTACTCGTAAATATGTATTATCAGGGGACACCACTCTAATGACCACTTCCTTGTCAACAACAAGAAGCCCTAGCGATCGTAATGTTATGTGTGTTCTGGTGTACAGGACACTAATTTCGGGGGAAATGATGACTGAGGAAATAACAGCAGACGACAGTGGTGAGAAGTAGGCAGAATACATCGATGAACAAGACGAAGAATAGATTGGAAATCTTAGCCTCACTGTTCGTCTCTTCTGTAGTTACTATATATACGTCACTATAGTAACAGCCTGAAACTTTGTTTTTAAATTTTCTCTCCTTTATAAATAAGTGTAATAGTTTCTGGGCAATTTTCTATTACACATATTTGTGTTATATACATAATGAAATATGCGATATATTCTGAGCTCTGGTCTGATGTACATTTAGAAGTTTCCACTTTTAGTTGCGATTTGTTTTGGGGGTTCGTGGTGGTTGTCAAGTTTTTGTGTAAATATCTTCAGAACGCCACGCCATTTTCTAGTACAAGACCCGTGTGTGCATTACATAACTATACAAATACCAGTCATTTGATTCTTTTTCAGTGCCACACCAAATGAGCTCACAGAGCAGCAAGCAGCTAATGTGTTATTTCTGTGGATACATTTGTGAAGCTAGTACAAAGTGAAGGTGCATCAGTAATGGAACAACGCCCAATCTCATCACAATACATAACAGATAATCGCAGTGGCAAGGTAAGTTGTGAACCTAAAATGTGTGTGTGTGTGTGTGTGTGTGTGTGTGTGTGTGTGTGTGTGTGTGTGTGTGTGTGTGTGTATGCTTGGGACAAAATGTACAGCTGGCTTATATTTAGAACAAAATATACAGCTGTCTGAATAGAATTAAATATACAGCTGTCTGAATAAAAAACGAAATATACCTGCAGTTGTCTGAACACAGACAAAATGTTCAGCTGTCTGAATGAAAACAAATGTACAGCTGCTCGCTGTATGAAAACAACATCAGCAATTGTCTGGATGAGAATATAATCAACAGGTCTAGGTAAGGATAAAATAATTATACCACTATAATCAACCTAAAATATATTTGTTCACAAAATAACAGCACATTTCAGTGTGATGAAATAGAGCAATACATGTATGTGCATAATTCATTATGAAACTCACAATCAGGTATATAAGTGGTCTATTGTAAGTTGGCTTGCCACTGATACAATGTATTTCTCATATTTTCCTGAAACCACAAGCTTATGAACAGGAGAAATATGAGTGACAAAAACTTATACTATCATTCTTGTATACCAAAATATTTTATTGCTAGTTTTTCTGTGAATCATGTAAATACATGTATGTATATATTGCTCCATATCATAACACTAAAATGTGCTGCTATTTTGTGACTAAGCCATTTTTAGAAAGCCACACGTACATGCGTATGTGCACACATGCCTATTTTCTGTATTTATTTCTTTTTCAACAGGTTTTGTCCATCCATGACTGTGTTTATGGTTTGTTTCTAGACAGCAGGGCTGCCACAAGGTCAGGTGACTTGAAACTGGTGAATGCACAAACTGGCATCGAGTTTCTGAAGACAGCAAGACCTGTCCGATAAGTTGTCACCGACAGAGTTCTACTGTAGTCTCCTGCTACTTTCAGGTAATTATCAGTTTGGTGGCATTTGATTTTGAAGTATGGTACACCCGTGCGCTTGCACAAAATCATTTTTGTTTGTAAAAGTGTTATCACATCACACATAAAGTAGCTTATAGTGTCCTGGAAATATTGCTGTCACAACACTAAGTTATGATTTACATATGACTGCTACCTCCACACTGTAAGTATATTTACAAGTTGACAGTAACATTATTATCATGGTGCCATGGTGGTTTTTCTCCCAAGTCTTCATAACAGCTAGTGCTAGCTACCGGTCAGTTTGCCACTCTGTAATGCATGTATCTTTTTTTCCAGTATGAAATAGATTTGTATATTATTACTGACTTGATCGCAGCCACTGAAACATCTGGATCATTACTTTGATGTGTGGCACAAAGGCAAGCGAATTGCATAAAAGGTTTGAGTTGAGCTGTGTGTTTACATGGAGGATTATATCCTTGAGTGTATGCAGAACAAAAACACACGAAACTGTCCTGTCATCGAAATAACCTACTCAGTATAAACTGCTGCTGGTACATTTTCACTTTTGTGCTTTTTTTACTTTCAGGTTTTGCTTTATCTATTATATTGGCCATCTGTTTTCAGTTTCTTTGCTGCTGCCAAAGGCTAAACACCACTTGAAACAAGGGATAAAGCCTGTTATCAACCATCACCACACATTACGAGTGTCCTTGCCAGGCATGATCAAGGTATCATGTCTTATTTATGCACTTATTTTGACTTAGAGTTTAGATATGTTTCAGTCTCATCATTGAGTGTTTTGAGTGTTAGTCAAGGGGATGTATCTATGTGGCTGAAAATGAAATGGGCCCCCAAAAAACTTTCATTGGCTACAAAGGCTACACAATGCGCAACAGGCTTACCATCCTTGACTTCAACCACCAAGTATGCAAGCAGTATACCAAGATTAGCAACAGGCACTCTGTGGCATACCAGGTAGCACAGCAGAAATATGCATAGTACATGTATGTTACACACTTGTGCAATTTCTGGTACAAGTGCAGTATTGTACATGTCATTTTCAGTATCATTACAGTACATGTATTTGTAGAAATATACTATTTAGGATTGTGACACTGACCATGAAAACTAATTCTTTCTTATGGCAAGTCAGGTGCAGAATTCCTGTTCATGTGCACTGTTTACAGTATGTAGTTATAACAAGGATGAAAAATGAAAGCAGACATGTATGCAATTTATGAAGAAGAATGTCCAAATGTATTGAAAACAAAAAATGTCCAACATTTTGCTTTTACATTCAACTTTAATACTTTCTTGTATAGAGAGTACAAAGTGCACAATATGGAGTATATATTACATGCATGTGTCCATTTATTCATGTCCCAACTACTTGTACAAACAGATGTAAACAATCTCCATGACAGAAAGTAAATTTTAAAAGTTAATGAAAATGTTCTCTTCATTCTGTTTTTTCTCATCAAGGAATGTGCTCCGTGGCCTTGTATCCCCAATGCCTCACTGATGAGAAGCTCTCCAGTTTGTTACATTACCTACGCAGTACAGATGACAAGATTGAGCGACGAGTGGATGTGGTTTTTCAGCAGAAGTAAAGACTTGGAGGTTGGTTTCACACACATACACAACCAGATAGTGCCCTCAGGTAGTTTAGATTGGGGCTTAGAAACTGCCATCTGATTATGGCCACCTGACAAGAGCAACAGTGTTTGCTGTTGCCAAGCCCCATATGGCTCTCATGCCACAACTGAAAAAAATCTGTATGTAGAGTGTTGGTGATGTTTGATTGCTATTATAATGTGGGAATTTTATTTGCAAATGTGATGCTATAACTTTTGACGCTGCAAAATTTGACTTCGGTCTGCTTCTTACAAATATCTAGAAAAGTTGGTTCTTCTGTTAACTCGATCAGCTGGATCAAATTCAGTAGTTCTTGTTGTCCATTATTATTAGATGATTCCCACACAAACAGTAGGCCGGATTGTCTTCACTGGTCACGCGCTGATAAGGTGTCGCCTCTACTCCCACATTTGATATGGTCACCAGGGGCTGCTCATCGGTTGAGTGCATCTTTAGTCTCCCCCAGGGAAAAGTTGGTTATGTTGGCCTGAAAACATATTCATATAATATCATGTTACCAAGCAGCATTGCAAAGCTACAATGTCTTTTATTATTAGAACAAAACTGTATAAATCGTTTGACCATCACCGAGACAAAGAAATTGTTTGTAAAAGTTATTTTGCAAATCTGTCTTGTATGGAGTTTATTGATTACACTGGCTGTGATTGATTCATTACGGTTGGTTTCATGTTGAGTAGATTATACTGGCTGATACCCGGTAGCCAAGTAAACTCATCTAGAACAGTGTTTGCAGTACATCTTCACATGTACTAACTGACCTTTGTTCTTGTCTTGCAGCTGCCTGCTGAGAGCAAGTTGGGGCACACTGCACTGCATCAGGCTGTTTGCTGTTCCAAAGTTTCTGTGTGACATTGCTGCTAACGCCCCTGCAGTTTGGTGACATGTTTGACACTGGCCAGTCTGTTGTCTCTTCACTGGTTGGACCTGTCCATGAAGGCTGTCTGTCTGCTGTGGAATCATGGCAATATTAGCATTTTGGTGGATAGCAAAATTTAGCATATGATGATAGAACTATATTGCCATATGTAACATTACATTAGGAAATCGTTGCGGTATATATATATATATATATATATATATATATATATATATATATATATATATATATATATATATATATATATATATATATATATATATATATATATATATATATATATATATATGCCTGCATGTGTACCAGCCCCCCCCCCCCCCCCCCTCTCCCTCACTTACCAAAACACAGTGACCAAGTTTGAATGACAGCATCATAAGCAAAATATACCATGCATATAATTCAATGACATCACTGAAATTGTTTCTTTATAATTAAAATGGTTGTCTCTGTTCTGTTTGTGTTTTTGCCTCATGTATTATTACAGTTATATATGGTGCAGGAAGTAAAAGTGCACATGTATGTTGTTCTGTAGAGAAGAACCCTATGAGGAAAGAACGTCGCTTAGAAATGACAGTTACAACACAATTTATTACTAGATAATATGAATAAAATTGTGTTGTAGCTGTCTTTTCTAAGCGTCTTTCTTTTTTTCGTTGAGTTCGTCTCTGCATTACACACGCTTCGCAGTCACCATTTTGATCTGGACTATGTGGTTCTGTAGGGTACATAGACTACTTGGTCTTGTTGAGGATAGACATACTCATTTCATAAAAAAAATCAGCTGTATTTTTAGGAATTATGACAATCATGGTAATTGTGTTTTATTTATGTATACACTTATTGATGTAAACCTGCCTGTCCCGGATTGGCCTCCGCAGCCACGAAAATGCCTGCAGACGACGTGGGCAAGCCCTATAGAATCTTCGTTCGTGAAGTCAAGCCAAGAGACACTTATTGATGTACTTGACGATTTTGGTAAACTCATAAGAGAAGCCTCACAATGAAAGGCATTTTTAACAGTTTCACTCAGTACAGATATAAACAAATAAACCATACGTTGAAGTGTATTTGAAAACAATGTTTTTGTCACAAAATGAAGATCAAGTGAGATATACCTCTTGCTGTTGTGAACTGATATATTTCCTTGATATTTATTTTTGCGGGTTGAGTCATTTCAGTTTTCTGATAGAGAACATTGCTATATGGAGTAATCAGAAATAAATCCCACATGGTTTGCTGTCAGTGCAAACATAGATAAACTATGAATGAAATATATTGTGGTTAGAATACCAATTACATAATATATATATATATCTGTTTCCTAACATTTATTTCATATCTCATAACCATAGCAGGAGGTGAAAGAAACCTAATGCTCCAGCCGAAGGGGTGCATGCCTGCATGATGCCAGCTTGCTTTCATCTGCTTCCTAAAGTCAATCGGGCAGGGGGGGGGGGGGGGGGGAAGAATTCGCACAACCCCCCAAAAATGGAAAAATTAGTAACATTTAAATTAATTTGGGTCGAGGGCATAAACAGACATAATTATATGGTCTTGTCAAAAAAATGTATACATTATTGGTATGGCGAATGCCGGAACCATCTGCTGCGGCCCTGTATCTAATTATTTTGAAACTTGCCTCTCGTTTGCTCGTGCACCCTTTAGCTTGTAGTTGGTGTATCGGTGTTTGCTGTCAGGCACCTGCATGAGGTATGCATTGGGCAGGGTGCATTGCGTGTGCATAGACAGCAGTTGGTCTGGGGAGAAAATATTATCACTGAACTCATCAAGTTTGCAGACGGTAATTATCTTTTGTGATACAAAAAAAAAAAAAAAAAAAAAAAAAAAAACAAGATGAGAAGTAAACGACAAAGCAAAATATTACCTAGTGCTTAGATTCTTATAATGGAATCAAATTTTATGTCCGTGTAACACTACACGAACAGGCACAATCACATCAATGGGTGACCGTCTTCACTCCTAGAAGCTGATTCAGCTTTTCAAAATCCCGAAAAGCTGAATTTCAGCTGTTTGGTTCAGACAGAACAGGCCTTCAGCCAGCCTGTTCCAAATGCAAAAGTCATACATTCTCATGAGCCCCTGCATCCGCAGGAGTTCATGGGAATGTATATCGCTTGCTGGCCATGGATTTATGGGGCATATTTATGTCCCGTTTACATTCATTTCATATTCTCGCACTGTCACCCATGCACATCACATTGTTGCATGATGACCTGTAAATTATCTCCCAGGCTTTTGTGAAAAATAAAATCGTTTTGAGGTGGGCGTTTGCGCGTTGCTTAGCACGGGAGTGCTGTCCCTTACACACACATTATCTAGTAGCTTCCCTTCGTAAAAATGGCGACTACCATAAAGACTTGTTGTTTGCAAACGCTTTCGAGGAAACCTTGTTTTGGATAAATGCGAGGACATAAGAAATGAGAAGACCACGATATAGCATGTTCGACGTACCGTCACCATTCCCTGGGCCATTTTTGGACGCTGTGGACGTCACTCAGTGCTTCCCAGTACCGGCCCAGAAGTGAAAGTTGGATAGTCATCTTTCGTTGTTGTTGCACGAGAATTGTGGGTGTTACCGTGTACGGACAGATGCAACTGGAAGTGACCTTTGGCAGCTGAGTGGCGTATACCTGTTTTGAGTTGCCACATTCCTTCTGCCATTGAAGATAAGTAGCGGCTAATCTCTATGTTTGTTTGTTTGTCTATTTTGACAAAGGGTATTTACCCGAAATATTAATAAATTGTGTTGTACCCGTCTTTTCTAAGCGTGTTTCTTTCTCCGTTGGGTACTTCTTTGTATACCTGTTTGCATGAACTGTGACAGCCGTCAAGGACGTCTGACACTCTACAGCAGCTATAGTAACGTGAATGTTCGGGGATCCCATCTGATGAGGCCCTGTCAGGGTTGCACTTCAAGTCAGGTCAGTAGGGACTTCGAAATTTTTTTTCGCTGTCCTCAACTGACTAATTGCTGAACCAGGACCTTTAATGCTTTCTGCCTCACGCGCAGAGGCTAATACAAACTCATGTTTGTCACGTTCCAGATATTGAGTACATGTACCAGACCGCTTTTGGCTGCTATAGGTGCAAACTGGCCGTTTCCTTCGAATGCTTAGAGCATCTTATGGATTCCCGGTCCGGTACCAGAAATACGCACCGTGGAGTTGTTAACTGCTGTTGCTGCTGCAAAATGCATTATACCACTGCCTGGACGAGGCCGGTGCAGATTCTCCTAAAAAAATGACTGAAACGAATTGATCAGATTATGCAGTGTGAGCCACCATCATGCCGGTCTCTTCAGTGACTCGGTGCTACCGGACGCTTATATCTAAGAATTATTCTAGTAGCGATCGGTGCTGATTTATTCACATCAGTCTTTTCTCCTTGTGAGACGTTGAGTCAAGTTGAGTCGGTACAAGAGTGAGCTTAAATCCTGCACAAGCGGTAGCGGAGCACCTTGCTTAGTCGCTTGAGCAGGATTTCAGCGGCTCACTCACGCAACCGTGTGGCGAGGTCACAAAGACAAGGACTGACTTTCCTGTTGCTGGTGCGCAAACCGCTCTCTTTAGAGACGGTTTTGTATTCGCGGGATTTGACACAAGCTCTTCCAGGGCAGTCTTCAAGTGCTGTGTCAGTGCAGGTGCCGTGACTCTACCATGTAGAAGGCGGGATTTTACACCGTGTAATGGATTAACGCGTAATGTCATGAGAGGTTTATAGCGGTGAAGAATAGCTGCCCTATCCAGTGCTGACGCCGTGGTTTGGTTCGGGTGTATAAAACAGCCCACACCCTCACCAACGGGAACAGTCAGAGGCCGAACTCAGATGCGGCATATCACTTGATGGATTTCTGTTTGCTGTATAGTAAGCAGTAACTGAAGATGTAAGCTACAGGTCAGCCTCAGCATATTGCGGTACCCGGGAGCCATAAAGTCAGACAGTGGTGACATTCTGGATCATGTTATGGTAGTGCCGAATTCACATAGACTTGTGAAGACAAACTGATTGGTGAACAAAAGGTTCTCGGGCTGACGTCAGCCTTAGCAGGCCCGCGCACGACCGTGCACGGGCTAGCTGAGGCTGACATCAGCCCGAGGACCTTTTGCTCACCAGGCGTCTCTTTTGGAGTAAGAGAACAGTGCACGCGTTACATATATATATCTCGCGGTGTACTGGAGCGCGTAACACAGGTTGACCTGCATTTCATCGTCTGTTGGCATCTGTAATAGACTGGCGCCGCCTGCCAACAGACGCTGACATATCTTCAAGGGTAAAAATATGATGTGCGCTGATCTGTGATTTTGGAGTTTGCGCTCGTAGCGGGTGGCCATAAAGCAAAAAATAAAAGCCCTCACACACACCCGACCCTGTCGCGGAGCACCTTGCTTAGTGGCTGGCGCAGGACTAAGCTCACCGCATGCAACTGGCCCCTGTTGCCGGATGCAGATGGACGGCTGGTGTGATCAGTGTGAACAGTGGCCCCACTGTGCAGGCTCCGGGCTGCACGTGTTTGTGTGTGGGGTTGTGACGTGCCTTACAGCACTCACTGTCATTTCGCACGTACGCGTCGGTCGCTCACTTGAACATGCCAGATCATCCTTCCGCAGCTTGAATGGGGTTCGCGTCAGTCCAGTCACCTCAGTTCTCCAGTCTGTAAGGAGCATTATTTTTCTCGCGAGGCCTTTCAGCCGCTTTGTCATGCACAGTCGTCCCGCGCCCGGACACTGAGGCACATCTTCTGTTGGCGGGAAGCCAACCACCCACTACCCACCGGCTCACCCACTCATTCCTCACCCACTACTAGCAGGAGTTTATAAGGATCTGTCCGCCCTTGCTCATCTGGCCGGATCGACCCAGTTTAACAGCTAAACTCATTCTACCCCAACACCGAAATCCCCAAATGTTGCCGTTGTCCTCCGAACGGACTGCTTTGCAGTGCAGGACGCAGATCGACCATGATAGTTCAAGGGTGATGCCAGAATAGCTTGGCGCCCATAGGCGCCAAGCTATTCTGGCATCACCCTTGAACTATCATGGTCGATCCATATCTTGCTGTGGTGTGTCTGGGGTAGAATGAGTTAAACCCCTTGGCTGTCGGTAACGCTTTTTGTCGCGGTGATTCATCCTGCCGGAATAACATTCTGATATCCTGCAGAAATAACAACATCCTGACATCCTGCAGAAATAACAACATCCTGACATCCTGCAGAAATAACAACATCCTGACATCCTGCAGGAATCATCGCGACAAAAACCGCTACCGACAGTCAAAGTGCCTTTAGCTTGCATGCTGGTCAATCGAGAATTGTGGACTGGACCAATAACATCACAGATCGGTCCACGCATGACCTACTTATTTTAGAACGTATGCGGCGTCTTTTTGGTTTGGAAGTGGCGGGCTCGTAAGGAATCGGTCTGGGTTCCTGTACATGCAAGAACTATAGATGCTCAAGAATATGCAGGGAGTATCCTGCAGCTGCAGGAGCGGGTGTACATCTATACTACTTGCAAATTGAGCAACCTTGGCACTTAAAAATCAACGTCTCATTCTAGCGGTGTTCTGCACCAATTACTGACTTACCGTTCCGGTTTCTGCCTGACTGACAGATAAGAATAAGAATAAGGGTACTTTATTATCTCGAAGAGAGAAATTCATTTGTGGTACATTTATAACAAGTAGTACAAACAAGACAAAGACAAATTCTAAATGAACAAAGTATGCACTACAAATCTTTACACATAGAATAGACATCGTTAGGCCTGAGATCAGCCTCGTGTACAGTTCTATCTTTCCCTCGGACGCTTTCAGAAAATTGCGGGGCTTGTTTTTGGCAAAATGAAATACGTAGCGTTGCAGATTGGCCTTATACGTACAGTTTTATATCTGCCCCTCAGATGTTTTCCGAAAATCATGGGCCCTGTTTCTGGCACACCGTCACGTCAGACTTTGGCTGCAGGTTACGCCTGAAATCTTTGCTTCATCAGCATCTAGGGGTGCGTAAATACGGCGATTGTGGATGCTAGTCCTCCGAACATCACGTCGTCACTAAAACATTATGGACTGAAATACGATAATCACGTCTAAGGAACGTATATGGTAGGTGAGTCAGCAAGGGGCATACTTGCGGGGGCTGATGATGATCTATGTCCATCACAGATATGCTCCTGGGCGGTATTTAGTCTACAAGGCGTGAATTTGCTCCATCAACCTGAGGGCTGGGAGATAGCACCAAGACTCTGTAAACACGTTACAACAAGCTCGTGGTTTCCACTCCCCAATGACGTCACTTCCAGGCTTATCACGGCGACCTCTGTCGCCACGCGCTCGCCGAGGGGAGATCACCATCTTGCCAGCAGATAAGGCGGGAGAGTACAGCCCCTTTAGCAAATTCTTCCATGAGGCGTACATTCAGTTTTCAATTTCGAAAAGAGAGATCCTCCACCACGATCAGACTAGAAGGCTACATTTTTGCATGCCCGTGAGAAAACGAGGTTTAGGACACTGTGCGTCTCGCTATCAGTTTGGAACGGGCTCTATGTCCTTACCGTTTAAATCGCAGAGGAAGTCATCTCGGTTTTAACGTAGAGCATGCGAGCTACGAGCCAATGTTACGCCGTATGTGATGACAAACTCCATGTGCTTTGGGACTCAATCGCGCCCCAGGCCAGCTCTGTCGAAAGAGCAATTTCTTCCTTTTTTTGCGTCCCCGAACACCCACGTGCATGTCCATGTCTACGTCACAGGTTTAACAAATTCAGCCCTGATACACTACACCAGTAGTTGAATCCATGATCCACCATGATAGTTCAAGGGTGGTGCAGGAATAGCTTGGCTCCTGTATGTGCCAAGCTATTCCTGCATCACCCTTGAACTATCATGGTCGATCTGTCTTAAATCGTAATGTAGTCTTCAAAGCGGGACAAGTCCTAACTTTGGGAATTGCCATGTTAGGGTTGAGTGTGTTAATCACTGATGGCGCCTTCTAGCTGAGTAGCAGACACACCAAAAAAAAAAAAAAAAAAAGACATTTTGGTGAGAGCCCTGCCCGCAGCAAGTCGCTTAGGCGTGGATTGTTGTGAGCTCCCGCATCAGCAGAGGATCATGATATTCATTGCCTCTTGGGGACTGAAGAACCTGGTGGCTGTCTGCGGCATTTATATTTACCATATTTGGAATTTCATGAGGTGAAGGTCAAAACAAGTCTCGCTTTCAGTTTGCTAATCGGAAATGGAAAGCGATGTTTAATTGCTATAGTTGACGTTATTTGAATTTCACGTCACCGAAGGGCAGAATCCAAGAGGACTGTCACATTTCTGGAACAATAAAAGAAGAAAATTGCAAAGAGCATAGAACGACGTGGAAAAAATGTAGTAGATCGAGGCGATCACGACAGGCCTGGCTTTTGCTAGCTTGATCTTTGACCGCTCAGCTTATTAGAATAGTGATTGGACACTTTGTTCGGTCAGAGGTAACTGCTGTTGTAGGAGAGACGTGTTCTTGAGGATGTGCTGTGGCTTAAACGTCTGACGACTTACTCCTGATGAAGCGAGATGTAAATAGAACAGTTCTTTTGCCATCAGGATGAGTAGATCTTCATGTGCTCTTGCAAATTTTAGAGGCTTATCAAGATGGTTCTTGTACGTCTATTGCAAATGGGTAGCCTCACTGCAGAAATAGCTTCTTTTTTTAGTGGGTTGTTGTTCCCAAAGTGCCGTGGAATTGGCATCAATTGCTTTCAGAGTGAGTCTGTGCTTTCACGGGGCTGGCGTTTCTATAAATACGTTTGTTTTACCTGTCGGATCTCTTTATCTGGCCCGTGCTTTGACAGTAACCCAGTAGTGATAGCTACCACCCTGTAAAAACACCTTCCACCACACACACATTAGTGATGCTGCGTTGTTCTCTGCCTGAAATAGCGCGAGGCGTCGCTGAGATCGTCTGATGTCTGTGTCATTGGAGTGAAAATCACTCGACTTGTCTTTGGCATTGCTGTGCAGTGTATGGTGCATGTCATAATCATAAATTAACCTCTTTACTGCCGAACACAACGAGCAGAACCCATCTTGCTGACCCTACTTTGTATCCACGTTCCCTGGACGAATGAGGTTCTTTGGCCTGCAACAAAGATTTCAGAAACACAGTGTGCGACCGAAGACAGGGGTTAAAGGCATATCATTTTGGAGTCTGTCTGTTTTGACAAATTGTTATTACAAGTGTATCGATCAAATTATTTGGTGTGTATGTGAGATGAGTTAAGTAAGGGGGGAGGAGGGGGCGGGGAGAGGGGGGGGGGGCGGTAGGATTTTTCTTTGGCCAGTATATCATCAGTGCGTGAGGTGTTAACGCGGATGTTTGGCTTGCGTGTGCCGTACATTGTGCTGAAAGCCGTAAGGTGCAAAATGACAGATCAGCACACATTATTATGTATGTATATATATATATATATATATATATATATATATATATATATATATATATATATATATATATATATATATATATATATATATATATATATTCTTTACTTTTAACAAAGGCGTCGCCCACAGCAAAAAAAATGCACTCAATCAGATTAGCTCCAAGGGACGTAATTTTTCATTGAATTCTGAGAATGCTGTGCTAATGCCATGGAATTCCAGGCTGGTAAGCTTGCATTGTGTCATCAGGACATCAGCTGCCCTTTTTGTGACTGCATCGCTTACTAGTTCTAGAAAAGAGAGGGTAGTGGGAGAGAAGGAATGACAGACCTATCATTTTGAGCCTTCCACTGAACACCTACTACATAAAGCAGTAGGGACTACCCCCAGGCGCCCCGCCATCCGCTGGAAAATATCCAGACCTCCCCCCCCCCAGCCCCCCCCCAGCCCCCCCCCCCAGCCCCCCCCTCCCCCCCGAGGGGGGATGCTAGAAAATATTCCCAAACAGATATTGGACCTGCTGAGTAGATTTTAAGTTTTTGCCGCCTACGACCGGTTTCGCCCTAAGGGGGGGGGGGGGGGGGGCTCTTCAGGTAGGCATACGGCGTAACTTGAAATTGCAAACACAACGCAAGTACTAGAAGCCGCCTCCAGAATTTACTGGTAGCACCGCCAGTACAGCGCGGATTGCATCCCTAAAGCTTTATGAGGTGTTGCAGTGGAAAAAGACAGACTAATTTTGAATATATATATATATATATATATATATATATATATATATATATATATATATATATATATATATATATATATATATATATATATATATATATATATATATATATATATATATGAACTGTATTAGTGCATCAGTACTTTATGTAGCACCAGGGAGTAACGAGGATGTTTTTGCTGTGTTTGTGTACAGGTGTGACTGGAAGCAGTGAGGAGGTGCGAATGAAGTCATGCTGAGTGGGAGGGGGGTCAAAGGACCGTGGGGGAGTGTCCACGTGACCACGCCCAGATTTACCTACTGAAGACGACGTCTGCATGCCTACTGTAAGTTGTCTGCCCCTGCATCTCGACATCATGACGCGCTCGACCATACCTCTTCCTTGTGAGAAAACCAAGTGATCAATTGAATGAGGGCCTGTTTCGACAGTTGTGCCTCTCATAACATAAAGTCAGGTCTCAGTAAGCAAAATAGCATGGGGCCGACGTGGATCACAATTGCCTCGGTCGTGAGCAGCCGTGTGGTTGTATGGGGCCAGTTTGAACTGAGGTTGGGAATTCTTTACCGGCTTGCCTAGGACCACCCAGTTTCACCAATTTTCTTAGTCCTGCACCAGCCACTAAGCAAGGTGCTCCGCTATCGCGGAGCACCTTGCTTAGTGGCTGGCGCAGGACTAAACTCACTCGTACAACTGGCCACTGGACGGTGTTTGTTTGTTTGTTTGTTTGTTTGTTTTTTTTTTTTTTTTTTTTTTTTTGTTGCTGTCAGAGTGTGAATGGGGGTCAGGCCGGGATTGGCCATCTGCAATGATCCATTTGCCGACTGAGGAGCACCACCCGGTCTGACCCGTGGTATATTTTAGTCCATAAGCCAATCCTAGCTACCGTGCACCCCCCTCCCCCAATACTCAATAAGATGGGTTTCAAAGTGTACCTTAGTATGTCCTGAGATGTTTAAGTGCAAGAAAATAGGAAAGTCGGCATCCTTTACGGTACATTCGTCATGAATGATAGCTTTTTCCCATTTAAAATGGCCGAATTGGGAAACGTACGTTGTTTCCGATGCCCTCAGAAATTTTGTACACAACTGATAGGCCTTTTTTATATAGGTTTTATTGGTTAGGATAGAGTAACACAGTTACTCCCAACCTGATTTTATGATGCTGTAATGCATTTAGGGGCCACAGTGGCTAAATCTGCTGCCCTACCCCCATTTTACCAGTACGTAAAGGAACGCAAAATGATCATAACAATTGCTTATGTCATACTCCTCTGTTTAAATATTTTTGTTGCCAGTTTTCTTAACAAAGTATGTATATTGAGCAAAACAATATAATTTGTGGGGGACTTGGGTGGGGTTAACTACTTTTTAGTTCCAGGGTCGCCCTGGTCAGCTCCACAGGGTGGGTTTTCCCCTCTATTCTGGGGCATGTGTTTCTGTCTACCTTTGGTCCATTCACCTGTATTTTCCTTTTTAAAACTCTCCCTACTTTCTGCGCTGACTGTAGCTCTTGATATTGGATGTGTGTTGCTAAATGGTCTTAGTTTATTTAGCGTATTAGACTGGCTGGCGACATACATTCAATATTCTGTTTAGTTTTTTTTTTTTTCACAAGCAGTGCAGGCACGTCCTGAGAAAGTCTTGTTGCTGTCGGGACGTTAAGCAATGTATAACCAACCATACAAATTTGTGATCATTTCATTAATTTCAATGTGACCCGTCAATTTAATTGTAACTATTTTTAACTTGCTGGTCTTTCAGGTGATATTTTACCTAGCGTAAGGCGGGTCTAGTAGGGTCTCCCTTTTTCTTTTCATTTATTTTCGTCCAGAAATGTGTAAATATGAATATGCGTAATAAAGTTGTATGTTTTCTAACAGCCAAAACAATGTTATCAAAATACTTAGTTTCCATATATCCACCACGAGATCACCACTTCCACAACCATTTTTTGCCTTCTTCTTCTGCAACGTTCAATCCCTTAATGGCCGTCTTTAAATCTTATATTGTTCTGGCTGCCAATAAGTGAGCTGTCAAGGGCTTGGCAGCAGGTTTTCAGAGTTTGGTGTACAGGGGCGTGTCTTCTGGTCAGAACAGCAAGCGGACCGCTTCTCTGTATGGTCAGGTCTGGCGAATGTGCTAAGGAGACTGATTTTCTACCCCACATTCGTATAGGGCTGTTTCCGCGTGACCCAGTCTCACGAGGTGAGTCCAGAGTGATCAGTGCGTAGATGAAAGATGATAGCCTGGCTCTCCCAGTTCAGCTTGTTGATGTCGTCTGCCCACGGGCTGCAGCCGCCATTTTGCTTTTGCCAATCACTCTGTTGCTGTAGTGTCTTGGTTTCTTTACAGGAGGTTGTGATCTTGAGGTAGTCTGGCGCCTGCTTTGGCCAGGCTGTCAGCCTCTCCATTCCCAGCTACTCCAGAATGCACTGGAATCCACTGCAGCACTATTTTGTGGACGTGGCATCCAGTCTATCTTAAAGCTTCCTGATGAGGAGATCAGTGGATCAAGCTGCTGCCTTACCCTAGCTAGTGCTCTGCTGCTGTGTTGAGCACCTGCAGATCTGTACGATAGTTGGAGCTGCTGCCGCCAGCTGGTAAGGAGAGGGAGGTAGTAGTGCGGTCTGCACAACAGATGTACATGCCACTTCCTTCATTCCGCATGGCGTCTTGTGCTGACCCGCCTGTGTAGATGTGAGCACAGCTGCTGTGAGGGTAACGCTTGTGGATAATCTCCAGCGAGATGGCTTTGTGCAGTGCCGCGAGCTTTGGCAAAGAGTCCTGGAACATCGTTTATGTTGTCTAGAAGGCTCTTTCGAGATGCCCAGGTATCTGAAGGGAGCTCTTCACACATCTTTGGGCTTGTTTTCAGGACGTCAGTTTTAGCCCTTTGCAGGACCTTCATTTGGCGGTTCAGACTTGGGCGTTTCTGACGGTTCTTGGTCTGCTCCTGTAGTCTCCAGTGCTGTCGTGTTTAGTAAGTCTCTTTATCGTGTGTGCTGTTCTGCGTTCCAGTGGCTCCAATGTCCTCCATTTCCTAAATTGGTGTGCTCCAGATGGCTCTAAGAATGTCACTGTATCATGAGAATCATGTTCTGCATCTTGTCAAGCCTGGCTTTTTTGGTTTTGCAGGCAGTGTTTCATGTTGTCGATGTATCTTGGTACCGCACTACTGGTCTGACCGAGCTGATGTTTGCTTGCGCCAGGATGCTGTAATTTGCGCCAATATGATCCCCACCAGTTTCTTCATCAGATACTTTTTATCGCAGCTCTAGCTTCCATGGCTTCGATGTGAGGCCTCCACATGAATCCAGTAATTTATTTGTTGCAAGTAAAGTTGGCCTGTCTGTCTTTGGTACTTGAAGGTCTCTAGTTTCAAGGTGACCTCTTCCATCTGATTGAAAGAGATGGTCAAGCTCAGTTTGAGTGGCCATCTTTCAGTCCAGCTGCTGACTATTGGCAGCATCCTGGATTCTGCAGGATGCTATTTCTTTATGTTCTGCTGCACTCCACACTGCAAAGTCATCTGCATGGAGGATGTTCAAGACGAACCTTGGTACTGCTGTACAGATGTCATTAATGGAGACCAAGAACAGCATAAGACACAACATCTCCCTGAGGTACACCTTCCCCGAGTTTGACAAGACTGCTGAATGTGCAGACGGTAGAAGCTTCAGCGGCAGCCCCTGTTAAACATGCCTGAACTAAAAAGAATTACAATTAAATTGATGGGTCACATTGAAATTAATGAAATGATCACAAATTGCATACTTTATTAAGAAAACTGGCAACAAAAATATTTAAACAGAGGAGTATGGCATAAGAAATTGTTATGATCATTTTGCTTTCCTTTGCGTACTCGTAAAATGGGGGTAGGGCAGCAGATTTAGCCACTGTGGCCCCTAAATGCATCACATCATCATAAAATCAGGTTGGGAGTAACTGTGGTACTCTATCCTAACCAATAAAACCTAAAAACGACCTATCGGTTGTATACAGAGTTCTGAGGGCATCGGAAACAACGTACGTTTCCCAATTCAGCAATTTTAAATGGGAAAAAGCTATCATTCACCACGAACGTACCGTAAAGGATGCCGACTTTCCTTATTTTCTGGCACTTTATGCTCACATTATTGAAACTTAATAGGTAAAGAGAGGTTAAAATTAAATGGAATAACTTTAGTAATTTTTTTCTAATTAATTTTGTGTATTTTACAACTTGGGGGTAGGGATACAAAATCATCCACTGTGGCACTCACAGTGATCACAGCTTCACCCAGTCAGATTTATAATAATTGTGACATCCTGTTTTAATGATGTAAGTCTGAAAATGGACTGCCAGTGCAATGGAAAATGTCTAAAGGCATCTGACACATTATTTTGGTGTTTTTGCGATTTCGTGGAAATGGCTGTTTACTGGGTGCACAAATACCTTCACTGTGAGACAGAGTTTCAATATTTTGTCATTCGGTTTTTTGCAGAAGACGCAGAAGGTGTGCCTTAACATAATATTGCCTGATTTGGGCTTCTGGAATGAATTCTGATTTATCTAGAGGAAAATGTTTGTCAATTTCATTTTAGCATCCGCGAAGAGCGTGAATGTGGGTACCCTTGCGCCAACGGCTATATTATCTCTGGTGTGTTCCTAAGGATTTTAGGGGAACATGGCTTAAACATCTCAGGACATACTAAGGTACACTTTGAAATCCATCGTATTGAGTACTGAGGGGGGTGGGGGTGGGGGTGGGAAGAGGGGGGGGGGGGGTGCACCGTAGACCGGGCTAGCTTATTTGGCTAAGAGGGTCTACAAATAGGTTTTCCGTCAACAGTCCCGGCCAGATCTTTCACCCCAAATAATTCGTCGTGTGCCGGCAAAGTCCAGTCAGTCGGTTTGCTGTGCATGTGTCAGCGCGAAACTCTAGCCAAGTAATGTCCAGCAGTGTGTGTTCACTGTTGGTAAGTAATTGTGTACCGTGTGGCTAAAGGCCAGCCTCCATTGTGTATTCATATGTGTTTTGGACGTTTAAGTCTGGTGCTTTCAAAGACCGCACCGGAAGAAAAAAAACACACCAAAAAACAATAGCCAACCAACAAACAAACAACCACTCTGCAGAATGTTTGAGCTCCGCAGTTCATCATGACATTCGAAGAATCAGGTTGTGATTTTTTTAAAAAAATGTTTATATTTTTAAAAAATTCAGTCGCAGTTGATAGTTTTAAAATTCATGTGAGATGTAAACACCTTGCCTTTACTCAACGCTGAATGAACGAAGAGTCGTCTGCTTTTCATTCTACTCTTCGGCGATGTTAAAAGTGCACATTATGCTGGCTTTAGGTGTGCTGCTTGGCCCGTCTGACAATGCATATGTTGATGTGGAGCATATATGGGCTGACTTGTAGTGGGATTGACCCTCACTTGCAAACAGTCGTTATTTGTATTGAAGTATAGATTGGTTCCTTTTCTCTCGGAGATAAAGCTTCCTGCAGCAGTTTCCCCTGTCTTTGAAGGACCCGTTCAGACACCCGATGTCGTGTTGAGTTCCTCTGACAGTGAGTTACAAAAATGTAACTGACGCAACCGGTTCGAAAAAGCAAGAGGCATGGATTCTCATGAGCCCCCGCGGATGCGGGGGCTCATGAGAATCTATGCCTCTTGCAGACGGAAGGGAGATAACCTCACGAAGAACTATGTTCGATGTTTGCTCCGAGAGATGGTGTTTCAATGTCGAGGCGAATAACTCACAACAAGGCCCGAAACTGACAGATCAGGCCAACTCATCTCTTTGAAGAAAGTCAGGTTGTTTTTTTTTGTTTTTGTTTTTGTTTTTTTTTTCATTCGCGGACCTTTCAGACCATCCCGTCCATCTGTAAGTGCCACAGATTTTCAGTTACCCGATATAATAGGTCCGCCTTTCTGAGGACCGTTCACGTTACTATCACTGGTCCATCCAACGGGAACTTACAGTCGGAGAGTTTCTCTGTGTGTGCCGGGTTCGCAACGACTGTATCAGCGGTGTGTGAACCCTTTTAGGCTGTCGGTCGCGCTTTTTGTCGAGGTGACTCCGGCAGGAATCACCTCGACAAAAAGCGCTACCGACAGCTAAAGGGTGAAGGTACTTTGATGTAAATTACTAGAGGCGAAAACAACACCTTCACAGAGAACCCTGCCAAACAGCAATAGGCGTTGATGAGGAGGTCTCTTTAGTGTGCATGAGAAGCTAAACCTTTTTGCTGCTACTGACATCCATGCTTCTTAGGTAGAACCGTTTGTAAGGGGCTCAGTCTGTTGAACGGGTACTATAAAGGTAGCACGCGTTTTTCCTCTTAATCTTCCCAAGGCGGCTGATTGGATGGGATGGAGGGGCCGCCAGCACTAAACAGTCACAAGACGAAACCCCAGTGATACCCTGGCGAAGAAGTCAGAGGCGTTCGTCTTCAAGATGCACAGGTTTTCATGAGCCCCGCCGGCAGAGCAGTTTCAACTTCCTTTAGTGACCTGGTTTTCGTTACTTTGTCTTCTTCCTCATTGGCACACCTCTTCCTTATTTTATTGCTATGTTTTTCCTGTCAAGAACCTCTCGATCCTATGTCTCACCCAGATCTGCTTTGTCTTCTATAATCTGTGTGAAGATAGAACGTAAAACGCCGTATGAGTTCTTTGAGGGTGCAGCTGCAATGGTGAATGCATTTGATTTTGATCACACTGTTCCCTATCCTAGACTATCAGAGCTGACGTAATCTATGTTTAATGACGAGCAAAGAAATGCGCCATCATTCGAGTCATCAGAAACACTTCAGTGTTTCTGATGACTCGAATAATGTCGCATTTTTCATGCTCGTCAGTATAAAATGTCAGTGCGTGCTTTAAAAAACAAAACAAACAAACAAACCAAAAAAAAACACAAAAAACCTTGTGGATCTAGGTCGTAAGTCCAAAATCACAATCCAGCACATTTGTTAAAGTATGGGTCCACTTCTGCGACCAATACTCTCTTGTCTACCTGACAATTTGGGATGTTTTGTCGTCAGTTTCCTTGTTTACTGTATTGACGAACTGTTTAATTTGTTTAGAAAAGTAAGCGGCATAATTATGCCTGCACGTGTACCATGCCGCCACTTAAAGAAGCCTTCACCTTCTATTAAAGAAGCATTCACCTTCGCTGGCTATTGAAACTGACTTCCGGTGCAGCGCCTACTTCGGCTTTGAGTTCGGAAAGGTGTTCACGGCGGGCGAGCTTCACATTAGGGCTGAGTGTTCGTGACGTCATTGTTTGATGAACGATTGGGGGAGGGTATAGCGGAGGGGAGAGGGTTGAGTCTATGATAGGGGTGAGGGTGGGGGGCTAATGGACAGTTGCGCTGATTATCGGAAAACCAAGAAAAACCGGGCAAGATGGTGTCGGACATACTTTTATTTCTTTCAGTGACTTGCTCCGTTTGAAGACAAGAAGGGGTTACATTGTTGGTTCAACTACCAGCAAGAGACATGGATCCTCGTGAGCCCCTGCGAATGCAGGGGCTCACGAGGATCTATGCCTCATGCAGATGGATGGGCTTTTGTGCACCAGAGTGGGCCGGTTGCAGTAGTTTGCCATTAAGCTAATGTGGCGCCGAGTCGGGCCGAAATTTTCCACCTTTTCATTTGCTGATGTGCTGTGAGGAGAATTGGCCATTAATTTGGTGCCGCTGCCTCTCTCACCTCGGCGGCTTCACCCCGCCCTCTCAAAGCAGACAGGCTGCGGGTACTAGTACCTGGCGCCTTGTTGTGGTTTCCCTGATCAAGCAAATTCTCTGTAAAGTCTTCGTCAGTGTACGTAGAGTTCTCGTTAATTTTCCGTCGCTGCTGCCGGGTGAACTGGCATAGCACAAAAAGCATAAAATTAATACATTGTGTGTGTGTGGGGGGGGGGGGGGGGGGGAGGGGGGAGGGGGGGGGGGGGAGGCGGTGAGGGGATGGGAGGGGAGGGAAGTAGAGAAAAGTAGGAGGGCCGCACCCCCATTTTTTGGGAGAAAAGGCTTATTTGGATGAAGAACATTTTTATTATTATTATATATATATATATATATATATATATATATATATATATATATATATATATTATATATATATATATATATATATATATATATATATATATATATATGACAGTGCTATAACCTACTTTACTTTGTAACCTTCCTATATATATTTATAATTTTGGGAGAAAGGTATTAAATTTATATAATTATTTATTGCTTGGTGAACAAAATATTTTGGGAGAAGACTAAGAATATCCTCATATTTTGTTTGTCACGTTTGTTGATACGATGTTAAACTGTTGCTTGAACCCCCCACACCCCCCCTACGTTACTGTAATATTTATGACGCCATTCTCCAACTTGAATGCATAAGGTTAGTTAGTTACTAGGGTTTATAGCGCCGAGCAGGCGACTAGGGCCATCTCACAGCGCTGATTAAAATAAGGGATTGGTAGAGCGGCTTTGAAACTCACTACGCTAACGAGTGCTCTCCTTCTTGTGCTGGTTCATCTGGTTTGATTGCACACGTGCACATGGTTCCTGGGTCAGTTAGTGTGTGCTGAACGGTCCACAGGCTGCGGTCGATAAACGCCGTTTTGATCATGCGTATCGATCAGCAGTATCACTGACCTCGTCTGCTCCACTATCACTGTTGAGGCATCTTAGCTGATCAGGCCTTAGTGCCCGGACAACCCACGCACCCCTTCAATGCCGAGAAAAAAGCGAGCACGATCCAACTGCAAGAGGCATAGATCCTCATGAGACCCCGCAAATGCCTCTTGCTGACACCACATTGGGGTACGCTGCGTTGAATTAACATTTTTAGAAACTAAGTATTCGACCAGTGGCAGTGAAGGGGTTAAAGTAGAGGTACAGTTAGACCTGCTCATAACGGTCACCGTAAGGCCAGGAGAGATGTGGCCACTATTGACAGGTGACCGTTTTAGAGTTGTGCGTAGCGCTTAGTGGACTGCTGTATTCTGTGCGTGGTGGAGATTTTGCAGTCCGTGCTTTATTATCCGAGTTTATTGCCCACATTTCCAGCCTGTCATTTTTCCGGCCTTATGGTTGTTACTCAGTATCACCTTTATTGCGGTGTATTGCGGTATTGCTGTGAATCGGGGTAATTAGGTTACTGGCCTTGACGTAACCAAATGTATTCGTCATTTGAAAACTGTCACAGTTATCGGCAAAGCGGCGCTTATTTGACCACGAATATCACGAATGTCATAATTTATGTGTTCGCCGAACGTCTGCTTAGGGGAAAAAATTTTCTGCCTTAATTTTGGCAAAAGTCAGTACAGTGTCCATTTTTGGAGAAAAGCGAGATTTGCATGGTTACACAATAAAATTCTTGCTTGTCTCAAAAATAGACTTGCTGGCTTTTGCCATGTAACGCGGGCAGCTTGCGCCGGTGACATTCCGGCGGCGAATATTGCTCAGACACTTCGTCACTTCCTAGTCTGGCGTCTTTGCGCAGGGAATTCTGCAAACATGTTCGTCGCAATCTCATTGGTTGAGGTAGGTCGTCTGCTGCGTCACGAAACGGAGTCAGTTAAAAATGGCTCGAAGAATAAAAACCCTCTACTTTTGTGCGACCGCCAGGAATCGAGCATGCTGACATCTTTGGGCTCGATTCAGTCTGACGTTTGTAAGGTACATTACACCCACACAATCAATCTCTCCGGCCTCTTGCCAAGTCACATTCTGCACCTTTGGACGGTCATACACGATCACCCGAGTCAGAAGCCATGACCTCTGCTGGCAAGGCAAAATGTCTGCTCTGGCTCCCAAGGCTGCAGTTGTCTGTCCGTGGTGTCCCATTTCTTATATCAAGTTTTTTGTTTCTTTTTTTTTCTTAAGTATTTTTTTTAACATCTTCGGCTGTCCGTTTTATACTAACCAATGCGCAAAGGGCCATCGGGTCGACGTCAAGCCAACGGCGGCCGACGTCGGCCCGATGGCCCTTTGCGCATTGGATTGTGTGCGGACTAAGTGATTTTGGGCCTAATCTACTTTGTGTGCTGGTCTGTGATCAGTTTTTGACCTTACGTTCTAAATGTCCAAAATGATTGACATTTACAGTCACTGGCAAACTGCCGTCTGGATGGACGATCGTCTTTTTTTGTTGTTGTTGTCCGGCGTGGCATAGGTCTACTGGCTTGTTTCACGGCGCACAGCGTGGCAGCAATTTCACGTAGTTTCCAGTAAGTTCGTCTGTGGGCGGGTTATCAGGTCTTGTCTTCGCCACCCTCTCCTTGACCCCCCCCCCCCCACACACACACACACACACGTAAGCCTGCAATGACGACTACCTCCATCATCGTCAACACCAGCGTAGGGAACAACAGTTGTGTTTAGAACCATGAAGCCTTAAAAGTCGAAATTGCAAAAGTTGTCAGCTGCCCTCTGACCGTGACAGTTTTGGAGACAGATCGACCATGGCAGTTCAAGGATGTTGCCGCCTAGAGGGGCCGAGCTCATCCGGCACCACCCTTGAAATATTATATGCTCGATTTATATCTTGTTCTATGTGGCGTTTCCTTTGAACAAACTATCAGGGTCGATCTGTGCATTGTCGTGTGTTCTATGTGGCGTTTCCTTTGAACAAACTATCAAGGTCGATCTGTGCATTGTCGTGTGTTCTATGTGGCGTTTCCTTTGAACAAACTATCAGGGTCGATTTGTTCATTGTCGTGTATTCTATGTGGCGTGGTTGTTTTTTTTTTTTTAAGAAACTATCAGGGTCGATCTGTGCATTGTCGAGTATTCTATGTGGCGTTTCCTTTGAACAAACAATCAGGGTCGATCTATGCATTGTCGTGTGTCAGTGCTTAACGAGTTAACCCATTTAGTCCCGACGCACTATCATGGTCGATCCATTTCCTGCAACTGGTATGTGGTCGTTAGGTGACGCCTTCCCAGTGCGCAAAAGGCCGTCGGGCCGACGTCGACCGCTGATGGACCGTGCACGGACGTGCGCAGGCCAACGGCGGCCGACGACGGCCCGATGGCCTTTGCGCAATGGGTTTTCTTCTTCTCCCCCGTTGCAGCTGTTTACCTCCACCATCAGCCCCGCCAACCACCCCCACCCCTCTCTTACCTCTGTCATGCTATGGCCTAAGACAGCGAACCCGTTTTTGTGAAAAGCAGGATTTTCACTGTACCACGATTAAAATGTAGCTAATCGCAAAAATGGACTTGTACTGTCTTTTTAACTTCATGTGGCAGATGGCAGACCTGACCTGGCCCCTACCCCACTTCCCTCCGTCCTGTATATAGATATATTTCTCTCTCTCTCTCTCTCTCTCTCTCTCTCTCTCTCTCTCTCTCTCTCTCTCTCTCTCTCTCGCCCCCCCCCCCTTACACACACACACACGACACACACACACACACACACACACACACACATACACACACACACACACACACACACACACACACACACACACACAAACACACACACACACACACTCATTTTCCAGTTCATCTCGTGCCGACACGCAATAAGACAATAAGCATTAGTGGCACGTGTTCTCTTTTTTTGGTGGTCCAGTCGCTCAGCAGATCAATTCAGCATGTATATGTTTGCTGTGGACTGTGATTTTGGGCTTTGCAGCTCTACACACATACCTTTGTCTGTCAAGAAATGTCCAACACCACAGATCATCACACACTTGCCTTTTGTCGGCAAGACAACGTCCAACCTCAAGGGACAGAAGCTGCCGTTATTTGGAAAAACCCTGTATGTCCATTTTTGAGAAAAGCGAGATTTGCATTGTTATACAATAAAAATCTAGCTTTTCTCAAAAAATGGTCGTACTGGCTTTTGCCATATTACGACAGAGGGACGGACTACTGACACACACGCGCTGTTTGCTGATGAGAATACCTTTTTTTTTTTTTTTTTTTTTTTTTTAAAAGCATGGAAAACAGCTGTGAGTTACGTCTAATGTTACACAGCGTTCATTGTCATCGTCAGTCGGTTTTTTCCCTGTCTTCTCCCATTATTTCTTGTCTTTCCCTTTCTGGCATTAGCAAAGCTGTGGCCCGATAGTTTAAAAAAGAAAATCTCAGACAAACCTAATTTTTGTAGGTATTTGTTTCCGCCGGTGCAACGTTCCTGCTAATATCACTTTTTGGGTGATAAAAATGCTCTATTTTCATCGTGTTTACACTCATACACGCACAAACGCAGTCAAGTATGCACGCACACATACCTCTGCATTGAAATAAGCAATACCTTATGGTGGTTATTGAATTTAGAGCCTGTGTTTTTCTTTTGCGTCCACTTTTAATCTTCCCGTTTGTGGAGCATTACCGCTGACGCAGATGCACTGTAGATCTAAACCAATTTCTACATCAGTGGAATTAACTGAAGCTCGTTATCTGCGTTCAAGAGGAATAGATGATCATGAGCCCCTGCGAATGCAGGGGCTCATGAGAATCTATGCCTCTTGTAGGCGGAAAAGTCTGGCACAGGTTCGATTTAGGCTGTACTCCCATTCATTAGTGGCTTCTTTAAGACGACCCAGCGCTGTCCGAAAAGGTTAACTGAATGAAACCCGCAATGGCCGTGGGGTGTGAGATGCCGTTTTTTCGTTCCCAGCGCCAGTTGCGGAATGGATTCACAGTGACAGCTGACGGCAACGTCGTGGCACGCGCGAAAGGTTCCTACGCCCTCGATTTCAAAGACAGGGCCCCGAAAATGGATCGGAGCAAAACCGTTGACCTGTGACTGTTTGAGTGGACTCAGGCTAGGCACTGAAAGCTTTGGCTGTTGGTAGCGGGTTTTTTATTTATTTATTATTATTTTTTTTTTTTTTGTCGAGGTGATTCCTGCAGGAATTACCTCGACAAAAAGCGCTACCGACAGCCAAAGGGTTCATTTATACATTGATAAGCCAAGCACCAACTTGCAAGTGCCAGGCACTACCCTTGAACTAGGGTTAATGAGTAATACATCCATGAGCCAAGCATCAAATTTATCATGCACCACCCTTAAACTACAGTGGTCCACCCATCGCTGGGACTCGGATTGACAGCAGTGTTGCGGGCGATACTACGCTCTGAAATGAGAAGCATTAGGGCCGCTGTACATAGCGCTATAGCAACTGAAGCTGAACATCTATAAATTGATTTATCCTAGTGTAGCGGCGCGCAGTCACAGCCCAGTCAGTGTAGCGCAGCCGGCGCGTCGCTCGTGCTGGGTCAGTCAGTCTCGCTACGCCGTTGTTGGCCTCGTGTTCCTGATTTAAACTATTGATCGCTGCCTTTTCTGGCACCAGGAAGGACTTGGAGGCTTAAATCTAACACCTGTATTTTACTCGACCGCCCAACACAGGGCCATGTGTCTTCAAGGACCGCTCTAATAGTCAAGACAAACGGTTTACGACGTTGCTATGGTTTCCGGTAAACAGTGTTGGCAATCAGTAGGATGTGCGTGTAACGTATTTCCCCCGACACGAATCGGTTAGTAAGCGAGTGGAAAACGACTTGTGTTACACGTGAGTTCTGATTTCGTGTTCCACTTTCAAGTGTCGTCTGCTTTCCTTGATGCCTTTTTTTATAGTAATGACGCAAGGGTAGTGTCTGATTAGCTTGGCGCCGCCAGGCACTACCCTTGCGCTACAGTCGACCAGCTTCACGAGACTTGTCCCGTGTATTGCTTATATTCAAGGAACTGCAGTGTTGCAAAATGTGTGCCATTCAATTGTGCACCTACTCCAGGCAGAAAAGGTTAATAGTTTGCATTATCTTTTTTTTATAGACACTCTTAACCCATTCAGCCCTGACGCACTACAGCAGGAGATGGCCGGGTCGACCATGATAACTCAAGGTTACCCTTGAATTATTATGGTCGATCCATCTCCTGCAACAGGTGCATAGTCGTTAGGTGACGCCTCCAAAATTTGTGAAATACGTGCGTCGGGCCGAATGAGTTAACATGTCTTACAATAAGGCTGGACAAAAGGGCTGACTTAAATTATGAAGTTGGAATGTCGGCCGGAAGTGACAGACTTTTCAGCTTTTCTTCAAGTTTGTACGCAGGAGAGTTCTTTCCGTTACGCTCAAAAAGGCAGTGGAAAGCCTCTGGTACGTGTACCTACTCGCTTGGACTGTGGGGAAAAAAGGGCAGAGAAGTCTTAGTGGAGGTAAGACAACAGTGATAACCCGTGATATCGGCCGCCTAAGTCTTGCAATCAAAGCCGAGGGTCCGAAATAGCTCAGGCGGTTATAAACGTCGGAGCTGGAGAGCGAAGGGAATCGCCGGGTCGTGGGTTCGAATCCCGTCCCGGTCCCGGTAGCTGGACTCACAATCCAGGGGGAAAAAAAGAAGATTTGTTCAATAGCATGTCCGTTGAAAGGTCCTGGTAAATCAAAGTGGCACAGTTGGAGTGGGCCTGAGTTGATCAGTGTTCAGGTCGTACTCCATAGGCAATAGATTTCCCTGTCCCCCATAACCCGCCCGTCAGGGCCGTTCATGATCACCTCGGTGTTGTGGACGTTAAATCCGAACTAACCACCACCAATCAAAGCCTGCCCTGGAGCAGATCGCTTCGATACAGGTGATCAGAAAAGTTCCACTTCGCTAGGACATGGGTCGTCTGATGATGGGGACCGTTCGTAAGTTGGTCTGTAAGTTTGGACCTTATGACACCAGTCCGTAAGGCTTAGATTCACAAACCAGTCGGCAACTAGTTGAAGTAACTTTGCAGAAGGTTTAGTCGGCCCTTCCTAGCCGGCAGCGGGCGCGGATTTTGTGTTTGAAATCATTGTACGTTTAACGTCAAACATCCCCAGCCGCCCAAGGAACACGGACACAAAGTGGTTTCAGCAAGAGGCATAGATCCTCATGGGCCCCCGCAATTGCGGGGGCCCATGAGGATCTATGCCTCTTGCAGTTGGGTGCTGTTAAATTTTTCGAGGGACTGAATGGGTCTAGGCGGTTGACTCTTGAGGTTGAAAACTCTTTCAGTCGGGTAGCATTGACGTTTTCTCAGCAGAGAAGGGGTTAGGGTGGTTGCCTCATTGACCCTCCTCCAGTCGACGGTATAGCGCAACTTATTTTAGCGACAACTGACATGCCACACTGGTAACCTCAGTGATCGTACTTAGCCGATGGAGAAAGGAAACCAAAGTGCGCGGATGTGTTAAGCTCCGCCCAACTACAGAGGAATAGCTAAGCTGTTACAAGTATACAGCCCGTTCAGAAATGATTACGCCCGCCCTGGTTTTAGGTTATGGATTAGGCGATGTTTGTCGAGGCAATGTTTGCAGACATCACAAGAAACAATCGTAGTTTGTTAGCCGTATGGCACCTTTGCCAACACAGTAACAGCCCAATAGCCGACAGATGTTCACTAATCAGTTGTCGTCACGTTGCAGGCCTGCCTCAGCCCTTTTATGTTGCCGTGGTGCGTTTACTCATATTAACTCATTCAGCCCGACGGCCGTATTTCTAATGACTATGCACCAGTTGCAGGAGATGTGATCGACCATGATAATGCAAGGGCAGTGCCAGATTAACTAATCTGGCACTAGCCTTGAATTATCATGATCGACCCATCTCCTGCTGCAGTGCGTCAGGGCTGAATGGATTAACCCCTTCCCTGCCAAGAAATATCGAACACCACCCAACTGCAAGATGGGGTATGTTCTAAAACCGTGACGCATGATTGGCGTTTTTGCGCTTCTCCTAATTTTTGTCATTGCACACTTGCCATCCTCGTGATCCGTGAAAGAAGACTGAGGTCGACGTGAAAAGCATACGTAAGATTTTCGTTATCCATGAAAACGTAGTTTCGTGAAACGTGAAAATACGTTTGCCAGACTGTAATTCTATAGTCAGAGCCCACGTCCCCCCCCCCCCCCCTCCCGACTTACCGTTGCCAGAGTTTTTGACCATGCCCTCCCTCTTTATCGTCTCTTTTCATCGTAAAACGTGAATGGTATTTTATTTTGAAATTCGTGATTCGTGAATGACAAAATAAATCGTCGTGAATCCGTGATGGCGCCCCCCCCCCCCCCTTCCCTTCCACACAGGTACACGTGTAATATGCTGTGCACATCTGACCTTCGTGAATAAAGTGCACCAGAAGAAAAACAACTAGAATCCAGTGCGCAAAATGTTATCGGGCCGTAGTTGGCCGCCGCTGGCCTTCGCACGTCCGTGCACGGGCCAGCGGCGGCCAACATCGGCCAGATAACATTTTGCGCGCTGGGAAGAAGTTTGGCATTGTCAGTGTAGTGTGCCTTTGGCTGTCTAGTTTTTCTCGATTGCTTTATGGTGCGAACGGATTTGAAACACGTTTGTGTAGTGTACCCAGCTAGTCATGAGGCTGATTGTTCTGGCTCGATTCCCTGAAGAGCAGTTATGTTTACATTTCTTCCTCATCATATTGCACGTCTTGTCTGTCGCTCCTGAATGTGTGTGGTGTGTGTGTGTGTGTGTGTGTGTGTGTGTGTGTGTGTGTGTGTGTGTGTGTGTGTGTGTGTGTGTGTGTGTGTGTGTGTGTGTGTGTGTGTGCACATTTTTCGCCCAAAGTTAGTGGGGTGTGGTGAGCTTGCCAAGTTTTTGCGAGAACCGTGCACCGGAATTTCTTAGACTTGAACCGTACACATACTTTCTAGAACCGGTTCGTTGTTTGGAAAAATTTGTAATTGTTTATTATTTATTACTGGGCTATCTCATTAATGAGTTATTCAACAGGTTTAACATTTATAATAAGCTTTATTTTTTCCTTCCGGCTCGTTTTCTTCTAGAACCGTCCATTCGCTTTTCAGTTTTGGGCTGATTAGAGTGCTCACAGCGAGTTCGCCCTGCGAGGGATGGATTTTTTTTCTTTTCTTTGTTTTAACTGAATGGTTATTGAAACCAAACGACTGACAAAATGCATCACCATTTTTGGGAGTGAACTCTAACAACACCTGATATCACTCGCTCGTATCAGTGGCAACACTACAAAATGACGAGCCACACATCAGTATCAGCAGTTGCCACTTATTTCTCACTCTCGGAAAATTGTTCTCGCTTCTGACAGCTACATACGAATGGTACGTGTAGTTCGGCACGTATGTCGGTTTATTTAGCACTACGATAGTCAAATATAACATTGACCCACCCAACGCGCAAAAGGCCATAGGACCGCCGTCGGCCGCCGTTGGCCTTTCCGCAGTGGGCACGTTGTCAAATGTCAGTCATACAGTTTAGCCCTGAGGCTGCAGGGCACGTTGTCAAATATCAGTCATACAGTTTAGCCCTAAGGCTGCAGGGCACGTTGTCAAATGTCAGTCATACAGTTTAGCCCTGAGGCTGCAGGGCACGTTGTCAAATATCAGTCATACAGTTTAGCCCTAAGGCTGCAGGGAACGTTGTCAAATGTCAGTCATACAGTTTAGCCCTGAGGCTGCAGGGCACGTTGTCAAATGTCAGTCATACAGTTTAGCCCTGAGGCTGCAGGGCACCGCGTTGTCAAATGTCAGTCACACAGTTTAGCCCTGAGGCTGCAGGGCACGTTGTCAAATGTCAGTCATACAGTTTAGCCCTGAGGCTGCAGGGCACGTTGTCAAATGTCAGTCATACAATTTAGCCCTGAGGCTGCAGGGCACGTTGTCAAATGTCAGTTACACAGTTTAGCCCTGCGGTTGCAGGGCACGTTGTCAAATGTCAGTCATACAGTTTAGCCCTGAAGCTGCAGGTAACGCGTTTTGTCGAGTTGATTCCAATCGTAGATGAGTTATATTATAAATATGAGAAATGCGCCATATAAATACCATATAATAATAATAATAATAATAATAATTCCAACAGGTAGCCCCTCGACAAAACGCGCTACCGCCAGTCAAAGGCTTCACTCATTTAGCCCCGAGTCCTTAAAGCAGGAGATGGATTGACCATGATAATTAAAGGGAAGTGCCAGATTAGCTTGGCGCCTGGAGGCGCCAAGCTAATCTGGCACTACCCTTCAATTGTCATGGTCAGTCCGATCTCCTGCAACTGGTACATACTTCCAATACTTCCAAAATTTGAGAAATGAAACCTTGGGGCTAAAAGGATTAATTGCATCAAAAATGTGTGCTATGTGCTGGTGAGTAAGGTCCAAAAGCGCAGACGCGTCGTCAAGCGCGGTGTTGCAGTACCCAACTGAGCGTCAAATTTTCATGTTAATTTGATGCTCAGCTGGTTAGAAATACCGTGAAACTGTATGCATACTTCGTGCAGTGAAAACGCTGCTGAGAGTCCTGAGTATTCAAGCCGCATCTACGCACAAGCAAGTGTACGGTTATGAAACAAAACTGGAATTGAGCAGCCGGAATAGCACCGCAGGTTCGCAAACTTTAATCCATCCAGCCCTGACGCACTACAGCAGGAGCCAAGATAATCTGGCACTGCCCTTGAATTATCATAGTCGATCCAGCTCCTGCAACAGGTGCATAGTCGTTAGATGACGCCTCCAAAATTTGGGAAATAGGTGCGTCGGGCTGAATGAGTTAATCTGACAGAAGATGGAATTAAAATCATTGATTTTTGTTGAAGGTTCTGAAATGTGCGCTTTGATCTGCTCCACCAAAAACGTTCCGGCCACGCTACGTGTATGCTGGTTTGTGATGTCGGACCTTTCTACCGGGCTCCGTCAGTTGATCCGTCAGTTGATCCGTCAGTTCCGAAATCACAGACCAGCGCGCACGTTAACCCTTTCACCTCCAGATCACGGCGAACCGCCACCAAAATGCAATTGGCATAGACACCCATGCGCCCCCTCGCAGTCGCCGGGGTATATGAGGATCAGCGCCTCTTGCTGTGCTCATTTTCTTCTGTTAGTAATTCTCACGCCGAACGATTCATTCATGGTCAACGGCAGTGAAGGGGTTAATCTTTCGCTGCCAGTGGGCGCAGATCGTGTCAGTTTTGGAAATCTGTGTGAATTCAACGTCAAAAATCCACAGCCATCGAAGGAACAGGGACACAAAGAGGTTTGAGCAAGAGGCATAGGTCATCATGAGCCCCTGCAACTGCGGATGCTCATGAGGATCTATAGCTCTTGCAGTTTGGTGGCGACGAGCTTATCGTGCAACACTAACCAGGAGACATCACAGTAATCATTTGTCTTGGAGCGGTGCATTGAAAGCGAACGGTTTCCCAGTAAGCAAAGGCTGTGCACGGGCTCACTGCGGCCATCGTGGGCCCGGCAGAGACGTTTTATACTCCTGGGGTTAGTCCTCTTTTTTCATGGCGAAATGGAAGAAAAAATCCTTTTACCATACTGATCTAATCTCATGGCCTCTCAGTCAGCTCGCTCCGCTAGCAAGAGATATACATTCTCAAGAGCCTCTGCAACCTCTTTCTGGAACTGTGGATGCGATCTGTCCCATTTATGTTTTGTTGGCGGAGTTCAGTGCCCGTTTACACCCTCCGAGTGAGGGAGCGATCCGCACTGACGTCTGAGGCTGGTCTAATCTGCTGGGTATCTCACAACGTCAAGTGCGTCATCGTTGGAAAGGCCGAGGAACGGGAGGGGTCCAATTTTTGGGTGAAGCCACCTTGTCAAAACACTCGGCTCTTCAGCTTAGCTCGATCACAGTCTCAGCGCTCAATAGCATCCTTCGTCTGTGGATCACCGATGTACAGTTGAGAGTCGGAATGGGAAGGGTGCCATTTCTGGGTGAAGCCACCCTGTAATAACGTGGTTTTCTTTTTCGTGAGCTGAGTCACACACTGGCCGTTTGAGGATGACAAACGCCGGTAAGTGAAGATGACTGTGGAGTCAGTGGGAGCGGTCCAATTTGTGGCTGAAGCTTCTGTCCATTGAGCTTACTTCCGGGATATCCATTTTTCAATTCTTGGAGTGGCGTTCCGAACGTGAAACCTGTTCGAAGCCTTGATTTAGGACCTATATAGCTCCTTCTTTCAAGAACTACATAGGCAAATAACTTTGTGCAGCCGGGAGAATCTGTTTACCGCATATGCTATGTAGTATTCATTTGACATCAAGAACTCACAGCATCAGTCGCCTCATACTAGATGATGACTGAGAAAGAAGAAGATGACACGAGCAAGCGAGACCGTTCAGGCCATCAGCTGGAGGCGTAGATTCTCACGAGCCCTTCAGAGGGCTTTTGAGGATCTGCCCCTCTTGCAGAAGGGTTGAGTTGACTGGCAGGCCAGGGTCTGGGGCTTATGAGGATCTATGGTTCATGTGTAGAAGGAACCAGTTTGTGTCTGGAGCACACCGCTTGCGGACAAGCATGTTTACACAACTCCAGTATCAGGCCAGACTTGCGTTTGATGTTGCAGACTTCACTTGGGATACAGCTAGTCCGCCGTTCGCTAGAATTTACACTCTCTTACACTTCCCCGTTTGTAAAACTTACGCACTTGTATGACTCACCAGTCGGCGTTTCTGGTTTTGTTTCAAGCCATGTACAGTGCTTAGCTGGATCCGTCTTGCCGCCAATCCGACAGATCCGAATGTGAGCCGCCTGGTCTGTGATTTTGGCCATTACGGCCTGTGGCCGTAAGATCCAAAATCACAGGCCAGCACAGGACTATTTCCCAGACGCCGTAAGACTCGTCAGAATTTTGTGATTTCAAGTACACGTATCACCCAGTGCAAAGATAGGCTCTTCAGTTCGTTCAAACAAAGTCCAGCTCAGTTTTTTTCTTCATTGGCACAGCAGCACACCCCAGTGGCGCGTATTTTGGGATGCTTTGCTAAGCACTGGCTAAGTGCTCAACCGCAGTGCTTGATTAGCCCAGCGTCTACATTCCAGGCGTTAGGCTGTTTAAGCCACTCTACCCTTTAAACTTTCCTGAAATGATCACTGTTAATCCCGTCACTGCCGAGAAAATTTGAACATCACCCAACTTAAAGAGGTATAGATCCTCATGAGCCCCCGCAGTTGCGGGGTCTCATGAGGATCTATGCCTCTTGCTGACACCATTTTGAATCCATGTTCAGTTCAGAACACAATCTGCACCCACTGGCAGTGAAGGGGTTAATAACATGTAACATTAACAGCGGACTTTCTGAACCAGCGCAACAGATGGAAAAAAAAAAAAAAAAAAGTCGGCATAGACACCGCAAACCCTTAGTTCGCTAGCTTTCGCCTGAAACGTCACAGTCAGGCTATTTGTATGGTTTTGTGGGAGATTGATTGTGCATGTCTCCTGTGTGTTTCAGACGATGAGGACGTAGCAGGATGTCTTGGTTCCGTAACTTCACGCACCGCCACCGATACAAGCCTGCCTGCCGCTCCCAGCACACGCACGCCGCCCGCCGCCTCCGCCCGCCGCCCTTGTGACACTGACTGACCCACTTCTGGAACTGTACTCTGTGTGTTGGGACGCGTTTCACGTGCACCATGTCAAGGCTGTGTAGGCGCTGTGTGTTAGCGAGAGCGCCGTGACTCGTGTGGAGGTCAGGCCTGACTGAACGTGCAAGGGGAGGGGCAGCCAGTGTCCACGGACTGAGATTCTGTCAGCACATGCAGCTTGTGCACAATGCCAAGGGTTTGTAGGCGCTGTCTGCTAAAGGCATCGTGACTGGGGACTGAACGTGCAGGGGGAAGGACAGCTGGTGTGTGGTGTGACTGTAGGAAGCCAGCGTGTATGGGCAGGGCAGGCAGTTGGTCCTAACCGTGCGGGGGAAGGCTGAGCTTAAGCGAAGTGGCAGTCGGGCTTGTGAAGCGACGACGACAACGACGGCCTCGCCATGAACATCAACATCGCGGACGCCGACAACCGCGTGATCATCAATGTGGGCGGCATCCGGCACGAGACGTACAAGGCCACCCTGAAGAAGATCCCGGCCACAAGGCTCTCCCGCCTGACGGAGGCCCTGGCCAACTACGACCCCGTGCTCAATGAGTACTTCTTCGACCGTCACCCGGGCGTCTTCGCCCAGATCCTCAACTACTACCGCTCGGGCAAGCTGCACTACCCAACGGACGTGTGCGGGCCCTTGTTCGAGGAGGAGCTGGAGTTCTGGGGCCTGGACTCGAACCAGGTGGAGCCGTGCTGCTGGATGACGTACACCCAGCACCGGGACACGCAGGACGTGCTGGCCATCCTGGACCGCCTGGACCTGGACACGGACAAGCCCACGCAGGAGGACATCATGAAGAAGTTCGGCCTGGAGGAGGAGTACAAGGCGGGCGAGCTCAACTGCTGGCAACGCATCCAGCCCAAAATCTGGGCGCTCTTCGACGAGCCTTACTCTTCTACCGCCGCCAAGGTACGTGCGACGCGCTCCGTGTCCATGGTCTAGAACTTCTTACCCAATGCGCAAAAGGCCGTCGGGCCAACGTCGGCCGCCGTTGGCCCGCGCACAGCCGTGCGCGGGCCAACGGCAGCCGACGTCGGCCCGATGTCCTTTGCGCACTGGATACTTTACTAGCTTAACCCACAAACACCCCGTGCTGTTCTGTCTGAAGAACAGCTAGACCTCATGTCGGTCGACATGAAAAATAGGGCATGGATTCTCATGATCCAACTAAGTTTGTTTGACCCTTTGGCTGTCGGTAGCGTTTTTTGTAGGGGTGATTCTTGCAGGAATCGCCGCGACAAAAAGCGCTACCGACAGCCAAAGGTTTAAAAGGGGCAGAGACTCTGTCGAATTCCTGCAGATGCAAGGATTCGACAGAGTCTACGCCCCTTTAAGGAGACTTGGTTGGTTGTTGGGCTGCTAGCCCGATAGTGGAATGTAAAATAAAAACCGGTCAGCAGGAGGCACTGATTTTCATGAGTCCCGCTTCTCCGAGGGCTCATGAAAATCCGTGCTGTTTGCAGATGAATGGTACTAGCTGAGGGGCTGTGCGCGGCTTATGATATTTTGTTATTTCACAATTAAATACCCCCCTCCCCTTTTTTTACAATGCAACCTTGAAGCTTAATTAATTAGATTTTCAGAGATTCATTGATCACGCTCCAACAGCTTGACACGCCACGCATGCGCCAACGCTTGTCCTCATTTGGCAGCTACACGGTAGACAACGAAAATATAGAATTATGCTTAGATGGTTAACTTTTATGTTCAACATTAGGCCTCTCTCTCTCTCTCTCTTTCTCTCTCTCTCTCTCACTCTCTCTCTCAGTCAGCCTTGGTGAAAGGTCGTATGTTTAGTTCAAAACATGTTGCTTTTGTCCTGCTTTTTTTTTAAAAGATTCAGTTTCTTTCACATGTAGGTATTCTGTTTTTTTTAACATTGAATGTAGGGATGTGGAAATATTCCATGAGTACCTCTGATTTAGTTAATAGATCAGTTTCCAGCTATATCGGTTTTGACATCACATGTGTGTACACAGATACATGTTTATTTAACCCATATCATACTGAGGCTAAAATTAATGTTTCAAATTTGTACACTGCCATATATGCAAGCTATATAATAGTACTTGCAGATAAGGATATAGACCAATGGCTTTAGTTCAAGAGTGGTGCTATTCTGGCACTACCCTTGAACTATTTTAGTCAAAACTTATTTAACACACTGGTATATTCCGAATGATAAGGGCTAGACAAGAACGTGGTGAGGGTTGGGTGGTTGTTAGTTAGCATGGCCAGAATGACTGTAGAGCAGGGTGTGAAGGTAAGTGACCCCCGTGTGGCTGCTCCCATTGATTATCGCCCTTTGTCATGTGCACACTGACTTCATCTCTCCTTAACTTGCAGCTTGCACACGACAGATGCAAACACTTATGTCATTCCTTTCCGTCACTTTGGCTTCTTTTAGTTCCCTTCACTCAGCCCTGAAGCACTTCAGCGAAAGATGGAGCGACCGTGATAGTTCAAGAGTCATGCCACGCTAACCTAAGGCAAAAGACTGTGTTTGGGTAGCTTGGCACAACCCTTGAACTATCAGTCTTGAGCTCCTGCGCTGTCACAGTCGTTTCGTCTCGAGCAGCAGTACAGAGTCGGAAGAGGAAACCTTCCAAACCTACCGTACCGTCTGCGGATGTACTCCCCAGATAGACGCACTCGGGGAGTACGCCACAAGTACACTTCTATTCAAATGAAATGCTTTGCATCCCATTTAAATAGAAGTGTACTTGTGGTGTACTCCCCGATGGGTCTATCTGGGGAGTACATCCGCCAAAGGTACGGACATGTACGTGCTGTAGGAGATGGGTCGGCCTTGACCAGGGCTGAATGAGTTTAGTTGACCTTTGCCGCTGGATGATATGTAGTGCTACCGTTTTAGTTTCATATTTAACTTGTAACGTTTAACGCGGTTGATTGGAGTTCTTAGACTGTTCCTCCGGTCACACTTGCCTACTTTCCCATAACCTTGTTGCCAGGAAATACAACATTGACCACACGACAAAAGTGGCGGAGTGGCAAGCTTTGGTGCACGCTGCAGATAGAAATTAGTGTTCAGGGTCTGCTTGTGACAGTCTTCGGCAGGAAATGATAACTATTGTATTGGAAACTGTCCACATTTATTGTTTTACGGCAGGATTCTAACTTTCTTGCTTGAGTGTTTAATTCATTAAACAAAAACTTCTTCACGGATGAATGAGATCAAGATAAACAAAACAAATATGCCCAAAAAGTTCTGGTTAGAAAGTGTTGGGTATTTTGTGTTATTTTGGCAATTCAAGGTGGAATGCATGGAGTCGATTAAAACGTCGATTTTGCTGCTGTCAGATGTTCTAAACCAGGGGTCAGTTGCATGAGCAAAATTAGTCCTGCACCAGCCACTAAGCAAGGTGTGCCGCAATAGCGGTGCACCTTGTTTAGTGGCTGGTGCAGGACTAAGCTCGCTTATGCAACTGGCCCCTGGCAGAGCGTTCCAGTGCCGTGTGTGGGTGTATTCCTAGTTAGACCCACTCGGGGAGTACACACCACAAGTACACTTCTATTCAAATGAGATGGGAACATCTCATGTGAACAGAAGTTTACTTTTGGTGTGCTCCTTCAGTGGGTCCGTATCTGGGGAGTGCAGCCGCAAACGGTGAGGGTTAGTTAGTCTGCTTTCTAGGCCTCTGCTTCGTTGAAATTTAGATGGTCATCAAGTGGACACTATTTTTGGTGATCTGTTCTGGATCTGTTCTCAAGTAGGAGCATGTTTCAAGTCATGACCGCCTAGGCTTGCCATCTCCGCTCATTCTTAGGGCCTAGTCAAACTGAATCAATTTTCCAGTGCTACTTACCAAACTATGTATACAGCCAGAGATGCCAGACCTAGTGTCTGATATGATTTTTTTTTTACCGAACCGTTACACTCTGTCTACTGTAGTACTGTTTCATGTTACAAAGAAAATTGTCCATTCCTTTTTCCAGCGCCCAATTTGCTCGCGGGTAAGTGCTCTCAGTGACTGTTTATCAGTAGCCGTACCCTTTTCTATTGCCTCTAGCCCCGACCGTGACACATGCCTCACATAGTCTCGATCACAGTAGTAGATCATTTAGTATCACCAGGGTTGTGAAAGTAGGTCAGTGTGACCTTCCACCTTCCCCCCTTCCCGTCAAAGGCACAAGTGTATGTAAATCAGTGATGGTGAAATTCACACTGTGATGTTTTCAATGTAAAATTTGTTTGGTGATCGAATTTTGGAAAATGTGTTTCATTTTTGCGGAAAAATATTTGTGGTGGTCCTTTTCAAATTCGATTTTTGGGAGGAGGGAAGGCAGTGTTTGAATTTTGAATGATAGAGTTTTTGTAATTCTGATTTTTTTAAGGGGATGGGGTGGCTGTCGGATGATGGGGAAGAATTTCTTGACTTTGGTTGTTTTGGGGGTAGGAAAAATGTTGATGGTGATTGGACGAATCAGATGACGTCGTGGTACTATGACACGCAATTACGTCAGTTAGCGCGAGACACGTGCAGCACGTGGTGAGGACAGTAACTCTTTCACCTCCAGAGTTAGCTGACTAAAAAGGCTGGAAGTGAAAGAGGACGTCAGTGTAGAGACAGACGCCTGGACTGTGGGGCCAGTCATATATTTGTTGCAGTCTGTAGGCTAGCTCTATTTTCTTCTGTTCATCTGTTTATTGTCGTTATATCGATGTCATTGATGGTGTATACATGTCATATGCCTTGCCTTTTCCTTCTTCTCTTCACCGTACGTACGCATCTCAGGCAGTCGTTTACACGGGAAGGGTCTGAAATTCTGTTTAGGTAGATTCCGTCTGACATGTGACAGTGTGAGACCGGAACAGGGGTAAACTGAATTTCTGCCTTTGTATGGCAAAAGCCAGAATGTACATTTTTGAGAAAAGCGAGATTTCCATAATCATTTAACGGCAGATTGCAGCGCACAAGAAAATTGAAAGTTGCCCCGGCGGTGCCGGTGCTCCTTGCGCAGAGTTGAAAGTTCTCGTCTACATTTTGTGCACGAGAACTTTCAATTCTGCATGACCGCCAAAAATAGGAAACTGAACAATCTTCCCGCCATTCTTGTGTCAACCTCAGCCTGTGTTACGCATGATCTGTTTTCTGTTGCATTTTGCTTTTGCCTCCAAAACCTTCACTCCGCTGTCTGAACTCCTGTTGCCAACTGATGTCGCACTAGTTGATCAGTGTCGGCCATTAGTTGTGTGGTTGTTCAAGCTTTTAATGTCTATCCACATCTCTAGTTTGACATTTTTTTTTTATAGCTGTAGCATTTTTCCTTCTTTCTTGTGCAGCTATCGTGTCATCCTATTGTGTGGTTGAACGAGTCCCTGTACAGTGTAGGCATGTCTAGTATGTAGATCGAGTGTTCGACTTGACCTGCTCAGCAGTCTAACGCTAACAAACTGACATGACATGTCGCCAGAGCGTGCATATCGCTGGCACTGACTACGCAACACGAGAACTACGGGGAATTTGTAGGTCGCGGTGACCCAAACAAAGAGATGAAGGTCTCAGGAAGCCTCGCTTCCATTCGCTCGTCATTAAATTCCCAACAGACAGTGAAGAAAATAGAAACGCGCAGCGTTTGAATCGGCAACATACATCGTGCATGCAATGCTTTGACAATCGGGATATTTATCACGTAATGATGTTGTTGATGTTGCACAGCTGGCACTAGACCTGCTGGGGGTCTCAGTCGCTGTAACGTGTTTGCCGCATCCTGAATTAACTCATTCGAGACGTGCTGCCTCCGGATACGCGGCATAAGCCGCGTATCCGGAGGCGGCACGTCTCGAATGAATTAATGCACTTGATTTGTGTGTATGCAGTGTTGTGGATGTTTTACTCGTACACTGGCGCGCTGCATTACATACAGCCCGAAATATTGCCACCAAAACAAAACTCCAGACCCAGAAACCTGTCGGCAGTTGGTTCCACGGGTTACAATTGCCCTGCCTGACCTTGTAAGCACAGGTTCTCGGGCCGATGTCAGCCGCAGTTGGCCCGCGCACGGTCGTGCGCGGGCCACCTGCGGCCCACATAGGCCCAGCACATGATTCATGTGCCACACTAACACCGCAGATTGCAATATCATTACTAATCAGACACGGGCTCGGCACCCAGCGTACAATCATGGTTTTGGTTATATCCTGTATGTGTGTTGTTATATGATTCTGGACCTTACAGCTCACAAGCAAAGTTCCAAAATCACACAACAGCATACGCATACCTTTTTTTGCAGCACGACTGAGAGTTCAGCTCGGGTCGTGGCGTGAACAAGGTTTGACATTATTCAGTAGGTATACCTATCTCACCACGCGGCCTAGTGTCCAGTTAAGTTGGGCGTCTCGTATCGGCGTAGCCTATGACCTTCCGCTGGGACGAGACTGGAGATCCATCACAGCCCCGCGACGTTATCTCAGTCTCTCACTTAGTGTGTTACTTTGCCATTTACTGGCCAAGTTGCCGCGTGCAATAAAGGCCCGTAGTCTTGATTGGACAAACTTTGCTTCCTCGACTTAACGAAGGCATTCGGACAGTTCTCTTCTTAACCCATTCAGCCCCAACACCCTGCAGCAGGAGCTGGATTGATCATGATAATTCAAGGGTAGTGCCAGATGAGCTTTGCGCCTTTAGGCGCCAAGCTCATCTGGCACTACCCTTGAATTATCATGAACAATTCATCGCCTACAACTGGTACATAGTCGTTAGACAATGCCTCCAAAAGTTTGGAAATGCGGCCGTGGGGTTAAGAGGGTTAATTAGGTACATGCACTCACACCCACACAATCGTCTAGCGCCTTGATGATCCCGTTTATGGACAGCCGATGCGGATGACCTTAGACGTGTTGACTGCCCGAATCAACGAAAGAACTTAATACATGATTCACACACGATTATGCATTTTAATTCATTCAAGGTCCCCGCATCAGTAGCTGCGAAAGTGTATAGCGTTGCCAGCGTCCGTATCAATTGTTGCGAAAATGTAGTCGGATCAAAACTTTCCTGATTGTTTTTCCACATTTGCAGGAGAGTTTCGGTTTTAGTCAACCGGACTGAGGAAGGATTCGCCGAAACCAGCGTGTAGTTCTCAGAGTGAGACGAACGGCTGTTCTTGGTTTGAACCCAAGTTCGCCGACCCAAAGAAAACGTTCTGCGAACACTGTGAACTTAACAGATCGTCCAATTAAGAACAGGCCAAAGAAAGTAATTGCTCGTCAGCATGGAAAACTGGTCTGTCGAGGTGTGTACTTCCGGGATGTCGCTGACGTCACATCCGGAATGTAATTAACGCGTCTTCTTAGTACCGATGAGAGAGAGAGAGAGAGAGAGAGAGAGAGAGAGAGAGAGAGAGAGAGAGAGAGAGAGAGAGAGAGAGAGAGAGAGAGAGAGAGAGAGAGACTGTTATTGTTTCACGCGCTCAACATGCCAAGAGATTGCTTCTCCCCGATTGTATAGTTTTTGTCCTCCCTCTCTCCCCTCTCTTACTGTACAGAACTGACGAAGCTGGGACGTTGTGGACCATCTACTTATACACACAGTCTCTTTCTCGCCTGTACCACTGGATATAAAGGGATCTCTAATTAATTTCTCTCATTTATTGTCGCCTCAAAGTCTTCCTGAACAAAATATATAAAAAAATGTAACCCCTTCACTGCTGGAAAGGTACATAAAACGCAACTGAAAGAGGAAGATTTTTTATTTAGTCGCAGATACGGGGGCCTAAGTTCTTTGTCTTTTTCTGGTCCCATTTGTATATTTATGTGTTCCTTGGATGGATAGGGTTATCTGTCACTGAATTTGCCATGGATTCAGAGACATTGTGTGACCTCACAGTGAAGGAGTTCACCATTCTTCACTTTCCCAGATCTTCCAAGTATCCCAGAATACCAACTTCTAAGCGAATTCACAAATACATGTATATATAAAACGCTGTGTACATATCGTATGACCATATGACGTCCACAGGCCTATGTCGAAAACCACGTACATTATTAATCTGATCTTATCAGTGAAAGAAGACAATGTCTTCTATGACCCCTTCACTGCCGAGAACATTTGGCAAGAGATATAGATCCTCATTAGCCCCGCAGTTGCGGGGGCTAATGAGGATCTATGCCTCTTGCTGAAATCACTTTGTGTCGATGTTTCTTTGATGGCTGACGATCTTTAGCGCTGAATTAACAAACCTTTCCAAAACACATTTTGCGTTCACCGACGGTGAAGGGGTTGACAGTGATACTGTGCATGTCTGTTGAAAACGTGTGTCTCGACTCGAGCCTGTGGTATCCACCTCCTCACTACACCGTCAGGTCGGTCCAACGCCCACTTTCGTCGTGCAACTGTACACATGTACATCTGTTGTCCACCTGTGTCAGCGAAAACCAATCTCAGCATCTACACAGACACCCTTTGTGCCGGAATACATGTACCATTTTCCGCAGACGTCTCCAGCAGTCAATAGTCAGTCGCATGTTCACAGATGTTCATGTCGTTTACTAGTAGGGAATTGTCCATGTGTGTATAGGTCTGTGATTTTGGACCTTACGGCCCCATGCCGGAAGTTTCAAAATCACGCACCGCCACACATTGCCAACATAGCAGTTCATAATATCTTTCTGTCTTGTTGCTTTTTGGTGCCTGTCTCATACGTCATACATTCTCTGTAACTTTTCAGAAGTAATTCTTTGTTTTTCTCTCTTGCTAGTTAGTATATGAGAGAGGAAATTTGAAATGTAATTATGTACTTCTATACACATGTACATGTATCAACTATTATTCCATCCACCATTCTGTCCAGTTACTGGCCAGTCAGGCAAGCAGCAGCAACTGCATTATTCTGTTGATAACCCCTGGGTTGTACCCAACAGGGAAGGCAGATCGGTATGAAGGGAAAATACAAACTAAAGGGGACGAGTCGTTCAAACTCATTCGAGACGTACAGCATCCGGATACAGGGCAGTAAGCCGCGTGTTCGAATGTGTTAACTCATTCGAGACGTGCCGCCTTCGGATACGCGGCTTATGCCGCATATCCGGAGGCGGCACGTCTCGAATGAGTTAACTTCACCAATCACAAACAAGATCTTTCCTTATTGTTGTCTCTATTATGAACGTTGGTAGTTGTTGACCTGTTGGGTTTGTATCTGTTGGCGTGAAAAAGACACACATGCAGATTCTTCTTTCATAAGACATAGATGGTTCCGATAGGTTGCTGGGGCTTTTGACGATCTGTACCCATGTGACTTAACTCATTCTACCCCAGACACACCACAGCAAGATAAGGATCGACCATGATAGTTCAAGGGTGATGCCAGAATAGCTTGGCGCCTATGGGCGCCAAGCTATTCTGGCATCACCCTTGAACTATCATGGTCGATCTGTGTCCTGCACTAGAGTGCAGTCTTCAGAGGACAACGGTAAAATTTGGGGGTTTCGGTGTTGGGGTAGAATGAGTTAAGTTTATGCGGATAATTACGAAACCGCCAAGAAACGTGTTCTAGATATGGATGCGGATCTATGTTTTTGAAATTTACGGCTCATGACTGTAAATTTCAAACTCATAGACCAGCACACACATAAGCCAATAGTTGGTTTGTGATTGTGGACCTTGCAGCCAAAAGCCGTTGGGACCAAAATCACACAGATTAAAAATAAATGTGCGTCTAGTTGTATTTATCAGTTCAATACTGACGAGCAAAAGAAATGCGACATTTTTGGAATCAGTGTTTTCGATGTTTCCAAAAATGTCGCATTTCTTTTGCTCGCCAGTATTTTTTTGCTCTTCAGTGTATATTGATGGATCGGGGTCATGAGAGACCGTGTTCTAACGCGTGGTTGACTGTTTTCTTGTCTGTTACAGATCATCGCCGTTATATCAGTGTTTTTCATTACCATTTCCATCCTGTCCTTCTGCCTGAAAACACACCCTGAAATGCGGGTCCCTGTTCTCCTCAACACCACAGAACTGCTCGCGGACGGCACGCGCACGTGGCGGCTGACCAAGAAAGAGACGGAGCCACACGAAGCCTTTTTCTACATCGAGTGCGCGAGCAACGCTTGGTTTACGTTTGAAATCATCATACGCTTCGTGGTAACGCCTAGCAAACTGGAATTCCTCAAGGCGCCGGTAAACATTATAGACGTGGTGGCCACTCTCTCGTTCTATTTGGACTTTATGCTGACCAAACTGAAACAAGAGAGTGACATGCTTGAGTTTTTCTCCATTATTCGAATCATGCGTCTGTGTAAACTGACGCGGCACTCGGCCGGCTTGAAGATTCTCATTCACACTTTCAAAGCCTCGGCGAAGGAGCTGCTTCTGCTCATTTTCTTCCTTGTGTTGGGTATCGTCATATTCGCCGCCCTCATATACTACGCCGAGCGCATCCAGTACAACCCGACCAACGACTTCGAGAGCATCCCCAAGGGCTTGTGGTGGGCCATCGTCACCATGACCACCGTGGGGTACGGGGACATGGCGCCCAAGACGTACGTGGGTATGTTTGTAGGGGCGCTGTGCGCGCTGGCTGGCGTGCTGACCATCGCCTTGCCCGTGCCCGTCATCGTCTCCAACTTTGCCCTCTTCTACTCTCACACGCAGGCCCGGTCCAAGCTGCCCAAGAAGCGACGGCGAGTGCTGCCCGTGGAGGCGCCCCGACCCAAGGGACCCAAAGCTCCCGGCGCCCCTGGTGGAGGGATGAACAACCCGACGCGTCGCATGAACGCCATCAAACATAACCACCCAGGTGCGCTGGACGCGAAGATGAATCGACTTGGTAAACCGTTTTACCCATTGACTGTTTTGCCTTTCTCTTTAGGGTCTCGCTGCTGCCTGTCAGCTTTACCGACGGCGTGTCAGGGTGATGGCTGGTGTCGCCCCCTGGCGGTCAGCGCTCTCCTACTGTCTGCTTCCTGCCTGAATGCCTGCCTGCCTGCCCGTCGTCTGCCTACCTTGCGCTGTCCGCCATTTCTGCTCTCATGTCTTTTGTTTTTATTTCAGCGTATCTTTCACCCCGTTCATCTTTCGTTTGATTTTGACGTTGGCAGGCTGTACGTTACGGACAAAGCTTGATTTCACAGCGTGGCTTCAGTGCAATTTAAAGTGAGATCACCCCCCCCCCCCCCTCACCACCAAAGCGCTCGACCCGGAACACATTTTTTTTTTCTTGCTGTTTTTGCGAAACCATCAAGATTTGGTGAAGATGCGTCGTGAATTTTTTAGTTTCCTACCTGTAATCACAGGTAAAAACTTTAACATCCTATGAAAAAATTGACAAAATGTTTAGATAAAACTTTAACATTCTATGAGAAATGACACTATGTTCAAAAGAACAATCAAATAAATATTAAACATTAAACACAATGTTGGTTGGCATATCAGTCGATAAGCCGGCCCGTTCCGAATTCAAGAAGGATGAAATCTCATGAGCCCTAGCCGCCGCAGAGGTCAGCACTTTGGCTGTCGGTAGCGCTTTTTGTCCAGGTGACTCCTTCCAGGTGATTCCAGTGTCTGCTGCAGCTGTTCCGCACATTGCAGGAGTTATTGTGGGTGCAGCGTACGCCCGATTTGAAAGCACTGCCACGCTTGGAACTCAAGCTCTTTACCCTGTTTATTTTATTATTTCATTTCCTGGCTTTCTTCCAAGTTTTTATTTACAGTTTTTCTTTCAGAAAGTGGCTCTACCCGGGACGTTTGGTGTTTTTCTCGGATCTGTCATACTGTCGTCTCTATCATTTGGTTTCTAGAATTCTCTAGACACTGTCTGTCCTCCTCCTTCCTTGTGTTCTGGGTGTCTTCTATGGAATCATGAGCTGTTTCTTTCTCATTTCATTCATTGCCAGAGTAGCCTGTAGCACGGGCATGATTCGGCTTTGAATATTGTGAAGTAAATGTTGCCCGACTATTTGCACACATTTCATGCAGTTTATATACATGTGTGAATGATTGGTAATTAGATGAAAATTCCTCCTAATGATGTTAGGCGTGCAACTCCTGTGTTTACGCAGTTAATTTTGTCCCGTCTTGTTGTTGTGGGTTTTAGTGGATTTCAGAAATTATGTCGAAATCGCTGCCTTATTCAGTTGAAGATTACATTACGTACGTGATTGCGGGTACCTGTACCGTGCGCATGTGTGCTCCCCAGGTAGACCCACTTGGGAAGTACGCTGCAAGTACACTTCTGTTCCAATGAGACGCTTGGGTGTACTCCCCAGATAGACCCATTCGGGGAGTACGCCACAAGTACACTTCTATTCAAATGAGATGCGAAGCATCTCATTTGAATAGAAGTGTACTTGTGGTGTACTCCCCAAGTCATTTGAATAGAAGTGTACTTATGGTGTACTCCCCGAGTGAGTCTATCAGGGGAGTACTCCCACAAACGGTGCGGGTAGTATCCGTAGCACTTGCTTTTGAGCTACTCTGGCACCAACCGGGAAGAATGGGGAGGGGGGGGGGGGATGTTGTTGGGCTATTTGGTTCTGAACATAGAATACTTTTCTTCTGTTTATTTTCAAAACAGTAAAAGCAGCTGAATGCAAAGTGCCCAAACCATCAGTTGGTTGATGACACAAACAGTAGCTAATGATAACGTTTGCTGTTTCCTCTTACTGTATCGTCCGTGAATGGCGGGGGAAGAGAAATGATAATTCGGACTGTTATTGATCATTGCTAGTATCACTATTATTTATCCATGGAAATTACAACACATCATGCTTCAAGAAGGTGTGGCGCTTTGCTCTTAGTTTCTGATGGGTGTTGGTCGGCTAGAGAACACTGGCCGGCAAATGTTGTAAAGATGGACTATCAGTCTGCACTATAACTGTAACGATGTTTGCACAATCATCTTGTTGCCGTACTAAATGTGCTCCTGAGTGAGTATTACGAGCTGTAATACATGTTTTCTTACTTTTAGATGTCTTGATGTTTTTTTGGGCCAGAAAGCCCTTTTACTGTTCCACTTGTTTTTGATCCGGGCGGTCGTCATGTATGTGGCTCCTGGCACTTGCCTGGTCCGCCCAATCGCCCCCCCCCCTCACCCCCCCCCCCCCCCGAACCATGTCCACCTCCCCTAGTTTCATAGTTCCATTCGTCTTCTGTCTGTAGCCCATGGCGGTGCCTTACAAGAGCTGATGCCATTTCGTAGTAAGTCATCTACCTACTTGCGTCCGGTCTTGCAATGCAGTGCTGCATCATGATTGAGTTTGCCCATGTTTCTGTTTCGTACCGTGACCATTATTGCCTGTGTCCTTCCCGGGGCTGAACTGCATGGCGAGTCTGGATAGATCTAGTGCGGCGGGCTGTGGTGGCCGGCTCTTTCACTTCTTGGCTTACACAGCTAAGCTCCAGTGAGGATGGATCGACGACATAGTTTAACTCATTCAAGACGTGCCGCATCCGGATACGCGGCTGAAGCCGCGTATCCGGATGCGACGTCTCGAATGAGTTAAGAGTAGTGCCTGATTAGCTCGGCGTCTCTTCAATCGCCAGACCAATCAGGCACGGATCCTGAGGTAGGCTCAAGCTATTCAGGCACTACACCTGAACTACACGGTGGCAAACCCATTAACTAGAGTGGGATGTGTGTTGTATTTAACCCTTCGTCTGTCGGTAACGTTTTTTTTTGTCGAGGTGATTCCTTCCGGAATCACCTCGACAAAAAACGCTATCGACAGCCAAACAGTTAATCCCCTTGCGCATGCAGCCGCCGGTACTGTAAATAGTACCAATGGCTTCAAGCACAAAAAGGGTTAATTTATTGATTTTATGATCCCACACTGACTGACGAATGACCCTAAAAATCTTCACTAAAGAACGGCTGATCCATCTACCTCATTTCTTGCCGGAAGTGATAGGGTTGTCGCTACATGGCCCTCTCTCAAGTCTTGGCTTCTTATCGGCTGCAGTTCCCGTAACCCAAAGCTTCTTTTCTATTCATACCGGAAGTGTCCTTGCGCATGCGTCCATATGTAATTTCCATTTACGAGTCTTTGCCGTATAGTCACATGTATTTATTTTCTTCTTCTTTTTTTTTTTTTTTAGTCATGTGACCGTTTGTGCGATTAGTGCATATTTTGTAGTTTTGTGACTTTGGTTGTGGTGCAGTGTAGTTTTGTTGACGTCTTCAATATTTTGGTGATTTGGTGTGTAGCACATTTGTCGTCTGCATGTTTGAGGTGTGTTTGGTTGTTGGCGTTGTATGTCGGCAGGTTGACTGAATGTTGTACTTTGTAGCAAGCACATATGACCGCCCTGTATTGCTTCATGTCGGAATCCCTTCACTGCCTCGGACGCATTTTCTATATCATTGTAACTTCAGCGTCGAAAAGACACAGAGCGGTGTCAGCAAGAGGTATAGATCCTCATGAGCCCCCGCAACTGCGGGGACTCATGAGGATCTATACCTCTTGCAGTTGGGTGGTCTTCACTTTTACTCGGCCGCGAAGGGGTTAATTATCGGCAGTATGTGTGATAGTTTGTGGTTTTGAGCCTTTAGGTCCAAATTCACAGACCAGTTCATATATTGTTTAGTGCACAGCAGATCATTCTACCCTGTGAAGACAGAAGACAGTGAGTCCATTTTTTTTTTAAAAGCAAGAGTTTCAATGTAATCCATTGAAAGTGTCAATTTTCGGGGAAAATGGACATATTATCTTTTGCTTCCACAGTGCAGCATTGTCAGTAGGGTAGTTTTGCACGGTTTTGCATGCGATGTAGTCTTCTACTTATTATTTTTGTTGGTCTGCCGACCACCATAGCGGTTTTGCTGCAGCAGTTGAGATGGAGATGATTTTGGCGGCTGCGGCTGTCACTTGCAGATTATGTAAAACCTGTATGTGAAACTTTTAATAACGCGACTATGATTAGTACATTAGTGAAACCTTCACAGATTCGGCGGATGACTGTGACCAGTACATACTTTAGTATGGCCTCCTGTCTAGGGAAGAGGGAGGGGAAACCTCGTCTATGTGATGTTGATTTCTAAAGAAATCTAAACACAGTACTGAGATATGGATGGCCTTAGTAGCCGCTCAGCGTTATGCCCAATGAGGATGCAAAGTATAGAATTCAAGGAAACAATGCTGAACACGCAAGACACAAGATATATTTTATACCATTGTGTCTTAACGGGTTTCCATCGTGTGATTCCTTTTAGTAGGTATCATTTTAAAGTCAACCCTCACCCGTGAAGATTTGATAATGATTAACCCTTTGGTTGTCGGTAGCGCTTCAGGTCCAGGTGATTCCTGCGGGAATCACCTGGACCTGAAGCGCTGCCGACAGCCAGAGGGTTAAACGTTAAATTCGTTAAAAAAGATCCCGATGTAGTTCGTGACTTTTTCAGTAATATGTCACCACTCTTAATGTGGTCATTGGCACCAGGTATACACCATCTTCCGCCGAACCCAGGCGCGTGCGTAGGCGATGTAATGGCCCTAAAATATAACAATGAATTAATGAATGATTTACATCTGTCTGCTAGTCTGTGATTTTGGACCTTGCGGCTGTAGGCGGAGCCGTAACGTCCAAAATCAAATACTCGCACACAGATAAATAGTATACACATAGTATAAATTGTATACTCATAAAACATATACTCATATTAAACGAGTTCACACGTGATACGATCTCTTTGATGCTTGCAAAAGAATATGAACACGAATAGAACGTAAGCAATAAATTACTGAAGTTCATACATAAACATGTCTGTTTTCCGGCACGAAATAGTGAATATAAAAAATGACTAGTATCATATTAACCCATTTAGCCCCAGGACCCTGCAGCAGGAAATGTTTTCTGAGGCGCCAAGCTCATCTGGCACTACCCTTGAATTATCATGATCAATCCACCTCCTGCAACTGGTACATAGTCGTTCCACTTCCAAAATTTGGGAAAAGCACCCGTTGGGCTAAAAGGGTTAAACACCACCCAAAAACAAAAACAATAGCGTAGGAGGACGACCGAGGAAATATGTCCCAGACATTTCGCTAAGCAGACGATTTGGATGCGGGGCAGAGTGGAAGAGGGTGGGGCGGGAGGGGGGGGGGGGGGCGATCAAGCAAGATTTGACCAGCGAGTTGAGACAATATGCCCAATGCAAACCATGTTGCACGCACATTTGGTGTCGTTGCCGGCCTGGTTTTCGTCGGAAATGATATGTTGCCTTTTCCGTGCTTGTATTGAAGGCTGTCTGGCATGCCACTTACTGGTATGGGACTGAAGGAGGTATGACCCAGTATGTGAATTGTGTAAGGCCAAGAGAAGACGAAGAGGAGGTATTTGGCCCAAGTATAATTTATGTAATGCCGAGAGGAGGTATCGCAGCCCAAGGGACGCAGAAGATGTGTCCAAAAGATAGTCTCACCATACAATGTACAAAGGGGATATCGCCGCGCCATCCAGGCCCAGGGGTTCCTACGCCACTGTAGCATATCACAACCTCGTGAAGAAAACCGGCAATAACAATTTGATCCTATAGAAACAATCGCTTCCCAGCCTGTTGTCTCGCCATCTGTGGTCACGGTTGACAGCATACTGTGGATGAAAAGACTTTCAGTGCTAATCAGATAAATAAACATTTACGGACAACGTTCAACAGCTTTTGCGATCGTGAGATAAACATCATTACATTCCTGCGTATATTTCTGAAGTATGAGTTTCGAACCTAATTCAATTTTTATTGATGGTGTTGGTGACGATCTCTTTATAGAGCATTATTCTACTATTCACCCGCAAAACACCTTCACAAGTCCAGACCATGGAGACTGATCCGAAGAAACGATTTAAACTTGAGTACCACAGATTTCTTCTGAACATACAATGGATTATGATGGATGTAATCCGGAAAAAAAAATTCATTGTGAAAATCCAACGACACCCCAGGAAGCAAAAAGTCTTAGGCCGACGTCGGCTCTGAAACCTAGGGAAAACTCGGTGTCAGTTCCCTGTGTCATCGTGTTTTCGAAATCATTGTAAATTCAACTGTCAAGATCCCCAGCCGTCACAGGAACGTGACATACAGTGGCTTCAGCAAGAGGTATAGATCCTCATGAGCCCCCGCAACTGCGGGGGCTCATGAGGATCTATACCTCTTGCAGTTGGGTGGTGTTCAGTTGTTTTCGGCAGTTGTGAGCGGGTTAAAACCAGCTTCGAATGCTGCGCAGTGCGTCATCCCATCGCTATTAATATCAAACAGCAGCCACGAAAACCTTTTGACAGGCCCCCCCCCCCCCCCCCAAAAAAAAAAAAAAAAAAAAAAAAAGGCTAAACCAGAAAAAAAAAAAAGAAATAAAGAAATAAAGAAATTTGTAAGAAAGACCACCACAACAACAAAAAAAAAAAAAAAAAAAAAAAAAAAGAAAGAAAGAAAAAGAAGACAAGACCACGCTTTATCAGTGCGGCCCATACCGACATGAGAAGAGCGTTTGCAAAAGCTTTTACAGTAATCAAAATAACTTTGCGTGTTAGCCGAGGACGCCGAAAAGGTCGCGAGGGCGAGCTATCGATCGACCGCCGCGCGGTGCCAGTAGGAAGTGACCCAAATATTTTACGGCCGCAACTAACCGGCCTTTCGCATCACACAGCCTCTTTCATGACTGAACAGTCAGCTGATCGCTTCAGAGTCCTGCCTCCAGTGGCAGGACACCTTCTCAAACAGTACTGAGCTGCCGATGAACCAACTGTCCGCATTATAGCGAGATTTTTGCGTGAAGCTAAAACTTGAATAGATCAAACAAAACCTCTGGGGCTATGAAAATCAGTGAACATCACGAGCAATCCGACCCTTATTTATTCACAACATCGTAGCAGCTCATAGTTGTGTAGTGACATTGTTTTCCTCACGCCTGTCAGAGTGTCTGTGATTTTGCAAGCCGTAAGGTCCAAAATCACAGACTAGCACACGTGTAACACGTTGAGACAGTCGCCTCACTGTCAGGTCCAAAGTCAAACATGCATATCAGGCTACAGCGGCAGGCTAAAGACAGTGTGGTAACGAATCAGTGTAACCTGTCTGGCGCCATATCATCCAAGTCACGCAGGCAAGACTTTTGACCGACGCATCTACAACACTCGGCGCTGATGGTGGAACGATTGCGATTATCTTGGATTGACAGACACTAAATACTACCTGCAGAAGAGGGACGCTCCTTACACTTCCCTGCATACTTCCCTTCTCTGCTGGGTTAATGAAAACGAGGATGTGCATAGAGGTGATATCACGTGATATATATTGTAAACCCAGTAGTGTAGGAAGGTGGAGATTTTTGAAGAGGGGGTTCGGGAGAGGGGGGGGGGGGGGGGAGAGATGTCTGACGAGATACTTTCAACCCTCAGGCTCCAAAATGTCCATCGGGCTCCCGCGTCACTGATACAGTCCATGGAGACGTTTGCTTGTGCAATATGAGCCCTATTGTTGCACCAATCCATACTGTACAGACCCTCTCAGGCACAAACGGTGGTCTCTTTCACTGTACAGTCTGTTGTTTCATGGCGCCGTTATGTAGCGGGCCACAACAGCCGATGGATTCAATTTGTCATGACGGTCAGCCGATCGATGTGCGCGCTCCCCAAGTAAATACGTCTATGCCACGTATCTGTCCTTCACTGAACCAGCAATAATAGTCTCAGTATGAAGAACATAGAGTCAGTCTTGACCGACATGAGCCCTGTCGCAGGGACTCATGTGAATCTATATCTCTTGTAGATAACAATCAGTTTCAGGGATGATACGAGATCAAGGCAAATCTGCAAATCACCAGGGTCAGTGTTCATGCAACTGCGTATTTATCTAAACATGTGTACCTCTTGTTCTATAGGACATGAATACAAACCCACTCTTTCGATTTTTTTTTTCTTTCAACAGTAGGCCTACTGTTTATTTCTGTTAGCTGAACAGAGAAATGGACGATCAATCATGACAGCTCTAAGGTATAACTTAACAATTGACACCGTACATTTCAGACTGCTGCCAACTAATCAGGCACTGCCCAGAGACTGCCGTCATCGATCCTTTTTAGATTATGCATTGCAGACAAGGCCACAATATGATGTTCTGCTCTGGGGCATAGTCACAACGTCACAGTCACATCCGTAAACCTGAGCGCCGCAACTCAGACGAACAGACTGCACTAGGCAAATGCGATCCATAGCAAGAGACCGTGCGCAGATCCTCAAGAGCTTCTGTGTCCCTTCACACTGCAGATGCAGGACGAAGCCGGCTGCAATTGCATTAGGCAATATTTCTCTCCCAAATCCTCCCCGTCTATCGCGCGCCATTACGCTAGTAAATTGAATGTAGAAGCACCCCGAGTGGCAAACAAGCATTACCCCGGGCTGTCATCCCAACACTGCGTGAGAATTTTTTTTATTGTTATGGCCGCGGGTCCATCTCGGTTGGCCGGGAGGCGAGCGAAAGGTCCTCGGGCCGACATCAGCCTTAGCTGGCCCGCGCACGGACGTGCGCGGGCCAGCTGAGTCCGATGTCGGCCCCAGGACCTTTTGAAGAGGGAAAGTTGAGGACGAATCTTTGTACTACGCTGGATTCCGAACGGAAAAACGAAAACTGGCCGTAAATAATAGGATAACGTTATCAGCATCTAACGAGGTGACAAATCGGGCTTAACGCTGAGGGGGTTACAGTGGCCATCTCAGGGTGGGAAACTGACAAGATGACTTAACTGAGAAAGTTTAGCCTTTGAACAAATGTCAGACTCCACACACGAATTATACACAATGTCCAGGGTATTGCATTATACATATGGAATCAGGTTAGTCGTTGTAAGACAGAATGGTCGGTACTAGAACACTGGCTATCAGTGAAGGTTGTCAGATAACGGATAGTAACCTCAGATGACGTCATGTTTCTGATTACGTCATCCACTAAGCCTAAATGCAGTGGCAGACGAACGCTGTTTGAGTATGTTAAGCCATGACCAGTAACCAGAAACAGCCACAATTAACAACATCAAGAACAACAATGAAAACAACAGGAAGAAAAAGCGAACTTTGGAAACTCATTTTGCCAGTACTCTCACAGCATGCACATTGATGGTCAATAATTGTTGCCCGGCATTGCGGGCACAGTATCGCTCAGATTATACCATGTCAAAGCCGTCTAAAAGTAGGAAATAGCAGCGATTGGTGTTGACAGACTGTACTTGTCGAAGGGCGAGTCAGTTAACCCCTTCAGTGCCGAGAAAAATGTTCACATTCGGTTCGACTCTGTGTGGAGAAGTTCCGTTTGCGGAACGGCTGTTTGAGAACACACCGTATGAGGATGCATCGTTTGAGAACAGACCATTGAAGGATGAGGTGAGAACACGAAAATGTAAGAGACATAGATCCTCATGAGTCCCCGCATTTGCGGGGGCTCATGAGGATCTATGCCTCTTGCGGGAACCACTTTCTGTCCATGTTCATTCGGAGGTTGGGGTTCTTCGACGTTGAATTTTCCATGATTTCAAAACACAGTCTGCATTCCATGAACCGGCAGTGTCAGTGGTTAACTCATTCACCCCGGCGCACGTATTTCCCAAATTTTGGAGGCGTCGTCTAACGACTATGCACCTGTTGCAGGAGATGGATCGACCATGATAGTTAAAGGGCAGTGCCAGATTAGCTTGGCGCCGACAGGCGCCAAGCTAATCTGGCACTACCCTTCAATTATCATCGTCGACCCGTCTCCTGCTGTAGTGCGTCAGGACTGAATGTGTTAATAATTATTCCTGTGATATTCACGAACCGCGTTTGGATCGATATGAAATCAAAAGCCGGGACTGATCGCGCCCGTGTGCACTCTAGTCAGGATCGATATGAGGGCTTTTCTAAACACCGCTTATTTTACACAGCACATTACCCACACAATCCTGGGTTTGATGTGGGGGGAGGGGGGGGGGGCTGGGGAGGAGGGGGATGAGTGGAATAATGCAATCACGCAAGCTTCTCCCTTTCGTACACAGAATAACATATCTCGGGCACAGACAAGAACAAGGACTTTTACATCTGTTTCGGTGACTTATCATAAGGGCGCTTCTAAATGTTCTTGTAACCTGTAAGGACCTCACACTGGTTACGTATTGGCTCGAACGATGAGGAAGGCAGTGTGACTCACAATATGGCACCACACAGTTTATATATCTGAACGCCATATTAAAAGTCCACTACCGCCGCAACTGTCCAAAGAAACCCTTCTGCAACATATGGTTACGAAACGCTGCGTACTCGTGTAGCGGCTATGGTTCATTTAGACACAGAAAAATTTCTTCGTCTAAATATAAAGTAATTTGACTAAATAACTACGCTCCGTCCTATAAATGCAACGCTAGTTGTACAATCAACAGCTAAAATTGGACTGATGCGCCGCTGACGGCTGAGCAGAATAAACAAGCGTGATTACGCTTGTGCTTTTGTTGAGTGTCCAAACTGCCGTAGAAGTCAAATAGGTGTGTCGACAGGACATAATAAACATAAATGGTGCTAAAAATCATCTTCAGGTTTAGGCGCAATGGTATTTAAGCCCATTACGAGGCTGATTTTTGTTCAAAATTTTCTTATTGTCCTATGAAGGCTACATTATAGATTAGGAGATAGATCAACTATATTAGTTCAAGGGTGGTGCCAGAATAGCTTGGCGCGTCAGGCTTCAAGCTATTCTGGCACCACCCTTGAACTATCATAGTCAAATTAATTTCAAGCAGTAGTGTATCAGGATAAAAATGGTTAAAGGTTATTTGTATGGCGCCGATTTGTCGACCAGTTAGTGTCGGTGGTACCGTACTGATGGCTTTGTATTGCTTCATGCTTTTAGGGTGTCCCAGTGTGCTTTTCCGGCTTTGTTGTTGTCCCAGTGCGCAAAGACTTTTAGGTCCGACGTCGGCCGCAGTTGGACCGCGCACAGCCGTGCGCGGTCCAACACTGCGTCCGACTTCGGACCGAAAACTCATTGCGCAGGTGCTGCATGCATTGTGCTTGTCAGGGTGGCTTTATGTGTGCATGGCTTAGTAGCAGAATATATATATATATATATATATATATATATATATATATATATATATATATATATATATATATATATATATATATATATATATATATTATATATATATATATATATATATATATATATATATATATATATATATATATATATATATATATATATATATATATATATATATATATATATATATATATATATATATATATACACGCATTTTTAGATATATGGTGTTTCATACATTTGTATATTACTTACAGTTATCAGTCCCGTTTATTATTGAAAGTGTATGCCAGATATATCTATATGTCTATATCCAACGCACTGAAAGTGCATGTTTTGGTAAAGTAGCCACTTTGTTTACCATGGTGCAAATCGGACAAATGGCGTGTATTAAAACTGTAACTGGCATGACAAATTGCATGTTTTGCACTGGTGACGTATTCTATGCAACAAGGATAAAACAGTTAGAATCATATGCATTTTGCCTCATGCCACTAACTGAAAAAAACAACAACCCAAAAAACAGTATTTTGAATATGCAGCGCTTTTAATTTTATTGATGTAGTGGTCTGTGATTTTGGATCATAAGGCGCTAGGCCGTAAGCCCAAAACCACACACGGGACACACATTTTTGTAATATTACAAATTAAAATATCATCTTAAAAAGGCATGCATTTAGTGAAGAAGTGCAATCATATCGAAAGACCCATGATAGTTTCATCTAATTATTATTATTATTATTATTACTACTACTACTACTATTATCATCATCATCATCGTTATTATTATTATTATTATTATTATTATTACTGCTACTACTACTACTATTATCATTATCGTTATTATTATTATTATTATTATTATTATTATTATTATTATTATTATTACTGCTACTACTACTACTATTATCATTATCGTTATTATTATTATTATTATTACTGCTACTACTACTACTATTATCATTATCATTATTGTTATTATTATTATTATTATTATTATATTTCTTTCTTTCTAATAGAGTGATACATATCGCTGTCAGTTTAAGTGTTATTTATAATTTAACCCTTTGCCTCACAGAACTAAATTGCTTGTATGTGAACGAATGGAAGTCAGTTCTGGGAGTCAAAGGGTTATGAAATACCTCTGGCATAGAATACGTACACAGGTAGAGCGGATCCGTGGATGTAATGGTGTTCGATGTGATGTTTAACTAGTCATTCGCGGTCAGCCGCCTCCGGATGCGCGGCATCTGGATGCGGCTGGCCGCGAATGAGTTAACCTTTTGGCTGTCGGTAGCGGTTTTTGTAGCGATGATTCCTGCAGGAATCATCGCGACAAGAATCGCTACCGACGGCCAGAGGTTTAAGTTGTTCTTCCATATGACAATATTAATTTCTCATAATTCGGTTATCTTTGTTTTATAGTGTTGTTAACAGTGTTACCAGTGTTGTTAACGGTGTCTATGAGACTGTTGTTAACGGTGTTTACCAGACTGTTGTTAACAGTGTTTTTTCAGACTGTCGTTAACAGTGTTTTCGGTATGGTCAAGTTAACTTCTGTACCCTACATTTTGTGCTGCCTATGGAAACGTTGTCATGATGGTGATTGTTTGACGTGATTGTTTGACGTGTTGTGACGTATGTGTATGATGTAATGTAACTCTGCACTTTCGTCTCTCTATACAGGCCATTATAATCACTTCGCAGCCCTTCTAGGTAGAGTATCGTAAGGGTGGTTTGAAACCAAACCAAAAATAGCAAATGCCTTGCTAATTTATGCCATTTATTTTTGTCTTTCTCGATTGTTTTCCACTTTCAAAATTTGTTTTTGGGGCATGATCCTAATCTGCACATAATCACGCACTTTTTTTTTTTTTAATCGGGATGGTCTTGACATGTGGCGGCTTTCCATTGGCTGATGCACTCACAGCTCTTTTAGTGGCTGGGAAAGTTCCCCTTCTAGTTGATTGGTTGAGAGATGCCAGTCTGCATGTTTGGATTGCCGGGAAGTCTTTTATGATGGCTTTGTAGGCTGTAACAGCTTCAACTGCGGTTGCTAAATCGATGTATTTCCTTCTGAATTATTATTATTATTATTATTATTATTATTATTATTATTATTATTATTATTATTATTATTATTATTATTATTATTATTATAGACATTTACTACTCTTTCTAACACCACGTTAGGATAAGTAGTAAAACGTATTATATTTTGAGGGGAGAGGGGGTGGGGGATGATTTCATGATTTTGTCTAGTTGGTATTTGCCCCAAACCCAAAGCATTTTCATTTGAGTGAATTGTTTCATTTTTCCACGCACAAACATCTATCGGCATGGTGTTTCATTCTGATGGCTCGATACTATCCTCCGATTTGCATGGGATGTGATCAGGAAGGCCAATCACATATTTCACGTTGCAACTTTTTATGGTCGGATAAAGACGTAACGCAGGATGTCATTGGTCTGGCAGTCCACATCACATGCAGATATGGTTTATGTGTCCGTCGCGCTTTTATCTATGTGATTTTCGATTAAAAAGCGCGACCGACAACAAAAGGGTTAGCGTGTCAAGCCATGGTTCTCCAGATTTGTTCCCTCTGATTCTCACATTTAGGGGTGGTTTGCAGCACTGTCTTGAAAGCTACATGCACTTGTCATGCCCGTGTGACCGGCATTATGAGCACTTTAATTCAATTTTCAAAGCACAGACAACATGGCCACTTAATTTTTCATTCATCATATTTGTCAGGTGCACACAAACACTAACCATTTGTTTTCATCTAAGCGGGAGCTTGGTTTTCTGCGGAGATTTTTTTTCTTTTAAGGTTCACTAACATTTGTAGTCATTTCAAGAGAAATTGGTTTTGGGAGTTTGTTACAGATTGCTGGAGGGCTGCATGCATCCAGTTTGACTGAGTTGAGTCCACTCGATAATTATAAACTTCGCGTGAGCTAATACAGAGAGAAAAACAATTCCTGTACAAATTTAACCTTTTGGCCGTCGGTAGCGCTTTTTGTCCAGGTGATTCCTACAGGAATTACCTCGACAAAACGCCACTGACAGCCAAACGGGTAGGTTGCAGACTATTTTTTAATGAAAGCGAGGCTTGTCTCTACGATCTACAACATTCCTTCGACGTCATTCAATGCAATTTTCTTCTTTAATTGTTCTAAAATGCGTCATCTGACTTGGATTCGTGGCTAGCAGTGACGTCGGTGAAACTCAAGATAACGTCAACTATACCAACTAAGCCTCGTTTTCGATTTGTGAGTCACAAATCGAAAGTGAGGCTTGAATTTACATTCACCTTATGAATATTCCAAAGAATGGACCATTCATTGCTGGATTAGAAGTTTTACGAGTGGACTGGACTCTGGACTGGAACTTAGTGGTGCTGGGGCGGTTTTGCCAATGTAATCTTATGGCTGCATCATGACTACAAGAAATGTACACTAGCTGTGCTAAAACTAGAGCGCTAAAACTAAATTACCTTCGACTAGCACTGTCTATACTGAACTATGCTATGGCTATGCAGACACTGACTATCTCCCAAGTATGTTTTAGTGTCTGTTATCATTGACTTATTCGTGCATTGAATGGATTGTGCTTTTTGATTTATCATATTTCTGGAGTAATGGGCTGCATGCGATGTCCTATTGTTTAGATGAAACATTTACTGATGATGATTATGATGTTTTCACATTATATTTTGATCGTCCACAATTTACCTGAAATATTCTCTCTCTCTCTCTCTCTCTCTCTCTCTCTCTCTCTCTCTCTCTCTCTCTCTCTCTCTCTCTCTCTCTCTCTCTCTCTCTCTCTCTCTCTCTCTCTCTCTCTCTCTCTCTGTGTGTGTGTGTGTGTGTGTGTGTGTGTGTGTGTGTGTGTGTGTGTGTGTGTGTGTGTGTGTGTGTGTGTGTGTGTGTGTGTGCTCAATACATTTGCTAACTTGACAAGTTACATTATGGTAGTGCTTACACCGAGCTGCCTGTGCCAACTATTCCTGTGCGCCTCTATTGCCCACAGGCCACGGTGGAGAAACAAATTTGTTACTGTGTGAACCAATTTAATGATACACATCGTATAAAAACTCGTTTCCCTGCCGTAGCCTGTGGCACTGCCTTTTTTTTTTTCTTTATTTTTTTCCCCTTCCTCGCCCTGTCTCTGCAGTTGTCTGCCCACAATCACTCTTTTGTTTGCGGCTGCAGTGTTCAGCTTTTTTTTGCGGAAAATAATTTAAATGTGTTTGTGCTGACCTGTGATTTTACACCTTACGGATCTAGCCATAAGGTTTAAAATCCCAAATCAGTGCACAATGATTAAAAAAAAAATTCAAAACTGGACGACGCTTCCTAATTGATTATAATGCCACGAACAGTCGTGTTCTTGGGAATCTCAGACCTGTATCTTTCTGTCAACGTGAATCTCAGATTGAGAAAAAAAGAAAAGTGGTTTAGTATCTGCCGCTATAAAAGCCTAATGCCCAGGTTTCGAACTTTCATCTCCCCAGTAAGCAAAAGGCCGTCGGCCCAAGGACCCTTTGCTTACTGGGCAGCTTCTTATGATTCGTGTGTGCTTGTCTTAGAATTTAGATCTGACGACCTGGACATCCACTGTCCGACTGAAGTCACTGACCAGCACACATGCTTAGATCTAGTTCAGACCCAGTGCGCTCAAGGTCCTCGGGCCAACGTTCCCCGCCTTTGGCCAGCGCACAGCCGTGCGTTGGCCAACCTTGGCCGCCTTGGCCCGATAACGTTTTGCGCACTGTGGGGAATGGTTCTGGCAGACGGCTACTCACTGATAGATGCTAGATATCTTGCGACGTAGAAGGTTTTAGTGGTATTCTTTAAAATGCACTGTAGCTGTCGCACTGTACCTTTTCAGCCTGAAATTAAGTTTTTGCTAGTTTATTGCACTGTCGTGTAGTTCACTTTGAACTCCGTCATTCTGATCAACGGAGACAGGAGATAACGAAAAAGAAACACTGACGGCAAAAATAAAAGCTGACCTTTTGGCCGGCTAAAGAGCTTTTTCAATGTTTAGCCATTAACTTACACAGGTGCATTGCACTATGTAAGAAAATCCCGTAATGCACGCAAATCTAAATCATCAGGACTCTGTGACCAGACGGATTAACAAGTTTCTGCCATTAACATGTACAAGTTGTAGATTAAAAAAGCTTTAGAAATAACAACTCACAAAAAAAATTAAAAAAATTAAAATAAAGCTCGATTTCTGGCGAAACAAAACGACGGCCTTCACCCCGAGCCCAACCCGCCCCAGTGGTTTAGTCAGCAGATGTGAGCTAGGGAACACTGAGGGAGATCGCTCGCAGGCCTAACGATTGTGTTTTCTCTCTTCTGTCTGCCGCCCTCGTTGCTTGCCCAGGTCGGAACGGCGAGGAGGCGATCCCGATGTTGATGCTAAACCACTCAGACAAGCCGGACGCTAGCCGCACCCCTAGACCCCAGCCCCAGGCATCCCTCGACAGGTCGCCTCCGCGCCTGGTAGAAATAAGCTCTAACCAAGGCACGCCGCCGCTAAAACTTTCTGAACTAAAAGCTGCCGGTAAATATGTATCTGATCACCTCTCTCTCTATATATACCTCAGTCAGTGTCGGCTAATCTGTATTATCACCCTGTCCTCACTCAGTGTCGGCTAAATCGTAGCTGTGTATCAGTTTAGCTCTGTCTGTCTCCTTTCAAGTGTCGGTCCGCTGTACAAGGACTACTTGTATCAGTATCTATCGCTTACGTCAGTGTGGTGCTTATTTGTATTGCGGTCCAGCACACATTTGCTTTATGTACTCTCCGCTGGCTTTTGTGCTCAGTCATTGGCTTCAAGTAGTGTTGGTCACTCGCTTTAGTATGTGTATTCAGGGTTTTTTTTTTTTTTTTTTAGGGTGCAGACCATTGACTTGTAACCCTTTGACTATCGGTAGCGCGTTTTGTCGGGGTGATTCCTGCCGGAATCACCTCGACAAAACGCGCTACCGACAGCCATAGGGTTAAAGTAATTTGTCTTTTACTTTTCGTTTTGTTTTTCACTCCCGGAGTCAGTCAACTGGCTCACACGACAGTACCAGCTGCAAAGAACTCCGCACCCTTGAGACTAATGCTCTGTGCCGTTTGCGGCGGCTGCACAGACTCCCCGTAGGCCCATGCAGGGAGTACACCACAAGTACACTTCGGTTCTAGATGCGAAGCATCTCATTTAAATAGAAGTGTACTTGTGGTGTACTCTTGCAGTGAGTCTACCTGGGGAGTGCGGCACTCGCGCCCGTAACGGTGCGGGGTACGTAGTGTTTTGCAGCAGATCAGTTCTATTATTTTATGGTAATTTTAGTAATACCACTCGTTCTGTAAAGTTTCAACGAATGGCTTCCCAGTACATTAGTTTTTATTTTGTCATTCGTTTCTCGTCATGCCACATTCACCGTCGTTTCTGAATTTACACTGCTCTTTCTCAGAGCTCTCCACGCCTATCACCCTCAGTTGGCGCTGGAGTAATCTGTGTGTGACGGGTAGCATTGATAGTTTTTACGTATTTTTTTTTCTTTTCCTGTACGTGTGCTTGGTGTGAAAGGGATCTTTTGTTTGGCTTCGCTTGGTCATCTTGCTTGCGCCTTGTAGTCCGTTCTGCACCGTGCGCATTGCACATACATTTGTGTTTGGTAGAATTGTGCTTCGCTTGGAAAGCAACTTGACGTCTTTGTGAAAGTGCGCACACGTTTGAATTGAGAACGGACGTTTGTGTATCTATTTATAAATACCATTCAACCCTCACACACTTGACAACAAAATATGTAGAGACCAAGATAGTTAAAAGGTTGTGCCAGAGTAGCTCATTTTTTTGGCACCTATTGGCGCCAAGCTATTCTGGCACAACCCTTGAACGATAACGTTCAATCTGTTTCCTGATGTCTTGCCCTGCTGTCTTCGGAGGACAACGCTAAAACATAGGCGCCCGATGAACGATGCCCGCTAGTATGCTGTGTGAAATAAGCAGCGACCCTCGCCCCATAGAGAAACCTATTGTGTACTTGAGTCGCTGAGCGCTTCTGCACTGACGAAGACTGCCTCGCATACCAGCACGCATTACTCTCCAGATGACTGTGCGCTAAATGGCGGGAATTTCCATCTTCGGGATCAATGTGGTACCCAAAACAAATAATTCCTTTTTTTGCAATTCTGACAGAAATTAGTTATGCCAGAATAGATAAACGTTTGATATCGTTGATATTTGTAGTGTAGAGACCAGAGAACTGTTGACATGACTGTTACATGACTAACCTGTCAATTAATCTTTGTTGTCGATTGGCGTCATGTGTATTTTATGGCTAGACAGCTTGCAAAATGTTTTGTCGGCCTGAAGTGCGCCCCTGACAGTAGTATTAACCCATTTAAACCCAAGGCCGCCTCACATGACGACTGCGTACCAGTTGCGGGAGATAGATCGACCATGATAATTTAAGGGTAGTGCCAGATCAGCTTGGCACCGTCAGGCACCAAGCTAATCCGGCACAACCCTTGAATTATCATGGTCGATCCATCTCCTGGTGTAGTGCGCCGGGGCTAAATGGGTTAAATGTTTTCAGTATATATTATCTTGTGAAGAATTCAATTGGTGAGCCCGTCAGCCAACCATTTTTTTAAAAAGTGTGTCTGTTTGTGTGCGTGCGCGCGTGCGTGGATGCACTGAAATGCAAAGAAAAACAGTTCTTTTGTACGTGCCCTTTCTAAGCGTTTTTCTTTCTCTGCTGGGTTTCTTAGAAATAAAGCAGATTGGGTGTAGGGTTTTGCAAACAATTTTAATGTTCGGCAAAAACCTCCCTCTCCCTCTCTCTCTCTCTCTCTCTGTGCATTCTGTGGTTGCTAGGATTTCTTTTTCTGGTCGATCTCATCCTCGTCTGCATAAATAAATTACTTATTCAATTTTCACTCTGTTAAAACTGCAAATTACCTGCATAATCAACAATGTGAGAATTGAGTAAGTAAGCGGGTAAATGGATTAAAGCAAACGGTACATTAGAAAAAGACCTCATGAGAGCAAAATACTTTATTAAGAAGATAATAATTCAGAGGGAACAGGGGGATATAATTATTCAGAGGAAACAGAGGAAGATAATTCAGATTGAACAGGGGGAGATAATTCTGAGGGAACAGGGCAATGCACTCTTGAAATAAGAGGGTGTTTTTGTGTGGGCTTGATGTTTACGTATAGCACAGCCGCTCATTGATTTGACTCCCAATTATACCCAGTAAGCAAAGGTCTTCTGGTCGACATCGGCCGAACTGTAGCCGACGTCGACCTTGGGTCTGTGATTGTGCACCTTACAGAGACCAGCACCATATGTTGCCCGTGTGTGAGAGAGATATGTTTCGTGAAAGTTATCTTAGTACCGATGAGAGACTGAAAGAGAGAGAGAGAGAGAGAGAGAGAGAGAGAGAGAGAGAGAGAGAGAGAGAGAGAGAGAGAGAGAGAGAGAGAGAGAGAGAGAGAGAGAGAGAGAGAGAGTGTGTGTGTATAGGGGGAGGTTGTGGGTACCTGGATGACAGACTACAATGTGGGTATCGGTGTTGTCTTTCACTGCATGATTCCTAGTACGAATTTGGTACGCTGCTTGCCACAGTACTAATACAACCAGAGATATGCCTTCTATATTTTGCCGCCTGTTGTTTGTACTTACATGTACTAACATATGGTGTTTTTTCATATAATACCTAACCTGTTTGTCCCGTACCGTTTGCGGGTGTACTCCCCAGATAGACCCATTTGAGGAGTACACCACAAGTACACTTCTATTCAAATGAGATGCAAAGTATCTAATTTGAATATAAGTTTTCTTGTGGTGTACTCCTCGGTGTACTCGTGTGCTTCGCATCTCATTGGAATAGAACGTACGTGTGGTGTACTCCCCGAGTGGGTCTATCTGGGGAGTCATTACACCCGCAAACGACGCGGGATCCATTTATTGCCTGCTACATGTACCAGAGCCACAGATATTTACATTCACTTTTCGATCTAGGCACTTTTTTAAAGGCACTTTATGATATTATTTCTCATGACTTGATTATCATTTGACATTATTAAATTTGAATGTAACGTTGAACCTAGAAATTGCATTATTGTAAACTTGCAGTTTGCGCACTTTATGACTTGTGATGGAAATCATTTTAGTTCTCTTAATTTTGTGCAACGTTTGTTTCGTTGTAACAACTCGGTTTCCGGCATGCGTTGTCGTCCCATGTTGGAATGATGTGTGTGTGCTGGTCTGTGATCGTGCACCTTATGGCCTAGAGCTATGAAGACCAGTATCACATGACAGCGAATTGTGAATTTAAAAAGCAACGGAAATGTGCTTGTGGTTGATTACAAAGCGGAGGAACCGGTGCATCACAGGTAAACCCATTCGGGGAGTACACCACAAGTACACTTCTATTCAAATGAGATCTTTGCATCTCATTTAAATAGAAGTGTACTTGTGGTGCAATCCGCGAGTGGGTCAGTCTGGGGAACACACCCGCAAACGGCACGGGGGAGTGAGGATGGAGTCCAATCCCTCATTTCTTCTCAGAGCAAGTCGCCTACCTTTAGATGGGCCCCTCCAACCACACTGACAGGGTATGTAGATAGGACTACGGTGTGGAACGCGGGACTACGTCCCCAAAGACCCACTAGGCTGCAATTTATGCTTGTATCTGACAAAATATAAGTCAATATTGTTAATTTCAAACATCTGCTAGCTGCAAATAGATTGGCACACCTGCAGCTCTTTGCAGAATTTTGAAAGCTGGCGGGAAATTGTCATAATTTGAAGAAATCTCCTTTTGGTGTGCAAAATTTTATCGATAACGTGCCCGATTCGTTAGGGCACATTCTGCTGCAAAACAGCGTCCACACTACACTAAATGCACTTGTCAACTTTCTTGCAGGTTGTACAAGTGGTATTCTGTGTTTAAATTAGGGAATTTTAGTCTCTTTCGAGCTGAATAGGGTGCCTGATGTTGGGACTACGATGTGCAGGAATAGTCGCGGTTGCGCCCAGATGACCTACGGTGTGAAGAATGTGGGACTATACTGTACAAAAATCCCCCCCCCCCTCCCCCCCCCCCCCCCCCCCCCCCCCCCCCGCCCAGCCTACGTTGAATTGTTACACTTATTCATTATGTAGCTGTCTGATTTTAATATACAGTAAAATAATGTCAATAAACTAGTTGAAATTCCATTAAAAGGTCAAAATAAATATACATGCCGGAAAAGGAAGTATGATAGAGGCAAAGGAAAAGTGTCTGTTGTGACAGAAGGCGTTTAGCTTTGCTTAAATACCCCGGCTGGAATGTTGACTATTTTATATGAGGCTGATCAACACCAACATTTGTGGGAACAATGAACTTAACACACGTTACACCCAAGTCATGTCAGCTGCATGCAATGGCTTATGTTACTTATGGATGTTCATTGACTAACCACTATAGTAACTCTCCTGTTTAGGTCCCCCTTGAACTATATGACTGTTTTTCAAATTTGCACGAAATTTCAGATGACAGAAAGTCAGTCTGAAAACCACTTTATTCAAAATTTGTTGGAAACACTTTTATATGAATCCTCATACCTATTGACATACCTACTTCTTTATATCTTTTACTTTGACTTTTCTGATGGGTCATCCAAATTAGTATGCATAGGAAGGTCTTACCATCAGGTGTCTTTAGTATTTGAGCAAAAAAAGGTCTTTTGTCAAAATATTGCTAGTTTTGAAGTATTTCTTGATCCCTTGTGACCCTGACCTTTGAGAGAGGTCACTAAAATTGGTACGTTTAGAAAGGTCTGGTTTGGGCAAGTTTGAAGTCTGTGTCTTGAATGGAAAACACCATCGTTAAAGGTTACGTCGGACAGACGACCACTGGCCCATTTCATAGACTTACTCAACTTTTGCTATCGCACATGAGCCAAGATGTGCATGGTAGAGCACTTCAATCCGAGCAGAATATTCCCACAAAAAGAAGACGGAGAAGAAGAAGAAATACGGTTAGATTTACAAACTTTGCTTGTTTTTAAGTCCCTTCTATTTATAGAAGGCACTTTTTAAGACGGGTCGCGGTGGGCCAAATTTAATAGCATGACCATGATGTCAAAGGCGGGCAGGCTAAACCTTTAACAACTGAAGTAACGAGATAAAAATTACGTCATGTCTAGTTACGCTAACCTCGCTGCTGAGCGTACATTTGGCGCGAAGCGCCGCATGTGCGTATGTATGTATGTATGTATGTATGTATGTTTGTATGTATGTATGTATGTATGTATGTATGTATGTATGATTGTATGTATGTATGTATTATGTATGTGCATATGTATGTAAACAAGAGAATCTCCGATATTTTTTACACACAAGCTTGAAACTTGGCGAAATACGCTCATAAGTGGGTGGCTAAGAGAGCCTCCGAGCATATTGTAATTAAATGTCTCATTGAAGGCATAAAGTTGACAACCGTTTATAGGAAGTCGGTGACCCAGATTAGAGTGCTTAATTTTTGTCATATTTACTTGAATTTTTGCATATAGCTAGTTTGGAGAAAGACATTCGACGACTTGGTTAGCCAGCTTTGTATTCTTTCAACTTCTTTAGTAACAATTCATTCTTTTCATAAAATAATTAAAACCGTAAAAAAAACTTCACTTCTAGAGAAAGTCGGACAGTGGCGGTGACGTAAAAGTAGCAACTCCGTCACCACACAGACAATGATACTCTAAATATGACGTAATTCTCTCTCTCTCTCTCTCTCTCTCTCTCTCTCTCTCTCTCTCTCTCTCTCTCTCTCTCGCTCTCTCTCTCTCGCTCGCTCGCTCGCTCGCTCTTTCTCACACATATGCGTGCATCTTCAAGAGGCATAGATCCTCATGTGCCCGGAGGATGTTTAGAGCGCGCGCACGCACTCACGCACACGCACACACAAACACATAGATGGGCTTTCAGAAGAACATGCAGGTGTACTTAGTATAGCATGTAGCTAGGTAAAGTCAACCTGATTTCACACAAATTATAGCAAGACTGAAATTGTACCGTGAAATTCTAGTTTTGTCACCATTTTCGCAAGTCTTGAAGCGAAAGCGAAACTCATATCACGTTAAACTTATAAAATTACGTAAAAACAAAAAAATACGCCATGACAAATGACGTTTGACAAACCAATGACACATGCGCGCATCTCCAAGAGGCATAGATACTCAAATGCCCGCAGGGCGCATGAACATCTATGCCTCTTGAGGATGTTTGGAGCGCGAGGCATGCAAACACGCACACGCATCGACGCGTTTTCAGAAGAGCATGTAGGTGTACTTAGTATAGCATGTAGCTAGGTAAAGTCAACCTGATTTCACACAAATTATAGCAAGACTGAAATTGTGCCGTGAAATTCTAGTTTTGTCACCATTTTCGCAAGTCTTGAAGCGAAAGCGAATCTCATATCACGTTAAATATAAAATTACGTAAAAACAACAACAACAACAACAACAAAACCGTCATGACAAACCAATGATGCGTGTGCACTGCGCGCCCCCCTTCTAGAGTTCACTACGACCCACTGGCACATCTGCGAAGCTTTTTCAGAATGAGATATTTCAGCATCAGGATCAAGTCAAAGACAAAAGGTAGAGACACTTGACAGCGCGGCGAAGACAGCTCTCATGTATAGAAGGGACTTTGTGGGTTATGGTTCATCCCATCTTGTTTTAGCCGCAAGTAACTATGGTAATACAACTAACAGCTGATGTTAGTCGTGTTATCAAACACGAAGAACTGTGGGTATGCTCATTCTGTGTTTTCTAATGGTCACGTTGCATGTTTCACCTAATGAAGATGTATATTAAGCTAAACAGCTTGCAAGCTGTGAAACAACAAGATATTCTGTATCTTTATTGTGATGTATTGAACCAGATGTAAATCACAACGCGACTGACAAGATGACTGTCAGTCGTGTTATGAGACTGTCAGTTGTGTTACAAAACTAACTGTCAGTCATATTACGGACAAATCTTACCTTTTTATTCAGGCGTAAATACAATATATTCCCACCATAGTATGAGGCTTTGAATCGTCTTCACCACTAAACAAGATGGTATGAGCCATAACCCACAAAGTCCCTTCTATATAAGAGCTGTCCACCCTGTCACGGGTCTCTACCTTTTGTCTTTGACCTGATTCTGATGTTGAAATATCTCCTATTAAAGTCTACCGTATTGTTTAGAGCTCACATGCGTTTTTCTTTTAGGAACATTCACAGTTGTTTATGTTTTTAAGCTTATCCTGCTGATCCATTTCCCCACTCTCTAAACCATCCTCTGATCAACACACACGTCGGCGCACACAAATAAGAACGCACACACGGCGCTTCCCGCCATTAGTACGCTATGTGGGCTCGTGTAGCGACAGGAATCCATCTACTTCTACTCTAACCCACCCTATGACCCACACCTTGGCACACAGAAATAAAGGACACAAGTCGATTCCCGCCATTTGTAAGCTCTGTGGTCTGGCGTAGCATAGCTATTCTGAAGAAAAATAATAGCAACAGCAGCGAAATGACGTCACTTCAAGCTTCACGTCATGGCATCATTAGGCCCACGACGCCGTGTTCATAGTGACAAATCGATGTTATACGTCACTCATCGCAGTGCTAACATTTGATGTATCAGAGAATCAACTTTGCAATTTTCTTGACAGCACACACAAAACAAAGACGGACAAACGGTGGAACTTTTTGTCCTCATACGGTTCGTTATCTCCGAGACATCCATACCTTTTGTTGTTATTGTTGTTGTTGCTGAAATTCTGACAATGGTCTGTTATCGATACACGCATGCAGACATTCACAATACACGCTAAAAGAACACGTTCTCTCTCTCTCTCTCTCTCTCTCTCTCTCTCTCTCTCTCTCTCTCTCTCTCTCTCTCTCTCTCTCTCTCCCCCCTCTCTCTCTCTCTCTCTCTACAAACACACGCCACTTTAGTTTAATCGTGCTGAAATTGTTTATTATCGTTTTGGGTGCGTCGTGTATGTGTGTACATGTTGTATTTGTATGGTATGCCCTTGTTACTATTTTGAAAAAAAGCTAAAAAAAAAAAAAAAAAAAAAAAAAAAAAAGACGGACAAACGGCACTTCCCGCCATTCGTACGCTCTGTGGGATGGAGTAGCGACAGGAATTATGAAGAAAAATAGCACGAGCAGCAAAATGACGTCACTATAAGCTTGACGTCATGGCATCGCTAGTCTCACGACACCGTGTACACAGTGACGAAATTGATGTTTCACGTCACTCTTCCAGGGCAGACTGTTCGTTCCACACAGCCTCTTCCAGGGCTGACTGTTTGATAGGAGTATATAACGGATACAAAACTTGCATAAATGAATTAATTATTATTCAAAAAATGTTGAAGAGGTACAAAGCTGGCTAACGAACTCATCCAATGTCTTTTTCTTCAAACTAGCTATATCCAAAAATTCAAGTAAATATGACAAAAATTACGGACTTTACTCCGGGTCAACCGACTGACTTGATTGATTAATTCCGGGTTTAACGTCCACGACACCGAAGTGATAATGGACGGCCCTAATGGGCGGGTTATGGGGGGACAGGGAAATCTATTTCCTATGGAGTACGATCTGAACACTGATCAACTCAGGCGCACTCCAACTGTGCCACTTTGATTTACCAGGACCTTTCAACGGACATGCTATTGAACAAATCCATTTATCCCCCTGGATTGTGAGTCCAGCTACCGGGGCCAGGACGGGGTCAACCGACTTTCTATAAACGGTCTTTCATGTCTTCAATGAGACATCCAGTTACAACATGCTCAGAGGCTCCTTGAAATAAAGTATTTCGCCAAGTTTTAAGCTTGTGCGTACAGCAATGATCTGAGATTCTCGTGTCTACACACACACACACACACACACACACACACACACACACACACACACACACACACACACACACACACACACACACACACACACACACACACATACGGCCTTTTAGGCCCCATGTGTTAGGTTTATTTAATGTATTTGACCGGCTGGCGACATACATTCAATGTTCTGTTTTCTTCACAAGCAGTGCAGGCACGTCCTGAGAAAGCCTTGTTGCTGTCGGGACGTTAAGCAATGTACAATCAATCAATCAACTTTCGCGCCAAATGTACGTTCAGCAACGAGGTTAGCGTAACTAGACATGACGTAATTGGTGTTACTTCAGTTGTCAGAGGTTTAGGCCTGCCCGCCTTTGACATCATGGACATGCTATTAAATTCGCCCCACCGCGACCCATCCTAAAAAGTCCCTTCTATAAATAGAAGCGACTTTAAAAAAAGAACAGCTGGTCACATCATTATGTTTATAGCGACTTTGTTGTTTTGGAAATATAATTTATTTTACATAATATACATTATTCGCATAAACATTATATTTACTTTACTTCAAATGTTAAATTTTGTTTTGGCATTTGGAAACGTCATACCTACTAGTTGCACTGCAGTGCTTCAAACAAGATATGTTTCCTGTTTCAGTCGTGTGCACAGTGTAGTCCCAAATCCTTCACACCGTAGGCCATTTCTGAACAACCGAGATCGTCTTTTGCACAGCATAGTCCTAACATCAAATAACCTTTTTCAGTTCGAAGGACACTAAAATTCCCTAACCTAACCACTTATTGTCATTTGTAAAACACACAAGAATGTTGACACGTGTATTTAGTGTAGTGTAGAATCTGGCCTGACGAATCGGACACGCAATTGATCAAATTTTGCACATTTAAATCTCGCCGATTTCATCAAATTATGACACTGGTTTGCGTCCTCATTTGTTGCCTCTACAACTAGCTACAGGTGCGCCAATCTATTTGCAGCTAGAGGATGCTAAACATGAAAAATATTGACCTACATTTTCTCTGATCCAAGCATAAATTGCAGCCTAGTAGTCCTTAACTCCGCTACGTGCACAGACGTAGGCCTGTCTACATGCCCTGACTGAGGGACCCATGAGAAAGTTGTCATGTGGCCACTCTTACTTACACCTGTTCAATTGATACGGAGATTGTCATTGAGAGACCGGGGCACATTTCGGCACGTTTTTCTACATGCTAGTACCACATAAATATATGTACGGGGTTTTTCGCTCCATTACTCGACGTATGTGGTTTGGGGGTTTGGCTCAACTTATCTACTTGGTGGGCACAACTGACGACGTTTCCAAGTGGTTTTGGGTTTGGCACGACTGTTCACTACGCTGACGTGGTTGTGGGTTTGGCACGACTGATCCACATGGTTGCGGGTTTGTTTCGCCTAATCTGGCTCAACTTGACTGATCTGCGTGGTTTTGCTGCGACTAACACACCGTGATTTTGCTACCCCTGTGCTTGCAGACTCGCAGGCGCCGACGACGGCCTTGAGCGGTTTGTTGGTGGCGCCCACAGCGCAGACGTTGAACGCGACCACGGTGACCACCAACGCCACGGACATGGTCGACATGGTGGAGAAAACGACTTCGGACTACAAGGCTCCGCTGGAGAAAGGTGCGTTACTGCTACTTGGCTTTGGTTCGGGCCCTTACTACGTCCCAGTACTGACGTGCATGCGGACGTTTGGCCCGTTACTACGTCCTTTACGACGTGCACTGCCACATCCCGTGCGTACTTGTATGCCGGGCCTTTCACTGCGTCCCCTGCGTGCATGCCGGCTTGCCTTCCTACGTCACATACGTGCATTACTACGTCCCATACCTTCAACTACTACGTCCCATACCTGCATGACTACGTCCCACACCTGCAATACCGCGTCCCACTTGTTTATGTCGTATTTTGTATCTGCTTTGATTTTGTCCTATTTCTTCGTCACGAGCTGTTGTATGCAACGATTACTGTGTCTGTTACCGACCCATTTAATCCTGCCTTGAGGCAGTAAGCACGCCCAATCTTATCCTCGGGCAGTAAGCAAAGGTCCCGGGGCCGATGTCGGTCGCGGCGGACCTGCGCACAGCCCTGCCCGTCGGCCCGAGGGTCTTCGCTTACTGGTGGTCTGTGATTTCAGAGTAAGATTCAAATTACAACTGAACATACATTTTATTGACTGCCGGTCAGCGCAGGCAAATGTGTAGCGGCCAACCCTGCATGTTTAATTAAACCCTTTGGCTGTCGGTGGAACTTTCTGTCTCGTATCACCTCAGTGCGACAAAAAGCGCCACCGACAGCCAGTAGGGTTGAAGTTGCTTTATGGGATTTGTCATCTCCCAGCCTGATCTTTTTCAGTTGCTCCCTGCCCCAAGATCTCTGTTTCAGTTTAAAGTGACGTTGAATGGTATGCAACCAATAGACCGCTGTAGATTTCCTGCTGTCCGGCATCGAGTCGTGCATGCGCAGCGCGCTACTCCGAAAATTTCGAGTAAGTGAGCCGCGGCAAACGACGCCGCCGATCTCCACATAACGCTGCCTGTATAGTCTGAAGGTCACTACATCAGTTCGTCCATGCCGTGCTAACCGCTTCGACAGGCTTTAACTAACCATTCGTCCGCGGTAACCATACAAACCTCTTACATTGATTTCCGGGCATAACTGCATATTTGACTCACAGACAGATTAACTTAAGACACCTAACTGTGATAACCCCACAAAGGCCGTTATGTTAGATGGCGGCCATCAGATCTACTTTCAGATTTTTGCGGCTCACGGGGGGGCTCATGGATCAGAGGCCGGCTCAGTGCTATAAATAGCGTTTACCTCGCTTGGTGGAGTTGAGCGTCGCATACGCTTCAGCGGTAAAATGGACACAAAGTGATATAATCACGCAGTTATGAACTCGAAATAACAACCGTAGCCCCTCGTTAGGTGGCCGCATCATAACACATTCAAGTTATATATATCAGGTCAAATATTCGTATATATATTCGTCAAATAGTTTTATGCAGTGTTGAGATGGCCTTTGAACCCGAAAACAAAAACTAGGCTAGGTCAGTGGCCGTATTGAAGAACGCGATCGTGTGGTTTTCTTTCTGCAGAAATCTATAGCGGTCTATAGAGTTGTTTGCAAGGTACCTAGCCAAACAGACGGTCCCTGTCCCTGACAGACCCTTTCCTACCCCGCGTATGTCGCTGGCTGGGATCTAGTCTAGTCCGGTCTAGTGCTTGAAGGTCCCTGCGGCCACTGGACACTGTTTCTGAAACCTGTGTTCATTCAACGCTATGAACATGAACTACCGGCAGTCCCTGGAACATGGATGCAACCTGGGGTCTGCACTGAAGAGGCATAGATCCTCATGAGTCCCCGCAATTGGAACATGTCAAGCAGAACCCAAATACAAGAGGCATAGATCCTCATGCAACTGCGGGGGCTCATGGGGATATATGCCTCTTGCATTTGGGTTGGGTTTTGCTCGTTATGTTCCAGTAGCGAAGGTGTTAACTTGCTCGGTACGATTTTTTTTTTTTTTTTTTTGGGGGGGGGGGGGGCAGGGGGAGGGGGTGGGTGGGGAGGGCACTATAAGATATCGTTTGATAGGTGTCATGGCCACACCTTGGGATAATCTCGGTATGTGTACGTTTCAATTTTCTGTTGATTAAAAAAATAATAATATTTTTATTATTATTTTTTTTAAAATGCCGGTGTTATGGTCTGTGACTGATTTTGGACCTTACTGCCAGCGGTATGTGTCAGGTCAAGTTCACAGACCAGCGCGTGCGCATATCGTTTACGCTGGTGACGTCCCTTGACCCGCCGCACTGACAGACGTAACCAATCAGCGCCTACCGGGTCGATGGACGTCACCAGGGTGACCCTCGCAGTGACATATGCGCACTTGTGTGTGTGTGGTGTGATCAAGCCAGATAGGAGCCGTCCTGTGTCGCGCTCGGACGTTGTGGCCAGTCTGTCGAATTTGCGGCCCAGCGAAGTCACTTGCCGTTCTGCGCCTGACGGTCGACGGCCCCGGATGACGGTCACTTATTCCGCGACTAGTTTAGAGTCCGAAAGCACCCTAGATAGCGAAAGCCTCACGGATAAGCACTTCCTCTCCTGGTGACCCGGCCGGCGCCTTGCTGTTTCTGGACATGTCCATCTCGCTGCGTGGGTGATGGCCCGGAGTTGCCTCTTGTCAGTGTTACGCCGGCGTGCCGTTGAGAGGTGCTCGTTGTAGCACATTGAGCCTTGAGACCGAATTCAGGGGCCAGTCGCAGTGAGTGAGTTTAGTCTTGCGCCAGCCACTAAGCAAGGTGCCCCACTATAGCGGAGCACTTTTGCTTAGTGGCTGGCGCAGAACTAAACTCACTAATGCATGTCCCGGCCAGTTAACTAATTTGGGAGAATCCCTTGGATGGCTAACATACTAAAGACCATGATAAGTCAATGGTGGTGCCAGAATAGGGCTCGGGAAGCTGACGTCATCACGCTAGTCGTGGCGGCCATCTTGTGAGGATACGGGACTAAGGCGCTCATAGGGAAATCGCTGTCAGGACAATGCAGTCAGGTCTGACGTGCTATAGGCAATAACAGCAAGTCTTGCCATCACCGTAGGAAACCGCTAACCAGAATCTGTTTTTGTTGGTTTCCAAAGAGGGAGAAACATGAAGAAAAACGTGTTGAAACACTACTACGCTACTATCTGAAGTCTATCCTATCCTTTTAAGATGGCGGCTGACGCGCCGACGCTCCTAGGCAACGCGGGGAACTTCCCGAGCCCTATAGGCTGCCGCCTTTCTTACTTTTTGCGCTGTGATGGTGGCGGGTCTGCTGTAAGGCGCAGGGCTCAGTGAGCAACGAAAGCCAATTTCTCAAGAGCTCGCTTCACATCTCTTTTATTGAGGCTTCCGGCCTATCTTTGAAAGTTGGAGTTTGTTGAGATTTCCGCTGTTGATGAATTGTGTTACCTTAAAACGGTTCAGTGAAAGTTGACCGCAAGGCCTGTCACAACACTGCAGTGATCAGACATACCATATTTTGAGAATAACGTATTGGGCAGCCTCAGTATTGCGTGCTCCAGTGTATCGCGGTATCTGATACCGGCCAAATAGTAGAAGCCTTTATACTCTTTGTACCGGCATAACGCAGAGTTGCGCGGAATTGTCAATAGCCAGTACCTGCCGGCCATTGCTCCACTGGGCTGGGTCTCAAGGGATAGCCGGTGTGCAAAAGGTCCTCGGGCTGACGTCAGCCTTAGCTGGCCCGCGCACCGTCGGCCAGATAAGGCTGACGTCGGTCCGAGGACCTTTTGCTAACCAAGTGTTTTTTGTTTTTTCTCTCAGTCGCACGTCTATGTACATTCAGCACTGCAATAATGCGGTCAGACCGGATGCCGCGATACACTTAGACTGACTGGCCTGTGTAAATGGCCACAGCATGGTGCATGCTGTTTTTGTTGTTGTTGTTGTTTGTTTGTTTTTTCAATGCTGAATTATGCGCCCGTCGTTTGCTGTTGTTGTTGTTGTCCGCCAGTGATCTGATTACACGTACACCTGCATTGCGTGACTAGACCACGGGCGTCAATTTTGTTGTAATGGGATATTTTGTTTTAACTAGTTTTTATTTAAGTCTTTTTTCCCCTTGTGACCTCCTTGTTATAAAAAATCTACTTGTAAATTTTCCTGCATTTTTGTGTTCCAGTTTGAAATATGCTGTTTCAACTTTTTGTTGTTGAAAATGTTACATTTTTTAATACAGTTTTATTTCACATTTGTGATGTGAGTTTTCTTGCTTGCGTTGAATTGAACATTAATGTGAAAAGCATATAAACTTGAAGGAACAAGTACCATAGTGTTGTATCAAATACAAAATTCTCATGATCTTTGTTTTTCAGGCTTGGATGGCTATGACGTCAACATGTTAGTTTGTACTGGCTTAATTCATTCATCCCTGACGCTCTACAGCAGAAAATGGATCGACCATGATAATTTAAGGGTCGTGCCAGATTAGCTTGGCGTGCCACCTTGAATTATCATGGTCGATCCATCTCCTGCAACTCTGCATAGTCATTAGATGACGCCTCCAAAATTTGGGAAATACGGCCGTCGGGCTGAGTGAGTTAAGTGTTCCAGTGACAATGTTTGCAATATCCGCACCGTGTGCGCGGCTGTACTCTCCACTTTGATAGACCCGTACGGGGAGTACACCACAAGTACACTTCTATTCAAATGAGACGCTTCGCATCTCATTTGAATTTCCGCTACGGGTAGTTTTGACTTCGGTTAACTCAGTCGAGACGTGCCGCTTCCAAGAGATACGCGGTATAAGCTGCGTATCCGGAGGCGGCACGTCTCGAATGAGTTAAACGTGTTCGTTTTTATTTTTTTCTTCCTTGAAGGTTTCAGCTTTAATTTTTGTTAACGACTCAGCTAGGGATCGTTTTTTAACACAGTTGGCGTCTCCATGCAATACTCAATGTTATTATATTCTCCTTCTGCTGGTCACGGTATTGCCTTGTGTTGATACGTTGTGTTGTAAATGTAATGGCCGTTTTTTTCTCTCCTGATGCGTTGGTGTTCTCTCTCTCTCTCTCTCTCTCTCTCTCTCTCTCTCTCTCTCTCTCTCTCTCTCTCTCTCTCTCTCCGTTTCTCACCGCTTATCATCTTAACAATATGTGGAATTACCAAGCCAGTTGCACATGTGCATTCAATAGGGCTCGAGAAGCTGACGTCTTCAGTCACGCCGCTAGTCGTGGTGGCCATCTTGAGAGGATACGCGACTCATGCGCTCATAGGGAAATCGCTGTCAGGACAATGCAGTCAGGAAAGTCCTAACGTGCTATTGGCAATAACATCAAGTCTTGCCATCACCGCAGTTGTTGAAACACTATTTCGCTACTATCTGAAGTCTATCGCCAGACTAGCGCGTCCTCTCAAGGTGGCGGCACGGCAGCCGACGCTCCTAGGTAACGCGTGGAACTTCCCGAGCCCTATACCTTACTTTGACCCTTGCGCGGCTCAGTTCAGTGAGAAAACGATGCTTTGTTGTGTCAGCTTATGCACGTCCCAGAGAGCAAAGGTCCCCGGGTCGATGTCAGCCGGGGTGGGCCCGCGCACGACTGTGCGGCGCTGACCCACTGTGGCTGACGTCGGCCCGAGGGTCCTTTGCTCACTGGGATACAGTAATGGATCGGCAACTCACTGAGGCAAAGTCTTCTAGCCGGCATCAGCCACAAGTAGCCCGCGCATGGCAATGTCTGATCTCGGCCACAGTTGGTCCGCGCACGGTTGTGTGTGACCCGACTGTGGCCGACGTTGGCCCGAGGATGGACCTTCGGCTGCATACTGATGCTAAAAGCTTCAAATGTGTACACTGCCATATGCAAGCTACATTATAGTACTTTCAGATAAGGATATAAACCAGCGGCTTTAGTTCAAGGGTGGTGCCAGAATAGCTTGGCGCCTAGAGGCGCCAAGCTATTCTGGAACTACCCTTGAACTATTTTAGTCAAACTTATTTCACACACTGTTGTATTCCGAATGATAAGGGATGGGTTATCTCAGACGGATAAACTGAGTGAGCGTGGTTTCCGTTTGCAGATGCCCTGCCTGGTGCGCTGCCCGACTCGGCGACTGAGGGAGCGGTGATCGAGCCCCTGGTGACTACGGTGCCCTCCATGCTCAGCAGCTCGGCCATCAACACCACCGTCATGGCGCCTGCCCCTCCCTCACAGACGGCGGACGCCCAGCGCTCCCACCCCACCACCCCGACCGGCGCCGCAGGGTCGCCCTCTGCACCCACCCAAAACAGCCTGGTCATCGTCAACACGTAGCGCCCTTCACCGCCTGACGCTCAGCCAGTGGACAAATAGCTTACATCACGCTGCTCTGGCCTCGACCAATAGATGGAATCGTAAATCACGTGGCTCGGGCCTCAGCCAAATGAGGGTGAAACTTACATTTTGCAACTTGGGCCTCATCCGGTTGAAAGACACGAATCTCAAGTTCACGCTGCTCAGTTTGGCCTACTGAAGCCAGTGGATGAGGGGCGTAAATCAGATCGGATTGATTGATTGTACATTGCTTAACGTCCCGACAGCAACAAGGCTTTCTCAGGACGTGCCTGCACTGCTTGTGAAAAAAAACAAAACAGAACATTGAATGTATGTCGCCAGCCGGTCAAATACGTAAATCAGATCGGGGCGTGTCCGACCATCTGGCTGGCCCACTCATGCAGCAGCCACAGATCCGGACTGACAGTAGGGGGTGGTTCAGTTATGGGTGAACACGGATCAAAATACCTGTAGGTCATCAGCAGTAGATCACGCGAGGCCCTTGAAAATATGTGTTATCTGCAGCCTGGAAGATGATTCGGCTGTCAGGAGTCCCCTGAAGAAAACCGGCCCGGGCTACTCAGTGTGAAAATGAAAAACGTGACTCAGGCTGCCAGCAAGGAGCAAGTTAGAGGTGATAACAGCCTCGTGTCTTTTGGAGACCGTACACACTGTCCGGCAGATCACGTCAGTGAAACGCGATGGACAGACAACCAGGATACAGCATGGTATCACGTGACAGAATTAGAGGCAAGGCAGAAACGCGGGGCCGGCATGGATGGGGGGGGGGGGGGGGGGGCGGATGGGAAGGGGCGGCGTTTATCCATGGCTGTAGTATTCATAGATAAGCCAGAAATGGGCAGTTTTGTAGTGGAGCAAGGGAAAGTATCCAAGTCTGGAATTCTGGTGCAAGCCAATGTATTGATTCCCTTAGCGCCTCATCCATCACAGCCTTCAATAGCAAGACATAGATTCTCATTAGCCCCTTGCAGTTGTAGGGGCCCATGAGAATCTATGCCTCTTGTAGATGAATGTCGAATGGAGGTTTTCTTCAAACGGGAGGTTTTGTTTTGGGGTTAAGCGTACGACTGCAACAGAAGTGAATGACTGAATCCAGCGCACCTCCGGGCGTTTGACTGTTTGAACTTGATCATGAACCACATGGACGGCGTAAAGATCATTACTAGAATAAGGGAAACTTTGTGGCTGGCGGTATGTCGTGCGTGTGCCCTGCCCCCCCCCCCCCCCTCCCACACACACACACACACACCCCAGCCCCGTCCGAACTAACACTTTAGTCCCAACCATTCCTTTTCTCTCACACATCAGTGTTACCCTCGTAGCCAGTTTGTCCAGCTGATTTCTAACACGGTTGCGCTTCAGGCAACATTGTTCAGTTAGTTTCGCCTATCCCGCCATTCACAAACATAATCTGGTCATCTGTGTTGTCCTTACCGCGTGGGCAGACTGAACCGTAAGTAATAATTCTTTGTGTGGCTTTTTGCTCTACTGGGTTAGATATTAGGCTGCTGCATCCCAATGCGTAAAAGACCAACGGGCCGACATCGGCTGCCGTTGGCCCGCGCATGGCCGTGCGCGGGTCAACGGCAGCCGACGTCGGCCCCATGGTATTTTGCGCATTGGGATTGTACCTGTTCCTGCCGCCAGCATCACCATGTACACAGCTTAGCGTGGTAACACTTGCCATTCGTCGCAGAATCACTGTGTTATATAGCACGCACTGCCGGCTTTTGCTCGTCCAGCACTCACTCCAGTATGAATACATGTACCAGTTTCGCTTGTCATGTGGCCCCAACACTGGTTTAATTTGCCCTTGCCCCAGCCCACAACTTCTCCCTATATCAGTTTTTATCAAACACTCCTTTTTAAAAAAAAAAGACCATGTCCATCTTTGCCAGCAACGCATAGTTTTGTCAGTCACCGCTGCTACCACCCCCTCCCCTCCCTCCCACTGCTCAGTCACCACCTGCTTTACTCACCTCTGGAGCCAGTTGCATGAGTGAGCTGAGTCCTGTGCAAGCCACTAAGCAAAGTGCTCCGCTATAGCGGAGCACCTTGCTTAGTGGCTGGTGCAGGACTCGGCTCACTCATGTACCTGACCTTTGGACTACAAGGTCATGGGTGTGCTGATCTGTGATTCAGGACGTTACAGCTAACAGTTGTAAGGTCCCAAATCACAGACCAGCACATGTGACGTCAGCCTCACAACCCCATCCCAGTTCCGCAACGAATTCCACTGACAACGCCTTGTTCGTGTGCAGTATTTGACGATTCTTTCTCAGATCCCTCTCAGTCACCGTATCGAGGCCATCGTTGGTAGCAAGGCTCACAGGATGTCTCGCGCAGTGGTGTCGCCATGTTTGTTTCACTTGTCCCAGTCCTTGCCCCCTCAGTCCCTCGCTTGTATGGACGACACACGTGCTGTTCACAGACAAAACCCTGCGGTGGTTCGAAGAAACGGGGCTTCCACACAATACTAAAGAAGAGAAAATGAAGAAGAAGAAATATAATCACCTCTTCGGAGAAACGGCAAACAAACTGCAATCTGCACAACCTAATTTAACCCATTATGCCATGAATGACTACAACAGGATCTGGATCGACCATGATATTTCAAGGTTGGTGTCAGAATAGCTTGGCGCCTAGAGGCGCCAAGCTATTCTGACACCAAACTTGAAATATCATGGTTGATCTGTCTCCTGAACTGTCACATAGACCTCAGAGGATATCTACAAAAATGTGATCTTTTTGTCCTTAGGGTGTACACAGACCAATGTGAAATACGGGGTTAAACGCCAGTCTGCAGTTTGAAAGATTAACCCCTTGCAGAAAAATGCGAACACCACTCATCTGCAAGAGGCATCGAACCTCATGAGCCCCTGCTGATCCGGGGGCTTTTGAGGTTCTTTGCCTCTTGCTGACTCTGTTCATGTTTATATTGCTGGATCGATTTTGCCATGCTTTCAAACACATCATTTCGCGTCCACTAGCAGTGAAGGGATTAAAATCTGCAGTTTCAGCGGTCAAGTTGTTGAAACAGTATACATAGTATAGTGTTGACCACATACATGAATGTTCTTCACACAGCCGGCATTGGCCTCACACAAATATAAACATGATCCAGCAAATTCCCCCATCCGTCTCTGTCACTCCATGGCGAGTCATGCTCGGCCCTTTTGTCACACTGGTTATCTCTAAGCATCTGCTGCAGAGAGGTACCGGTGTGCCTTCTTGTATCACCTGCCCAGCCTCGGATGTGGCCCACCAAATAACTATGATTCTCCACAGCCTAGATCTCGTCTGATGTGATTGTTTCCTCTCTTCCAAATGACTTGCTAATCAGGAATGCCTGCCAATTGATACTTGAACGTGACTGTAGGATACTCCTCATTAGACACTTGTAAAATGAAACTGTCTCCGTTTCCAGTCACTCTCCAATCGCCTGCCTTTTCAGTAGGTGCTTGAGACAATGACATCAGGGACAATCCCTGCTTACATACGTGTAATTAAATTAAGATGGGCAGGTGGCTCTGTCCCTGATCAAAGCTGCAGAAAATCAACGCTGAACGTGAAAAGTGTGCGCCACTGCCAGACAAAACATTTGGAAGGACCGGTCTGGTACTGGTCTGTGGAGTGCAATAACCTTTCCTGTCCTTGTGTGTGCATGTGCCAGTGTATAGAAATGAAAAAATGAAATGAACGGAACGCCATGTTGACTTTGTGTTTGCGAACATGGTCAGTGTTGTCCTAGGGTTGGCGAGACTGCACTCTGGCTGGCCACGATGGAGATGCTAGTTATTATAACAAAGCCAGGCATGGCAGGATATGTCGCGTGCAATGCAGCTGACTTGCCAGCCAGCCAATAACGCCACCTAACGGCAGTGCCGACTTCACAGTGTGCCACCGGGCACCTTCAATCATCTTCACATCTTGTACAAAATGATGTTTGCATTGTTATTTGTTGATCTGTCTTTAAAATTCTGTCAACACATACTGTACATGTACATTTTGTCCGCAGGCATCTGACTGCAACACATTCAGTAGCGGTTACCCCAGCCCTAAGCCAAAGGTCATCGGACTGTCGTCCGCTGCAGCTGGCCTGCACACAGCCAAGCCAACCGTGGCTGATGTCGGCCCGACTAATGACCATTTGCTCAATGGGAAACCTTTCTCTCTGAAAGCCCAGGCACATGGGACGTTTTCAGGGTATGAGGTCTGACCACTGTGGTTAACCCTTTGGCTGTCTGTAGCGCTTTTTGTCGAGGTGATTCCTGCAGCCAGGAATCACCTTGACAAAAAGCGCTACCGACAGCCAAAGGGTTAACTGATCGGGCGCGGAAAGCCTATGGTCTCACTTTACTGCAGTACTTTTGGTGTTAGGTTTTAAATGACTGTAGCGTGTGGCCAGTGTTCCTGAGTAACTGAGACAAAAGTGTATCGCAACGAAACCAAACAAACCTGTCGCCGACGATGATTAACGGCGAGTGGGGTTTGTTCAGCTGACACTGTGAGGCCATGATGGACCGAAGTCTAAGTGGGATTGAAAGCTCGGTACATAGGCAGAGGACGGTCTGACAAGTGTGAAATGGTCGGTCGGTGCTGTGGCCTCGATACTGGGTGAATGTCATGTATGATAATCGGTGCATTTGCACTTTTTTGTACATGTTGATTATTATTAATGTACGTGTTTATTATTCAGCACATACTGGTTCATCTTGTTTTCAAGTTTATTGTAAATTATGGGACAATGATTTTGTTTTCCATGGTGTTCATGTCAAATCAACCTTACATCCAGATTGTGTTAATGTAGCAGGAACTGAGCAAGAAACTTGCTAGAAAATGGTGTGATTAAAGTCTGTAAACTGTTGGCTTTGCCAGTACCAGGACCACAGTGTTCCCATAATTTTCGTTACTATAGTGATATCTCTAACAATGTAGGACTTATCGCTTTAGGAACGAGACACACTCATTACCTTCCTCGATCCTATATGCATGCGTAGTGGATCGAGGGAAGGGACCAGGGTTCAGTTGCATGAGCGAGCTTAGTCCTGCTCCAGCCATTAAGCAAGGTGCTTCACTATAGCGAAGCACCTTTCTTAGTGGCTGGAGTAGGACTAAGCTTGCTCATGCAACTGGGCCCAGTGCTGCAACGTGAATCGGTATACGACTGACTTGCACACGTCAGAGGGACAGAAACAAATGGTTGGAGGCGAAGAGGTCATGTGAGGTGATCACGTGGGCTGTGCCTCTGCGCCTTTGCACGTACATTGCGAATCATTTTTGTTCATCACAACGAGTGGTTCGCTTTCTTATAATTGCTGTCACATGACAATTTTCTCTTGAATTCTCTGCACACCCTGTTAATTCACCATTCACACTACCTGGAGCCAGTTGCACGAATGAGCTTAGTCCTGCACCAGTCACTAAGCAAGGTCACTAAGCTCAGTATAGTGGAGCACTTTGCTTAGTGGCTGGCACAGGACTAAGCTCACTCATGCAGCTGGCTTCTGACTGTTAGTCTTGCACTAGATCTACAGTAGTAGAGCTGACAGTGTTCAGTCATCAGTTTTACTTTCAGTCACAAAACTTGTAGTCCGCCAACAGCTTTTTTTGTAAAATTTGGATGGAAGAAGTTTCAGTCTCAGCCTATGGTATTAATTATGAAAACTAATCAGTGGAACTTGACGTGTTGTAGCGTGGTTTGATTCGTATACACGTATATCATTTTCTGTCACCGTCGATAGCCAGTGCTTCAAGCATCCAGGGTCATCTCAGTTGCAAGAAGCATAGATTTTCATGAGCCGTCTGCCGTGTGCTGCAGGGGTTCATGAGAAACTATGTTTCTTGCTGGTAGGGGCCAATGCCATTTACTTCCATCAATTCCTCAGGTGATGGAAGTTATCAGGTTTTAAGCCTGTGATTGGCATTGCATACTGTCAAATCTGGCCGCACATCACATGGAGTTTGTTGAAATGATTTTAATTCTGTTAAGGTCGTAGGACATTCTGTGGTTTGTGATAATGTCTGATTTGCAAAAGTGCAATGCCCAAGCCTGCCCAGTTACAGGCAGTCATCTGTGACCGGTCTAACTGGTTATCTATCTATGGATGGTTTAAAGTTAGAGCGGGAAAGTGTTAATGAAAACTAGCTTACCACCTCCCCACGCCAACAGTATACCCTCCATGGGCAGATAACCAGTTGACTCAGTCACACCTGTCAGAACAAGTACAACACTGGTTACTTCCCTCAGTCCCCTACGCATGACCATGAGTAGCAGATAGAGAGAGGTAACCAATGTAACTTGTACAAAATATTCTGATTATATTGTTTGTGGCTATTTCTGATGCTGAAGTGCTTTGAAATGATCTACAAACTCAGCTGATGACTTTTTTGAGACACATTTGCCATTTGAGAAATAGATTTTAACAGATCGATTCTTTTGCAAAAGAAAGCTACATAGTAGTGTTCCTCCCATCATGCAATTCATAAACTGGATTCATGTAATCAATTCACATTGGGCTAAACAGTCATAATTTCTGCATAGATGATGCTGCTTTGTAAAGGACTGGCTGACATCAGCCTGGTGTAGATTCCGACCCTTTGGCTGTGGGTAGTGTAATTTGTCATGGAGATTCCTGCAGGAATCACCTTGACAAAATGCGCTACTGACAGCCAAAGGGTTAATACCGAGTACTTCCTCACTTGCAAAATAGGTGAGATTTATTTGTAAGAAAACTATCAGGAACATAGATTTAACACTTCTTTAACTCATTCTACCCCAGACACACCACAGCAAGATAAGGATCGACCATGATAGTTCAAGGGTGATGCCAGAATAGCTTGGCGCCTATGGGTGCCAAGCTATTCTGGCATCACCCTTGAACTATCATGGTCGATCTGTGTCCTGCACTGCAATGCAGTCTTCAGAGGACAACGGCAAAATTTTGGGATTTTGGTGTTGGGGTAGAATGAGTTAACATGAACAGTTGAAAAATGTCAGTATAGAGCTCAAAAGAAGCAATTGAAAGTTAAGAGGTTAGTCTAACTTTAGCACATTCTGTCCCAGGACTGAAATCCTAAATTTTGAAGTTGCCTTCTAAAGGACTGTATTACAATTCTAGAGACAAGTCGAGCATGATAGTTCAAGGGTGGTGCCAGAATAGCTTGGCGACTATGAGTGCCAAGCTGTTCTGGCACCACCCTTCACCTATCATGCTTGATCTATGTCTTGATGTGGTGTTTCAGGGTTGAATGAGTTAACTCCTAAACTTCTGAACTAAATGACTTGCATTCTATCAGAAGGAAGTCATGTAGTTCTGAGAATTTAAGAGTTAAAAAATTCTATTTCACAGTCAAACAAAACTTGAAAAAAAATTCTGTGAGGGTGAAATGATGTAGAGATTACAAGATTTTCATTGTTAAAGTTTGGAATAGGAAGGTTACCAATCACAATGTGTACACATTTCAGAAAATGTGTGAATGCATCTTTACTTTTGAGAGGTCTAGTTCAGATTTCATATTTATGGCCGTAAAGTACACGTCTTTAGTGTCTACCAGTGTAAAAACGGAATCTCCTTGACTTGCACCTTAACACATTACCTTTTCTTTCTGCAGACAGAGCTCGATCCAGTAATGTACTACCTGATTTCTATTACTTCTGATAAAATCCTCACTACCCGATTGTGTGCAGTTGTTCTTTGTGTGTGTGTGTGGATGCTTCTGTATATACAGATGTGTGGCAATCTGTGAGATATGTGCATGCAAGCTTGTATGTGTGTTTGCATGCCCAAACACAAATATGCATGAACACTTATGTACTTCTATGGGTGCACACATAGAATTTAACCCTTTTCATCCTGATACACTACAGCTTGAAATTAATATGACTATGATGGTTGATTTATCTCCTAAAATGGTTGATCTATCTCCTAATCTGTAATGTCTTCATAGGATGATAAGCAAATAAACAAAATTAAAAAATCAGCCTCAGGATGTAGTGAGCAATTGCTAGTATGATTGATTGTACATTGCTTAATGTCCCGACAGCAACAAGGCTTTCTCAGGACGTGCCTGCACTGCTTGTGAAAAAAATAAACAGAATATTGAATGTATGTCGCCAGCCGGTCCAATACGTTAAATAAACCTACGACATGGGGCCTAAATAAAGCTAAGACCATTTAGCAACACACATCCAATACCAAAAGCTACATGCAGCGCAGACAGTAGGAGAGTTTAAAAAAGGAAAATACAGGTGAATGGACCAAAGGTAGACAGAAACATATGCCCCAGAATAGAGGAGAAAACCCACCCTGTGGGTTTTGATTGATTGTACATTGCTTAACGTCCCGACAGCAACAAGGCTTTCTCAGGACGTGCCTGCACTGCTTGTGAAAAAAAAAACCTAAACAGAACATTGAATGTATGTCGCCAGCCGGTCAAATACATTAAATAAACCTAACACATGGGGCCTAAATAAAGCTAAGACCATTTAGCATCACACATCCAATATCAAGAGCTACAGGCAGTGCAGACAGTAGGGAGAGTTTTAAAAAGGCAAATACAGGTGAATGGACCTCGGGTAGACAGAAACACATGCCCCAGAATAGAGAGAAAAACTCACCCTGTGGGGCTGACCAGGGTGACCCTGGGAACTAAAAAGTACCTAACCCCACCCCCCCCCTCCTCCACTCACCCTGTGGGGTTGACCAGGGTGACCCTGGGAACTAAAAAGTAGTCAACCCCACCCAAGTCCCCCAGGGCAGACCCGGGTGGGGCAATTGCTAGTACTAGTAGGCATACATGTCATAGACAAGATGGCGGCCATGCAACACCTCCTGGCCGCCCACTCCGGCAGAAATGGTCGCCACCGGCAGTATTCTAGCAGACATTGTACCTTCGTTTGATATACAATGTCAGGCCTGTGATGAAACTCTATGCTCATGCATAGTGTTCACACAGTAGGGTAAATACGGTACAGTAGTTGTCGACGGTTTGTTTTGTGCCAATAGTCCGTGTGGCACGAGACCCACGTGAAATCTTGAAGGAACGTTTAACGCGGGGAGCTTTAGTGAGTTGTAGGGAGATCTCAGTCTGGCAGAGCTGTAGAAACATTAGTGCTGGCTTTTTTGTCAGAGGGTACAGATGTGTGTGAGATACCTTAGCCCGTATTCCAAGACTCTGAAACCTAGAATTCAGGTATGTTTCTATATATGTATTATTGATGGTTACTTGCGTTAAGGATAGTATGCATTAGTAGGAGTTAATTCAGTTGTATAATATTGTCTGGGTTGGTTCAGTTATGTTGGTGAGGTAACCGGTGTTTTTCGTATACGGTTATTTACCGAGATGGATAACTAAAGGAATGTGAGGTGTGTATGCCTAAGTCGTTATGTAGGTAGTACGTGGTTAAGTATAGTCTTTTCCAGCATATGGGATAACGTATAGTGAGAGCGTTAGGTTATAGTCTGTTTCAAGGTAGTGACAGAGATATGGGGGTGTTACGAAAGTAGTTCGGGTTATGAAGCACGCATGTGTGTGTGAATAAACGTATGAGTTATTTGTATCAGCCAGGTTACGTAATGTTTCTCATATGATCCAATATGTTGTGTGTTTAGCAAGTGTTACGTTTTAGGACTTTATTGTGTTCAGAGTGCTTGTCAAGAGTGGAGCAACGGACGCCGAGACATCAGTCACCAGGGACCTAATGCGAGGTCATCTCTCCATCTCTTCACTTGGGTCACAGCGAAGATACGGTACGAGCTACGAGGACGTCTACGGTACGAGAGACGGGACGACTCAGGAGCATACGAAGAAGGACTTGCACACCTAGACGTGAAAGGACTAACGTAACCAGGCGAGAACACCAAACAGGTTGGAGAGTGAGAGACTAATACCTAGCCTGGCAGTGATATTGTGTGTATGTGGACGTTGATTGATTGATTGTACATTGCTTAACGTCCCGACAGCAACAAGGCTTTCTCAGGACGTGCCTGCACTGCTTGTGAAAAAAAAAAAAAAAAAAAAAAACTAAACAGAAAATTGAATGTATGTCGCCAGCCGGTCAAATACGTTAAATAAACCTACAACATGGGGCCTAAATAAAGCTAAGACCATTTAGCAACACACATCCAATATCAAGAGCTACAGGCAGTGCAGACAGTAGGGAGAGTTTTAAAAAGGCAAATACAGGTGAATGGACAAAGGGTAGACAGAAACACATGCCCCAGAATAGAGAGAAAAACCCACCCTGTGGGGCTGACCAGGGTGACCCTGGGAACTAAAAAATACCTAACCCCACCCAAGTCCCCCAAGGCAGACCCGGGTGGGGTGTATGTGGACGTGGTGTTAAGATGCTGGTAGTGGGAAAGAAGTGGTGTATATAGTTGTGATAGTTTGCGATCATTCTTCTTTTATTGTTTATTGTGTATAAAAGTTCCGTTAGAAAGGAAGCCCGAGAGTTGTGTTTTACCGCATGAATGCGCCCGTCTGAGTCGGTGGCGGTGTATGCGTCTGTTGTGCAAGAGTCTGTGCGTACGACTGGGGGCAAGTCTGCGTGCATTACAAGGCCCTGCAATTTTGCATCAAGACCGGTATTTCTTTTTGATGACTTTTGGTAATTTGATGTGCTGTGACTGTTAATTGGATTTTATATTTTTCTCAGCTGTGCCACTATGCTGGGAGTTGATACACGTCGATTCTTGTTGTACCAAGCAGATATCGGAAGAACAGCGCGTGCTATGCTGTGGCAATACAACCAACGTGCTTTCCTCCCCTTTCATCATCTCATCTCAGGAGTGGCTCTTCCGGCACGCCACGCTCAACATCACTGCCTGCGCTAGTGCACTCAACGAAGCGAGTACCAGCAAGCTTCAGGCCCCACATTCCAGCCGAATGATGTAATGACAGACACCTCCCAGACGCAGTGACTGTGTTTCTTACTGAACAGCCGCGTGTGTACTCTTTAGAAACCATTAATTTTTGGACTGCTTTCAAGTTAATGATGTAGTTCTACTACTTTTGCTTTTTAAATGACTATGAAGTTATATACTAGTTAAGTTCAGTATAATTAAGGTGGTGACTGTTTATGCCGGAGCGAATGTCTAAACACCAGCGCTGTACTATGGTGGCGACGGGCCCCCAGGTGCTCTTTGGCCGTTGTTCAGTTTTATGTTGCCTAGATCAGTCGGAAATCATCTCTGTATCGACGCGGTTATTTTGTTTTCTGTTGTTAACTTGTTTTATGTACTAGTTTTAGCCAAGTAGGAACTTAATAAAGAACATTATATTAGTGTGTTCAGGAGACATAGGGCTGTCTTAGTTTTTCTGTTTTTGTCAGGGAGGTTCGGGTCGGGATGAGGCGACTGGCGCTGGCCATTAGATGCCTTGGCGACGGGCTTCACCCGTCCTGAGTCATTGTCTATGTTGTAGCTCTGTGTTTGTAATTCGTGGAATGAGCAAGTGAGTGAATGAATGTAAGCAGCACCTGTGGTGGCAAAAAATGTGAATTTCCCCATGAGGGATTAATAAAGCATTATTGTATTGTATTGTATTGATGGAAAAAGATGGGAGGACAATATCTCAGAGTGGACAGGACTGAAGCTGGGCTATACACTAAGAATGGCAGAAAACAGATGATGAAACGTTTTTATTCAGGATAAAGTTTTAGGCATGCGAATGCCTCTCTTACAAACTGTCCTGCTACTCTACACACAAATATACATCGAGCAACACAATAAAATATTAAAGAAAAAAAAAGAAAAATCCAACATAATATCATAATATCATAACAGAGAAGAATGGAGGGAGCTGGTTGCCAAGTCATCAGTGGTGCCCCAACGGTCGGCAAGACTACAGGATATAGATAGATACATGTACTGCAAAGTAATCATTTGAATTTTACAAATACTGTGATTTTAACAGCGTGCACTCATCCATTGCATCCATGACAAAAATTTGCAATTTTCACTTCATAGGTAAAGTCACTAAGCATGGTGCATTCCACTGTCAATGATTTCAGACTAGATGCACTCACAAACAAACACACATGCATGAACAAACACACAGAGCTGAGTCTTTTCATAGTGGATTTACTTCTACAAATATTAACTACATGAGGCATCAATAAAGATATGAACCTTTTCCTGGCAATAATATATGTCTAAAGTGACAATAAAAACAGTTACAGATACACAAAGCAACATGAAAACTACAGGTTTGTGAGTTCTAGCAGTTATGATTCCATTCTGAATGATAGGATCATCGCGAACAGCCATAAACATTTCTTCTGTAGTCGAGATACTTTACCAGTGAACTAAACAATCCTCGGTCCAACATCAGCCGCGGCCGTCCCGCTCAGGCCAGTTCAGTGCAGCCAACATAAGCCTGATCACAGACATACATAACACGCACACAAGTATACAGGCATGCATACACAATCAGCGCAGTTTACTTCAATCAGTTAAATCCATACAAAACATGAATATCTTCTTAACCCTTTGGCTGTCGGTAGTGATTTTCATCAAAGTGATTCTTGCAGGAATCACCCTGATGAAAAGCACTACTGACAGCCAAAGGGTTAAGAAATGACCAGAACAGCCATTTATAAGTACATGGTGGGTTTTGGAAAGCTGGAAAGCATGATGTCCACCATGCTGGGCAAATATCCTCCCCAAGGTCAAAACATCTGCCTATACCTTACTGCATTCGCAGACCCAATGCCTGTCTGACATATAGTACTATCAGAACACAGACGAACATCATGCGTACATAAAATTCCCATCTCAAGTGTTCAAAAAGAGAACTAGTCAATCTGAGCTTGTGCACATCAAAAATCCAATCTCGGTTGTTCTATTTGGGCCTGTGTGCAGAAAAACAGGTAAACAACGTTCATCAAACATCATTAAATGACATTAACCTCACTACATGTATGTTGAAAACGGATCAGTAAACATAAAGAATGGCACTTTGCTATGCACACTTCCAAGCCTCTAGAGACTTTGCAAATGTAGCTCTATGTCACAATTTTTCAAACACAAAGGCACAGCTGTCTATTTTGGTCTATTATCGATCAGTGTTATTACATTAAATTTTAAAAGTACAGTCTATGCATACAAGCATGCATGTACCTTTTTAATTTACTCTGAGAAAAAAAAAAAAAAAAGTACCCAAAGTGCATTATGCAGTTCACATGAATCTGTTTATGTTTAATGCTGATATTTACAGAATGATAGTTGAACATCCCAAAGATGAACAAAATCACATTCTGTAGAACTGCGATTAACCCTTTTCATCCTGATACACCACTGCTTGAAATTAATTTGACTATGATAGTTCCAGGGTGGTGCCAGAATAGCTTGAACTAAAATAGTTCATCTGTTGGCTCCTTATGTGTAATGTAGCCTTCATAGGGCAATATGCAAATTGTTTAAAAATCAGCTTGAGGATGTAATGGGTCACACATTTCCATATACAAATTGCGATTTGTGTAAAAAATAACAAAAACAACCATACAAATAGTACTGATCACCAGAAAGATGAGGCAATAAACAAGATGAGGATTTCATCCCAAAGTCTACTGTATTGTTTGGAGCTCACATGCGTTTATCTTTTAGGAACATTCAGAGTTGTTCATATTTTTAGGCTTATTATGCTGATCCTTTTCTCTCCTCTCTAAGCCAACCCCTGAACAACACACACGTCGGCGCACACAAATAAAGATGGAAACACAGCGCTTCCCGCCATTAGTACACTCTGTGGGCTCGTGTAGTGACTGGAATCCATCTCCTTCTACTCTAACCCACCCTCTGTCCACACACACTGGCACACAGAAATAAAGACGGACACATGGCGATTCCCGCCATTCATAAGCTCCGTGGTCTGGCATAGCATAGCCGATTCTGAAGAAGAATAATAGCACAGCAGTGAAATGACGTCACTTCAAGCTTCATGTCATGGCATCATTAGTCCCATGACGCTATGTTCATAGTGACGACTCGATGTTATATGTCACTCATCGCAGTACTAACATTTGATGTATCTGTCACACCAGGGAGGAAGAATATATACCACTCGGAATATTTGGATATTTGTTCGATTTTAATGATTTGATCTTCTCATTCGCACGACAAACAATAGACAAGACGTATACAAACCTACGCAATATTCACTCGATTCATACATGCATCTGTAAAATACGCACACCCTCAACCATTCGCACAATGTTCACAGCACTAACCACACATCCTACACTTATTGTTCCACTACGATGTCACATCTCCGCAATGTCTGTCGATGATAACTGACACTAATTAATGCTTAGATCCTCGAACGATCAAACAGTTTGATTACTCCGACCGTGGATAAAGATGGATGTAGCGTCGCTGCTGTTGATTCGGCCACACCACTGGTCGAATAATCGCACTGTCTCTCGCGATGACACGTCGAAGCTCCACACGCACACCGTCAGGATCAACTTGTTATCTCGCACACCACGTTGATTAACCACATTCCCACACGAAGCATACACAAATCCAACTTCTCAGCTGGTGATAGGGAAGGGAAGCATCCAAAGATGCGTGAAGTAAACCTTCGACTGTTTCAGGCCTGTCTGCCCATCTTGGCCGTTGGACAAGGTCCGGTACTCGTTACTCTAATCAGTCGATCTGGTTACTAGTCGTAGTTCTTAAACTACAAAATTTTACGTACCACTGTACTGAGCATTCTGCTCTCAATCGTCTATTCTACCATAGACCATAACACGGCATTTCTCTGCCCACTACACCTCACAAAAAAACAACTTTTACTGAGAGCAAAAATCTCTCCTGACTGACTGTCTTCCAAACGATTCACAGTGACGTAAGTCTTCAAACCAACATCCTACGTCACATGTTCCAAACACACATCTTACGTCATATGTTCTTGACGTCACTAAAAAGTACATGCCATAACCGCAACACACAACAAAGAACGAAAGTTCTCCATGAAAGAAAATACTGCATAATGATTAAAATAAATTGTGACACAAGGCCCTTTCCCAGCTAAAACTCTAGTTTTAGACTATACTTGACACAATTTCATATTATCATTTGCGAATAAATCGCATCCACGACAATAACCATTTCTTTTCCTATAACCTCACTGTTAAACACATAAATACACGTTCGTTATACGTGAACACCGCGTCTGTTTTATTTTTCTTTACTGTCAATACGGCTAAGGGTAATCTACCTATAACCTCACTGTTCAATACATGCATACACATTCATTATACGTCAACACTGCATCTGTTTATTTTTCTTCACTGTCGATACGGCTACGGTAATCTGCACCAACATTATCTTTTCCTTTGATCACCTTCACCTGGAAATCATGTTACTGCAACTGCAATCTCATCATCACGCACTACTACTAGTGCTGCCACTCATCATACACTACTGCTAGTGTTACTACCCATCATACACTACTACTAGTGTTGCCATTCATCATGCATTACTATTAATGCTGTCCACCTTCAACATTGAGTTCAGTCATAACCCCTGCGACCTCTTCTGTTTCTTCTCTCTCAATGTAGCTTTTCAATAAATTCGCATGGTACACTTTTTCTTTGCCCTGCACATTCACTTTGTAATCGAAATCGTTTATTTTCTTAGTCACCGTAAAGGCCCTTTCCATGTAAGCTGTAGTTTGTTCTTTTTCTCTGGCAACAACAACAGTACTTTTGAACCTTCTGTGATAGTTCTAGGTTTTGCTCTTCTGTTGAAGTTTCTCGCGTGTCTCTGGCTAGATTTTTAATAAGTTAGCATGATACACCTTTTCTTTGCCCTCATTGGACGACCTGTGACACACGTCGCATGATGCGCAATACCGTTGTATGTCACCGCAAATTCCTGGCCAATAAAGATCAGTCCAAATTCTGTTTCTGGTTTTCCTAACGCTTAAATGCCCACTCATTGGCGTATCATGTGCTAATTTCATGACACCCTGTCTATACTTCTTGGGTACAACGATCTGCGTTTTTCTCTGTTCCTTTTCAGTGAATTCTCGTACCAAAATTCCATTCTTCCATTTAAATTTTGATTTGGTTTGTTTGCTGTTTTGATTTCCCTCTTTTTTTCCATCGGCTGCATCTCTGCATTTCTTCAAAGTTTCATCTTCTTTTTGAGCTAGTCTCAATTGCTCTGGTGTAACATCAACAATCTTTGTTTCTGGGATCTTGAGCTCTTTTTGATTTCTTTTCGTTGCCGTGCTTCTTGTTTCTACTTCTGCACACTGCTCATCTGTTTTCGTATCGTTTGGTTCGCTTCGTTTCTTTGTGATCGTCTCGGTGCTTTCCATTACAACTGGAATGTTTTCCATCTTTGTGATCGTCTCAGTCTTTTCCATTGCGGCTGGAATGTTTTCTACATGGTCTTCAGTTTGTTCGCTTGCATCTCTTTTTGAGCAAGGTTTCATCACTGGATAAACTGGAATAGTGTTTGTTTTCTCTTTGTTCAAGAATCGTGCATTCCCTACCAAAACTGGCAATGCTGGTCTGGATATTACTAGTACATCCGCGTCTCCTTCAAAAAATGGTGTTCGCATGAACAGTCTAGCAACAGGTACTTGCTTGACGTCGCATGACGCAAATGTCACGGATCGCATCTCACCCGTATACTTGTTTTCTGGTACTAATTTTGTATCAACAACACTAATTGTGGCTCCTGTGTCTCTCAATGCTGGTACTTCCTTGCCTTCTATCTCTACTTGACACGATGGCTGATAATTTATCTTGCTGCATGTGTCGCATAGCGTCATTTTGTGATTTCTTTCTAACTTTTCTTCAAGGTAAGGCATTCCCACTCTCAGTGCGTGGTGGTCTATGCTTTCATGGTGCTGGTGGTGCGTGGCTGCACAACTGCAACTCGCTGTATGCATCGATCCACATGTAGGTTGTACGTACAACGCATTCTGTTTTCTGTTTGGACAAACTGATACTTTGTGGGGTCCTCCACAATTGAAACATTCGATCTTAAATGATACTCTGTTCTTGACCGATTGATTTTCGTGTTTGTTTGGTGATCTGTTGTCACGCAATCCTTGCTTACTGTGATCCCTTCTAGGTGACGGACTATCCCTGTGTCTAAATCTGTTCCTGTTGTTATCTCTGAACATACTTCTATTCTCAAGTCCCCTGTTTCCTCTTGACACCTCGTAGGTTTCTGCTGCTTCAGTAGCCTCATCTACGTTAGCTGGTCTTCTGTCTCGTACGAACGTAGCTTGCTCTTTTGGTAGTGCGTCTAAAAAGGTATCCACTGCCAATAATTCTACGATACTGTCAAAGTTCTTTTCTTTCCCTGAAAGTTCGATCCATCGGGTTATCCATTGCGTAATCCGATTCATGAGTTCTCTGGCTGTTTCGTCATTTTTCTTCCTGGCATTCTTCAGTTTTTCTCTGTACTCTTCTGATGTCAAACGGAACTTCTTCAGCAATTCTTTGCGAATCTGTTCGAAATCTTCTAAATCAACATGCTGCATGTGCGTGATAGCTTCTGCTGCTTTTCCCTTTAGCAATGCGATCAGGTGTAATCCCCATTCGTCATCTGGAATACGCTCTGCTCTCATGACCTTTTCAAATTTCCATAGAAAGACTTCTAAATCATCTCCATCTTCAAAAAATGGTAACTTGATTTTAATCCTGCGTCGATCTTGCGCGTTGTTGTTTCTGTTCTGTTCTCCTTCTATACGCCGACCTTCTGCCTGAATTTCTAATTCTCTCAATCGAGTCTGACGCTCAGCTTCTCGTTCTCGTCGTTCCGCTTCTCGTTCTTGCCGCGCTAACTCCGCTTCTCGTTCTTGTCGCGCTAACTCCGCTTCTCGTTCTCGCCGCTCTGACCAACGTTTTTTCTCATCCAGAACATAAGCAGTTAAGTCGTTCCCCGCTAAACTCAATAATTCCCCTTCTTCTTTCCAAGCCTGCATCCTGGTTTTCATATCTGGTTCTTGTTCCATTTCTGATCTGCTAGGATTCTCAGATCTTGTTCTACTACTTCTTGTATCGGGCATGACGGCTAAGTTTGTTTGTACTGCCCAAAATCCGTGCAACAACAAAATGACTTCAACTATTGCTTGTTTATAAGCTATCGATAACCATTTATCAACGTGAACTTTTGTTGATCTGTCAACAAGTTTTGGCGTAACCCATTTTACAAAAGGATAAAACAAATGCGAAATTTAAAAAAAATCGATTACGCTGCGGAAGTTACAGCTCTACAGATTATCAAGGGAAGTATTATCACAACCTGCACTCTGTACTTGTATGACAATCCGCGCAATCGGTTAGTCTCCACTAACTCTTTTTACGAAAGGACAAAACAAATGCGAAATAGGAAAATCTAATATGCTGCGGAAGTTCAGTATACCTCTACAGATTATCAAGGAAAGTAATATCATAATCTGTACTCTGTACTTGTATGACACTCCGCGCAATCGGTTAGTCTCCACTAACGCTGACAATCGAACACAACTCGGTACCTGAATAAACGGAAGGGATGAATATAATGATGGCGAAGCTTCGGAGCTGAATGCCGCCCGATGTAACAACGCCCTCCAACCGCCCACAGGTTATCCAGCAATTCCGAGTGTCCTTTGGTAATGACAGAAAATTACACTGGTGCGTAAATTTAGACTACTCTAAAAAATTACACAGTAAGTAACCTGAACCGATAACGCTATCGTTATACTATTGGTCAAGCCAAAGCTTACGTGCCAGTGTAAATAGATACAAATATCCGTGGCTCGAATCGCCAAGATTAATTCCCAATCGTTATCACTAAATTGTGATCCCGAATCTGGAAATAACCGTGGTTCGAATATCCCGGACGAGCCCCCAAATTATTGTCACACCAGGGAGGAAGAATATATACCACTCGGAATATTTGGATATTTGTTCGATTTTAATGATTTGATCTTCTCATTCGCACGACAAACAATAGACAAGACGTATACAAACCTACGCAATATTCACTCGATTCATACATGCATCTGTAAAATACGCACACCCTCAACCATTCGCACAATGTTCACAGCACTAACCACACATCCTACACTTATTGTTCCACTACGATGTCACATCTCCGCAATGTCTGTCGATGATAACTGACACTAATTAATGCTTAGATCCTCGAACGATCAAACAGTTTGATTACTCCGACCGTGGATAAAGATGGATGTAGCGTCGCTGCTGTTGATTCGGCCACACCACTGGTCGAATAATCGCACTGTCTCTCGCGATGACACGTCGAAGCTCCACACGCACACCGTCAGGATCAACTTGTTATCTCGCACACCACGTTGATTAACCACATTCCCACACGAAGCATACACAAATCCAACTTCTCAGCTGGTGATAGGGGAGGGAAGCATCCAAAGATGCGTGAAGTAAACCTTCGACTGTTTCAGGCCTGTCTGCCCATCTTGGCCGTTGGACAAGGTCCGGTACTCGTTACTCTAATCAGTCGATCTGGTTACTAGTCGTAGTTCTTAAACTACAAAATTTTACGTACCACTGTACTGAGCATTCTGCTCTCAATCGTCTATTCTACCATAGACCATAACACGGCATTTCTCTGCCCACTACACCTCACAAAAAAACAACTTTTACTGAGAGCAAAAATCTCTCCTGACTGACTGTCTTCCAAACGATTCACAGTGACGTAAGTCTTCAAACCAACATCCTACGTCACATGTTCCAAACACACATCTTACGTCATATGTTCTTGACGTCACTAAAAAGTACATGCCATAACCGCAACACACAACAAAGAACGAAAGTTCTCCACGAAAGAAAATACTGCATAATGATTAAAATAAATTGTGACAGTATCAGAGAATCAACTTCACAATTTTCTTGCTGATTTTCACTTACAGGTCACAATTTGACCTAATCCTACCCCAGGGCCAGGAGAAACAGCAGGCTTATGCAAACACTGTTCATGAAAAATCATGCAGGTATTTATGAGAAGATAGCTTTTTTTTCGTAAAAGAAAAATTAAAGTTATATTTGCTGTTTTACAAATGACTCCTAAAAAGTGGTGCAGAACATTGTCTGATTTTCGCACCTAGGGCATATAGGTCACAATGGACCTAATCGTACCTGACAGCTGAGACAAACTGTAGGTTTATGTAAATACCGTATGTGAAAAATCATGTGATTATTAACGAGAAGATTGTTTTTTTTTCATAAAAAAGATTCAATTGTTTTGAGATTAACCCATATAATTCGTGAAATTAATCCCCAAAAGGTGAAAATATATTTTTTTTTACAAAAATATTTCATTATCACTCAAAATTTTTTAGAGGTACAATGCTGGTTAACGAACTCATTCAATATGTCCCTTTTATCTAGCTATACGCAAAATATACGCAGAGCTGTGGTCCTCACCACCCTGCTGTATGGTTCCGAGTCCTGGGCCCTCTACCGCAGCCAACTACGACTCCTCGAACGCTTCCACCAGCGCTGCCTGTGTACCATCCTGGGCATTCACTGGAGTGACTATGTCACCAACGTCGAGGTCCTTGAACAGGCTGAAACTGTGAGCATCGAGGCTTTGCTGCTGCGGACACAGCTCCGCTGGGCGGGGCATGTCTCCAGGATGGAGGATCATCGCCTACCAAAGATCACCCTGTTCGGCGAGCTTGCTACTGGACACCGTGACAGAGGGGCACCAAAGAAGAGATACAAAGACTGTCTCAAGAAGTCACTTAGTGCCTGCCAAATCGACCACCACCAGTGGTCTTCGCTTGCTGCGGACCGTGACACCTGGCGCTCCACCATTTACAAGGCAGCTGTCTCCTTTGAGGACTCTCACAGAGCTAGCCTTAAGGACAAGCGGCTCAGGAGAAAAAACAGAGATGCCGCAGCTCAGAACCCTGGCCATACCTTCCCCTGCAGCCACTGTGGTCGAACCTGCCTGTCTCGGATTGGCCTCCGCAGCCACGAACAAGCCTGCAGACGTCGTGGGCAACTCCTATAAAATCTTCGTTCGCGAAGTCAAGCCAAGAGAGACGCAAAATATCTAGTAAAAGTAAGAAAATTACGGACTCTAGTGTGGATCAACCGGTTTTTGTGAAACGGCCATTTTCTCGCCAATGAGCATCTTAATAAAAATAAAATCGAAAAAAAGGTCTGGAGATAATTCTTTTAGGAACAATATCCTAAAATTTCAAGCTTGTCCGTCCTCAAGGCTGGCTCTAGTCGCTGTCACAGCCGCTCACACACACATACGGCGCTTGGCGCCAAAAAGACGTTCTGTAGCAAGGTTTGCGTAGCTAGACATGACATAATTTTTATCACGTTACTTCTTTGCCAGAATGTCTGCGCCGCACGCCAAAAACGTCATGTGCATGCTCCGGAATGCGCTCCGACCCAGCCCTATTTCAAAGTCTACCATATTTTTTTTAATACGGTAGACAAAAAGGTGATACACCTACATCAACTTAAAATAATGACAGAAATGCATACCACAAACATATCAAGTTATAGTCCTGCTGGAATCATCATGACAAAAAGCACTACTGACAGACAAAGGGTTAACTCATTTGAGATGTGCCGCATACGTATGCACAGCATAAGCTGCATATATCCGGAGGCAGCATGTCACGATTCAGGCCTAAACTTCACAATTGATACTTTTGCAAAGTTGGGAGCACCAGCTGCCGGAATTATCACCAGCTGTGTTAAAAAAACATGCAAAATTAGCTTGGCAACTAGAAAGGCACCAAGCTAATCTGGCACTATGCTTGAACTGTCATGATCAGTCCATCTCCTGCCAGAGCGTTGCGGACGAGGGTCGCTGTCTTGTCCAAGCCGCGGGGAATGTTACGCTGCGAAGTCCAGGCGCAACCCGCCTGCACTTGCGCCGCAGGATCCACCCTAGGGAGGGAGCAGGAGAAGGCCTGGGAATGACCTGCGTACCAGTGTTGGCGGAAGGAGATGTCCAGTCCCACCAGCCACTTGGAGTCGGAAAAAAAGCCGGCATCGCTGAAGTCACCCTGCTGCAAGTGCGTGGAGAACGCGTCCGCCAGGGAAGGGCCTTGAACTTCTTGGCTTGTCAGGAGGCATTCACAAAGGCCGATGCCTTCCTCTTGAGCGGGGGGGACGGCGTGCAGGACTCCGGGGGAAGACAGGACGCAATCAGCCGTGCCGCCTCATCCAGGGACCGCAGGGTCTCCATCCTAGGTGCCAGGAGGGCTGCAGGCGACAAGGGGCTCCCCAGTGAGTGCGAGCCGGGAGAGGCAGACCGTCTGTCATCTCTGAGGAGGGCTGAGACGGAGTCCTCCAGCAGCAGACTGAGAGCTTTATCGTCGTTGGGGGAGCTGGCCGGACAGCGAGGGGGCCGAGATCTGTCACGGGAGGGCCGAAGGGCGAGGGGAAGATGTCTACCGAACGCCCAGGAGGCGGCCTGGGAACTGGGGGCCTCACTAGCATCGTCACGTCACCCGGGGCTAAAGCTGGGGGGGGGGGGGGGGGGGGGAGGCGTGACCGCGGGAGCCCTTCCATTGGTGGGGGGGGGGGGGGGGGGGGGCGGAAACCGCGGACGAGGCATCCCGTGAAGAACGACAGGATGAGACTGCCAGCCGGTCTACCTAGAGGAGAGGGCAGGCTGGTTCCCGTAGGCTGCGTCGGGGCCTGAAGAGTCAGTTAAGGCAGAGCGGGGCGACCAAGGTCATTGCCGGCTGGTCTCCTTAGAGAAGTGGGCGGGCCAGGTCCAAGAGGACACAGTAGGACCAGAGGAGGACAAAGTCCGGGGACCTGAAGAAAACGCCGGAGCTGACGTGTCGTCATCTCCCAACGTCTGAGTGGGTGCGCCTAGTCCCTTCTCCTGTCAAGGCGGGGGGCGCGGGCGTGGGTGGGTGGTCTCAGGATGGCGTAGGATGCCGATAGAACCCCCAGAGTTGTGACCATTGTTCTTCCACCCAGGTGGCGCACGTGTTGCAGGTGTGCCTGGAGGCACAGCCGGAACAGGGGAGGCAAACCGCACGAGTGTCGCTAGGCCACTGAAAGTCTCTGCACTGGTGCAGGTGCATACTTGGTAACTGCAACACATAGCAAACGTGAAAGTCGACCGGGCGTGGGATCCCCATGACCATGCAAAACGAGCTCAAGCATGTTCAAATCATGCCTCGTACGAAGTGAAAAATCCACGGCTGGTGCCACCACCCGGCCCACCAAGTGCCGGTCGAGGGCAAAGATCAAGGCCAGAAGCCCAAGCAAGGCACCACAATAATCCAAGTTCAAGCACAAACCCCCAACAACGTAATCCAAATATGAATGTAATCGTAATCCAAGCACGGCTGTGCAGAACGCTGGATTTTCCACTCTTTAGTTTAGCCAGCCAAATGCTTGCTGCAGCCGACTCCGGCAGCGCGCAGGCTTATGTAGGTCACAGTCTGATATCAGCTATTCCTTCTCTAATCTAAATGGTTTGAAGCATAAAATCACTCGCTTGACCACCAATGCCAAGATTGCTTTCATCTGCGCAAAAGTTGCTGCAGCAAGTACTTGCAAAGAACTTTTCCGTGTGACTAATGGACTCTTGGGTAAGACCAAATCTGTTCAACTGCCCAGCACACACCCAATCCGTGACCTCCCAGAACTGTTTTCTCGCTTTTTCTGTTCCAAAGTCAGAACAATACGTGACAACATTGACAAATGTGATGATGCTGATACATCTTACTCATTTGAATCTAAGTGTTTTGCTGGCACTCCTCTTGCATGCTTCAGTCCAGTGACTGAAAAGGTAGTGCTAGACACCATGAGTAAGATGTCTCTCAAAACCTGTGAGCTAGACCCTGTGCCTTCGTCCCTTCTTTTTGAATGTAAAGATGCAATTGTACCAGTTGTTACAGCTATTGTAAATGAGTCCCTCTTGCACGGCACTGTACCTACCTGTTTCAAAACTGCAATTGTTAAGCCGCTCTTAAAGAAAGCTTCACTTGATCCCAACAGTTTGAACAACTACAGACCCGTATCCAACCTACCTTTTCTTTCAAAGCTTCTGGAAAAGATAGTGCTCACGCAGCTGCTAGACCATATCAAGAATAATGGTCTGTGGCATGTGTTCCAGTCAGCATATAGGTCTGGTCATAGCACAGAGACAGCATTGCTGCGCGTTGTGAATGACCTACTTGGTGCTAGCGATGAAGATCTAATCTCTGTTCTGACTCTGCTCGATCTGAGCGCAGCGTTTGATACCATTGACCATGACATTTTACTTGCCCGCCTTCGTGATGTGTTTGGCATTCAAAGCACAGCACTGAAATTTTTCCAATCCTACTTTGTTGGTCGCTTGCAGATGGTTTCAGTGGCAGGATTTGAGTCCCACCCTGTTGAGCTGCTTTGTGGCGTTCCACAGGGGTCGGTCTTGGGGCCTGTTCTCTTTACTTTGTATACACAGCCCCTGTCGCATGTCATTGAGCGTCACTTAGTTTCTTATCATTTATATGCAGATGATACAGAATTGTACAAACACTCCCTTCGTGAACATGTCGATCAAATGGTGCAGTCTTTGGGGGCTTGTATTTGTGATGTTCAGAAGTGGACCACACAGAACAAGCTCCAGCTGAACAGTGACAAAACTGAGTCCCTCCGAATGATGTGCTCCTCTACGTGCAGTGCTGATCTACCTGAGTCAATGATGGTGGGCGAGAGTGCCATCTCCTTTTCTAGCTCGGCCTGTAACTTGGGTGTCATTTTTGACAACAGGCTGACAATGAAGGAACAAGTGAAGAAAGTTTGCCAGCTTGCCTTCATTGAACTCAGAAGGATCAGCACTGTTCGACATCTGCTGACTGTTGAAGTTACCAAAACACTTGTTACCTCCCTTGTGCTGTCCCGAATAGACTATTGCAATTCTCTTTTGTCCGGTGTTCCGCAAAATCTTCTTGACCAAATCCAGAGTCATGAACTGTGCTGCACGTCTGATTTTTTGTGTACCGAAATGTGAACACATTATGCCTCTACTAGCTAATTTGCACTGGCTGCCAGTTTCATACAGAATTCAGTATAAAGTCTGTGTTATTTGTTTCAACATCATCTCTGGTTCTGCCCCTCCTTACTTGTCTGATCTTGTCCAGCTGTATACACCGTCCCGCTCACTACGCTCTGCTTCAGACACTCGTGTTTTCCGTATCCCTAGACGTAATAAGGTCACTCAAGGTCATCGTGCATTTTCGTATTTTGGTCCCATTACATGGAACGCTCTCCCAGCTGATGTGCGTCACTCATCATCTCTTTCCATTTTCAAATCCAAGCTTAAAACACACCTTTTCTCTGTTGCATATACGTAAAGACCATTTTGTCTGCCGGCTCATCATGCGTGTGTGTGTGTGTGTGTGTGTGTGTGTGTGAGTGAGTGTGTGGTGTGAGTTTTTGCCCTTGTAAATTAATGTATATTTTTTGTTGTATGTGCTTGTTTGTGTATTCTGCTTCACTGTTTCATTACTGTGATTGTAAAGCGCCTAGAGCACCTTGGTGATTAGGCGCTATACAAATTACCTTTATTATTATTATTATTAATCTCTGTAACGGACTGCTGATGTGTGGTGGTTATGCCTGTGTTTAATGTTCTCTATCTCCTCTTCCAATATTTTCTACATAGAACCGTTTGACACACTTGTGTACTGTTTTGTGCTGGTTCCTGTGTTGGTGGTATTATTCCAGTTACGTTTCTTTTTCAGAGTGCAATCCGAGGATAAAGACAGGTACCATGTTTGTGTGTGACTAAACATGGCTGGTCAATTATCTGAGCCTCACAGTACCGAGTTGGTTTGAACATTCATTCTCTGTTCTGGTGTTAATATAAAGGAACCAGTGTGATGTGCTTAAGACCTGTTGTGTTAGTGGTTATGAATTTACTGTGTAAACCCAAGTGTACTGCATAAACACTGCTGTGATCAGCATGTTTGTTTTGATCGTCTTGATGGACCTAACGGATTACCAGCTTACCAGCTTCACAGCAGTGGAGTGCTTTCTGACGCTAGTGTTGCTCTAGCAGGAAAGAAACAAGAATTCTAGTAAGTGATAACAGTAGAGGCTAGAATGCTGCGTAGATACATCAACTTTTCATCCCACAGAAAACTTAGATGCACAACAGATTGAGCTTGAAAGTTACTGCTTTTTTGTGTCAGTGCATGTTCATTGTATTGCAAATCTGAAATGTAACTGCTCTTGAAGGTGTACTGGTAGTAATCAGCATGGGCATGTTTAGTATGAAAAGAAAGCAAATTTTATCAGCTACAAATCTGCACGGTCATGCATGTGATAATGACATTCTTGCGAAAAAAAAAGCATTTTGTGAATGTTCAGTTACTAACACTTTTCAGCGTTTCCGCTGCCGAGCGCCGGAATGCGGCTGTCGGCACGTACACATAGCGTAGCGTAATGAAAGAGCACTCCTTTCTAGGACCATGAACAGCTCTGTCACTCTGACTGAAGAGGCGCGCGCTAATGACTAGCCCGGCCTTGCCACAGATGGCTTATCTTGCACTCAGTGGCCCCCGGCCGCTCCTAACTAAAAGTGTGGTTCTGCACAGCCGTGCAAGGTAAATGAAGTAATCCAAAGCACGACCGGTCACACCGTACACAGCCGAAAGTCTGGTAGGCTTAAACACAACCATTCCTGTTAAACTAAACAAAAAGACTGGCATGACATCACTGAGCACATGACCGGATAGGAAGGAACTGGAGACTACTCAGGGTCCCTGGTTACGGCACCCTAGAGTTGCCTCCCTGGTTGTGTATGTACGCAACGGTTTCTTAGGCTGAAATTGGTAAGCTAAGTGTACCTTCCTATAGTAATGTCACAGTAAGGTTTTTGAGGAAACAAAGTGTGGTTGGGACCTCCCAAAATCTGAAAATGTGTCGTTATATCTAAATAATATGGGACTTTCCTGTACTGTTCACAGGTGTACTCTCCAGATAAACCCACTCAGGGAGTACATCACAATGTACACTTCTATTTACATGAGATGTGAATGTACTGTCTGTTGGTGTACTCTTCAGATAGGGAGAGTACATAACAAGTATGCTTCTATTCAAATGAGATTAATTACACAATCCAGCTGCAAGAGACATAGATCCGCATGAGCCCCTGCAATTGCGGTGGCTCATGAGAATCTATGCCTCTTGCTGACACCACTTTACTCACAAACCAGATGACACCACGTTGAATTCATATTTCTAAGATGGCTGGGGCTCTTTGGAGTTAAATTAACAAAGACTGCAGAAATGCCTGCATCAAGGGGTTGAATAGAAGTGTACTTGTGGTGTACTCCCCAAGAGGGTCTGGGGGAGCACACCCAGAAATGGTGCGGGATAAAAGAGATAAAACTTGTCCATGAGTGGCAGTACCGAATCAAGGTTTCCACACAGGCAGCGAACTGGAGATGCTGCTGCTGCGTAAACCAAGCACTGTGGCCGGACGTCTGCGCCTCTGTGGCTTCTTCTCCTCGGTCTGCTCTGGATACCAGTACAAAATTGGCTTTGTCTTTTTCTTCTCCTCCCATGGGGCCTTAAAACTGGGCTCACTGAGGGGGTCTCCAAACAATGTTTCATCCACAAAGGTAGGCGTGTGTTTCAGGTGTTTGAACTGGTGGGTCAGGGGCACTCCGTTGATGGTTTTCATGTGGAAGGATTTGCTGCTGTTGATCTCATCATTACTCACATCTCTCTTACTGTTTGTTGGGGCCCACAGCAAAGGGGGGCCTCTCTTCACAACTGCCTTTGATTTTGTTTTCTCATCAACATTTTTTCCCCCCCACAATGGCACAGGAAAGGCAACAGGTGCATTTAAAGCTGACTGGTGGTGGGTCTGAAACAAAGTCTCGTCCACGCTGGAGTACCGTTGTTTTGTATAATATCCAAAATCTTTGCTGGAGGCAGTGAACGGACGGTGACTTGACTCTGTGCTGACCTGCTGGCCCTTGATCACAAAAGCATCATCCATGCCTAGGCTGTATGTGTTTGCCTATCTCCACCTGATGATAATATAAAAACAACACAACCATGAAAGCAGCTTGTTATCAGTTTAACCCATTTAGCCACGAGTCCCTACAGCAGGAGACTGATTGACCATGATAATTCAAGGGTAGTGTCAGATTAGCTTGGCGCCTGAAGGTGCCAAGCTAATCTGGCACTACCCTTGAATTATCATGGTCAATCCATTTCCTGCAAATGGTACATAGTCATTAGGCAACACCTCCAAAATTTGAGAAATGGGACCTTGGGGCTAAAAGGGTTAAGTACAAAGGCAAGTAAAGGTTTAGTCTCTGGGCTAAAAACTGTTTTCTCAATGAATCACTCATGATTAAGAAAAAACAAAACAAAACAAAAAAACCCACATCATTTCAAATCATGGGTGATTCATTGTTCACAGGAGAAGTTAATCCTTTGGCTGTTGGTAGAGGTTTTGGTCACAATGATTCCTCCAGGAATCACATCAAAAACCCCTACCGACTGCCAAAGGGACAAGAGTGATCACATACAAAGTCAGTGTTTCTTAGGTAGGGGCGTTGAACACCTGGTCTGTTTTCAATGACATCAAAGACACAATGCATGGCCGCTAGCAGTGAAGGGGTTAAACACTTAAATCCTGGCAGAACAGCCTCTGCTGGCAGAAACTTCCAGACACTGATGACTTTCTAAGAGAAACAACATGTGACCCAGTGGGTAGGTTTCACTGTACCTGTTAACCCATTTAGCCCTGACACACTGCACCAGGAGGTGGATCAACCATGATAATTCAACAGTAGTGCCAGATTAGCTTGGCACCTTTAGACGCCAAGCTAATCTGGCACCACCCTTGAATTATCATCTTGGTCCATCTCCTGCAACTGGTACACCATCATTACGTGACGCCTTCAAAAGTTGGGAATGCATTTGTAGGGTTAAATGGGTGAAATTTGCATCAGGAAATCTGCCAGTGGATCCCTTTCCACACATGACACCAGTTACTGCTATATTATCAGGATAACAATACAGTGTACACCTGTGTCCAGACCATGCCAGTCAAATAAAATGTTTTGTAAATTTCCACTGCTGCAGATATTCTGATTGTCAGTTTCTACAAGACTAAAGACACTTGACAAACACTCTGATAAAATAGTTTGTAAAGTTGAAAAATGTTCATGTGATGTGTGACAAATGATCCATTCTGATGAATTAAGCTGAAGATCATGTTGAAACCAAATAAACAGAATGATGATGGTTCTGAAGGAAAGCAAGCAAAAATGCATTGTTTGTTTTGAGCAGTTTTAACTTTTATAGCATATATTCATGTCACAGTCCTGAGAAACATTTCCATGCGTCCTAAGAGAGAACCTACTAAAAAGGGGCAAGGGGCTGCAGTTGAAACTGTAGTAAAAAACGAGACCAAAAGGTTTGACTGCCAGTGCTTGTAATTTAGAAGAAACTCAAGTGAGTAGGAAAAAGCACCGTCAGGGGAGAGAATTGTGCATTATCGACCGATGGTCATAGATCTACTTTGGTCAAAGCACAACAACAACAACAAAAGAAGGAAAGAGTAAGTGACTGAAAGCAATGCAAATGGAAGTCCCCTCCCCCCCTTCTTTCCTCACATACATGCACATATCCACTGAATTTCCAACCCATGGTGCATGGAAAATTAGATCTAGGTCTCTCAAGGGGGTCTAGGTGGAGGCATGGAATGTATGCCCCTGAAGAAACCACAGTATGTGGTCTTCTGTGCTGGTAGGCGGAAGCTCCTTCTCGTCCTCCATTACTATAGGGCTGCCTAGACCGAAACAGCTGTCCACACCGGCTAAATATCTGGACCCCCCCTGGGGTACCTACATCTAAATTTCCATGCACCAAGGGGCTGGAAATCCAGTTTGTGATACGCCCGCCTTCGGAGGGGGCCGGCGAAGGGGGGTGGGCTTCCATATTGCATTACGTGTTGATCTTGCAAAGTTAAAAAAAAAATAAAAAATGATGAATCTACTCTTGATCGTATCTAACAGTGTGCCTTTTGTCACTGGATCAATATAATATACAATACTGATTAATTTGACTGGCTCTGAAATGTTATCGTGCCCGAAATCGACATACCTCTTCCGAGGATTTCAAAGTAGATTATGGCTGGAAGACTGCTCTGATGGTAAAACCCGAAAAATAATTAAATCATTTGAGATTTAACATAGTTGATTGTATCCTCTAATTAATAAGCATATGCCAGACCAACTCATGAACATATTTTATCATCTACCTCAATCGAAACGCCAACAGGTGCTCTCTGAGCATAGCAGGCGTCAATGCCAACAGCAGTTCTCGGATGGGGTCTCGTCCAAACGATATTCCATGAAAATCTGTTCAAAGTTACACGCATCACAATGTAAATCCCAACATCTCTATAAATTGCAACTTAACAGTTTGCTGAATTCTCAAATTGTTAACGCAACAGCTGTCTAAGCAAATATTACATTTTTTTCAAATATTAGAGACTGGAATACCCACAATGCATCTTTTTATGCTGAGCTATCAATATGGCGGTTCCATGCGTGGGTTCGACGATGCTTCAAAGACGTTTTTTTGCGTTGTCATCTGTTGAACCAGCGTACTATGGTATGCGATGTATGTTTTTTGCGATATTAATTATTTTTCGATCATGCTTTGGTGCACATAGACTTGAAGTGTATGATTATTTGGAACGAACAAGCGACTTGTTACTATTAGCCATGATTGCATTGCTGTGTGAGCCGGCAAGTTGCAAAGGAAATCAGTCAGCGTTACATTTTCACTTTGAACTATGTTATCAAATACGTTGTCCTCTCTATACGTAACATGTGTAAGCTATTAGGATTAGAATTTCATGTCTTCATATCCGAAAGCGTCATTTGGAGTGTTTGCAAAGATGCCTGTCTTGTGTTGCTCTCGCGCTTCCGGTGCAGACATGTTTTTGTTTTAGAGTCTGCCTGACAGTGGCTGCTCTCCTGTATTCTTCCTTCATAATTCATTTGTAAAAATCGTCTAATTGTTGTCTAATTTAATTTTTTTTTTGCAGCCGTGTAATGCTGCATTGGATTGTGTTTAGTTCAGTTTTTAGATGTAGCAGTGTTTAAGGTTTTGTTGATAAATGAACTTGCCACTGTCACTCAGTGAATACTGGTGATACAAATATTTTTAACACCTCTTATGCAACTATTAGTTGTTAAGGTAATAGAGAAGTCATTTTGTCAGCGGAATGAATACCTGCATCATGCACAAGAGATTGGAGGGGTGATTTTGAATCTGTATGATGTCCTTATGATATATAACTTGTTATTTTATTCAACTACCACTAGTACCAGCCCCTGTTGCATTGTGGAACTTGTACAATGGATTAGGGTTTTGGAGACCTTGGTTTGAGTCCCAGCTTAGTGAAGTTTATATGCAGAGCAGGTGCGCTGTCACCCATTGTGGAGGCTATTGCCAGCGGCAGTGCCACACAACCGATTCTCAATAGGTGCGTTTTAGGATGCCTTTGCTGTTAGGGCTAATACTATAGAAATCACCTGAGTTTCTTTGAGTTTGATGCTTGATCCTGGTGACATAAAGAAATTTGAAATAAAATCTCAGACCTTCCAAATTGTAAAATTTTACATGACCTTTGAACAAAATTGTGTGTTCACAATTTGATTGTTATGGTCATAAGTATCGGCACATTGCAAGTTGCATATCCTGGAAACAGAAACATTTTGTAGCATGTCAAACGAGCCTAGATATATACTTCCCAGATTATGGCCTTCTGATTTATGTTTAGTGTTGATTAATGGTAATGGTAACTCTTGTTCTTTGGTGAGGAGGGTGTTGATGAAGCGGCTTTTACATTTGTATGATTGAAATGAGTGAAAACGGATAGGGCAGGGGTATACTGGATTCACTTTAACATTAATTTAAAGTAATCTTGCGATGTTTAACAAGTCATACACTGTAAAATTTTCTCTGTACATTATATTTATAGCTGAATTCCTCAAGTTGTTGCGACTTGTTGAAGCTGACCTGTGAATCTAGTTGTTAAATAAAATAGAACTAAACAGTTTCCGTGGAGTGGATTGCTTGTTGTATTTGTATTACACTGTGTTGGCTTGTTTTATTGACTGTTTCCAGAGTGAACGCTTGCCACACAGTATGAATCAGAGTGGTTCTTGGAGCAATGGTGGTTCTGGTGGCTCTAATCTGACTCTCACCCTGGCAGACAAATCTCACTCCAATCGGAGAATCCCTACGAAGGCAACGGATGGAAAAACAAAAGTCAAGGCAAACCCACTGTTGCTGCTTAGAGCCATTATTTTCCAACTCCTGAGCATTTGTCTGCCTAGGCCTTTTAAAAAGAAAAAATGGGTTCAAGCGTAAATTTTCAAATAGCCTCTTGCTTATTGTTGTTGTTTGCTGCGTCAGTTGTTGTTGTGATACATTTTTTGTTTATTAGGAATCAAATTACGTTTCTTTGCACAGCTGCATTTTTAGTGACACAAATGCAATGCCCAAAGTGAGTCTATGTACTGAGCCAGTGGTCTGTCCACAGCCCATGGTAAACGTTAAGTTAAACATTGGCATTTTCTCAGAGGCTTGAATAGCCACAGATTTGCAACTAGGCCTAGGGATACTTGTAGCAAGTGACCTCTGAAAGGTGAAGATCACAGGGTTGAAGAAAGGAGCTGAACAATTGTTCTTAAAAATTGTGTTTTCTCTGTTGGCGTCATCACATCCAGTCTGGAGATACCTGATGGTAGACCTTCCTAGTCCTATATGTACAGATTTGGATGACCCCAAGGAAACATCAAGTGTCGTAAAAGATGAGCAAGTGTGTGAAAAATGTCTATATTTAAAAATTTTTTTTAGTTTTATGGACATTTACACAAAATCAAATTTGGCACAAATGTAGTTAATAAGTTAATGATGATACTAGTTAATAAGACCTTCCTAAATCCTATGGATTCTCATTTGTGACCCTCTCTCACGAAACCAGTCTTAACTCGAGGGAGCCGATCAGCATTACAAGCAATAATATGTGGTGGGGGTCAATCTGGGTCATTTTCACTTTTTTGCAGAAATGTATTCTGCATACACCAAAGTATCGTATGGCTAAAATCTTTATCATGAAAAATGCCATTAAATAGGTTAAAAATGATTTTAAAAATGTGCCCTTGGCCCCAATTATGCTGCACACAGAATCTTCATAGGCTGTTTTCTCAAAATGGCCGCAGGAGGCTTTAACAAATTTAAACACTAACAACTTCTACAATTTTTGCACTACAGCATACAGTCATATATCAAAGTAATCAGCAAACATTGTAGTTTTCAGAAATGTATATATATATATATATGTCAAAACATACAAAATGCGAGTTAAGACTGATTTTGTGAGAGAGAGTCACATTTGACTAATTTTGATACGGTTAAAGGTCAAAGGCCAAGGGGTTTTTAAAGTGTCAATTAAAAAACATATTGACCAAACTTACGATCTCCATGACCAACTCAGTAATTATGCAAAGACAGAAAACTTGAGTAACCTTTTCGAAAAGGTCAAGATTATAGAAGGTCAGAGAATTATTGTGGATTTGGTCATGAATATGAGCCATGAGGGTTTTGTCATTCTTGTTTGCACTTGCAGTTTGTTGTTTTGCCTTGTAAATCTTAGAAGGGGGAGGAGTTATTGGTACAACTACAAAGTGAGGAGTAGATGGGTGAGTAGGTAAGAAATCTGCAGTCTTCGCTGAGAAGCAGAATTTAATTGTCGATACTGATAGTAGGCGTTGCCTGTTTCCCCAAGAAAGAAATGGGTTTGAGCGTAATAGCTGGTGATCATTGAATTGAATTGAATGATAGTCTTTCGAAAGACTTGAATTGAATTGAATGACACTTGAAAGATATGATTGGATTGAATTGAATGACACACTTGAGAGTTGGACTTCAAGTGGGTTGCATTGAATGACAGTGGTTGAGGCTGTTTACAATTGAAACCTGCCATGATATATTGGGGGATGTTTTGGATTCACTGAATTTTGTTGATGTTTTCTGTTGCCTGTTTATGGGGGCTGCATACCCAAGGGAGTTAATGTTTTGGTTGTCCATAGCACTTTTTGTCAAGTTGATACCTGCAGGAATCGCCTTGACAAAATACGTTATAGGCAGCTAAAGGGTTAACACTACGGACAGCCAAAAAACCAGTCCAGGTTGTGGCGGTCAGGTAACGCCCCTAAGTTCAAGCTGAGCATCCTGGATGCTTTTCTGCAGAACAGCTGTTCACATGGGTGACAAGTCTTCAGTCCTGGAGACTGTGTCAGCTTTTTCAAAATCCTATAAAGTTGAATTTTAGCATTTTGGTTCAGACAGAACAGTCTTTGAGTCAGCCTGTTACATCTGCAAGAGGTATCAAATCTCATGAGCTCCTGCTTCCTTGGAGCTCATGAGAACTTTTTCTCTTTGGGACATGGATCAGCCACCAATATAGTTTATACCGACAAGTGAGTCTCTCATAAAATACTGATTGCCTCTGTCCTGTGGTGCAGCCCATCAAATCAGCCATTTTAAGTCATGTCATCTCGCACTGTCACCCATGTGTTAAATAATAGTTTGTAATGTTGGTAGAACTTGAACTACAGTAACTAACTCTGGATGCAACTGATATTCCCTTGTGCATACAGCCACAGATACTGTTTACGTTACGGGTGACGACTTGTATGAGGGTATCGTATAGTGACATACAGTTTTCAATTGTCTGGTTGTGTAATGATATGTAGCAAAGATCATGACTTGTAGAGTGTTGCTGTGCAGATTGCTGGCGGTGGCAAACAGCTGTGTAAGCAGTGTGCTGAACGTGGTGTGCAGTCCAAGCTTCGTCTCTACCAAATTCATCTCCATCAGGCTGTGTTGATGTGTGAAAATGCTGATGTACGTATCAAATGTAACACTAGCTGACCTGTGTTTTACAGACAGCTATCCCATTGGCGGTCCATAGTGCTTTTTGTTGAGGTGATTCCTGCAGAAATCGCCTTGACAAACAGCACTATGGACATTTCAAGGACTAATAGCATGTTCAATACAGCTCAACCGCTGTGTTACATGTATCAGTATATGCCAGAATCAGATTTATGGCAGACAGGTCTCGGGCTCTGAGGCAGAGGAAATCGAGACCAAAAGAGTGACTATGACTCAGCATGTAAAATGCTATCATATAACCAAGAAAGCAAGAACAATCTTTGACATGAAGAAAAAGCAGTTTACACAATTTTGGGTGCAACTCCTCTTTGGCTCATGTGCGAAGCAAAAGTGAGTGTTGGGCCAGTGGTCATCTGTCCGCTGTCCTCCATGGTAACTTTCACGTTAGCATTTTCTCGAAGACTATACAAGCCACAGTCTTCAAACTTAGCCCAATGATACTTTGTGGCAAGACCTTTCTAAACATACCAATTTGAGTGACCTCTCACAAAGGTCAAGGTCACAGGTGATCAGGAAATCAGTAAAAAATAGCTATATTTTGACATGATTTATTTTTTTCTCAAATACTATTCACAACTTCAAAACTAAACTTGGTACAAAGATGCCGATGGTAAGACCTTTTTATGCATAATAATTTGTTTGATCAATCGGAAAGGTCAAGGCAAGAGCTCAGGAAATGGGTCTAAAATAGCCATATTTTGACAACTTCAAACCCAAACTTGCTACAGAGATACCTGATGGTAATACATATTTATGCATACTAATTGGGATGACCCCTTGGAAAGATCAAAGGTCACAAGAGCTCAGGAAATATGTCCAAAATGGTCATATTTTGACAAAAAATGTTTTTTTTCTCAATTACTATTCACAACTTCAGACCCAAGTTTGGTACGGGAAGACCTATCTATCCAAACTAATTTGGATGACCCCTCGGAAAGGTCAAGGGTCAAGAGAGGCTGGCAAATATGTGTGAAATGCCAATTTTTGATAAAATTGCATGTATTATCAACATTTTCACAAATTTTCAATCGAATTTGGCACAAGTGCAGCTGATAAGACCTTCATATGCATACTAATTTAGTCGACTCATCGCAACGGTTGTGGGGGGGAGGGGGGGGGGGGTTGACAGATGTGTGGAAAATGCTTACATTCTGAGAGAACATGGATTTTGCTGGTGCCCTTTTCTTATTGCCACAAAGGTCACACATGTAAATCGGTCATACACATGAGCCATAAGGGCTTTGCCTTTCTTGTTACAAAGAGAGATTGGAGCAAACAATAACAAGATGAGGATTTGATCCCAAAGTCTTCCGTGTTGTTTGGAGCTCAGATGCGTTTATCTTTTAGGAACATTTAGGGTTGTTCATATATTTATGCTTATTATGCTGATCCATTTCCCTCCTGTCTAAGCCAACCTCTGATCAACACACACGTCGGTGCACCCAAATAAAGACGGACACAAGGCACTTCCCCCCAGTAGTACGCTCTGTTGGCTCGTGTAGCGACAGGAATCCGTCTCCTTCTACTCTAACCCACCCTCTGTCCACACACACTGGCACACAGAAATAAAGACGGACACACGGCGATTCCCGCCATTCGTAAGCTCTGTGGTCTTGCGCAGCATAGCTATTCTGAAGAAGAATAATAGGTTGAGCAGCGAAATGACGTCACTTCAAGCTTCACATCATGGCATCATTAGTCCCACGACACTGTGTTCATAGTGACGACTCGATGTTATATGTCACTTATCGCAGTACTAACATTTGACGTATAAGAATAATCAACTTTGCTATTTTCTTGCTGATTTTCACGCTTACAGGTCACAATTTGACCTAATCCTACCCCAGGGCCAGGACAAACAGCAGGCTTATGCAAACACTGTTCATAAAAAAATCATGCAGGTATTTATGAGAAGATAGCTTTTTTCGTAAAAGAAAAATGAAAGTTATGTTTGCTGTTTTACAAATGATTACTAAAAAGTGGTGCAGAACATTGTCTGATTTTCACACCTAGGGCATACAGGTCACAATTGACCTAATCGTACCTGACAGCTGAGACAAACTGTAGGTTTATGTAAATACCGTATATGACTAAGTGCCAAAAGGTGAGCAAAAAGTGAGTGATCTCTTTTGCGTGAAACTAAAATCTGTTTAAAAAGACACGTGTTGACTTTAACAAGTGCAATGTGTGTGTGAATGATTGAAGATATACTGGCAATAATTTCTGCACCTAAGGTAAAGCCGTTTGGTGAGTATACTGTAAAACGCCAGAATTCACCAATAAAAATCGGCCCGGGAAAGCGGACAATGACATGCCGTCGGTCTGTTTTGATCTCACGTGTAAAAGCAACAATCACAAACCTGGTGCCAACCATGCCCATATGTTCAGGGAAGATTGATCTTATAATCCGTGTATTTCCCAGATTTGAAGGCAAGCCATGCTTTTGTTTATTGCTCTTGAAAGTAGCCACTGTCGGACGTCAGATTTGTCGCAACAGCAGCATCTTAATTTCCGCAAACTTGTGCTAGCGAAAAGCACGCTGACCCAAACCGGAAATGGTGTCATTGCGTTGTTTCGCTTTCGTTGAATATTTTATATGCTTTAAATTTACTTTTCCGTCACAGTTTTCTAAGCTGGCAAAAAAATTGTGAGCGGCCAGTTTTTGTCGCAAGATCTGACGTTCAACTATTTGACAAGTTTAACAAAGTTGTTTTGGGTTTTTTTGGTCTACGATCGTCCGGTTATGATAGATGCATTATGGGCCACATTCCAGCGTGGTTGTTTTGAATGTCCGGTTTGTCAATGGAGAGCTACAACTCGTGACATTTTGTCGCAACTGTTTTCATAAATCTGACGTTCGATCACTTCTGACGTTCGAGTGTAATCATAGACAAAATAAAGAGCCAAATGTTTATTGTAAGGGACCATTTTCAAGAGTTTGAATCGCCCGAGACTCCAGCACCGATTTTAGGCAGTAGGTTGGAGAATGAAGATGATTTCTTGTGATAACAAATTTTATGGCTGTAGCAACCTGACGTTCGATCGCGAACACGTGTCGCAAATCTGACCTCCAATCAATGCAAGTTGGTAAATGAGTTATTTGAATGAACACGGGTCACCGATGTATTTTTGCCGTTTGATGGAGACGTGCAGTTGTTGTGACGCAAACGTAAGATAATGAGATCAAGAAACAGGTGAATTTCATAACATAATAATGCAATGATAAAAAATGTATCGGACGTCAGGCTTGTGCCAACATTTGCTGCTGCAATCCTGACGTTCAACACTTATGGATTGTAGAACTTTTGGGGGCAAAGGCACTGTTAAAATGAGCCATTTTGGACAACCAGTTGCATAGCCATTAGGACCTTCTAAATCTGAGGGTCAGAGTTAAAATAGTGCATCAGCCTGTACACAGATAAAACTTATTTGAATATTTATTTTATTTTTTCGGGTGCAGACTGTTTAGCACGTCATGTTTCATCATGTATATTACATCAGAAAGCTGTATGCAGTTTGTTCTTCATATCTGTTTTGTTTGTTAAATATTGTAGCTTGAAACTGGGGGAAAGGCTTTGTGTTTGTGGTTTCTGATAACTATTCTGGGGATATCTGCTGCAATCCTGATGTTCGACATAAGTTACAAATTCTGGCCCTGACTGGCAATAAATATATTTGGGCAGCAAAGATAGACTCCCATTGTGCTCTAATGTGTGCATGTATTCCTGTGAGTGGTATATAACATGACAAAGTGTGTTTTTCTTGGTTGTAGGATGTTTTAAAAATGTTTTAAAAATTGAATATGGTCGGATGTCAGGTATTGCAACACAAATCATGTTCGGGGATTAGAACATTCTAAGCCAAAAAGCAGTAATTGTTTGGATAGGTCAATTGTGACCACTACTTATTATTTTAACTGTTTAGAAACTGATTTGTGTTTTTTTATCCCACTAATTTAAAGGCACTATGTCGCAATACCTGATGTCCGACATATCCAGATCTTACAAATCTTAACAGACATTTTCTCAAAAACCATTTCAGATATTATCTTTTTCTTTTACAAACACATTGCCAATACAGTGTACATCACTTAATACATTTTCTGGTACTTTATGTCACACTTTGATTTTCAACCCAGTTGTCCTCTTTGTGAGAGCACCTTTTGGCACTTAGTCATATGAAAAATCATGCGATTATTAATGAGAAGATTGTTTTTTTCGTAAAAAACTTCATCTTCAGTGTTCCTGAGTTTCTGCCTCAGATGTCAAGATTGGTTGTTGAGATGAAGTTCGTGGTCTGCATTAGTTCTAGAATGGAGCCCCAGAGTTTCTCTGACAGCGTCGCTCAATGTGGCCAGTGCTGTATCCTGGCGTCTTGGTACAAGGGACAGGACTGCAGTACATGCTCTGGGGTCTGTAAACCAGTTTCACACAAGCAGTCTGCAGTGTGTGACAGTCCAAGGCGGTACAAGTGTGCACGCAGTCGGCAGTGACCAGTCCTTAGACAGAATATGGTGGTCTGTTGGTGGCGCTGGAGGTGTCTTAACTGGTCATCAGATGGTGGGTTGTGTTGGGTCAGCCAGTCTGCATGATGGTGCCGCTTAATAAGGGTTTTGACTTCTGGAAGGACATCGGTTGGTTTGGCTGCTCAAGCTTGCTGTCGGATTTGGCGAGTCTGTCTGCCTCCTCATTTCCTGATAGTCCACAGTGAGCAGGTACCCGCTGAACAGCCACTTGTGTTAGGCGGGAGAGGGCGACCAGCAGGTCCAGTGTTTCTTTTTCCAGCTGCTCACTGGGGGACTGCAGGCTTTGGATGGTGGATCTGCAGTCGATCAGGAAAACTACGTGTGACGGCAGGGGATCGTTTGCACCGACAAGGCTGGCAGCCTCTCGTAGAGCAGTGAGTTCAGCCCGGTAGTTGGTTGACAGTCTTCCCGCAGGCAGGGATTTGGATGTGGTGTGTCCATCTGGGTAGAGGATGAAAATTCCACTGCCTCCATTCTTGACAGCTGCGTCTGACATCTGTGAAAACGTGTGCCTAGACTGATACATTGTAATCTCGGTCCAGCATTTCCAGTGTGAGAGACCTGAGGATGGCTTCTGACTGGAATTCTTTGCTGGCTATTCCTGGGACATCAGTAACAAACATGTATTTTTCTTTAAAATAAATTTTTTCGAAAAATACTTACCGATGGTATTACCAGTGTTGATTCTAGAGCGCGTTTTGCGCGATTTCTCGCAATATTATGCTCCAAATCGCAAAAAACCGCCGATAGCGTGGCCTCTTCGGCAGAAAAAAGAAACTGGACGCTTTTTTGCACGACCAGCGCGGCCGCACCGCTGCTGCGTAAAAGCCTGCTCGAGCGTCTTGGTGCAGTGTGGCCTGAGTCGAGCCAGGGCAATTTCACTATTATTCACCTGTTTAACACGAACACAGATTCCATTCACAGAAAACCAATTCACGTGTCGCTCTCGCGCTGTGGAAGTACACATGACAGATCAGAGCGAACTCTAGTCTGTGATTGGCTGAATAGCCTTCGGCTGTTGTAATCTGTCTTCTCATTGGCTAGCATTTCTGTACTGTATTCATGTTGTATCATTCGTGTACCAACACAACCCTTTTACCGATGCGGGATTGTACTTCAGCCTGTGTTGCTTTTACCTGAGGATTGTAACTTAGTATGGATTTTACCTGATGGATTTACATTAAATACTCGAGCTGTACACGTTTCCTTGTGTTTTCCTAGCGAGCTGAAGGTATGCATAGAAAGTACGATAATGTCGTGCACTTTTAACCTGGTACTCATTCACGCACACGTCTTACACACTTTCTCCTTGAGGGCCGTGATCAATTTTGAGGCCATATTGGTTAACACAAAATACGGTTAACACGAAGTGATTTTCCGTGTCCCCAGAAATTCGTGTTAAGCGGACTCCACTGTATGTATGAATGTGTGTATATATGTCGTTTTAAAGTAAGCAGTGCAACGCGATTTGAGGGCCTCCCTTTTACACCTTGAGGGGCTCCCTTTTTTGATTAGAGGGAGCCTTTGGGCTCACTTTTCTGAAATCCTAGAATCAACACTGTATTACTGATAGGAAGACATACGTAGCCTGTCAATTTCAGCCTCCAAACTGTTGTGTGTTGCTACACAACAATGGACGTAATTCTAGCAAGCAGCTACCCCATCCCCTGAGTGGCCTCCCTGTCCTCCGGATAGCCTCCCTTCCAGATCTCGCGAGAGGCCGTTATTTTCAAGTGCTATCGTAGCAGACAGACGGCAAGCGGGGAAGGTGGGAGGGAAATCTGAGTAATACCATCGGTAAGTATTTTTCGAAAAAATTTATTTTAAAGAAAAATACATTTGTTTCATCAAAAACGTTACCGATGGTATTACTCAATATGAAGAATGGCGAAGAGGAGTAGGGTGCCGTTGCAAAAACTCAGCCGTGGGGTAACTGCTTAGCTAGGTCCCGTGCAAGCGCACACTCCCGACAATTTCAGTTAAGTATTACCTATGGCGCATCCAGCGCCGGGAGGGAGTGTTGCACTGCAGCAATGTCCCCCACTAGTGCCAGGTTATGCCTATGGCCAGACAGGTCACAAAATGAAAAATGGGCGAAAGTAGATTCGGCCCGCCAGCCCACCGCCGTCACAATGTCCCGCACGGCACAGTTGCGGTCGAACGCGACGCTCGTGGAGACAGCCCGGACTTCGTGCGCTCGAATTTTCAACCTCTTCGCACCCTCTGTAGAGAGGTCTTCGTAAGCGGATCTAATGATTCCGCGCAGCCAAGCGGAAATCGTCTGAGCAGAAATATCATTCCTGCCCGGAGCTAAGGGCAGGAAGAGGCGTAAACGACCTCGCTGTAGAGGTTTCTACAGGCGGAGGTACATTTTTTAACGCCCTGACCGGGTCTTGTTGGCGTACGTCCTGGAGCGTATTTGGGCTCTGCAATGGACGAATAGTGATTGGTTGAGGGGTGGCGGAAGGGAGCCTGTTCTTGGCCAAAAAGGAAGGACTAGTGAGGAGTTGGACAGAGCCGGAGTTGTAGGCAAGACGGGTGTACTGAGAAAGCGTGGAGTTCACTCACGCGAGAGGCAGTGGCCAGAGCCAGTAAGAAGCACGTTTTTCGAGTCAAGTCAGAGAGCTGCGCCAAGTGCAGGGGCTCAAAACGGGCAGTGTTCAGCCATGATAAGACCCACGCGAGGTAGTAGGGAGCTTGTGACAGGTCGCTGAAGGTCAAAATGAGCCATAAGGTCGGCGAGATATTTGCATGAACCAGGATCGGGTAGTCCCAAATGGCGGTACCTATCAGCCACCATAGAAAGATATCCCTGAATGGTAATGGGTGCTAGAGACTGATCCTGAAAGAGCCACAGAAAGAATTCAGCCAGCTGAGGCATAGTCAAAGCAGTGGGGGAAAGGTGTCTAGTACCGCACCAAGTTTGCAGAACTCTGTTTTCCCTCATAAACTTTCCAGGTGGAAGTGCGTCATGCTGAAGCGATAGCCGCCACCGCTGCATCCGAGAAACCTCGAGCTGTGAGGGCACGCCGCACAACCTCCAGGCGTGTAAGAGGAGGTTCTCCAAGCAGGGGTGAAAAAGATTTCGTCGGGGATGCTTCAGCATCGTCCGCGGCGTTGGAAGCCGGAGCGGGGGATCTGTGGCGAGACTCAGGAGATCCATGGTCCAGCTCTTGGTCCAAGATAATGGGGCTACCAAGAACTACAACATGTTGCAGCCGCGGAGTTTGAGGAGAATCTTGGGGATCAGGACCGAGGGAGGGTATGCATAGGCCAGGAGACCCTCCCAAGAAATGGAGAGAGAGCGTCTACCGCCCACGCCAGTGGGTCTGGAAAGGTAGAGACGAAGAGGGGGAGTTGCGTATTCCACCGCGTCGCGAACAGGTCGATCATGGGTGTCTCCCATTGGACACAAATCATGTGAAAAAGGTCTGGGCGGCGGGTCCACTCTGTATGGAGAAGTTGATCCGGAAGGGACAGAGAAACCGCCAACACGTTGAGCCGTCCCGGAATGTGACGCGCCCGAAGCATGTCGTCCCGATCCCGGCACCACACAAGAAGGTGGAACAGAAGGATGCACAGGGAAGTTGAACGCGTCCCGCCCTGCTTCTGAATGTATGCCACAACCGTCGAGTTGTCGGATAGGACTAAGACCTCCTGGTGAGACACGTGTGTCTCCCAGGCGATGAGAGCGAGCCAAACTGCTTTCAACTCCAGCCAGTTGATGTGTTTGCCCACCATATCCGGTGGCCACAGGCCCGCCGTCTCGTGAAAGTCCGGGAGAAGGAGCGCTCCCAAGCCAGAGAGACTGGCATGTGTGCAGATCGACAGGTAGGGTATTGGGGATGCTAGGGGAACTCTGGAAGCTAAACAAGAGGGGTCTGTCCACCAGGGGAGAAAGGGCCGGACCAGTGAAGACGCCGGAACACTGGCTTCTAAGTCCCTGAAGACGGTTGTCGGAGGAGAAGTAGATGCAATTGAATCGGGCGTGAGTAGAGCCAACCGAGAGGAAGTAAATCCGCTGCTGCGCTCATGGGGCCTAACAACTGCAACCATGTCCGCGCAGGAGTCTCCATGGCACGATACATCTGTAGAGCTGGAGTCGCCAACTTCTCGATCCGTGTCTGAGGGAGGCGGACCAGGTTCAGGTCTGTCCGAAAATCCATACCCAGATGAATAAAGCTGCGGGAAGGTAATAAGTCCGACTTGCCGAAGTTGACCAGGAAACCAAGACGGTGAAGAAGGCAGAGGAGAGCGTCCCGGTCGGTGGACAAGTGGGACGCGACCTGATTGCGGAGCAGCAGATCGTTGAGGTAGTGCGAGGTCGGACTGAGAGAAGACCGCCGAGCGTGTGCGACAACTGCATCCATGATCCTGGTGAAGACCCAGGGACTGATGTTTAGACCGAAAGGCATGGTCCGGAACTGATAAACCACCCCACGGAAGGCGAAGCGTAGGTAACGTCAAGCCGAAGGATGCATGAGCACATGGAGGTATGCATCGGCCAGATCGAGACTGACAGCGAAATCCATGGGCCTGACCACGGTCCAGAGAGCTCTTGTAGTTTCCATCCGGAAAGAAGGAGTGGCCAGAATTTTTTCAAAGCGGAGAGATCGATCACATGACGCCAAGAGCCATCGGGTTTTGGAACGATGAAGAGATGACTGTAGAAATCCGGAGAGTCGTGTCGTAGGACCACTTCTGTGGAGGATTTCCGAAGTAAAGCCGTCACCTTCCCCTGTAACACCGCAGCTTTCACCGGATCGCTCAGAACCCGAGTCCAAATTGGGGAGTGACGCAGAGGCGGACGGCTTTGAAAAGTGAGTTGTAGTCCTGCCGTAACTGTAGAGAGTATCCAAGGATCGCCCGGGAACAGTGAGTGCCGCGCCGCGCTGTGGCGGGATAGCCGCCCGCCGACTGGTGATCCGAGTGAAGTCGGCGGGGCAGGGAGGGAAGAGATTCGACGGAACCTCCCCCGGCCGGGCCGTCGGCCCCGACCAGGCCAAGAGGAGGTGTGGGCGGGGAGGGCACGGGAGCGGCCAAACGCTTTGAGACGGGAAGGGCCAAAAGGCATACTGGAAGTGGGACGAGGGGCGGGTCTGAAGGACCGCAGGGCGCGACCCACGACCTTGCGGGGTGAACGAAAGCACGAAAAAGGGCGAGCCGTAGGCCAGATACCCTTGCTTGACTCCTTCACAGCCTGCCAGGTGGAGCCGAAAAGCAAAGGACCCCCAATGGGAGCATGGCGGAGTTATCTCAGCAGATTAAGTCGCAGTTGATGGCGGAAGCCAGTACATTGGTCGAGGCGTGGTAAGAAGCCTGGTTTGCTACCACAGCCAAAGAATGGATCTCCCGAAGAGGAGCGGTAGAACTAGGGTCCCAATTATCTTCCAGTGCCCGAACAATCACCTGTGTTGCGAGGTCTAGGAAACCGGAGCATGCCAGGGTGTCGCGAATGAGGGCATCAGTCTTATCAACACTTTGAGGAACTCGAGCAAGGGCGGTACGACGACCAACCCGCCTGAAATCCAGCGGTATCCAGCGAGGGCAAAGGGCATGAAAACGCCTGAGAGTGACCTGCATACCAGTTCTGGCGAAAACGGATATCGATGCCCGCCGGCCACTTGGCATCGGAAAAGAAAACTCCTTCGAAGTGGCGAGAGGTAATTGGGCCGAAAAGGCATCCGAGAGATTGCGAAAACCGGGCGGTTGTGGGAGAGATGTTAGTCACTTGGCAGGGAAGAGAGCATCCACAGAAGCGGAAGCTTTGTGCTTGAGTGGAGGAGCGGAGGGACAAACATCAGGGGGACAGGAAACGGAGAAGAAGTTCCGAGGCCGCCTCAATCAACCGCCTAGTCTCGATACCCGGAGCGACGCGGGAGGAAGAGTCCGAATCGCATGTAGAGTCCGCGGGGAGGGAAAGCAGGGACTCAGGATGGTCATCAGAAACTCCAAAATTGGAGGTCGAATCATCAGGGTGAAGACTGAGGATGTTGACATCAATAGCCTCCGGGACCTGTCGAGGAGGACGCTGAATATCCCGGGAGGAAGGTGAATGCAGCAAACTAGAGAGGCGAGAGCGGCGCCGAGAGGACTGCTCACCTGAACGATGTACGCGCGGTGACCGGCTACTAGCCGGGGCGCTAGGGGACACCGTAAGCCCCGCCGCGCCGAGCAAAGGGTCAGAAAGTGACGAGCCATGGCGACGCTTAGGCGGAAAAGTGTCTAATCGGTGTATGCGCGGTGACCGGCTATTAGCCAGGGCACTAGAGGACACCGGAAGCCCCGCCGCGCCGAGCAACGGGTCATGAAGTGACATGCTATGGCGACGCTTGGGCGGAAAAGTGTCCGATGGGTGTATGCGCGGTGACTGGTTACGAACCGGGGCGCTAGGGGACACCGGGAGCCTTGCTGCGCCGTGCAAGAGTCATGTAGTGACGAGCTATGGTGACTCTTAGGCGGAAAAGTGTCTGATGGGTGTATGTGCGGTGATCGGCTACGAGCCAGGGCGCTGCGCGGTGACTGCTGACGAACCATGCAAAGGGTCATGAAGTGACGAGCTATGGTGACTTACTTACTTACTTACGCCTGTCACCCCTACCCGGGTATAGGCCGTCGACGAGAGACCTCCAGCAACTCCTGTCCTGTGCTTCTCCTTCGATTCTACTTCAGGTGGTTCCCAGTCTCTTGATGTCTGCTTGGAGGTCTCGGCGCCAGGAGTTTCTCAGCCTACCTCTTTTCCTCTTTCCCTGGGGGTTCCATGACAATGCCTGCCTAGTGATACTGGAAGCTGGCTTTCTCAGGCTGTGACCGATCCATCACCATCTTCTTCGCCCAATTCCATTCTCTGCTGTTATCTGCTCTGTTCTGTCCCAGAGTCTGACGTTGCTGATCTTCTCTGGCCAGTGGATTTTCAAAATTCTTCTAAGGCAACTGTTCATGAAGGTCTGTACTCTGTTGACTGTGGTTTTTGTCAATCTCCAAGTCTCTGCTCCATATAGGAGAACTGCTTTTACATTGGAGTTAAAAATCCGGACTTTGGTGTGTTGTGACAGCTCTCTGGAACTCCACACTTTTTTTTAACTGGAGAAAGGCTGCTCTGGCTTTACCGATTCGTGCTCTGACGCATCAGTGCCGCCTTTTTTGTCTATGATGCTCCCGAGATAGGTGAAGGACTCCACCTCCTCCAACGGGGTGCCAGCAAGCAAGATTGGTTCTTCCCTGGTTGTGTTCAGCCTCATTGTCTTTGTTTTCTGTTTGTGAATGGTGAGGCCCACTTGGGACGAGATGTCAGCAAGCCTCGTGGTCTTGTCCTGCATTTGTTGACGAGTGTGGGACAGTAATGCCAAGTCGTCTGCAAAATCGAGGTCGTCAAGCTGTGTCCACAGTGTCCACTGTATTCCACTTCGTCTGTGCTCTGTGGTCATCTTCATGACCCAGTCTATGGCCAGTAGGAAGAGGAACGGAGACAGCAGACACCCCTGCCTGACACCAGTTCTGACCTGGAGCTCCCTGGTGAACTGCCCTTCGTGGATCACGCGACATGTCATGCCATCATAGCTGCTCTTGATCAGGCGGACGAGCTTTGTGGGTACACCGTAGTGTCGTAGGAGTTTCCACAGAGCCTCTCGGTCCACGCTGTCAAATGCTTTCTCATAATCCACAAAGTTGATGTACAGCGGGGAGCTCCACTCCAGAGACTGTTCCACGATGATGCGGAGAGTGGTGATCTGGTCTGTACATGATCGGTTCTTCCTGAATCCTGCTTGCTGGTCTCTCAGCTGGGGGTCAACGGAGCTCTTCATTCTCTCTAGGATGATCCTGTTGAAGACCTTTCCTGGTACTGACAGCAAGGTGATTCCTCTGTAGTTGGAACACTTGCTGAGGTCGCCTTTCTTGGGAAGCTTGATTAGGTACCCCTCCTTCCAGTCAGCTGGCATCACCTCCTCTTCCCAGATCTTTCCAAACAGTGGGTACAGCATCTCCACTGTTGTCTCTAGGTCTGCTTTCAGAGACTCCGCTGGGATGCCATCTGGCCCTGCTGCTTTGCCATTCTTCAAAAATGCCACTGCTCTTCTGATCTCTTCCCGGCTGGGTCTGTCACAGCTGATGGGTAGGTCGGTCTCAGCCGGCTGGATGTCGGGGGGGTCGGGTGGGCTAGGTCTGTTCAGTAACTCTTCAAAATACTCGGCCCATCTGTCGAGTTGGTCTGCTCTGTCTGCAATAGGCTTGCCTTCTTTGTCTTTTACTGGTCTTTCTGTATAGCCATACTTACCCGACAATCTTCTGGTAATGTCGTAGAGCCATTTCATGTTGCCGCTGCCTGCTGCCTTTTCTGCCTCTGCTGCCAGGCTGTCTGTGTAGGCCCTCTTGTCTGCCCTGATACTCCTCTTCACCTCGCGGTTGGCTTCCGAGTATTCCCCCTGTGCCCTTACTTTGGCTGCTCTCGTGCGACTGTTGTTGACCGCTGCTTTCTTCTGCTTCCTCGCTTCTATCTTCTTCAAGGTCTGTGCCGACAGCCAGTCCTTGTGGTGGTGTTTCCTGAACCCTACAGTGTCTTTGCAGGTTGAGTTCAGCGCCTCTCTAACTGCCTTCCACTGCTGCTCTGTGGTGACCGCCTCCTCTTCATTTACTAGCTCCTGTAGCGCTTGAAACCGGTTGGACAGCACCAGTTTGAACTCTTCTCTAACTCCAGTTTCTCTCAGGAGGCCTACATTATAGCGCTGTCTTCTTGTTGTCTCTGTGTGGCTTTTCTTTAGCTTGAGCTTCATTCTTAAGGTAAGCAGATGGTGGTCTGAGGCAACATCTGCTCCCCTCCTCACTCGAACATCTTGAAGGGATCTTCTAAATTTCTTGCTAATGCAGATATGGTCTATTTGGTTCTCTGTTGTATGGCCAGGTGAGACCCAAGTTGCTTTGTGTATTCTTCTGTGTGGGAAGATGCTGCCTCCAATGACAAGTCGGTTTAGAGCACAAAAGTCTACAAACCTCTCCCCGTTCTCACTCATCTCTGAGCCTAGTCCCTGTCTCCCCATCACCTCTTCGTATCCGGTGTTGTCCTCCCCTATTTTGGCATTAAAATCGCCGCTGACGATGGTGATGTCTCGCTCCGCACATTTGTCCACGGCACTCTGGAGTCGGTCGTAGAACTCTTGTTTCTCTTCCTCGTCACTGTCATTGGTGGGCGCATAACACTGGATGACGTTCAGCTTGAGCTTTTTCTTGGTTCTAAAGGCTGCTGTGATAATTCTTGGCCCAAGAGGTTCCCAGCCCATCAGCGCTCTCTGTGCCACTGGTGACAGCATGAATGCTACTCCTTCTGTATGGGGGGCATTCTCCTCTTCATGACCTGAATACAGAATCATCTCCCCACTTAACAGCCTTTTCTGGCCAGACTGCGTCCATCTGGCTTCACTGATACCTAGCAGGGAAAGGTTGTACTTTTGCATTTCCGCTGCTATCTGGGCGGCCTTGCCGCTCTGGTACATGGTCTTGACATTCCATGTGCCCATGGTTGTGTCCCTGGATAGAGAGAGGCGGCTCGGTCCTGTGGCTTCCGAAGACTTCCGGCTTTCACCACAGGACGTCATAAGTCTTCTAGTAGAAGAACCTTCCTCCTCCAGGAAAGGAATTACTCTTAGTCATTTCGTCGGCGTTTTTGTAGCCATTTCCTTTTTTGCAGGGTGGGGAAGCTACCCCCACGCCCAACCCCCTTACTAGGAGGACCAGGGGTTTTCTGTCGGGGTCACCTTCCCTTAGACCATGTTGGTTCACGGCACCTTATTTCATTCGGTGCACCCCTCTCACGAGGGACCCCCTATCCACCACCCAGGGGACGCGCCTCAACGCCATATGGTCCCAGCGCGAGGGAGCTATGGTGACGCTTAGGCGGAAAAGTGTCTGATCGGTGTATGCGCGGTGACCGGCTACGAGCCAGGGCGCTTCGCGGTGACCGGTTACGAACCGGGGCGCTAGGGGACACCGGGAGCCGCGCCGTGCAAAGAGTCATGAAGTGACGAGCTATGGCGGCGCTTAGGCGGAAAAGTGTCTGATCGGTGAATGTGCGGTGACCGGCTACGAGCCAGGGCGCTGCGCGGTGACCGGCTACGAGCCAGGGTGCTGCGCGGTGACTGGTTATGAACCGGGGCGCTAGGGGACACCGGGAGCCTCGCTGTGCCGTGCAAAGGGTCATGAAGTGACAAGCTATGGCGACGCTGAGGTGGAAAAGTGTAGGTGGGCAAGGCCACACCAGTCTGATCGGTAACCTTGCCAGGGTTAATCGGATGCCGGTGTCCCGTCCCCCGATGGAGAGGGGGAAGTCACCGTGAGTGACCAGTCTCCATAAAGCGGGTGCGCAGGACCGATAGTAAACAGCGCTCCTGAGAGCGAGAACGCATAGAAGAGGAAAAGAACTTACCTCCCACAGCAGAAGGGACAGCGTCCGTCACCTTGGCTGGTGGGATAGCCAAAAATACCTGCAAGGGTACTGGAACCGGGGCGCTTGCGATGATAGAAGCTCCACATGTGAGACCAACGGTCTGCCTCCCAAACAGCGCAAGTTTTATCAGGTAAGCAGCGCAGATGCAAATCCGATGGCCACTGGAAGTTGCCGCAGGAGGGGCACGTTCTGAGTTGGCTACTGCAACAAATCATGCAACAGAGGATAACCGCGCGGGGTTCGGGGCCACGAAGGCCGAGTGTACGACCGTTGCAACAGACCGACACGAAGTCGAAAGAAAAGGCCAAAACGCCGTAATTCCACGGAAATTGCCTCCGTAAGCTATAATCGCCGGGCGAGACCATGTCCGAGGCCTTACCTAGCCATCGGGGAAGATCGAAACCGACAAAAACGAATGAGAAATACGAATAAACACGGAGACTGAAAAACAACGGAACCGACAAAATGGCAGCTAAGTATAGAACTTGGAAATAACGGCCTCTCGCGAGATCTGGAAGGGAGGCTTTCCAGAGGATAGGGAAGCCACTCAGGGGATGGGGTAGCTGCTTGCTAGAATTACGTCCCTTGTTGTGTAGCAACACACAACAGTTTTGGAGGCTGAAATTGACAGGCTAAGTATGTCTTCCTGTCAGTAATACCATCGGTAACGTTTTTGATGAAACAAAGCACGTTTTCCAGGGAGGTCAGGTGTTCCAGTCCTCAGTAGCTTGAAGAGGTTCTCGACCGTCTGAAGCATTGTAGATGGTGTCCTGGTGAGCTGTTTTGTGAGGTGGTTGAAGCTGCTCCTCTTCAGCCTGTTCTTTGTTTGTTCTTGGAGTGGCTGATTGACTGGGTGGGTGGGCAGTCTCTGCAACTTTTTACTGTGAGCAAGGACCTTCTCCTCCCGTCTTTTGTTTAGGCAGTGAAGACCAGTGGTGGTTTTTAAAGTGTGGATGATGCACATGCCTGTGTTCTGCACTATGGTCAGCCTGCTCATGTTGCTTTTGCCAGCAGTGGCCCAGGCTGCTGAGCCATACTGCATCACAGGATGGAGGTTTCCTGTGTACACCTGATCGCATCATTGAGTTCTGACAGAGTGAGGTCTGAAGTCATGGCTGCATTGGGGTTTGTCTGGTGTTTAAGCTTGGTCTGCAGCTGTGTTTCAACTTCCCTTCTTCTTTTAGCCGGGATTTTTAGAGTGCTGTCCATCTCAAAAGCATCAGCAAGAATGTTTGCAGCTCTCTTCCCTATGTGGAGCATACCATCTTCCGCAAGGGCTGTGGATCTAGATGTGGTTGTGGCATCCTCGTTCAGAGTCTTGGTGAGATGCCATAGTTGTCCAGTGCTTTGGTCCAGGCTGAGTGAGGATGTTTTTTCGTGCCAGCTTTGACGGATTTCTTTTGTCTTTGCCATGTTGAAGTCCTCCTTCAGTTGATTATGACTGGCAGTTGTTTCTTGTGTTGGGTTCTTCTCCATGTCATTTCTGGCTTCTGAGAGTTGCTGGTGAAGGGCGGCCAGAGTTTTGCTCCAGTAGGGTTTGTAGTCTTTTCTGAAGCCATGGGGGATAGATTTCTGAGCTGCTGATATGATGGCTTCCCTCAGTTTTTTGACATTTTTGTTTATGTCCTCTGTTAGGTTGATGCAGCAAAGTGCCTCAGCATGGGCTTGATATGTTGTCCAGTCAGCTTTCTTGAAGTTCCAGCTGGCTCTTTTTCGGTGGTGTTGCTGGCAGTCTTTTTTATTTGCAATGTGCAGGATGATAGGGAGGTGGTCACTTCCGCCCAGCTGATCATTTACGACTCTGGTGGTTTGTTTCTGAATATCTTCTGTGGCCATGGCGAGGTCAGGAGTTGATGTTTTCTTCCAAGCTCTGGGATAGTATGTTGGTCTGTCATCAGGCTGGTTAATCAGGAGTAGCTGGTTGTCGATGAGCCAGTCCTCTATGTCTTCTCCTCTGCGGTCCAAGTCTTCATACCCCCAGCTCGGTGAGTGACCGTTGAAATCCCCAACATATGTGTGGTTTTCTGGCAAGAGCTGAATGGTATGGAGGTCAAGCCTTGAAGTGGGAGGGCTGTAGCAGTTGGTTATGAGAAGTTCTTCATCTTGCAGGAGGATCTTGATGGTGACAAACTCAAGTTTACCTGCTGCTGTCTGTTCTATCAACAGCGCCGGGATTCCATGCCTGACGAGAGTTATTACTCCCCCTTTGTGTCCAGTGTGTCTGTCTGCCTTCTGCGTTCCACTGCACGACCCTAAGAGCTGTCAGAGTTCTAGAGAGACCAGTAGCACTACTCTGCCTCCCCCTGGTTCCCAGGTTAGCAGAGCCGCCAGTAGCTGAGGTGGGTTCCTTAGAGGCTGAGGGCCCGGCACCGTCCCCGCCTGGCTTTGGTCCACGGGAACGACACCATATCGAAATGTCCATCTGAGGCATAATCCATGAGGGTTGTGTGTGTGCTTGTTTCCATGACGGGTTTCCACACTAAGATGGCATAGTCAGCGACACTCCGACTTCATTGGTCATTGGTTTCAGTTCCGAGTTTTCCTTCTCGTAGGAGAATTTCCTTAACTGGGATTGAGAGCTTCCCCTACCCTTGTTTTAATTTTGGAGTTTACTTCTCCTAGGCCAGTTGCCTGCCACAGCTTATGAGTCTGGTCTACCCAAGGAGTTTGTTCGGATCCCATCCCTAGACGTGGCTGACGACCAAGGCTGATGAGTCCAATCTACCCACACTCTTGTAAGGAGTTGCACCTAGAATGGCTGCCTACTGGGGCTTCTGAACCCACTCTGCCCATGGTTGGTTTTTTTTTCGGGGTTTGCTCCCCTAGCCTTTGCCTCTCCCGAGGCACCCACAAGGCAGTGGGGCTATTTACCCATAGTTGGGAGTCTGGTTCACAGGCATCAGGGCGTATCCACACAACGGTGGGTAGTTGGGAGTCTGGTTCACAGGCATCAGGGCGTATCCACACAACGGTGGGCCTGCATGCCGTATGTCTAGGGGCCAGACCTCCTCCGAGTCCCCTGTAGTTTAGCCTGAGTCCGTGAGGTGCTCAGTTACCGTGTGTCGCCGCAAGGGGGCACTACGTGGGGCTTGTTGTTGTACTGGCAAAGAGACTGACGCATTCTGCCCTCCTTTTCGCAATACTGCTTGCCAGCAGTGGAAGCTGAAAGCGAGAAGTGACAAGCACTACCACTACGCTACCACACTAGACGCATCACAACAACCATTTTGACAATTTTTTCAATTGTTTTAAGATTAACCCATATAATTCATGAAATTAATCCTAAAAATGTGAAAATATATTTTTTCAAAAAATATTTAATTATCACTCAAAACGTTCTAGAGGTACAATGCTGGTTAACGAACATATTCAGTATGTCCCTTTTCTCTAGCTGTACGCAAAATATCTAGTAAAAATAAGAAAAAATTACGGACTCTTTGTGTGGATCAACCGTTTTTTGTGAAACGGCCATTTTCTCGCCAATGAGCATCTTGATAAAAAAAAAATGCAAAAAAAGGTCTGGAGGGACAATATCCTAAAATTTTAAGCTTGTTCGTCAAATGCGGGCTCCAGTCGCTGTAGCATTCATACACACATACGGCGCTTGGCGCCAAAAAGACGTTCTCTAGCAAGGTTTGCGTAACTAGACGTGAAGTCATTTTTATCGTGTTACTTTGCCAGAATTTCTGCGCCGCACACCATAAAGGTCATGTGCATGCTCCAGAATGCGCTCTGACCCAGCCCCATTTGAAAGTCTACCTATTTTAAATACGGTAGACAAATATGACACAGCTGCATGTGTTTTGACCAGATCATGGGATATAAAGAAAGATAAAGTAAGAAAGGAGAAAGACTGTTAGGAAATTTTGATTTGATAACTTGTGACTCTTGGTTTTGTTGCAGTGTACATATTCGCTTCGAACCACAGGAGAGCTGCCGCAGACTGTGAACAGAGACTTTAACAGTGTGAAACGCTTGCGACATCGTTTGCCTGTGGCTTTTCGTAGTTTGCCCGTATCACCTGCCCTCAGTTCCTCATCTGGCTCCAGTGGTGGTGCAGCCGGTCGAGAATTCTCACGATCGTCTTCTCCCATCAGTCACGCTGCCTCCGACAGTTGTTTGGTTGGACCGTCTCGCCCTTCCACCAGTACTTCAGATACTGGTGTTCACGCTCGCCTGCAACTCTCACGTATCCGATCCAGTCACAACTTGGCCACATCCCGTGGCTATAATTCTGCCGCTCCATATACCCGACAAAACACCGGCAGCTTTCAGGTGAGCGGTGAAGACGACTTGGCGGCACTGTTTGACACTTACGACGAAACAGACTTTGCTGTTGGAGACGGAGCAGGGCTGGGCTCGGCAACCTCTGAGGGGGCAGCAACTTCTTTGAGTGGGGCTGGGTGCCTGGCCGATTTGCTTGATATGGATGAAGACAATTCCTTGTCTGCCCCAAAGGTACCCTCAGGAGAGGGACTGGGAGGGGGGCCTGCCCGAGGACAACCAACAGACACGATGTCTAACAGTCGGAGTGCTGGGGATGCCAGCGCTAACGGGTTGGATGCACGGCCTGGGGATCAGCAACATGTGGAAGTCATGGTGGAGCATGGTGATGGTAGTAACATGGACAAAGCCTACTCTGGAATTTCCACACATGCACCTGTGTCGTTTGAGCAGGGATCTATTGTCCCATCGTCAAACATTACCACACAATCTGGGGATCAAGTGATCGACAGTTACAACACGATTGACAATAGTTCTACTGTCATGTCCCAGGAATCTGGCGTTTTCTCTAGTCCTGATGCCCACATTTGCACAGGGACAGAAGAGCCAGCCGGTGACTTTGCTGATGCCTACTATACTTCGCATAGCATGGATGACAATGTGTCAGATAGTCAGGCTGTCCAACAGGGCATGGCAGAAGCTACTGATGTTTACTACACAACAGAAGGAACTGGTACTGGATTAGCTGAGCCACATCCCAATGCAGAAGAAGTGTCCGGTGAAACAGCCACTGTTGCCCAGCTTGGAAATAGTGATGAGCAGTACATTCCTCAGGGAAGTGGCTCAGAGGTTGAGTACACTCCCTCACACAGGAATGGGGCTGAAGGAAATGACATGGAAACATATCACCTGGCAGAAACTGGTGAGATGCAAGGAACTTATCAGGCCAGTCAAGCGCATGTGCAAGAAACGTTTCAAGCTAATGTGCAAGAAACGTCTCGGTCAGGGGAAACTGAATTGCTGGAAATTTCACAGTCGCAGGAAACTGGTGATGTGACAGAAATTTTGCAGCCTAGGGAACCTGCTGTGCCAGAAACTTTATCTCACATGGAGTCTGAGGAAGCTGAGGACAGCAATGTTGGTGCACCTGACCTGGCAGAGGAATCATCAGCAGTAGAAAGGGACGATATGTACACTATGGAGAATTACAACACCACTGACAACATGGCTGTCGCTGACTCTGTCACTGAGCCTGAATTTCATGGTGCACCTGAGGAGCCAACTGCGGAGGAGGATGTTGAGTGTGGCACGCCGGCTGAATCCCAAAATGCTGGCTCACCTCGCGATGAGGAACCTACTGCTGATCAGGAGGTCCCTGGCCAGGAAGGATCAGTCACAGACCATGGTCAGGAAGAATCAGTGGGTGATGACTTTGCTTTGGGAGATCAGCACGATTCCACAGCGGTTGTTGATGATAGCTTGTCTAATTCAAACCAAGCCTCTAATCCACCCACACAGATGACCAATTCATACCTACAGCAGTTTACTAACTTTCTCAACCAGATGCCACCATCAGAAGCTGACAGTGACACATGTGGATCTGTGCCTGAACAGCAGTCGGTAGAGTTGCATGAGATGTATGGCAGTGGTGAGGACTCGCAGGTGGGGCACACAGGAGAAGAATCTAGTGTTGTAGAGCAGGAGGTCTCCAGCAGCACTGTGGAAAATGCTGACACAGTGTCCGCATCACAGGACAGTGTTGGGGCTCCAATGAGCATGTCTGCATATGGTGTGGTGTCTGAGGAAGGCCAGCATACTGCTTACACAGGTGATGTCACACATGGTGAGGATTCATCAGGCCATGGTGAGTCTGGATATCAGGAAGTTGCAGACAGTTATGTTTACCAGGGGCAAGAGGGAAGCACTGTGCTTACATCACAGGTAAATCAGGGAACCAGTGCAGAAGCTGATGGACAGAATGAGGATGGGACTCATTATTCAGAGTATTCTGGTCCAAGTGGTGTTGAACAAGAGGAAAGCCAGTCTTACCAGGAGCAAACTACTGAGTGCCTTGAACAAGAAATCGCTAATACTGCCCACTACTCCCAGTCTCATGTGGGCCAGAATGTGGAGACCACAGAAGCAATGGAACAATATGAAGAGGTGATGACGACAGCCGATGAGGAAGTTCAAGATTCCTCGGCTGTGGCAATGGAAACTTCGGGTTCTGCAGATGTGTTAGCAGCAGCCAGTGAGATAGCAGGAGTCACAGATGAGCAAACATGCCAGCAAGTGTCAGAGGGCATGGATGTTGGGTCTCAAGAAGCAGAAACCGGTAGCAATGATTCTGATAACGCCGACACCCAAGGAGAGATGGATATTGAAGAATTTGTCCCTGTGGCTATCGAGACTCGCCGTGTGGCTGCACAAGAAGCTGAAAAGGAGGCCGAAAAAGTTACAGATGAAATGGGAGAACTAGCAGTAGAAGAGTCTACAGTAGGAGAGAGATCGGCTACATCAATGTTGCATCCAACACAAACAGTGGTAAGCTCTGTATCTTCCCCAGCAGTCACAAGTGTGCAGAAACTGGTCAGTGCACCCACAGTCACCAGTCTGCTGCAACAGGCAATGTCTGGAAGCCAACAGCACACAGCCACAAATCTTCTGCAGCAGGCAGTGAGTGGAATTACACAGGCAGGTGTCCAGCAAGTGGTGACTGGCTTGCAGCAGCCGGGATTGACCAGTCTCTTGCAGCAGGCCATCACTGCCTCACAACTCCAACAAGCTGCAGGTCAGATAGCTTAACATACTTTTCTAATCTCATTACAAGGTCATTTGTAGTACTAATAGTAATGACAAGAACAAGGTTGAGCTTATTTTCATTTCAGAATTTGATAATCTCTGCAGCCCGTCAAAGTTTAACCTGCTGCAGGGACTCGTGAGGATCAGTGTTTATTACAGTTGGATATTGTTTACTTTACTTTTTCTCAGTATTATTTCTCTGTAAAAGAATGAGCACATTGTTTTGCTTTGATTCCAGGTTTGCCCCAGCAGCAGCAGCTTTTATCCAATGTCCAGCTACCTGCCGCCCCCACAGCTAACCAACAGCAAGTTCAGATCATGCACGACATTGTGGTCACGCGCATCATGCAGGACGCACCAGTCACAGCCACAGGGTTGGAAGTTGTCAATCTGTACGTGCAGTGGCAGAACGTGGACGCACTGTGCTGGCTGGATGTGCTACTATGTATGTTGGTGTATTCCCCCACCATGACCGCCATCATGACGCCGGACAGGCAGGTGGAGTTAGAGGGAACCATTTTGTCAACGCTGTTGAAGGCTCACAACCAGGCGCAGACTATACTTCAGAATTTGTTGTCGCGGGCAGTGGAAACTCAGAAACAGGCAGCTGTTGCTGTCACCCAACCAGGGGTGACGCCAACCATTAACATTGTAAACAAGGTATGGGGAGTGTGTGCATTAACTCATTCGAGACGTGCCGCCTACGGATGTGCTGTGATCGTAGGCGTAGGTGGCATATCCCGAATGAGTTAACCCTTTTACAAGTGAACACGGTCTGACTGTAAGAGTTGTAGATCTTCATGAGTCTCTGCGACTGTGCGGGCTCATGAGGATCTATTTCTCTTGTGGAGACCCAATTTCATTTATGTCCCTTGGACTGTTCCAGCTTTAGGTCGATTTTCAGTTTATAGTGTAAATAGAAAACTGTTTACACAAACTGAAAGTTGTACAAGGCATGGGCACTCTTTCCATCCGGATACACTTGTGCATGAAATAAATAGTGAAAGATTAGCTTGGTGCCCAGAGGTATGAAGCTTTTCTGGTACCACTGTTGAACTAAAATAATTGATCTTCCTCCTAATTTGTAATGTAGCCTTATAGGACAATACATAAATTAAAAAAAAATCAGCATCAGGATTTAATGGGTTAAGATTGGATCCCTATGCTGGGAAAGGTGCATGCATGCTTCACCCCACCTCTTCGAAAGTCCTACTTGAGATCCTTTTGAATAACTTGAGCAGCTCATGTTTACGTGTCAGTTTGAGTTTGTTACATTCACATACCTGGTACACCAACATAATAGTTAATACTAACAGACTTTGTCAGGCTTTACATTTGTTCATTTGAGAATGATCACATGCGCAAGTTCCATGGCTGATGTTTACTTGTTGGCTCATGTGTGAAGCAAAAGTGAGTATGTTACGCCAGTGGTCGTTCGTTCGTCCGTCTGAGGTCGTCCGTGGCAAACTTTAATGTTGGCATTTTCTCGGAGAGTATTCAAGCTACAGTCTTCAAACTTGGCCCAAGGATACTTTGTGGCAACCTTTCTAAGCATACCAATTTCAGTTACTCACAAAGGTCAAGGTCACAGATACCTGATGGTAAGTACTATATATGCTTACTAATTTGGATGACTCCTTGGAAAGGTCAAGGGTCACAAGATCTCAGGAAATAGGTCCAAAATAGCCATATTTTGATAAAAGATGTTTTTCCTCAAATACTATTCACAACTTCAAACCCTAACTTGTTACAAAGACACCTGAAGGTAAGACCTTTCTATGCATACTAGTTTGGTTGAGCCTTTGGAAAGGTCAAGGGTCACAAGAGCTCAGGAAATAGGTCAAAAATAGCCATATTTTTGACAAAAGATGTTTTTTCTCAAATACTATTCGCAACTTTAAACCCACACTTGGTACAGAGATACCTGATGGTAAGATCTATCTATGCATACTAATTTGGATGACCCCTTCGAGAAGGTCAAGAGGTCAACAACTGTGTGTAAAATGCCAATTTTTAAGTCCCTTCTATTTATAGAAGGGACTTTTTAGGATGGGTCGCGGTGGGGCGAATTTAATAGCATGTCCATGATGTCAAAGGCGGGCAGCCCTAACCTCTCACAATTGAAGTAACAAGATAAAAATTACGTTATGTCTAGTTACACTAACCTCGCTGCTGAATGTACATTTGGCACGCAGCGCCGTATGTATGTAAACAAGAGAATCTCTGATATTTCTGTACACACAAGCTTGAAACTTGGCGAAATAAAGGGGTGGCTAAGAGAGCCTCTGAGCATATTGTAATTGAATGTCTCATATAAGACATATAACCGTTTATAGGAAATCGGTTGACCCAGATTAGAGTCCGTAATTGTTATATTTACTTGATATTTTGGATAAAGACTGGGTGAGTTCATTAGCCAGTTTTGTATCCTTTCAATTTCTTTAGTAAAAGTTAATTATTTTCAGAAAAGAATTAAAACAGTAAAAAACCTTGACTTCTATAAGTTCTAAGAAAGTCGGTGAGTGAGACAGTGGCGGTGACATAAAAGAGGCAACTCCGTCACCACACATTGACATAATACCTCTAAATATGACGTAATTCTCTCTGGCATGCCAAAGTCTCTCTCTCACAGACATGTGCACATCTCCAAGAGGCGTAGATTCTCATGTGCACGGAGACTGCATGAGGATCTATGTCTCTTGTAGATGTTTGGAGCATGCGCACATATACGCACACACACACACGTCACGCTTTCAGAAGAGCATGCTGGTGACCCGATATAGCTAGTTTGGAGAAAGACATTGGATGAGTTCGTTGGCAGCTTTGTACCCTTTCAACTTCTTCAGCAAAGATTAATTCTTTTCAGAAAAAAAAGTTGAACATTAAAAAACTTGACATCTGGAGAAGGGCAGTGCTGGAGACGTAAAAGAAGCAACTCCGTCACCACGCAGGCATACTCTAAATATGTCATAATTCCCTCTCTCTCGCTCGCTCCCTCTCACAGTTATACATATCCAAGAGGCATGGATCCTCATGTGCCTGGAGGGCACATGAACATCTATGCCTCTTGATGTTTGGAGCGCACGCGTGCACATGCATACATCGATGCGCTTTCAGAAGAGCATGCAGGTGTACTTAGTATAGCATGTATCTAGGTAAAGTCAACATGATTTCACACAAATTTTAGCAATACTGAAATTGTATTGCAGAATTCTAGTTTTGTCACCTTCTTCTTCTTCAGCATTCCCGAGTTTCTGCCTCAGATGTCGAGATTAATATCCACCTGAGGCATAATCCATGAGGGTTGTGTGTGTGTGCTTGTTTCCCTGACGGGTTTCCACACTATACCAGATGGCATAGTCAGCGACACTCCGACTTCATTGTTCTGGTTGTTTTTATGTCAGGGTTTGCTCCCCTAGCCTTTGCCTATCCTAAGGCAACCCACAAGGCAGTGGGGCTATTTGCCCATAGTTGAGAGTCAGGTTCACAGGCATCCGGGCCTATCCACACACCGGTGGGCCTGGATGCCGCGTTTCTGGGGGCCAGACCTCCTCCGAGTCCTCTGTAGTTCAGTCTGAGTCCATGAGGTGCTCAGTTACTGTGTGTAGCCGCGAGGAGGCACTACATGAGGCTTGTTGTTGGAGAGCAGCCCTGAAAGTCTAAAATTTTGCCCACTAGCCTTTGGCTAGTGACTTAAAAGTTTTACTAGCCAAACTGAAAATGTTACTAGCCAAAACTGAAAATTTTACTAGTACTGAAAATAGCCTAAAGCAACAATATAATGTACCACCAGTGTTTGACGCCCATTTCTGCCCAGAGGCATTGAGAACAAATATTTAAACAGACAATCATAACCAAGTTAATGTTTATGTCCTGACTTCAAGCTTTTGATAGAATCAAGTGGAGAAATAACTGACAAAGTGAACTGTGGCGGGATTTTTATTTATTTATTTATTTATTTTTGTAAGTAGAGCAGGGCTTCTGTTTTCACAACAGGTTAAAGGGTCTGTAGAGCCCCAGGTATAAATTTTAGAGGGTACACAGACCCTCATCTGAGCATTATAGAGGGTCCGCAGATTTATTTAAACTGCATCATCTGTATGTTTCTTAAAATAAATTAACTCATTTCGCTCTCTCCTCTTCAAATGTGTTGTGACGGTGTGTGTGTGTCCTTTCCATGATACTGATTCTTTAACTGGTGAGCTATCCTGCAAAAGCCTGTCGCCCTCTCCGTCTCTCTCTCACACACACAGAAAAACATATATTTATTTATTTGTATGATCCTTTGATAATGTATTTTAACAGAGAATATAGCGTTTTCTGCTGAATGCAGATTGACAACCAAAGTCTGACTTGTCTAAACTCTCACTCTCTCTCTGTGTGGTATTTCTCCAATTTTAGAGCTGTGTACCAGAAGACGGCCGGATCGACCACGATAAAAAAAAAAAAAAAATGACAAACTTATTTCTGTTCAAATTTCTGGACTTGCTTTTTGAGTTCGCCTCCATGCACATTGCGCATGCCATCCGTGTGCCGTCGTGCTTTAGCCTTGGAAATACACGCAGCCATGAACTCTGAAAACTGCGAGTTGCAGCGGCGGTGCCACGCACGGCCCAGGGGTATCATTTCTGGTACTGTCGCTTGTTTATGGAGATGACGGTGTCGAAGTGCAACGTTCTTCTAAGCGATTATCACAATCAGACGGTGCCGGATTGAAGAATCGGAAGCATTCCAGCTTCCTTTACTTTTTGTCCGCCATTTACAACTTCGTTCACGATCGAAAGTGAAACACGCCATGCGGTTTCCCATTATAGTATGAAGTGTGACGTCACTGCAAGTAACGCGTTCAACATGTAGCGCGCACTTTGTAATAACATGCTGATAGTGATACCACACGTAAACTAACAGTTTGCCTGTCCATTTACACTCGCACGGACACCGAAGTCGGGGTGATTCTGAACGCAGCCGCGACCAAGCGGGCGGCTAAACGAACCAACTTGTCACTAAAAGTAGAACGACTGCACCGGCCTCTGTTTAGGCTGAATTTTAGTGCGTCTGAATACCCCGTAGTTACATTTTCAGTACGTGATTTTGAGTTTTAATGCATCATAGACGCACTAAAACGGGTTGCTATTGCTTGCTTAGTGACTGACGAGAAGTGAAGGTTGAACGTTTGGGCACTTTCGGATTTAGAACTGAAGAAGTACGGTTTGCAAAATGCACGAGCACACTCGCATTTGGCGAGTGGATTTTTTTTTTTTACTCGTCGAACAAAAAAAATCGCTCACCATTTTCAGGGCTGGAGAGGCTTATTACTGGCAGAGACTGAGAGAGAGACTGACGCATTCTACCCTCCTTTTCGCAATACTGCTAGCCAGTGGTGGAAGCTGAGAGTGAGAAGTGACAAGCACTACCACTGCGCTACCACACTAAATGCATCACAACAACCATTTTGACACACGTTTTGTCACCATTTTGCAAGTCTTGAAGCGAAAGCGAAACTCATTACATTAAGTATAAAATAACGTAAAAGCAAAAAAATACGTCGTGACAAATGACGTTTGACAAACCAATGAAGAATATGCACTATACACACCCCTTATAGAGTTCATTATGACGCATTGGCACATCTATACATTGGCTATATAAGTAGCCATTATTATTATTATTATCTGCGAGGTTTCTTGAAAAGGAGATATTTCAACATCAAAATCAAGTCAGAGACAAAAGGTAGAGACACCGAAGACAGCTCTTATATATATAGAAGTGACTGTGGGTTATGGTTCATCCCATCATCTTCTTAGAATTGTAGTTATTATCAACATTTTTTGCAAACTTTTCAATCAGATTTGGCACAAAGGTAGCTGATCAGATCTTTCTATGTATACTAATTTTGTTGACTCATTGCAAATGTCAGGGGGGTTTGGCAGATGTGTAAAAACAGATTAAATTTTGAGAAAACATGGATTTTTTTGGTGCAGAAGCCATCCCTTTACTTATTCTCACACTTGTGTGGATCGGTCATACACGTGAGCCATCTTGTGTGTGTTTTTTCAGGCCAACATAGCTGAAATCGGCCAGGCTGTGGGACTTCTGTACACTGCCAGAGAAACCATCTGGAAGGCCATGCAGCCCCGCCTACGCTGTGAGAAGGGAAAACATGACAGTCCTGTTTTTGCCATGCCTCTCCTCGTTCGCGAAAACCGCCAGATGAAGCAGATGTTTACCATGAATTACCGCCTGGTTTTTGCGTGCGAAGCATGCGGCTACACGCAGGATGACAGCTTTGCCAAAATCATGCCCAGTCTTCCGTCGGTGCCGGACGACTTTGACATGTCAGAACCGTGCTTTGTGCGGCCATGCTTCCAGTGTCAGGCTCCCAACCAGCGCATGTGCATGAAGTTTGAAAGGTAAAGTGCAGTCTGGTAACACAGGAATCAGTATTTGTAGCATGGGAATTTACAGCTGCATCAAGGCATAATTTGTGTCTGCTGGCAGGGAAAGGTTGACCGATATCTGCCAGTGGATGTAAGTTATCTCTGGGAAACTATTCAAATTCTTCTGTCTACTCACAAACAAGATAGGTGAGGCTAGCGCTGGCAGAGGATGTAGATGATCGTCTTGTTTTATACCTGCATATTTCTCTGTGGGCTGGTGATTGGGTGCCTGATAGGAGGGGGCAGGGGTTCTAACTGTTTGTCTGTCCAGCGCCGAGTATGTGTAAAATTCTTCTGTCAAAGCACTGTGGATATAGAAAGGGGATACGAGAGGAAAAAACATAATGATCCTGTACATCTGTGTGGTTTTATGATTTGTTTTGCTTTTTTTGTGTGCATATTCTTTGTGAAAAAGTTTGGTTAGTTAGATTTAATGTTGTGCAGGCTACTAAAGCTGCCTCACCATAAGGGTTGATATTTGTGCCCTTGAAATGTTTCTCCTCTTGTTTGATCAGACTGTGTGGCATGATGTTTTGTAGTCAGGTTAACTTCCACCAACCCTTCGGCTGTTAGTAGCACATTGTGTCAAGGTGATTTTGCAGGAATCGCCTTGACAAAAAGCACCACTGAAAGTCACAGAGCAAATTCCAGTGCCGATCTCGAGAGGTGATCGACGATGATGCTTTATTGCCTCAAGTGTTGTGTCTGACTAGCTTTAGCTCTGGATCTTTATGGTCAGTCAGTTACCTGTGATTAGTACGTAGATGGCAATGTTTAGCTCAAAATTTCAGTTATTTTAACCCCACGGACACATTTCCTAAATTTTGAAGGCGTCACCTAATGACTATTATTGCAGGAGATGGATCGACCATGATAATTCAAGGATAGTGCCAGATTAGCTTGGTGCCTCCAGGCTAATTTGACACAACCCTTATCTTGGTCGATCCATGTCTGTCTGTGGTGTGTCAGGCGTTAACTTGTTGAAGGCAAGTGGGTGCAGCACGTTTGAAGTGTGTGAAGGTTGTACTTGTAGACAGATTGACTACAATTACAAAGCTATAGAGAGAGAATGTGAAACTGATCCGTGTTGTAATGTGTTGCAGCCTGCATGACTTTTTCCTGCTTCACTTTGTGAATGGCATGCCCCATAACCGCTTCGATGAGCTGGACTTTAGCTTTGGGGGCAGCGACTATACCGTCACAGCCGTTGTGCAGTACAAGAAAAACCCTGACCACTTCATCGCTTGGATTCGAAATGCACCAGGTAACATGCTTTGGAATATGGAATGCCTTCACTGCTAGTTCCTTTGAAAAGTACTGCTCAACTATGTTCAGCCTTACACAATATTAGTGAAGACTGTAAGACAAAAAACAGAAGGACTGCGTTGAGCTTGCAAAGGACATCTAACCCATTACATCCTGAGGCTGATTTTGTAAAATTTCCTTGTTGTCCTACAAAGGCTATATTACTGACTAGGATATAGATAAACATTTTTAGTTCAAGGGTGGTGCCAGCATATGCTGGCACCACCCTTGAACTAGCAGTCAGATTTATTTTAAACAATGGGTGTATCAGGATGAAAAGGGTTAAAGAGTTCTCAGTACAGATATCGCACTTCATTCATTTGCATTCTGGTCCAATATGGATTTAGTTAGGTTTGCGCATTTAGTCCTGCTTTGTCATGTTTCCTTTCCTTGAAGAAAATGCCTGCAAATTTGATGTAAACAGAACTTTTCATAAGATTCCGCTTGTGTCGTATGAAAACAGTACACTGTGTAATAGAATATTCTCTGGCGTTGTTTAGTGTGTTGTGTTAACATTGTTTGATAAGGTTTTCCCTCTAGCCTTTTTTTTGTGTCCTGTAGATCACCTGTGGATGGAGTGTGACGATCTAAAATCTGTGCTGACCCGCTTCACGCCTGGCCAGCCATGCATCCCGCCCAGCCAGGTGCACATTGTGATGTGGGAGCGCAACCTGATGCCTGCCCATGCACGTCGCTTCATCAACACACCACACACCAACATCCTAGCATCGCTGGTCCTAACAGTGCAGTACCCTGCGTCCGCCACCCCTCCTACACCTCCTGCTGCAACAGCCACACAACAAACATCAACATCCGCTTCTGCTGCACTTCAGCAAGGTACAGAGCACGGGCTTCCCATAGCTGCCAACCCTCCCGATTTTTTCGGGAATTTCCCGATTTTTTTTTCAAGTCCCAATTTTCCATTTATTTCTTCAAAAACGTTACCGATGGTATTACTGATAGGAAGACATACTTAGCCTGTCAATTTCAGCCTCCAAAATTGTTGTGCGCTGCTACACAGCCAGGGACGAAACTCTAGCAAGCAGTTACCTAATCCCCCGAGTGGCCTCCCTATCCTCTGGATAGCCTCTCTTCCTAATCGCGCAAGAGTCCGTTATTGCTAGTTCTATACTTAGCTGCCATTTTGTTCGGTTCCGCGGTTTTCAGTCTCCGCGTTTCTTCGTCTTCTTCGTTCGTTTTTGTCGGTTTCGATTTTCTTCCGATGGCCATGTAAGGCCTCCGGCAATGTCTCGCCTGGCGCTTACAGCTTACTGGGGCAATTTCCGTGCAATTACGGCGTATTGGCCATTCTTTTCGACTTCGTTTTGACGGTCGGTTGCAATGGTTGTGTACTTTGCATCGTGGCCCCGGGTCACGCGCGGTTCTCTTCTGTTTCATGACTTGTTGCAGTAGCCAGCTCGTTGCAGTAGCCAGATCAGAACTTGTCCCGCCTGCGGCGACTTCCAGTGGCTGACTGATTTGCATCTTCACTGCCTTCCTTGCTCGGGCTGCACGTCCGATAAGACCTGCGCTACTTGCGCCATTTGGGAAGAGGACTGTTGGTCTCAGATGTGGAGTTTCTGTCGCCGCAAGCGCCCCATCCCTTCTTCTGCGGCACCAGTTCCACCGGCCCCTCCCAACTCGGATGCAGTCGATGGTTTGTCCCAACGCTCTCCGTCCTCGGACTGCGGTCGCTCTTTCACACCGCACTCCCGATCACCGGTGACGGGACCCTTGCGGCTATTTTCTCCCAACCCCCCCCCGGCCAAGGTGACGGACGCTGTCCCTTCTGTTGTGGGAGGTAAGTTCTTTACTAATTCAATACACTCTCGCTCTATGGAGCGCCGTTTCATATCAGTCCCGTGCACCCGCTCTACGGAGTCGGGTCCTTCGCGGCGACTTTCCCCTCTCCCTCGGGGGACGGGACACTGGCACCCGACAGGCCCTGGCGCGGTTACCGATCAGCCAGGTGTGGCCTTGCTCCCCTATCGGATGGGTTGATTTGTGTCCTACTGTTCTGCCTTCCCCTCTGCGCCACAGCCGAGATCCTCTTGTCCTGGGACGGGAGTGGTCCCGTTCGCGGGTTTCTTCTGCCATGGTGCGCACCGTTGATCGCTTCTGGAGAACAGACGCCACAGTCCCTCCCCTGTGCAGCGTCAGTCTTCTCCTTTTTCCTCTTCTGCTCCTCGCCCACCTTGGCCCAGGTGACGGATGCTGTCCCTTCGGCCACGGATTGTGATGTGCCGGGCGATATCTTACGCTCCTGCTCCCTCGGGCGTTCTTCACAGCCAGCCCCGCGCACCCGGCCTTTGAAGACGGGTCTCTCGCGGCGGTACCCCCCTGTCCCACGGATGAGGAGACATTGGCCCCCGGCTGTCCCTGGCGCAGCTCCAGACCAGCCAGGCGTGATATTGCCTATTTGCGTCTTTACGCCACCATGTCGCCATCTGTCGTCACATCGCGACTTGTTGCTCAGCACCTTGGGGCTCCCACTGTCTCCTTGCGCCCTGTTTGGAAGCCAGTCTCCGCGCACACGTATTAGGGTAGTCCTCTCGGCGTCCGTCTCACCACTCAGGTCGGATAGCTTCTCCTTCGACACCCCCTCCTCGGGACATACCACTTCGGGGTCATGCACACATGCGGACCAGCTGCCGCCGTGATCCCCGGGCTTTTCGTCCGCCTTCCATCCCGTCTTACACCAAGAGCTCCAACCCACATCTACCGGCCCGGAATAGGCCTATACGTGCCTCGCCACCTATGGATAACAGGCTTGAGAGCTCGGTCTCCTCTCATACGAGAATTAATATTTAACTGTGGTCCTGAAATCGTCACCCTTATATCTTGTATGAATAATATGTTTCCCCATAGCATAGGACCGTTGTTTGTTCTTACTCTCATTTTACTCTATTTTTAACGTCGCTGCGTTTGGTAGGCCCTGGGCCAAGCACAATATTAGATTGCTACACCTTTACCACCTTATCGGATTGGTACATACTATAGGCCCTGGGCCTTGACCTGAAATATAGTGGCTAAAAAAAATATTAAAAAAAATTCATAATTCATACACATATTTCCTCTTTCCGGTTAGTGAGACCTTGTCGCATTACTGCTATAGTACAACCAAAAGTTCACCAGCTAGTCTCTGATCGTCTCTGATGCCATAGGGACATTTAATTTTAACTAATGAACGAATGTTCCCCCTCATTGACTTTATTGGGTCTAATGCACGCCTCTATGAATCTGAGTACCTGACGGCTGACGCGGGGGGGACCACCCCTACAGAGGTGCCTACCTTGCGTGCTAGCTCGTAATTTTATGCATTTTCAGCTCAAATTACGCGAATACGACCACTTCCTCCAAAATACGCAATTTACGGGGAGGGGGGGGGGGGGGAGGCCGGGGGTGGGGGGGGGGTGAGGCCGGGGTGGGGGGGGGGGGGGGGGGGGGCGGGGCTAATTGTGGACTGAAGATCGGCCGTTAGGCTCCCGGCCTCTGGAACCAGAGACTATGTCACTGAGCTTTGCACGTGTAGTACGCTACACACTGACTGGCCAAGGCAGCAAAAATACTCGCACACAGCGCGCCAAGCGTACACTGAACTCTGACTCACGGGTAGTAACTAGCGATAGCAGGGTGCTCCTGTGCTAAAAATGCATGCAACGTGTGCAGAAAGGACTTTGGTGTTGCTTGGTGGTGCGTACAAAAATATGATATTCAAAGACGTGGAGTGCGCTGGGCAGAAGGCCAAGGCACCTCGCCGACAACAACCTCCTTAGTCCCTTCCAGTCTGCCTATCGCAAATATCACAGCACTGAAACAGCCCTTCTACATATCCTAAACGACCTGCTTATCTCCACCGACTCGGGCAACATCTCTCTTCTTACGCTACTCGATCTCTCTGCCACCTTCGACACCATAGACCACTCTATCCTCCTCCATCGCCTTCACCACTCCTTTGGCATCACTGACTCTGCTCACTCCTGGTTTCTCTCCTACCTCTCCGACAGACAGCAATCAGTCACCATCGACGGCGTCTCCTCCAACTCAGTCAGGCTCTCCTGCGGCGTTCCACAGGGGTCCGTCCTGGGTCCGGTCCTTTTCACACTCTACACCTCTTCCCTGTCCAACATCATCCAGTCTCACCACATACACCACCACCTCTATGCTGACGACTCACAACTACTAGACAAAGACAAACTCGACAACACTCAGTCACTACTGACTCACACGGCTGACTGCTACGAAGACGTGAAAAACTGGATGACGGCTAACAAGCTCAAACTGAACGACGACAAAAACGGAAGCCATGCTGGTAGGCACTCGAAAGAAACTTTCTAAGCTCCCCCCTTCTCTACATCTTCAACTCGACAGCACCCCATCTCCCTCTCTGACTTGGTCAAGAACCTCGGCGTTATCCTCGATTCCTCTCTTTCCATGACCAGCTTCATCTCCGCCACGGCCCAGGCATGTTATTTCCACCTCCGCCGCATCAGTCAGATCAGAAAATACCTCACTACCGAAGCTGCCACCAAACTCTCTGTCTCTCTCATCTTATCTCGCATCGACTACTGCAACTCTCTCCTTTCCGGCCTTCCTCACTCTACCACTCTCACTCTTCAGCGCGTCCAGAACAATGCTGCCTGCCTCGTCCTCAGAAAGAAAAATCCGACCACATCACTCCCCTGCTCAAGCTCCTTCACTGGCTCCCCATCCCCCAACGCATCCAATACAAGATTCTGTCTCTCTGCTACAAATCCCTGAACAACTACGCTCCTACCTATCTCTCCAACTTACTTCACCCCTACACTCCTTCCCACTCCCTCCGCTCCGCCTCCGACCCTCTCCGCCTCCTCATCCCCCGCACCAAACTCAGCACTTTCGGCTCCTTCTCCGTCTACGGTCCATCCACCTGGAACACCCTCCCACTCTCTCTCCGTCAGAAACACTCTCCTCCTTCCAGTCCGCCCTCAAAACTCACCTCTTTCAACAGTTCTAGCACTATATCACCACACTCCCCACCTCAAGCTGACCGTCGTAATGTATTTTCACTATTTGTGGTACGTGAGTCATTGTCTAAAGCGTGCGCATGCGTGTGCGTGCGAGTTGTGAGTGCGCGCTTAGAGTTATAATTATTATAAGATAAGCGCATTATAAATACCGTAATTATTATTATTATTAGTACATCCCAAAGCTGACAGAAAGCATTTCCCGTTAACCCTTTCGGCCCGGCAAACCGCTGTACTGGTTGGCGGTCTCGTATGCCGTGCAGCCTGGAAAACCGCTAGGGGTGTTTCATATCGTGTACCCGGTGATATGCGAACCTCGCAGCGCGTGTGGTGACCTTGCCCTTCGCACTGTAACACCATGTTTACATTACAGGGTCCTGACAGTGTGTGCATACTTTTGTACTTGGTATGCGGTCAGCTTTGCGGCGCTAGCATGCATATTACGGTCGAAATGGCGAGTGAATGTGTAGATATTCGGAGTGATAAAATTTTGTGCTAGGAGACATGGTTTCAAAAGCAGATAGCTTAGATGTATTGGGACACGTGTGCCCACCTACCGCGGCGTGGCAGCATAACCACGTGTTGGCAGTGTCAGCTGGAGCGATCGATGGTTGAGGCACTGACAACAGCAATGACGTACAACTTGATTCTGAAGCTGAATTTGGAGGTTCTAATTGATATTCCGTTCCTCTGATGCTACACCTTGGTGCACATGTAGGTGACTGTGGACACCGATGCACATTGGTCACATGTGTAGTACGTGCATTGTCTTTACAACACTGGTACTTCCATCTGATCGTTTTTGAGACACAACATCGTTCAATGCCGCTTATTACATGTTGTCTAGACTGTGGATATACCGTACAGTGGCACTGAGGTGTAAACATTAACTACTGGTGACCAGGTAGGAGCCTTACAGTGTATCGGCATACTGGAATATGCATGGACACTAATGTGTCGCAGTAACAGATGCCCTTTTTACTGATGCATGTTAAGGCCAGACACGGTACCCCAAAAAGTCATTTTGGGTGTTCCTTGGTGTTTTTGGGTTGAGTGGATTTTTGGGTTGTTTGAACCCCTTAGAACCCGGCCACAACCATAAAATATCCAAAAATACCTTTTATTTGCTGTAAAAAATAAATAAAGTGAAGCACCTGCTCAATTTTTCAAGCGTTTGCAACATCTTTTGCTCAAAAACATCGAATGTTTGGACCCTGACTACACCGCTTTGCGAGCGACGAACGCCGCCATGTTTGGGTCCATTCGAACCGGTTCCGTTTCTACTTAACCATCCACAAACCAGTTGATACTGGCGCGAAACTGACATCACGAACGACCGGAGATTTCCTTGTACGGACGCTATGCTAATGAGATAATACTATTTTGCAAAACCGACCAGTGAGCAGAGCGCGCCGAGTGTTCCGGGCGACTTCGGGTTTTTCCGCCCAGGCTCCGGGCGGCTTCGGGTTTTCCGACCGTCCCACAATGCACGTTTACGCATGGCGTACAACTCGATCAAAATACGAGAATCGCTAGTTCAGATCACACATTTTCTACGTTTTACATCTCTTCAGCAGTTATTTCACAAAGTCCATCAGTTGTAATCGTTGGAAATGTCTCCAACGGCTTCGAAGAAGTTGCGTGGTGCTCAGCTAGCAGCTGCGAGGTTGAACAGACAAAGAGAGAGGTGTTCGAGCAGATGAACCCGAGTGAACAGAGAGAGAACAAAAACATTCCTAAGCCTCATAATGTAAATGCCGATGGGACGGTGGTGAAATCCACAACACCTAAGAAACTTGAATTGATGAAAGATGCTCGCGACGTCGGCATTGGTCAGTAAATGATAAAAAAATTGGTTTTGCACATCGCTCAGGTGTATCTGAAATGGCAAAGTACAGCAGACACTTTGTGCACCTGACAGTTTCCTTTGACATTTTACCTGCAGAAACTTCATCAGTGTGCATATATCGAAGACTGAGAAAACTTTTGCTTTTCATTTTCTCATGCGAAATATGTTTATACTGCATAATTCGCATATTGATGACTATAAAGCTGCATTATGACAAAGTAAAGGTTGATGTTTACCTTATTCTCTGTTTTTCTCATTTTCACTTTTTTTCATCTTTTATTGAATAGATCTCATAAACCTGAATAGGCACAGCATTCAAACTTTGCAGTTATGATTGTTATTCACTTTGCTGCATATTGTCAGAAGGATTTTGTGATTGCACAAGGGGAAAAAAAGTTGTGGCTATTCAATTCCCCAAAATCAACATTTTCCCTTTTTCAGCTCATGTAGCGTATTTCATCATGAATAACTTTTTTCCAACAGCTTCAGAATAAAATCCTTTTGACAAAATGTAGTTGTTTTGACAAAGAATCACCAGAAAAAAGAACTTTGTTTCTAAGTTTGGTAGTGTTTGAGATCTATTGCTTTGAATTTGTACTAAAATGTGTATACGGTGGCCATCTTGGTTGGTTTCCAGGGCAACGGGGAGTCGTACACACCAAAAACCACTTTTTTGGTCTCAGCTCACCAAACCCTATCAAAATACATTAACAGTTTAAAACAGATTCTAGACAGACAAAAGCTCATATTTGGGGTGTAGTGTCTGGCCAAGTAACGGCGACCTGTCATGCGCGAAAGACATTTTTGACTCAAGTGCGAAGCAAAAGTGAGTCTATGTTCTGAGCCACAGCGGTCGTCTGTCCGCTGTCGTGCGTGGTAAACTTTAATGTTGGCATTTTCTCGGAGACTATTGAAGCTACAGTCTTCAAACTTGGCCCAAGGATACTTTGTGGCAAGACCTTTTTAAACATGCCAATGCAGAAGAGAAAGCTAGAAGAAAGCTGAACATCATGAGGAAGCTGGCTGGAACACAATGGGGAGCCAGTGAAAAGATCCTCAAAAATGTATATCAAGGCACAGTGAGACCACACCTTGAGTACGGATCCAATGCATGGTTGATGGCAGCCCAGTCACACCAGCAGACCATTGACAGTTCAGAACCAGGCACTGCGTATCATCACCAGCGCAATGAGATCCACACCAATTGAAAAGGTGGAAGAGACAACAGGCATCCCACCCCTGCGCATGAGAAGTAGTGTGCCATCTTCTGGAGTAGAACGTGGGGCAGTCAAAGGGACTGTTCAACAGAATGAGATCGTTGTCGTCCTGCCAGTTCTCCACCTCTTCTCCTCTCCGATCCAAGTGGTCGTATCCCCAACTTTGTGAGTGACTGTTAAAGTCGCCCACCACAATGAAGTTGGAGGCCTTAGTGGGGATCGTGTCAAGGGTGAGTGGTCTGTCATTGGGGCAGTAGAAGTTGACCAGCTGGAAATCTGCTGTCTTCGTCTGGATCCGAATCACTTGGTACTCAGAGTTCTCCATGTGCGTATCAATCAAACAGGCGGTGATGTTGTTCCTGATCAGGATCAGGATTCCTCCCTTGCTTCGATCTGTTCTGTCGGACCTGAAGCACTGGTAGCCTCTCACTTTGAAGGACTTTTGGGGTGTCAAGTGCGTCTCCTGAATACAGCAGATATTGATGTTTTTCTCATGCAGGATATGCTCCAACTCGGTCTTCTTGTTCAGAATGCTTTCTGCGTTCCAGTGCATGACCAGTGCATGATCTGACTGGGATTCTTCCTGGTTGTGCCAGTAGCTCTCCTCCCGTGTCCCCTGGCGCGACAGGATGGACAGGAGGGACCTCCAGTAGCTGAGGCTGTCCCCCTTAGAGGCATGGGGCCTGACGCTGCTCCACCCTGGAGGGTCCTCAGTGGGCAAGCGCCATTATCATCAATGCTAGTTGGCCGTATGGTCATGATTGCGGATTTGCGTGGATCCATGGTTTATGGTTTATCAGAGTGCGGTCTGGGTCCTCCGTCTTCAGCATTCGAGGTTTCTGCCGGGGTTACCTCACCCTTAGCTCCTGGTATGCGACCTTCCCTGGGAACACAGGGTGGCTAGAGCTTTATGCAGCTCTTGATCGCATGATAAACCCGTCATTGGACACATGGGGAATTTCAGTGGAGGTAGCGGTGCCACCTGCTACCCCGCCCCGTCCTGGTAAGCTCATCGCCATTTGGTCCGTGACTGCTTGCGCAGCTAACCTCCATATCTGAAGGCCGTTCCCCTATCCGCCACCCGGGGACGCGCTAGGTTGGGGATGGTCGCCCCACTGAAAATCCCACACTGGGTTAAGGAAGTTCAGCATGTCCTAGGGACAAGCTCTGACATGTTGTGGCGGCGGACCTCGTCTCTACACCGGACCTGGGGGGGGCAGCCGGCAGGCACAGTCGATCTTACGGCTTGACCGTCAGAGATCGCTCTTCCCTGGGGATGCAGCCTTGACGTTGGCACCGGACCCACGCAGATGACTACTCACGGCCGATTTAACAGCCGATGGCCGGATGCAGCATCCCTGCGACACACAGCGGCGGTTCTTGCGCGTCAAGTCGCTTCCTCCACATTTTGAAGCTCCGGCGACATGACAGCTTCAGGGACCAGGGTTTCTTTTTGGGCACCTGAGGACCAGAGGAGATGGAGGTTACTTCTGTCAGCGGTCATGTGCAGGTCTCTCCCAGGCGTTTCCTGTGTCCTCTCAGCGTAGACTGTCACAAGGCTGGGACCAGACGACTTCCTTTGTTCGCTAATCCATAGCGTGTGCAAGTTTCCGAGGGATGGTGGTGCCGTCATTAGTCAAGTGTCTTACTTCCTCTCGGTCGGTTCTACTTGCGGTTGATTCAACTACATCTCCTCCTTTAGCGGCTGACAGCGTCTGAACACAATTCACCATCAGGGTCTGCGGATATGTCTTGGGGCCTTCAGGACGTCTCCAGTTCCTAGTCTGTATGCCGAGGCAGGGGAGCCTTCTCTCAAGCTCCGCCGCATCTGCCTCGTGCTCAGCTACGTTCTGAAACTGAAGGCCCATCCAGACAATCCTGCCTATGATTGTGTTTTTAAACCATCGTTTTAGAGATTTACGATACCCATCCAGGAGCTGTCCGTCCACTTTCTTTCCGTGTCCAACCTCATCTGCAGGCGGCTGGATTGGACCTGGACAGAGTTTCGGAATCCCTGCAACACATCACTCCACCTTGGCTCTTACCAGTTCCTGACATCTTGCGGGACTTGACTGCCCACAAGATAGACTCTACTCCACCAGCCATATACCAACAGAGCCTCAATGAACTCCTTTCAAGTTTTCCTGGCTATTGTCATATCTATACGGATGGATCAAAGTTTGAGGATGGGAGAGTGGCTGCGGCAGCAGTGTCCTCTCGCCATCCTAAACGCCCATTTAAGCACTGCCTCCCAGACCACTCATCTGTATTTAGTGCAGAACTGCAGGCGGTTCTGCTGGCACTCGGGCATGCATATCGATCTAGAGAAAGGAACTTCCTGATTCCGTCTGACTCTCTTTCTGCCCTGCAGGCCCTTCAGGGCACGGGAAATGACCACCCACTGCTGGTGCAGATCAGAGAGTTCTACGCAGACTTGATGAAGGAATATTATGACATTTTTATTTGGGTTCCAGGGCATGTGGGCATCGAAGGCAACAGGATCGCAGATTCTGCAGCCAACGATGCCCGCAACGACCCTGTCCCTGACACACAGACTGTTTATAGTGATTTTAGACATGTGGTTAGTGCGTACATAGCCTGTGAGTGGCAGTCCGAGTGGGACAAAGCTAATGAGCTGCATGAAGCCCTTCCTAAGTTGTCCGATGGTCTACCTTATCGCTGCGGCAGCCGCTGTGAGGAGACTGTCCTTGCTCGGCTCCACATTGGGCACACGTATGTTACGCACTCATATTTACTAAAAAAAGAGGAGCGTCCATGGTGCCTGCGATGAGCAGTACTCTGTTCAACACTTTTTGCTGTCTTGTGCTGATCTAATCGACACAAGGTATAAACATTTCACAGCAGACTCCTTGAAGGTTTTGTTCCGGGATGTGCCCCCGGACAAGATCTTCAGTTTTCTGAGAGAGTGCCATATTTTTTAATAAGATTTGAGCGTTTATAGACTGTGATGTTTCTATTATTTTGACCTTCTTGAGAGTCTGTCAACGTTTTCTTTAAAGACCTGTACGACATTTTAACCTGACATATTTTTAAGGTATATTTACATCATGTCTTAAGACCTTTCTTTTAGTCTGGCGGACCAGATTTTTACCCTTCCCGCCGTGAGATGGCTTTAGTTGCCTGATCGGCATTTAACCCAAATAACTAACTCACTCACTCCTTTAGCGGCTGTCTTCGGGAGATTTGGCGGCCTGTGTGCCTGTGTCTCCACTGGTTCGGACAGTCCCATCTTGGTTAGCGTCGGGAGTCCCCCCGGCATCCCCGCTACCCTACCTGTCGATCTGCACGGATGACAGTCACCCCGGTTGGGGGGGCACATCTGCTTCCGGATTTCAGTGTGACGGCGGACCTTTGGCCACCGGAGCTGGTGGGCTTACACATACACTGGTTGGAGTTCAAGGCAGTTTGGCTCACCCTCTTCGCCTGGGTGTCCTCTCCTCCACAGCTTTGACTATGCCCCAGCTAGCCGAATTCTTCCTGTGGCTATTCATGGATCAGATCCTGGCGTCCATCACCATTTGGGAATATCTTCCTCATGTGGTGGCTTACACTTACCGTTTTTTGGCCCGGTCAGTTCCCGGGTCTTACCAGGACCTTGCTGACCTCATGGCTAGCTTCGACCTCAAGCGACCGCCATTTGGACCAATCAGATCCAGGGTCTCGCAAGGATCTCGCCGACCTCATGGCTCACTTAAACCTCTGGCGACCAGTGACCCACCCCCTACTCCCTCGATGGGAACTCGCGCTGGTGTTACCCTGGCTTTACACTGCTCATTTTGATCCTCTGCCCTTGGCGCGGTTCTCTGACTTGACGAGCAGGACGTGCTACTTGCTGGCTCTGGCCACTGCCTCTCGCGTGAGTGACCTCCATGCTCTCTCAGTGCACCCGTCCTGCCTGCAACTCCGGGCCGACTCCTCACTAGTCCTTCTTTTTTGGCCAAGAACAGGTTTCCATCAGCCTCCCCTCAACCGATCGCTCTTCGTCCATTGTGGGGCCCCAATACACCCCAGGACGTACGCAAACATTTCCCTCCGCCGGGCGATGCTCCTACGGCGAGGACATTACGCCTCTTCCTGCCCTTAGCTCCGGGCCGGAATGATATTTCTGCCCAGACGATTTCCGCTTGGCGACACGAAATCATAAGATCCGCTTACAAAGACCTCTCGACTGAGGGAGTGAAGAGGCTGCAGATTCGGGCGCACGAAGTCCGGGCTGTCTCTATGAGCATCGCATTTGACCGCAACTGCGCCGTGCGGGACATTGTGGCGGCTGTGGGCTGGAGGGCCGAATCTACTTTCGCCGTTTCTACATTCGTGACCTGTCCGGCCAACGACAAAACCTGGCACTAGTGGGGGGCATTGCGGCGGCGCAATACTCCCTCCCGGCGCAGGATGCGCCATAGCTAACACTTAGCTGAAGTTGTCGGGAGTGTGCACCAGCAAGGGACCTAGCTAAGCAGTTACACAGGGGTTGAGTTTTGGGGCGGCACCCTCCTCCTCTTCGCAATTCTTTCTATCAGTAATACCATCGGTAACGTTTTTGAAGAAATGTATTTTAATTTTAAATAATTTTTTTTTCTAAAAATACTTACTGATGGTATTAATCAACCTTCCCTCCCACCTTCCCCGCTTGCCGCCTGTCTGCTAAGATAGAACTGGCAATAACGGACTCTCGCGAGATTAGGAAGGGAGGCTATTCAGAGGATAGGGAGGCCACTCGGGGGATTAGAGTTACGTCCCTGGTTGTGTAGCAACACACAACAATTTTGGAGGCTGAAATTGACAGGCTAAGTATGTTTTCCTATCAGTAATACCATTGGTAAGTATTTTTAAAAAAAAATTATTTTAAAGGAAAATACATTTTTTTGGTACATTTTTCTCGATTTTCAGATTTTCAAGCTTTGTTTTAAAATTTGAGGCATTTTGGCGTAATGCTCGGGGTCAAGCGCCTGTAGTTGAGAGCCTGCCGCTATACTGTACCGCTAAGCTTTCGGGGTTTAAGGTTTGGAGTATCTACTAAAAGGGTTAATGCCTCATCTTTTACAGTGGAGTGTGTATGCTGGTTTTACTGTATGTGTGTGTCTGGGTTTCTTTGCACTGATTTGACATATTTTACCATAAAAAGGGAACAGTGGAAATAAGTATTTTGAAAGTAACCAGCGGAAGAACAATAAAGTGCATTACTGTAGTTTGCAGCGTCGTTTTCTGCAGTTGAAACTGAACATGGGTGTCTGTTGTGTAGAGCAAGTATACTTGACCCCCTTGTTGGCTCACGTGCGAAGCAAAAGTGAGTATGTTCTGGGCCAGTGGTCGGTCCGTCTGCCCGCCGTCATCCGTGGTAAACTTTAACGTTGGCATTTTCTTGGAGACTATTCAAGCTACAGTCTTCAAACTTGCCTAAGGATACTTTGTAGCAAGACCTTTCTAAACATACAATTTCAATGACCTCTCACAAAGGTCAAGGTCACAATGGATCAGGAAATACATAAAAAAATAGCTATATTTTGACGTCATTTATTTTTTCTCAAATACTATTCACAACTTCAACCCAAACTTGGTACAAAGATGCCTGATGGTAAGACCTTTCTATACATACTAATATGGTTGATCCCTTGGAAAGGTCAACGGTCACAAGAACTCAGGAAATAGGTCCAAAATAGCCATATTTTGACAAAAGATGTTTTTTCTCAAATACTATTCACAACTTCAAACCCAAACTTGGTACAGAGGTACCTGATGGTAAGACCTATCTATGCATACTAATTTGGATGACCCATTGGAAAAGGTCAAGGGTCACAAGAGGTTGGCAGATATGTATAAAATGCCAATTTTTGATAGAATTGTAGTTATTATCAACATTTTTGCAATCTTTTCAATCAAATTTGGCACAAAGGTAGCTAATAAGACCTTCCTATGTATACTATAGTCGACTCGTTGCAAAGGTCAAGGGGCTTTGACAGATGTGACTAAATTTTAAGAAAACATGTTTTTTTTTAGGTGCAGAAGCCATCCCTTTACTTATTGTTACATGTGTGGATCGGTCATACACGTGAGCCATAAGGGCTTTGTCTTTCTTGTGCATACCAGCACCAGTCCTGCTAACTCATGAAAGACACCCCTCATTAATAGTTGCTGTACGATGTTATTGATGCGGGGTGCCTTGATTGAGTTGACAGCACCAGTGGCTGCATACACGAGGGAATTACATATTATTTGAACTTGTCTCTTGGGCTGTTTTCCAGCTGCCACAAGGTCTGTGTACGTTCCAACTTCCCAAGGCCGTGGGTCACGTGGAGGTCGCGGAAGAGGTCGAGGTCGCGGAGCAACTCACCGCACCAACATAATGCGAAAGCCGGCCACCACCATAAGCTCTGTGCCTTCCACTGCTGTCACCAGTACCGGCCAGAAAGTCATCTACATGACCTCTCCAGGTGCAACATTACCTCAGGCGGGCGCGGGCCAGCGATTTGTGGTTCTCAAGTCGGGATCTGGGGGCCTGCAGGCTGTAAATCCTGCCTCTGTAACGCCAGCAGTGCTAGAGCTGCTGAAGAAACAGGGTGTCAACATCGCATCTTTGAAAGGAACGCTGGTTTCCTCAGAGGCTGGAGCAACTGCCTCACAACCCAGCACTGTCAGCCTGGCCAGTCTGCTGACCAAACCTCAACAAGCATCAGTGGCAACCACAACAGCCACCATGATTGCACCTGCCCACAGTGATGGCAGTCAAACCAGTGAAGCTTCTGAAGCAGCAGCAGCTCTTATGTCCACCATGCAGGAAACAGAAATGCAGGTATCGAGCCCAACTAGCACCGTCACCACACTGAGCAGCCCCCAGTTCACGCAGGGCACAACTTACGTGTTGGGCCAGTCCGGGCAGATCATCAGTCAGACGACCACCTCCCAGCCCACATCCGTCCTCAACCCTCGTTCACTGTTAGGCACGGTGCTGTCATCGGATGCCCAGCAGTCTAGTGGGCAGCATGCAGTAGTGGTGAAACAGGTGCCGGCCACCACGGGACCCACCAAGATTGTGCCCATCGCCGGCCAGTCGGGCATGTACCGCCTCATCTCTGCTGGCAAACCCCTAATGCCGGTAATGTCTGGGACCAGTCCCGCCGTGGTTAGCACGGGTGGCAAGCGTGTGGTGATGCTGTCCCCTGCAGTGACAACAAGAGGCGTCAGCATCATGAGTTCTCCATCCAAATCTGCCATTCCAACCACCGCCACCATGACACGCTACCAGCTCTCTACGCGCCCTGACGGCACTAAAGTCCTGACCCAGATCGTGGATGAACCCCATGTGTCACAGGCCACCACCACTCCCACCAGTTCTGTCTGTGTAGCGCTAGAGGGAGATGGGGGCACAAGGATTGTCAGCATTTCATCCCCATCACACACCCAGGCCACCAGCAGCATTGACGCAGTAGCATCATCCACCCTCCTCACCAGTTCCTCACCAAGTACGAGCTCGGCCATAATGGGACTGGTGGGCACGCCCTTGGTCAATGTCAAGACCACCAACATCCGCACCTCCATCGTGGACACTGTCACAACCACCAGTGGCTTCACCCCCACCAACCCCATCGTTATCTCACCACCCTCCGGTGGGGCCACTGTTACCGTAAGCAGTATCAGTAGCGGCATGAACAAAGGGGTTAGGGTGGTCACCAGTACGTCACTGGCCACCCAGCTGTTGTCTGCCACCGCCAGTCAGTCTGACTCGCCCTACAAGCAGGCATCCACCCCACAAAGCAGCTTGCTTCACGCATCGCCGGAGAGAGTACAGACAGTTGTACATGCTGGAACATCTGTGGGAACAGACACCAGCACGTTGCAGTCCTCCCCAGACTCAGAGCTGTCTGACTTTGATGACAGTGATCCGGAACTAGACAACCAGTTGGCCAAGGATGACTTCGATTTCCGCTTTGGAAAACGTGGTCGTGGCAAGAGAGGCCGCGGGCGTGGTGGCCGTGGGAGAGGGAGGGGCAGGGGACGAGGCAGAGGACGTGGCAGGGGCCGTGGTCTGGTCTTGGACATGGATGTACAGCCTTCTCAATCCGACTCGTTTCCTGTTGGCACTACCAAGCTAAGACTGACGCCAGACTCGCGGTCCCAGGCCACAGGCTTTCAGTCCATCCAGACTGTAGCCTCACAACCAGAGAGGGCTCTAGATCAAGGGACAGAACACGATTTTGCAGAATCGGTGGAACAGCCTAATGAGTCACAGTTTGAGGACGTCGGTGACAAAGAGCTGATGTCCGGTGGCTCGGTGGTGACGGAGACGGTCCACTCTATTGAGCTTGGATCAGGAGAAACCCTGACAGCATCCGCAGAGCAGTATGACAATACCAACACCAATTCCACTGACTCTGACTTGGCTGCCAACGTAGCCATGGAGACGGAGGAAGAGGTGGTGAGCATGGTGGACATGCAGGTGGTGGAACAGGAGGTCACTGTGGACACAGACGTGGTTCAAGAAGTGCAGCTGGACTCGCAGACTGAAGGTGCTCATGTGGCTGAGGATTCTGACATGATGGACACTGATCAAGACCAACAGTTCATTAGTGAGCAAAGTCAGCAACCTGAGCATGTGGATCTGCATGAGCAGAGTTCAGTATGTGATGAAACTGTGCCGCCAGAAGAGGATGTCGGCATGTCACCCAGACAAACAAGTCCAGGGCGTGGCAGGTGGTCTAGCAGTGGAAGCCCTCACAGGCGGGCATCAGGAGGGCAAAGTCCCCGTCAATCTTCAGGCAGTCCACGCAAAGGCAGAAAGGTGACTGAAGAAAGCAAAGATATTGAAGCTTTCCAGGCAGAAACAGTAGAGGGTGTTGGGGATAATCTACAAGAGACAGAGGCTCTGGATGTTGTCCATGACGAATCAGGTCTAGAACCCCAGCTAACCCATGCAGAGGAAGGAACGGTGGTTTTACCTCCAAAGCAGGATTTGGAGACAAATGTTGAGACGCACTTGCCAGAAACAACTGAGTCAGAGACTGTTGGCAAAGAACAAAGTGCAGTGGCCTTTTCCCCACCTTCAGGCAAGAAGAAGAGAGGCAGGCCCAAAAAGGCCACACTGGCTGTGCTTGCTACACCAGAGGAGGTACAGCCAGCCACTGTGGACACCGGGGTGGAGGAGGTGGCTGACATCTACATGCAGACGGCTGATCAGCCGGCGATGGATGAAACTGTGGCTGGCTCTGGTGAACACAAGAGCCAGCCACAGTTTTCTCCGTCACCGAATGATGATCACATCCTAGTCCAACCAGAACCAGTCCATGCGGAGCAATCTGTCACAGTCAGCTCCCCACCAGGCAAGAAGAGACGAGGGCGGCCGGCCAAGAAAGCTGCTTTACAAGAGTTGCCCCCTGCATCTCCTGACGTGCAGGCAGTGGAGAGCCAGGTGATGGATGTTAAACATGATGAAGAGATGAGTGGCCTGCCAAATGCTGGACTTGTGGAAGCAGAGAAACTCGAGTCATCTTTGCTTGCGTCGGCTGGCGAGGATGAAGAATCAGCAGTGATGGATGAAGATGCCACACTTGAATGCTCACCAGTTGTAGACCAGTCTGTAAATACGCCCACGCCTGTGGAAGAAACTGTCAGAAGGAAGCGAGGCCGCCCCCCGAAGAAAGCAGCTGTCGCAGTATCAGCTTTACCACTGCCACAGGCTGAGAGTAGACACATTGACACTTTGTCTGCTGGCAGTGTCCCTGATGTTGCACCCAGCACTGATGTAGCCTTTGCTGGCCTGGCTGATGGCACAGAAGACACTTCCATCATGGATGATTCTGCTGCACTTGTTGATGAGATCAAAGTGGAAGTAGAAAGCATGGCTGAGGAATCACCACAGTTGAGCTTGGAGGTCGGTGTTGCAGCGCCGTCGCCCAAAAAGAAAGTGGGTCGTCGAGCCAAGCGTTCAGCTAATAGCATAGAAGACACTTCCATCATGGATGATTCTGCTGCACTTGTTGATGAGATCAAAGAGGAAGTAGAAAGCATGGCTGAGGAATCGCCACAGTTGAGTTTTGAGGTCGGTGTTGCAGCGCCGTCACCCAAAAAGAAAGTGGGTCGTCGAGCCAAGCATTCAGCTGATGGCACAGAAGACACTTCCATCATGGATGATTCTATTGCACTTGTTGATGAGATCAAAGAGGAAGTAGAAGGCATGGCTGAGGAATCGCCACAGTTGAGCTTGAAGGTCGGTGTTGCAGCGCCGTCGCCCAAAAAGAAAGTGGGTCGTCGAGCCAAGCGTTCAGCTGATGGCACAAAAGACACTTCCATCATGGATGATTCTGCTGCACATGATGAGATCAAAGAGGAAGTAGAAAGCATGGCTGAGGAATCGCCACAGTTGAGCTTGAAGGTCGGTGTTGCAGCGCCGTCGCCCAAAAAGAAAGTGGGTCGTCGAGCCAAGCGTTCAGCTGATGGCACAAAAGACACTTCCATCATGGATGATTCCGCTGCACATGTTGATGAGATCAAAGAGGAAGTAGAAAGCATGGCTGAGGAATCGCCACAGTTGAGCTTGAAGGTTGGTGTTGCAGTGCCGTCGCCCAAAAAGAAAGTGGGTCGTCGAGCCAAGCGTTCAGCTGATGGCACAAAAGACACTTCCATCATGGATGATTCTGCTGCACATGTTGATGAGATCAAAGAGGAAGTAGAAAGCATGGCTGAGGAATCGCCACAGTTGAGTTTGGAGGTCGGTGTTGCAGCGCCGTCACCCAAAAAGAAAGTGGGTCGTCGAGCCAAGCGTTCAGCTGATGGCACAGAAGACACTCCCATCATGGATGATTCTGCTGCACATGTTGATGAGATCAAAGAGGAAGTAGAAAGCATGGCTGATGAATCGGCACAGTTGAGCTCGGAGGTCTGTGTTGCAGCACCGTCACCCAAAAAGAAAGTGGGTCGTCGAGCCAAGTGTTCACGATCAAGAGGCAACGCAGCAAAACAAACCACTTTAAAAGAGGTGATTGACGTCAAAGATGAAGGAGACAGTGAAAATGTTGACAAAGATGTGCCTATTGATCATTTGGATAAAGAAACTGTGAAAGAGAAGCTAAAAGAGCCAGACATTGGAGCAGAACAGAGTTTTGGTTTTGACAGTCTCATTGAACCACCAGATACTAAAGACATTGATGCTGAAGAAACCAAAGCTGAAGACGCTGATGAGCCAGAGGTGGACACGCCACAGAAAAAGCCTGATCGACAGAGAACAAACGCAAGGTCACCGCGGGGTAAGTCCAAGTCATTATCCCCTGGCAGGGATAAAGACAACATTTTTGACATTCTGGGTGAACTCAGCCCCAGTGATGTGTCTCCAGAAGTGGAGGCAGAGGTCAAAGTGCGACTGAGTGGAAACAAGCGAAACAAGCCTGGCGTGTCGCACTCTCGTGCCTCTTCCACACCTGGCACATCTGCCATCCCCGATAGGGCTGTAGTACGACGCATCAAACCTGTGTCCTCCACCACACCACAGCACTTCACTCCGCCTTTCCCCATTGACACACCCTCTAGCAGCAAGGCACTCGGTGGACACGGCAGCAGTGGCTCCTCAGGATCAGCTGTGGTAATTCGTCGGTGCCCCAGGCCTTTGGCGTCTCCTGATGCTGTAGCCCCTGTGTTGGCTGCTCATATCTCAGCCAGTATTCCAGTCAAACAAGCCAGTTACGAACAGGGATACTCTGCAGTGCTAGTCAAGCGACGACGCATAGTAGACTGGGCTAGTCAGAGTTCAGATGAAGTGGACAGTGCTTCGCCTAATGCCTCTTCCCCTGGTGAGAAAACTTCATCTGTCTCTGTGTTCAGCGCTGTTGGGGAGTTTAAGTCTAGGGCCTCATCCAGTAGCCCGACCAAGAGAAGCAAACAAGGGGTGAGTCCAAATAAAAAAGGGAATGGTCCTGGCAAGAAAGTTGACATTCCTGGCAAAAAATTAAGCAGTCCAAGTAAGAGGGGAAGTAAGTTGAAAGGGAGAGACAATAGCATGGACTCGCGCACTAAAGAAGCAAGTCTTGGAGTAGGGTCTGCCACGGAAACTGAAGACTTTTCACTTGCAAAACATTCAGTAAAATTGGAGACAAGCTCCAAAAGTAACAAGAAATCCAGAAGCAAAGTGAAAGCTAGCAGGCCTTCCTCAGGACGTTTTGTCGGTGCATCTACAGTTGTTGAAAAGGCAGCTGTGAAAGAGGATATGACTGATCACACTGATGAAGTGACAGAAGAGTTGATGGGTGAAAGTTCACACATTAATAAAGCCAGTACTACTGCTAGTACGGAAAATGTTCACGCTGCTTGTGCTACAACAGACACTTTAATGACAGAAAATGTTTCTACATCAGCAAGCACTAGCATTGGCAGTCCGGCCTCAATTCGACGATCGTCTCGCCCCTTTGTGCCCTCGCAGAAATTGCGAGAATCTGACGTTCTCAAACGACGCCTCTCTGTTTCTGAGAGCAGTGAACCTGTCAAAAAGAAAAGTCGGCCGAGGACTCCAAAGTAGACATTGAAACTGTTGAGAAATGTATTAGTTTGTGAACATTTTTCCCGTAGCAAACTTCACACTTGTGTGAATAGCAGAAGGTGCTTTTGTCATGTACCTTTTGGCTGTCCATAGTGCTTTTTGTTACGATCAGGAATCATTGCAGCAAAATGTGCTACTGACACATGCATGCACAAGGGGTCAACTAAAATGATTGTAATACTATTTCCATTCTTTCAGCAGCAAATGCAGGAGGTGGTTAGACCACAATAGCTCAATAGCTCAAGGGATGTGCCAGACAGTTTGTAAACAGGAGAAGGGCCAGGCTGATAAGGCGCAACCATTGAATTATCATGGTCTCCTACAATCTGTATACAGTGCTTGGTAGACCATTTGAACCCTCTGTTGGTTGCACTTTTGATTGAGATGATTCCTGTAGATGATTCCCCTCAACAAAAAGTATTACTGACAACCAGTGTGAGCCGTGGAGTGGATTCTAGTTTGATTTGACACATGGAAATGAAAGAGGGAATTATTTTAACCCTTTGAGTGTTGGCAACGGTTTGTCAATGATTCCTACAGGAATCATCACGACAAAATCTGCTACCACAACAAAGGGTTAAACTGGATTGTATAGTGTGTGCCCTCCATTTAGCATGACCGGTAATCAACGTGAAGGTCTTTTGTGACTGATGTAAAATGTGCACGTGCATCGTTGGATCTGTTCCTACCTTTGTTCATGAGATAGTCCTGCATTGGAACACTTGTATCATGCCTGCGTCTCATTTTCATCATGTCAAACCATTGTTTCCATGGTTTTGTATACATCATAACGTGGGGCGTTATGTCTATTTTGGTATATATGCATGCTTAGATATAATTTGCAGTTGATAACAGGTTTGTGGCAGCTGTGTGGTTACCTGGTCATGTATTTATCACTTAAAGTTGATGGCAAGAAAATTGTTTCCGTGCAATTTCTATGCTTTTGCTAGCTGGAGGCACATTTTCTTCGGTGTGCAACAAGCAGAGATTCTCATCAGTCCGTGTAGCTTGCAGGGGCTCATGAGAAGTTCTGCTTGCAACTGAAGCGACTGGCTTGGGGATAAACATCTTAACCCTTTGCGAGTTGGTAGTGGTTTTTGTAGTGATGATTCCTATTGGAATCATCACATCCAAAACCACTACTGACACGCAGTGGGTTAACCCTTTGGCTGCTGGTAGCACTGTTGTCACGATGGTTCCTGCAGGAATTTTCATGATGAAAATTACAGCCAGAGGGTTACTATTATTATTTGCTGCTACATTTCTAGCCATTGTACAGCAAGAGGCATAGATCCTCATGAGCCCCCGCATTCGCGGGGACTCATGAGGATCTATGCCTCTTTCCATTTTGTCTGCACAGAGCAGATTTTTTGTAATTTATTCACTATTATTATTTGCTGCTACATTTCCTAGTGTCATGGGCAAACAACAGTGTCCGCTTAAGATGGCATCGTCAGACATGCAACATGAGGCAGAGAATAGGACTGGTCAGTATTTACACCCTTGGAACTGCAGAACACAGGACCACTGTTTTTGGTTAGCCATAGTTGTCGGACTGTTGGCACAGTGGAATTTTCTCCTGAATGTAAAGTGCATGAAACGCGGTGCTTTGAACTTGAGTGCATTCAGATTGTGCCCAGTGTAAATATAATGTATGTATGTATACATGTACTATGTACATTTACAGTCAGTTGAGAGATAACCCTTTGGCTGTCTGTAGCACTTTTTCTCGAGATAATTTGTGCCAGAGAAAAACCCGTTCAAAAACAGCCAAAGAGTTAATCAGAATAACATTTTATACAGTGGTGGTAATGTTTGAGACTACTTGTCCAGTTATTGTTGGTCTGAAGATCGCGTCTGGATTTCACTGTATCATTCAGACGTTTTTAGTATAGACCCTTTGCTTGTCGACGTTTTTTGTCACAAGGATTTATGTAGTAATCATCGCAATGGAGACTACTACTGACATGCAAAGGGTTAATTTGTAATGAGCATTGTGCCCTTCCTTTTGCACTTCCAGTGCTGATGTGGGAGATGGATCTATCATTTTAGCTCCATGGAAGACCTCGGGTCTTTCAGAACCAAAGTTATCAGACAATACCCTTGAACTATTTTGGTGGATGTATCTCCCAGCATGCTGGAGCATGTTGAAAAGGATGGAGGCATGTTGAGTTCATTTGAAAGTCCTGCATCATTTTTGAGTTTAGGGTTTTATATTCTCATATTGTCTTGTAGATAAGTGTACGCAGTCAAACTGCAAGACAGACCTGGAATTTCCGCACAAGCTGACGGTGTTTGTGCTGATATGTAATTTAATTATTTTGGATCTGACGGCTTGGAGCCATAAGTCCAAATTATAGACCAGTACAATTTAACATTTTCATTAATGATTTTGTGTAAGTCTGCCAGTGCCCAGAGGATCAGTGTTTATGAAGACAATTCCAGTATGGAAGAAAGGAAAGAAACAAGAGAGTTTGTAATATAATTTTTAAGTTTTTTGCAATTAATTTTTACTGTAAAAACTTTCTTAAACCTTTGGGTGTCGGGTCACAATTAGGTTGAGGTGATTCCTGCACAGGAATCACCTAACCAAACTTGCTACCGAGACCCAAAGGGTTAAGTTTTTATGCTTTTCAAGCATGTCCCGTAAGTTGTTTGCTTCTTTATGTGAAATTAAATTGAAAATTAGTTTGGGCACCATGATGGGTGTGTACTCTCAAGTCTTGCTGTTTGAGTGGTGATTTGTGATTTCGGACCTTATATCTCTTGGCTGGAAAGTCCAAAATCACCAAGACCAGCAAAATTTTCAATGAAATCGGTGGACTTTCTTTTCTTGTGTAATGTGAATACACAGTTTGAAGTTGCATACAGTGGTATGTATGGTGGCAATGTACATGGCCGTTGCCCTACCCGATTCCCCCCCCCCCCCCCCCATTGTGCGTGCAGTCACCAGTAGTGTTTATAGCACTGGTGGTGGCACCCATACGGGGAAGGTCATTTATGTTCTCGTTTGGTTACTGGCATACATGTGCACTTTTGATGCCTGTATACTTTCCATGTGTCATGTATAAAGTTGTGTAAACCAAAATGTGCATACTGTTTGCCATGTCAGCTACGAAGCGCAGATCAGTCGTGCATGTCACCCAAACCTGACTATTTGCATGAGATGTGGTTGGCAAGACTAATCGCATTTTGGGTGCACCTTCTAGAAGGTGCAGCGCAAGATGTGATTGGTCTTGCCAAACACATGCAAATGGGCTCCTGGAGATATTTGGCGAATCTGAAATGATGAGAAATGATTTCCAAGGAGTTCACAGCATGGATATCGTGCGAGTTTTAATTTCCAGTACTGTATACTGGGTGGTAGCTTTTTTTGTTGAGGAGACTTACAGGAAAACATGCTCTCAACAACCAAAGGGTTAGTGCCAAATTATCTCCTTGGATTTGTACAAAGTGCACAATAGGTGATTTTGAAATGAATCAGTTTGGCTTCAAGTGGCATTGAGCAAAAGTGTCCAGCAGTTTGCTAATCCTGTGGTCATCGGTAGCGGTTTTTGTTGCGATGATTCCTGTAGGAATTATTGCAACAAAAGCTGCTCCGACAGCCAGAGATTAGAAGGTTTTACTGACAAAATAATACATGCATTTAAACGAGGTCTCACTGTATTTTATTGCTTTTGTCTGCTTAGACTTGCATTGACTGTTGGGCATTTAAAGTATACTATCTGCAGACTTATTTTGAGGATTAATTTTGGAGGGTCACACAAAGCCATCTGCACCATCAATGAAATGAATTTTCACATCTGTTTGCAAAAGACATAGATCTTCATCAGCCGTTGCAGCCTGCTGGGGCTGATGAAGATGTACGTCTCTTGCAGGGCCTGTTTGTACAGAAATGTAGTCTCTCGTTTAGACTGTTGTGTTTCTGTTTTATGAATTCACCAATGATGAATCGGAAGATGTTTTAATAAACTGTTTTGTGTATTTTGCATGTTGCTTTGTCACTGTTCCCCCACCTGGGTCTGCCCTGGGGGACTTGGGTGGGGTTAACTACTTTTTAGTTCCCAGGGTCACCCTGGTCAGCCCCACAGGGTGGGTTTTCCCCTCTATTCTGGGGCATGTGTTTCTGTCTACCCTTGGTCCATTCACCTGTATTTTCCTTTTTTAAACTCTCCCTACTGTCTGCACTGCCTGTAGCTCTTGATATTGGATTTGTGTTGCTAAATGGTCTTAGCTTTATTTAGGCCCCATGTCGTAGGTTTATTTAACGTATTGGACCGGCTGGCGACATACATTCAGTATTCTGTTTAGACTTTTTTCACAAGCAGTGTAGGCATGTCCTGAGAAAGTCTTGTTGCTGTCGGAACGTTAAGCAATGTACAATCAATCGATCAATGGTCACTGTTATTCACAGAAGATGGCCAAACACACTTATGTTCAATGATACTTTTATGATTAAAAAGCACAGCGAGCACAAATTGACAACAAATGAAGTATTACAATGGCTAGTTGAAAAATACAAAATGGTTCCGCATGAACAGATAAATGAAAGCAAACTTTGTGCGACAAACTGTAAAACGGCTATCTACTGCAAATCTGGGAGCTATTGCTGAAGACCACATTCGAGGTCCAGAAACGGACCAAGGCCCTAACAACCACGGTACCATCCTTGAACTATCATGGTTCATCTCCTAGTTTCAGGGCTGAATAAGTTACTGTCGCCTGCCTCGCTAATTTTCACTACCACGAGTACCCAGTAATCAAGGTCCTTGGCCCACTGCTGCTGTCATGGGCCCGAAAACTTTTTCCTATCCGTTTCCAATTCTGGGGAACTGCAGAAATGATGGATTTACTAGAAGTAATGAAACTGGTGCATCTTGAACACGGAGAGAGAAAGGGTGGGGGTGCTTCTCACAGCAACATCCCATGCTGGCTGTATAGTGAGTGACCCTTTGACTGTCGATAGAGCTCTAGGTCGAGGCGATTTCTGCAGGACAAAAAGCTACAGAGGGTTAGAACGGTGCCTGCAAGCTTGAACCTTGGAACTATCGCATCCATCATGCCCGATTCATCTGCAGTTACACGCTCCTTACTGTCACACTGGTTGTCTCCCTTGATTCACTATCCCTGTTCAGCAGTAGCAAATTGAGGGAGACAACCAGTGTGAATTACTGCATCGAGCATAAATCCCCTTCCTTCAAATGATGCACAATTGCCCATTTGTTTCTTCAAAATTCATACCGATGGCATTACTGTATGGAATACACCTTTAGCTTACCGAATTCACCCTCAAAACAGTTCGTGTTAACTACACGAAACGGAGCGTAATAGTAGAGAGTCGTAACCAAGCACCCGGATAGTCTCCCCTCCCTCCATCCGGAAGTGCACATTCCCGCCAGTTTTCACCTTAGCTTCCGGTAGACAAGTTGCGTCGGCTTCAGCCTCCAGCGTTTATTGGATTTTGGAATTTCTTATTCGTGAATTCTAAACTCATTGCCTTATAACAATGACGAGGTAAGGTCTCGGGCTGTGCCTTCGCAGCCAGCAAGAAATCGTGGTTCGGGTACGACCGGTTTTCGATTAGTAGTCGTTTCGTGCACGTGGCCTTTCGTTAGTGGCCTCAGGCTTTTACACTCATGTGTGCCTTTTTGTGTTACAGTACCCAACTGCACACTTGTCGCCGCTGCAAAGGTTTCCAGTGGCCCTCAGACACGCACGCACGCTGTTTACCTTGTTCTGGCTGTTCATCGTCCCACCCTTGTGGTGTGTGCGCCTCGTGGAAGGAATGGAAATGGTCCCAGCTGTGGGAGTTTTATGGGCACCGACGACCAGCGGAACAGATTGGACATAGAGCGGCTCGGCCATCAGCCAAAGAGAGCAACATACCTCATCACCGGACGGGCCAGGCCCTTCGGTGACAGTTTCTTTTTGCCCCACAGCGCCGCTCTTACAAGCTTCTACAGAGAAGGTAGGCTCTCATTCTATTACTAAGTCGCAGAACCCTATCCCGATTGCAGGTCCCCGGAATGTGGGGAGTGGGATGTTGGCCTGCGCAGTCTCAGATGGTCCCCAAGTATCGGTGACAGAGACTCCTTCGACCCCTTCTCTCGGCCTATCGGTTGAAGCGTCAGGGACCAATCAGAAGCCTATGAGGCTACTGACGCAGTACGGCTTTCACCTCGCAGCCCTCGGCGCTCAGAGGTTAGTCTCCATTCCCACAGAGACAATTATTCTACGTCACATCAGTCACCTATGACCCGACACACTGGTTCCCCCGCTCGTTCACGGACAAGTTCTTTTACCACAGGGAGTCATCTAGCTAGGACACGTTCGTCGAGCACATAATTTGGGCACTGTAGACCGTATTTCCCACAGCAACGGCCGCGGTCCCAGACAAATCGACTTCTGGATAAGGAGAGACGTCCCTCTCGTCGCTCCCCCTCCAGCAACCGGCTCCATCATTTTCCTACTGCGCCTTATTCACCCCAAAGTCCTCTGCGTCGGTACACGACGGCTTCGCGAGACAGATCCCTTGGAACCCCACCGCACTGGACACCTCCGTGGCATGGCGGATCCCGTCGGCATTCTCCGGACCCTGCGACTTATGACTCAGATGTACTCAGTCTGCACCCGGAAGACTCGGCATCGGCCCTGCTGGAGCCTAAGACACCTTCGGACCCACGTAGCCCTCCCGCTTCCGACTTAGTAGAAGAGCTGCCCCTGCTTTCAGAGACTTCTCGGGCTCTAGACGAAGCGGCACACATCATTGCGACCATTCTTCCTTTGGACGCATGTCAGCCTTCACCCCCACTCAAGAGGAAAGCTACGGCTTCAGTGGACGCTCCTTTTCAGGCGAAAAGATTCAAGTCCCTTCCCCAGCCTCCAGGTTTTTGGGACCTTTCTGACGCTTTCTCCGAACACCTACGACAGGGTAAGCTGTGTGATAAAGGTTTCTTCGCGGACTCACGGTGGCCTGCTGACATTGACATCCGTTTTCAGCAGAAGTGGTATGCGGGTCACTCTCAAGCCTTCATCTGCCTCCTCCCAGCGGTGGATCCTGAAGCCGAACTCCAGGCGGGTGGCCCAGGGCCGGTGCGACGTTTCTTCCCACCCGGACTTGAACCCACAGCTACCTTGATCCGGAATTCCATCGCGTGTACGGGCTTCTTAGATCTAGCTACGCAGGCGGTAGTCCGTGGAGTACAGGAGTTTTGGGACCGACCCAGTGAGCAGAAATTACGAGATATCCACTCCTTGGCAGTGATGGCGAATCGGGCAGTACACCATTCGGCCACCAACGCTATCGCGGCAGCAGCTAACTGTGATCTTATGCGGCGCGACGCGGTCTTGCGATCTTGCCCTGGAATTCCTTCGACCTTCTCCACACAATTACGCCGGGCTCCGCTGGGCGGTTCGTTCCTCTTTGGTCCCTCTTGGCAGGAGGTGAAGACGGCTGTGAAGGACTTGTGACCTAGCGTTAACAGACGGGAACTTTCCAGATTTCCAGCCGGCCGCAAGGATGAGGGTCGCACCCTGCGGACCTTTAGACCCACCTCTCGCCTTATCACCAGACGTCCCTTTAGGACCAGACAGCAGGCCCCAGCTGGCCGTGGACACTTTTTCCCCGCACGGACCTCCTCCCGTCCCAGCTTCGGCCGGAAGCAAGGGCGGGGTAGGGCCCAATGACTCTACCTTGGTAACGCCCCCGCCGAATCCCTCCGGTCCTCCAATCGGCGGGAGGCTAGCACATTACAGCAGCGAGTGGCGGTCACTGTTTCCAGGGGACCCATGGATCCTCGATACGATTTCTCGCGGACTGAAAATCTAATTTCGGACACCTCCCCCTCTGAGGCGGTCTCCGCTGTGGACACGCATCCCTACAGACCCTTGCAAGGCTTCAGCTCTGCAGGAAGAGATAGCTGCCCTTCTACAGAAGGCCGCCACGGAGGTAGTAGCCCGACACGACTCTCCGGCTTTCTACAGTTGGCTCTTCTTGGTTCCGAAGTCAGGAGACCGGTGGCGCCCAGTGATAGACCTCTCTGCGCTCAACAAGTTCATAGTCGCTCCGCATTTCTGCATGGAGACAGCAAGAAGTTTGCGGGCCTCGGTGCAACCAATGGATTTTGCCATAAGCCTCGATCTCGCAGATGCTTATCTTCATGTTCCCGTTAACCCGATTTCCCGTCGTTACCTACGCTTCGCCTTCCGAGGAGTGGTCTACCAGTTTCGTGCACTTCCCTTCGGCCTCAATCTCAGTCCTTGGATCTTTACGAGGATTGTGGACGCGGGTCTCCAAAACCAGGCAGACGTCTTCCAGCCCGACTTCCAACTACCTCGACGACCTGCTTCTCCGGAATCAGGAAGTGTCTCGTCTGGAGGCAGACAGGAACGCACTTCTCAGCCTCCTACACCGACTTGGCTTTGTGGTAAACAACGGGAAATCGGATCTCTCTCCATCACGCAGGTTTGTTCACCTCGGGATGGAGTTCTTGACCGACCTCAAACGGGTACGACTACCACAGGAACGAATCCAGAAGTTGGTGACACTCGCTCACCAGGTGATTCTAGCGGACGCAGTCCCGGCCAGGACTTGGCTCCAGCTCTTAGGCCTGATCAGCGCTGCTGCGGAACTGTTACCCCTCGGCAGACTTTACTCACGACCTCTCCAGTTACATCTGCTGCTCCACTGGAGGCCGTCTTCCGGAGACCTCGTGGCCAGTGTTCAGGTTCCTCGGCTGATTCGACCGCATCTGCACAGGTGGACGGATCAAGGGTGGTTGGCGACGGGGGTACCACTCTTCACTCCACCACCTCAACTGTCACTCTTCACGGACGCAAGCCATGCCGGCTGGGGAGCACACTTATTGCCGGGATTCAGCGCCGTCTCGGGTCAGTGGCCGGCGGAACTCCAAGGCAGACACATCAATTGGCTCGAGCTCAAGGCTGTTTGGTTAGCTCTCATCAACTGGGAATCTCGGCTCCGCGGCCAGGAGATCTTGATACTTTCAGACAATGCGACGGTGGTAGCCTACATTCAGAAGCAGGGCGACACCAGGTCTCCGTCCCTCTGCATGCTGCTTTACCAGATCCTCCTGTGGGGCAGAGATCGGGGGATCTCACTCCGAGCACGACACATCCCGGGCCATCTGAATGTTCTTGCGGACTCTCTTTCTCGGCAGGGACAACTGCTGCACACCAAATGGTCCCTTCGACCGGACATTTTCCGGATGATCTGTGCACACTGGGAGACTCCCATGTTGGACCTCTTTGCCACCAGGTGGAACCGTCAGCTTCCGCTGTTCGTCTCACCCTTTCCGGACCCGCTCGCCTGGGCAGGGCAGTGGACGCTCTTTCCATTCCTTGGGACGGTCTCATAGCCTATGCCTATCCTCCTTCAGTACTGGTGCCCAAGATCCTTCTGAAGCTCAGAGGATGCAACGCGGTCATTCTCCTTGTCGCCCCCTTCAACTGGAGCAGGAGTTAGACAACAGATCTATTGAGCCTAGCCACGGATCCTCCACTTCGGCTCCCCACACCACGCACAATGCTGAAGCAGCCCCGGCAGAACCTCTTCCACCCTTGCCCAGAGAGACTGTTTCTTCACGCCTGGAGATTGTGCGGCAGGCCCTCTCAACTCGAGGTTTCTCAGGTGCTGCAGTGGAGGCAATCGCTACAGCCCGCAGGCAGTCCACTCGCCAGGTTTACGAAGGCAAGTGGAGAGTTCTACAATCCTGGTGCGAGTCGCAACGCCTCTCCACGGCTTTGACCACGCCACAGCTGGCTGAATTCTTCTTGTGGCTGTTCCGCGAACAGAATCTGGCACCCATCACCATCAGAGGTTACCTCTCCATGGTGGCTGACACTTGGGACTTCCTGACCCGGGAGCTTGCAAGGATCTCTCGGACTTGATGGCCCACTTTGACCTCCAGCGCCCAGTCACACGCTCCCTCCTGCCACGTTGGGACCTCGCTTGGGTTTTAACCTGGCTGAACTCCAGTCGTTTTGAACCTCTTCACTTGGCCCGCCTGGCGGACTTAATCAGGGGAGCCTGCTTCCTCCTGGCCCTCGCTACAGCGGCCAGAGTGAGTGAACTACATGCCCTGTCAGTGGACCCTACATGTTTGCAGTTCCGGACAGGGGGAGCAGTAACTCTCCTACCCAATCCTGCCTTCCTGTCAAAGAATAGACTCCCTTCGGCTGCACCTCAAGTGTTGAGCCTACGCCCTCTCGCACGTCTTGATTGCTCCCAAACATCTCGGCTGCAGGATCCGGTCCGTGCTTTGAAGGTATACCTCAAAAGAGTGAAGCACATCAGGAGAGGCCGCTCTCGCCTCTTCCTACCCTTAGCTTCGGCACGGACCGACATCTCAGCCCAGACGATTTCCTCCTGGCTGAGATGGGTCATTCGCTCCGCCTACAAAGATATCTCTCCAGAAGGGGCTAAGAGATTGCGAATACGGGCACATGAGATTAGAGCGGTCGCCGCCAGCGTCGCTTTCGACCGCAACTGTGCAGCCAGGGATATCATAGCGGCAGTCGGGTGGAGTCCACCTTCGCACGCTACTATCTCCGAGACCTCTCCGCACAATGCGAGACACTGGCCCTTGTCGGAGACATCTCGTCGGCGCAACACTCCCTCCGGGCACCTCTCGCGCCATAGGTAAGCAACCTTAGCTGAATTCGTTGCCCCTCGAAGCTGAAGGTATTGCAATGGCACGGCTTGGGCGGCACCCTCCTCCTCTTTGTTATTCTTCCATACAGTAATGCCATCGGTATGAATTTTGAAGAAACAAATGTATTTTTCTCTAAAAGATATTTTTTCGAAATATATTTACTGATGGCATTACTCACAGGCCCCTCCCACCTGCCCCGCTTGCCGCCAGCATGCTAAGGAGAAACTGGGGGGAATGTGCACTTTCGGATGGAGGGAGGGGAGACTATCCGGGTGTTTGGTTACGACTCTCTACTATTACGCTCCGTTTCGTGTAGTTAACACGAACGGTTTTGGGGCTGAATTCGGTAAGCTAAAGGTGTATTCCATACAGTAATGCCATCGGTAAGTATTTTTCGAAAAAATATCTTTTAGAGAAAAATACATTTTTGCTTATTTGTGGGTAGTCAAAAATAAGTTTATCAGAAAGCTGCCATTTCCTACCAAGTCACAAGTTGTAAGATCAAATCATTTTGGGCTGCCCATCTGTTGGCATTCCCTATACATCGGCTGTTCCGAAACTTGCACCATGGTACGAATTTGAGAGGTGATCCTTTGAGACCAGACGCAGGAGATGGATCAGCCTTGAGTAGTGCCTAATGGAACTCTCGAGCTTCTGGCACTTGCATCGAACTACCATTGCTGATTTGACTCCTGCTGCACTGCGTCAAGCCTTAACCCCTTCACTGCCAGGGGACACATTGTATTTCTGAAATCATTGTTTATTCAACGGGAAAGAGCCCCAGCCATCCAAGGAACACAGTTACAAAGTGGTGTCAACAAGACACATAGATCATCAGACCCCACAATTGCGGGAGCTCATGAGGATCTACGTCTCTTGCAGCTGGATTGTGTTCACCTTTTCCCGGCAGTGGAGGGGTTAATGTGACCACAGCCTACAAGTCCATCAGGAGATCATCGGTTGTCTCCTCTTCTTTCTGTGGCGCTGCCTCCTCCTTTTTCACCTCTCCTGCCAAAAAGGTCTCGGCTTCCTGTTTTGTGATGTTGCTGTCCTCGCACTCTGGCTTGCTGATCAGGCCTTGTTTTGCTGCATAACAATACAAACATACACAATTAAAAGGATATTTACATAAAATAATGAAAATATGGTCAGACTGCTACCGATGCCACGAAAACCTTAATGTATGTGCTTTCTTGATGCAATAATCAGCAGGGACGCTCTATGGTTATGTCTAGGGGGTCCTGCAGGACGCACTACAAAATGTGAGAGACATATATCCTACCTCAAAGACTGAGAGAGTGTACATGTTTGGTCATGAATGGAAGTAGCATACAGTCTGGAAATGAACCTCGACAATGAATCTGTATCACTGATGGTCTCAACCCTCGGCACCGGCCAGCATTGTGATCAGTAAGGACTGGCTTGACCGATGTCTCTCCCCGAGAAACTTGCATGGAAGAATTTTTGGGACCCCCCAAGGTTCCACTAGGTCCCCCTATCACTCCAGCCAGGGGGGCCCAGAGATCTCCTGTTAACCCTTCGGCTGTGGGTAGTGCTTTTTGTCGCGATGATTCCTGTAGGATTCATTGCGACAAAAAGCGCTACCACCGGCCAAAGGGTTAGTTTGCACTATCTGAGAGCTGTCAGTTTTTTTCTCCACAGAATGGTAACACTGGTAGTGGTCAAGGAGTTAATAAATAAACACTAATGGTATGAGAGAGATGCCGATTATGTTATTGTGCTGAATGTGCTAGACATAGGTTTGCTGTACACAGGGTGCAACTATGGTGTGCACTTTCTCTCTCATAATGTCTAGCACATTCAGCACAATGACATAATCGGCATCTGAATCGAACATACTGATCTAAAGGGAACATAAAAACATCTTTGTTCAGCGACACTCGGAGTCAATTTGACCCCTAAACGCTTGTTAACCCTCCTAACCCCACGGCCACATTTCCAAACTTTTGGAGGCATCGAACAACTATGTACCAGTTGTAGGAGATGGATTGATCATGATAATTCAAGGGTAGTGCCAGATGAGCTTGATGCCTGCTGCAGGGTCCCAGTGCAAAATGGGTTAATGTTATGACAGCCGATTGTCAGCCAGGACAAAGATGACGGTTCCATAGTTCCCAATCTTACTGTCTTGCCATTCTGTAACGCAAGCCTAGAGTTCAAATTCCAAAATGTAGGAATTGCTCTTTAAAGACTATGTAATATTTCAGGTGACACTGTAACAGTTCAAGCGTGGTGCCAGAATAGCTTGGCACCTCTAGGATCCAAGCTATTCTGACACCACCCTTGAACCATCATGGTCAATCAATATCTTGTTATGAGCATCAGGGTTCAATAGGTAAAATACACATTTTCTGAATCATACCTTCCACGATCCTGTCCCAGAAGTCACGTCTGCCTTTGCCGATCAGCGTGTCCTTGAATTCACGGATAAAGGTGTTGTATATTTTGGCTTCTGATTTCTGTAACAAAGAAACAAAGGTAAAAAGGGATGCAGCAAATTATCAATTATCCCAAGGATTCTATACTCAAGGACTATCTAAAGCTTTTATCAGTGGCACAAAGTCCTCCCACCTAGAGAAACACCAAGCCAAAGACTCAATAGTTTGCAGAAAACAAATACAATAGCAATTTTTGGTGGGCCACAAACTGAATCCACAGTCCACTTTGAAAGTGTATATTTATTTTCAACCGTTCTCTGAAAGATTGATCTACACAACTCTTCGATACCATACAAGACACCCACATATTCACCATCAGCTATTTTTTATTATTTATCAGTTCTATAAATTAAGAATGAGAACAGCGTTGAGATGCATCGATCCTGTTACTCCCAAGTCAACATAATTCAACTGCAAGAGACATAAATCCACGAGCACCCGCAGTTGCAGATTTGATTTGATTGTACATTGCTTAACGTCCCGACAGCAACAAGGCTTTCTCAGGACGTGCCTGCACTGCTTGTGAAAAAAAAAACCTAAACAGAACATTGAATGTATGTCGCCAGCCGGTCAAATACATTAAATAAACCTAACACATGGGGCCTAAATAAAGCTAAGACCATTTAGCAACACACATCCAATATCAAGAGCTACAGGCAGTGCAGACAGTAGGGAGAGTGTTAAAAAGGCAAATACAGGTGAATGGACAAAGGGTAGACAGAAACACATGCCCCAGAATAGAGAGGAAAAACCCACCCTGTGGGGCTGACCAGGGTGACCCTGGGAACTAAAAAGTACCTAACCCCACCCAAGTCCCCCAGGGCAGACCCGGGTGGGGGACCCGCAGTTGCAGGGGCTCATGAGGATCTATGACTCTTGTTGACCCCACTTTGACTCCACGTTCCCTGGACAACTGCGGCTCTTTGACTAAAATAGTTCAAGGGTAGTGCCAGAATAGCGAGGCGCCAAGCTGTTCTGGCACCACCCTTGAACAAAAGCCATTCGTCTATATTTTATCTGCAAGTACTATAATGTAGCGTGCATATGGCAGTTTACAAATTTGAAGCTTTTAGCCTCGGTATGATATGGGTTAAGATTTCAGAAACATGTATTTTTCTCTAAAATGTATTTTTTTAGAAAAATACTTACCGATGGCATTACTATTAGGAAGGTACACTTAGCTTACCGATTTCAGCCTAAGAATATGTTGTGTAGGGAAGAAACTCTAGCCAGTTGTTTCCATGAACCCTGAGTAGCCCCCCTTCCCTCCTCATGTGAGCAATGTAGTCAGGCCAGTCTTACTCTTAGATTACGGCGGCAAGCAGGGCAGGTGGGAGGGCCCTCTGAGTAATGCCATCGGTAAGTATTTTTAGAAAAAATACATCTTAGAGAAAAATACATTTGTTTCCTCAAAACTCTTACTGATGGCATTACTATTAGGAAGAATAACGAGGAGGAGGAGGGTGCTGCCTAACTACGCCCCGACACTGCACTTAAGCTTAGCACAGCTAATAAGGAGCAACCTCCCGACGATTTCAGCTAAGTGTTACCTACGGCGCCTGAGGTGCCGGGAGGGAGTGTTGCGCCACCGAGAGGTCTCCCACCATGGCCAGGTTGTCTCGTTGGCCGGAGAGGTCTCGGAGGTAGAAGCGGGCGAAGGTGGATTCTGCTTACCACCCAACAGCTGCTACAATGTCCCTCTCTGCGCAGTTGCGGTTGAAGGTGACCACTCTGACCTCGTGTGCCAGGATGCACAGCCTTACCACCTCCTCTGGGGAGAGGTCGTCGTAAGCGGACCGGATGATCCAGTCCAACCATGATGAAACCATCTGCATTGAGATGTCGTTTCTGTCCAGGGTCAAGGGTAGGAAGAGGCGGGTCTGGCCCCTCCAGAAAGGCTTTGATTGGCGTAAGTAGATCCGCAATGCTCGGACCGGGTTCTGTTGCCGGGACTCCCAGGACCGGTCGAATCCTCTGAGTGGGTGGAGGCTAATCACCTGAGCTGAGGCCGAGGGGAGTCTATTCTTGGCCAGGAAGGCCGGGTTGGTCAAGAGCTGTACTGACCCATCGACTCTGAACTGCAGGCAGGCCGGGTCCACCGAAAGCGCGTGCAACTCGCTAACTCTGGCGGCTGTGGCGAGGGCAAGAAGGAAGCAAATCTTCCGGGTCACGTGTGCGAAGTGGGGGAAGGGTAGCAGTTCGAACGGCTCGAATTCAGCCAGGTGAGCACCCAAGGAAGGTCCCAGTGTGGAAACAGTGAGCAGGGGACTGGGCGCTGGAGCTCAAAGTGGGCCATCAGGTCGGAGAGGTCTTTACACGCTCCCGGGTCTGTCTGGCCCAAGTGCTGGTAAGCATCCGCGATCATGGCCAGGTAGCCCCTGATGGTGATAGGCGCCAAGTTCTGCTCCCGGGACAGCCACAGGAAGAACTCGGCCAGTTGAGGCATCGTCAGCGCTGTGGGGAAAGGCACTCGGACTCGCACCAGGACAGCAGGATCCTCCACTTCCCCTCGTACACCTTGCGGGTGGAAGGTATGCGGGTGGCAGCGATTGCCTCCACTGCCGGACGCGAGAAGCCTCTTGCGGCGAGGGTCTGTCGCACAACCACAAGGCATGTAAGAGGAGTCTCTCCGGGCACAGGTGGAAGAGGTTTTGCCGGGGCTGCTTCAGCCTCATGCGAGGCATGGGAAGCCGCAGGGGAGGGTCTGTGGTGAGGCTCAAGGTCGGATGTCCAGCTCTTGTTCCAACTGAACGGGGCCACCAGGAGCAGGACCACGTTGCCGCTCCTGAGCTTCAGCAGGACCTTGGGTACCAGCACTGCGGGAGGGTAAGCGTAGGCCACCAGGCCATCCCAGGAGACGGAAAAAGCGTCCACGGCCCGCGCCAGAGGGTCCGGGATGGGCGAGACGAAGAGCGGGAGCTGTCTGTTCAACCTCGTTATGAACAGGTCGATCATGGGCATTTCCCAGCGTGTGCAGATCATCCGGAAGATGTCCAGCCGGAGAGACCACTCGGTGTGGAGAAGCTGACCCCGCCGAGAGAGGGAGTCTGCGAGAACATTCAGGTGGCCTGGGATGTGTCGCGCCCAAAGCGAGATCCCCCGATCTCTGCACCACAGAAGTATCTGATACAGCAGCATGCAGAGGGATGGGGAGCGCGTACCCCCATGCTTCTGAATGAAGGCTACCACTGTCGCGTTGTCAGACAGGACCAGAATGTCCTGGTGACCGAGCTGTGTCTCTGAGCTGGCGAGCACTAGCCAGACCACCTTCAACTCCAGCCAGTTGATGCACTTGCCCAAGAGGTCCGGTAGCCAATGGCCCAAGGCTGCATTGAACTCCGGCAACAAGTGCGCTCCCCAATCGTCGAGGCTGGCTTCCGTGCAGAGCAAGCGCTGGGGAGGGGGGAACTCCCAACCCCAGCCAAGACGGGTCCGTCCATCGCAGGAGGTGGGGTTTGACCATTGGGGAAAGCGGAACCGGGTCTGCGAGACCACCTGAGGACGGGTGCCAGTGGAGCAAAAGATGCAGCTGGAGCGGGCGCGAGTAGAGCCTGCTGAGAGGTAAGAGGTGCGCCGCTGCACTCATGAGGCCCAGAAGCTGCAACCACATCCTGGCTGGGACTGTCTCCGCTAGGGATACTTGGTGGGTGAGCTACGCCAACTTTTGGGCGCACGCCTCCGGTAACTTTACCCAGTTGAGGTCAGTTAGGAATTCCATGCCGAGGTGGACGAACCTGCAGGACAGAGAGAGGTCTGACTTCCCCATGTTGACCAGGAAACCGAGCCGTTGTAGGAGGATGAGCAGGGCATCCCGATCTGTCTCTAGAGAGGAAGTGTCCTGGTTCCTGAGGAGCAGGTCGTCCAGGTAGTTGGAGGCAGGGCTGGAAGAAGCCCACCTGGCCTTGGCCACCACCGCGTCCATGATTCGCGTGAAGACCCAGGGGCTGCGATTGAGGCCGAAGGGGAGAGCTCGAAACTGGTACACCACCCCACAGAAGGCGAAGCGCAGGTAACGGTGGGCCGCAAGTGCACAAAGACGTGAAAGTACACATCGGACAGATCGAGGCTGAGGGCGAAATCCATGGGCTGCATGGCGACCCGAGTGCTCTCTCGGTTTCCATCCGGAATGGGGGGGGCCGAAATGAACTTGTTTAACGCCGAGAGGTCTGTGACTGGGCGCCACCTGCCGTCTGGTTTGGGGACCACAAAGAGGCGCCTGTAGAAGGCTGGCCAGTTGCGGTGACAGCGACTTCCGTGGCGGCCTTCTGCAATAAGGCTTTGACCTCACCCTGAAGAGTGGCTACCTTGAGCTGATCTGCTGGTACCTGAGTCCACAGAGGAATGTGCCGCCGTGGGGAGGGGGGGGGGGGCGGGGGATGTCAATACGAGATCGAGGTCAGGGGGAATGCCCTTCCAGGCCGCTCTCTTGCCTCCTACCTGCACCTCTGCCGCAGGATCCAGGGCCGGGAGCGGGACTGGGAGTGCCCAGCATACCAGCACTGACAGAACTTGATGTCTACATCCGCCGGCCACCTGGAGGCGGAGAAGAAGCCCATGTCCTGTAAGCTGCCCTGCTGAAAGTGAGCATTGAAGGCCTCCGTCAAGGCCCGAAACCTGGGGGCTTAGGGAGAGACTTGGAACCATTTGGGCTGAAGAGGAGCATCCACCAAGGCCGAGGCCTTCATCTTGAGAGGTGGAGACGGCAGGCACATATCGGATGGTAGAACGGCGGCAATAAGGCGCACTGCCTCGACCAAGGCTTTGGCGGTGCGGAAGTGGGGGGACGGGCTGCGAGACGGGGAACGAGTACTGTTGCCATAAGCTGGGGAGGCCGGACGGGGTGAGTGAAGGCCCGAGGGGGGCTCGAGGCCGCCGAAAGTGCATCCTGTGAGTACAGAGCTGATGCGGAGTCCTCAGGGAGGACCTCCTCGACGTCCGCAGAGCCCGACAGCCAGGGTGGGGGGACGCCAGCGACTGACGACCACACAGGGGTCCGACCGCGCAGGGAACCAGTAGGGGTTCAGTGCGAGGGGCCAGGAAGAGACCGGGAGGACAGGACCCTCCCGAAGGGAGGGCTTAGTATGGGTGCCGTGCGCACGTTGGCAAGAGCTACGGGACCGACACTTGCTAGGTAAAGACGAGGTAGGGCTCACCTGAGGGCTCGCCTGCTGGGGGTGAGAACGAAAGGTCCTCGACCGCGAGTCCTCCCTAGCCATCCGGGGCGAGGAACAGTGCCGCCAGGAGCGGGGACGTTGATCTCGGGAGTGTGAGTCACGGGGTGGCGAGACAGAAGCCCGATGTGCGGGTGAGGTCAGTGACCCATGAGGGAGACGTCGCCGAAGAGAGCCAGGAGGGTTGGCGGCCTGGGGAGGCGTTCACGCGCCTGGAGGGACGAGTCTTCCGCTCAGGAGAGGGATCCGAGGGACGAGACTGTGGCGGCCTGCCAGTATCCGCGCTGTGTCCCGTGTCCTGCTGCCTGCTCATGTCTCTGCCGTGTGCTGCCATGGGGGCCCAGAGCCACACTGATCTCTCCGGGGGGGGGGGGGGGGGGGGGGGGGGGGGGGGGGGTGGTCGTACGGACCGTTGCAGACTGCGCTCCTTTGCCGAGCGGGTGGGCAAAACCGCTGGTGGGATGACAGGGCTAGGCGAGGTCCACAGGACCCGGTGCGAGGACGGCCCCAATGTCCGAAGCGGCATGTCTGCAAGAACCTGGGGGGCCTGAAGTGGCGGGGACGATAGGAGGGTTGAGACCCAACTGGTCACGCGCCTACTGCAAGAGCGGGTCCCAGGGAGACGACGGGCGCCCTCGCCGATAGAAATAGAAGCTCCACAACTGGGACCATTTCTGCTCCTTCCATGAGGCGCAAGTCTCGCACGTACGGGAGGAGGATCAGCCAGAGCAGAGCAGGCATAGAGTGTGTGTATTGCTAGGCCACTGGAGCCGTGACACCTGTGGCAGGTACGAAGCTGCGCTTTACTGCAACATAAAGCTCAGCGCCATGAAAAATTCATTTTTCTTTAAAAGGTATTTTTTCAAAAAATACTTACCGATGACATGACTGAATGGGAAGTGTCTACTACTTACTCATTCTAGCCTAAGAGCCAGTTGTGTTAAAACACAACCCGGGAGGCACTCGGGGAACCCCGAGGGGACCAAGAGTTGTCTCCCTATACCCACCACCCGGAAGCCGGGTACCCATAATCCCTCAGTCAGGATACTTAGCGCACCAGCGGCAAGCGGGGCAGGTGGGAGGGTCGTTTGAGTCATGTCATCGGTAAGTATTTTTCGAAAAAATACCTTTTAAAGAAAAATGAATTTGTTTCTTCAAAAACATTACCGATGACATGACTGAATGGGAGAATTGCGAATAGGAGGTGGGTGCCATGCTCCAGCACACCTAAGGGCCGTCCTCCCTAATGCAAACTCCCGACGACCCTAGGTAGGTGAAAACCTACGGCGCTGAGGCGCCAGGAGGGAGTTGTGCCCCCCGCAAAAAGGGCCCCCACCAGAGCGAGGAGTCTCGCTGGCCTGGCAGAACTCTGCGATCGAGGCGGGCGAAGTCATCCTGCCCGCCAGCCTCAAGTAGCCACGAAGTGTAAGACAGTACAGACCCTGATGAAAGTGACGTTCGTGGCCATGCAAGTGCCTTGATAACGTAACTGTAGCCTCTAACCTCCCTGAGGGAGGGGTCCTGTAATTCAGAACGTATGACTGAGCGTAGCCAGGAAGAACGTCCGGCATGTAGCATCAGTGGTGCCGGCACCGGCAAAGAGGCGAGTGCGTCCGTAGCGAACGGCTATGTGGTAGGCACACGTGAGGCTTGTACAGGGATTTGCTACGTGGTCTCCTGGTGGAATAGCGCCCCGTAAGCGGGCGCAAGGTGAACCCGTGGACCAAGGCGCGGCGGTCCAGGCAAGGTATGGTCCGAGAGGAGCTGTACGTAATGGTTCCCTCGAACTGTAGGCAGACCGGGCGAGTCGTAGCTCCTGAAGCTCGTAAACCAATCCACCATGGTAACATCCCCAGGCGCCGCATGGCCGCAAGGGCAAGAAGTAGCATGCGATGACTCCTCACGAGGGGAGTCGACAGAAGGCTCTGGACGAGCGCGTGTAAGTCTCTCCGAACCGGGCTCTGAGGAGAGGCGGGTTATCTGCCGGCAAGTGGACCCCCAGCAGGATCCCGGCGGCTTACTTGGAGACGAGTGGGTACTGAGATTGGACGTGGGACGTCGCCCAGCGCGACTCTTGAACTGGGCTCTGTGAGGCGAGTTCTCTGCTTCTCAAAGCTGTGTCCGGGCTCGCTCCGTCCAGGTAGCGGCCTCGTCGGTCAAAACCCCCCCCCTGTGCCCTAGTCCACTGAAATCGTTGTGGAGACCCTCCACAGGATCATCCTGGTGTCATGCGCTGATCCTCCGAAGGTGTCCTGGTGCATTCCGTGTGTAGCCACTGGTCCCACCGGGGAAGACTGGCCCAGATCTACCGTCGGTCCAGGTAGTGTCGCGCACGGAGGGAGTTGAAGTTCTTCCCCCAAGCACCAGGGTAGGGGGTACGCACTGGTCAGAGGATCGCCAGCTGCCCTGATCCTGGAAGTACACCTCCGCTGTCGCGTTGTCGGAGAGGAGAAGCTCCTGTGACCTATCCTTCCTCCCACGAGCAGAAGGTGGTCTAGTAGTCCGCGTCGGATCCAAGCTAAGCACGCTCTTGTCCGCAACGTCCGAAGGTCGGAGGGTTGGGCCTCGAAAAGAATCACGGAAGTAGGAGCGTAGCTTGAGCAGCCGGGCTTAGAGACGACCAATGTGCGTAGATCCGACTCCGTGTAGTGGCTAGGTCCTCCGCCACGAGCACAGCCAAGCGGTACCACCTGTCCGAAGCCCGGCACCCCCTGGGTGCCCAACAAGAGTTGTCGAGATGGTTAGACATCAGGGAGAAGGGGCTGCGCCTTGGTTCCCCAGTGTCCACGATGGATGAGAACCCCCAGTGAGTCAGGTGGCGATGCCGGGCAACTTCCGCAGCAGGGCGGCGGCGATGAGCTTGGATGTCCCGTCCAGCGCCGGCCGCGTGTCCATCCGCGCAGAAGAAACGGTCTGACGGAACTGCAGCACTGGAAGCCGAAGAAGAGGGAGAGGAGAACGGCTGAGACGTCCGAGCCACCAGTCTGAGGGGTTGTCAGCCGTCAAACTCAGGGTGTCGAAGTCCCGCTGTCTGGAACCGGTGACCGAGGAGGGCGACGAGGGCTTCGAGGGAAGGAACCTGCTGACGGCGAACCGCAGAGGTCGAAGACTCCCTCCGAAGGGGAGAGCGAAGACGGAGCGACGCGGCGAGAGTCTCCTGAGAGCCGAAGGCGGGTCCCGACGAGGAGAACGGCTGAGACGTCCGAGCCACCAGTCTGAGGGGTTGTCAGCCGTCAAACTCAGGGTGTCGAAGTCCCGCTGTCTGGAACCGGCGACCGAGGAGGGCGACGAGGGCTTCGAGGGAAGGAACCTGCTGACGGCGAACCGCAGAGGTCGAAGACTCCCTCCGAAGGGGAGAGCGAAGACGGAGCGACGCGGCGAGAGTCTCCTGAGAGCTGAAGGCGGGTCCCGACGAGGAGAACGGCTGCGACGAGGAGGAACAGAACGGAGAGGACGAGGGAAGGGGAAGTGGCCGGTCGATGGGAAGAGGAACGGGACGAACGGGAGTCCGAACGAGATGGGGAACGCGAAGAAGGCGAAACCTGTCTGAGTCGAGGGAGACCTGATCCGTCGAACGCTGAGTGGAGAAGGTCCTCCTTCGATCTTGCGAAGCAGAGCGGTAACGGTGAGTAGAATCCCGGCGCCTACGATCTTCGCCAACAGGAGGCTCCGTACGAGTGCGTGTAAGTCTCTGTGAACCAGGCTCTTGGGAGAGGCGGGTTGCTTGCCGGCAAGGGGACCCCTGCGGCCAGAGACGAGTGGGGAATGAACCAGTCTCTTGGGAGAGGCGGGTTTCTGAGCACTAACCGTTGAAAACTCAGTGCGTCTTCTGTGTCGGATCAAGTTGGCCTCGCACATCCCGTGCCGGGGGCACAGCGGAAGGCGTCTCGGTAATCTCCCAGCACCCGAGCGGGAAGGTCCTCCTATGATCTTGCGAGGGAGAGCGATAACGTCGAGTAGAATCCCTGTGTCTATGCTCTTCACAACCAGGAGGCTCCGGACGAGTGCGTGTATGTCTCTGTGAACCAGGCTCTTGGGAGAGGCGGGTTTCTTGCCGGCCAGAGGACCCCCAGCGGAATCCCGGCGGCTTCCTCAGAGACGAGTGGGGAACGACGGTGGAGGAGGGACGCCACGAGCGTCCCACCAAACCAGGCTCTTGGGAGAGGCGGGTTATTTCCACCAGCTGTGTCCGGGCGCGCTCTCTAACGGAGGCGGTCTTGACGGTCGAACTCCCACTTTGTGCACTAATCCCTCGATTACTCAGTGGCGTTTTCTGTGTCGGATCCAGTTGGTCTCGCACGTCCGGTGTCAGGGGCACAGCGGAAGGCGTCTCGGCAATCTTCAAGTACCCGAGAGGGTAGGAGGCTCCCTCCTATAAGTTCCAGAGATTAGACCATCGCAGCTCCGGCCAGGTAGCACAGACGTCACAAGTGTGGTCGGAAGCACACCCAGCGCACAGGAGACAGACTGTATGGATATCCGACGGCCACTGGAAGCCTCCGCATCGTTTGCAGGTCACCAGTAGGCCAATGCAACACACCAAACCTGAGGTGGCCTGGAACTGTGTCGATAGTAGTCTCCGCTTCCTTGGAGACGAGCATCCTTACTAGAGTCCCTGGACGTGCACGTGAATGTCTCTGAGCCGGGCTCCGAGGGAGGCGGGCTTTTTTGCCGGTAAGGGGGACCCCCAGCGGGATCCCGCGGGCTTTCTTGGAGACAAGTGGGACCGATAGTGGACATGGCTTCTTGGAAGGCTTAGTCCGGGCGTGCTCCCTCCTGGAAGCGGCCTCAGTGTTGATTCTAGGATTTCAGAAAAGGGCGCCCAAAGGCTCCCTCTAATCAAAAAAGGGAGCCCCTCAAGGTGTAAAAGGGAGGCCCTTAAATCGCGTTGCACTGCTTACTTTAAAACGACATATATACACACATTCATAGGCCTACATACAGTGGAGTCCGCTTAACACGAATTTCGGGGGACACGGAAAATCACTTTGTGTTAACCGTATTTCGTGTTAACCAATATGGCCTCAAAATTGATCACGGCCCTCAAGGAGAAAGTGTGTAAGACGTGTGCGTGAATGAGTACCAGGTTAAAAGTGCACATTATCGTACTTTCTATGCATACCTTCAGCTCGCTAGGAAAACACAAGGAAACGTGTACAGCTCGAGTATTTAATGTAAATCCATCAGGTAAAATCCATACTAAGTTACAATCCTCAGGTAAAAGCAACACAGGCTGAAGTACAATCCCGCATCGGTAAAAGGGTTGTGTTGGTACACGAATGATACAACATGAATACAGTACAGAAATGCTAGCCAATGAGAAGACAGATTACAACAGCCGAAGGTTATTCAGCCAATCACAGACTAGAGTTCGCTCTGATCTGTCATGTGTACTTCCACAGCGCGAGAGCGACACGTGAATTGGTTTTCTGTGAATGGAATCTGTGTTCGTGTTAAACAGGTGAATAATAGTGAAATTGCCCTGGCTCGACTCAGGCCACACTGCACCAAGACGCTCGAGCAGGCTTTTACGCAGCAGCGGTGCGGCCGCGCTGGTCGTGCAAAAAAGCGTCCAGTTTCTTTTTTCTGCGATTCTTCGGCCGCGCTATCGGTGTTTTTTTGCGATTTGGAGCATAATATTGCGAGAAATCGCGCAAAACGCGCTCTAGAATCAACACTGCGGCCTCATCGATCCAGGCCCACTTCGTGCACTAGTCCACTGAATCCGGTGTGGGGCTTCCCACAGGGACGTCCTGGTCTCAAGCAACCGGTGCCAAGGATACGTTGGATGGCGTATCCACATCCTGCGCATAGGAGACCCGACCTAGTGGTTGTCCGACGGCCACCGGCACATCTGCCTTGCGTGAAGGACGTCAGCATGCCCCTCTTCATCGGGGCGGAACGGGATCCTTCAAGCACCAACAGCATAGGTCGCTCCCGCCTGCAGACGCTTCAATGCTGCCATCTGCGCTGCTGAGGCCAGGTGACACAATCATCCCAATGTGGTAGGAGGCACCTCCCGTGTAGGAAGACAGGCCTAGTCCCAAATGGGCGCTGCCTGGACATGAAGAACACACCTACCAGTAGCAGCCGGGCTGGTGCTTACAGCCGAGAAGCTGCTTGTCCTCTCCAGGTGGTAGTGTACTGCAACGTCCTAAGAAGTCGGACGTGTGCGTAATTGTCTTACCGAGCGGGCCTTGCCAGAGGCTGTTCCTGTGCGCTCCCCCTGGCAGCGGCCTCCACGATCCACGCTCGCGCACTAGTCGTGACATCCGGTGTGGCTTCTCCCCCAGGTCAGTCCGTTGTCGTGCGGAAAACCCGCGGTGTCCGGAAGGCGCCTAAACCGGTGCCGATCGCTTGCAACGCAAGCATGGTCAGCGGGGCATCCGGTGCAGTGGCAAAAGACCCCTGGGGGCTGAACTAGCCACTGTCATCTGTGTGAATGGGTAGCACATCCCTGCAACAGATAACACACCCGAAGGCCTGCGGGCGAGTCCTGTGGGACTAAGCCACGAAAGGTAGCCTTCGTAACAACAAAACACACAAGCACCAAAGCGGGGTAACAGACTGTCAAGCCTGCACGCCGGCAGTGCAGCAAGAAGGTCGACTCACTGCCATCAAGCACTAAGGTGAGCAACCAACATATGTAGCTAAAGTCAAACATGTCATGACAGAAGCGAGGTAACAAACTGCACGCCTACAAATAGCCACGCATGCAGTAAGCAAGTAGGCCCACTGCCGCCAAGCGCTAAGGCGAGGGAACAACATATGTACACAAAAGACGAATACGTCATGACGGAAGCAAGGTACCAAACTACACGTCTGCAATCTAGCAGTGCAGTAACGAGGTAGATTCACCGCCGTCAAGCGCTAAGGTGAGCAACAACATATGTACCAACCCCTGTCATAAAAGGAGTCAGGCCCCAAACATTACTAAGGGTGACCGCGTGTGGAAAAAAAACAACACCGGCCGCATGCTGTACAACTCAATACGCAATGACAACCAAGACAAGAAAACATCTGGGGCAGTAAATCACCACTTTATGTGGACATGTCACGCGGGGCCCGCCCAGCCAAGGAGCGTAAACCCCCAACCTGCCCGCCGGAACGTATATCCACTCTCTAAGGTACGTGAGCACTTGTCCACAGCGTATGCCTGCGTAAGCGAGTGTGCGCTTAAATTCATCACCCGCTAGCGAAAACAGAAAAGGGGTCAGAACAGGCGCTGGTACCGAACAAACTACGCGATGACAAGGCGTGACCCAAGCCGTGCCACCCAGCTAATCAGGCCATGGAGTAAAAGAATTCTCCACACCCAAGGTACAAATGCGTAGGAAACTTCGCTACGATTCACCGAAGGTGAGTGGGCGCGCAATTACAGTGAGAAGAAGACGAAAAACTTCGTACCTGCACAAACCAGTGCCCAGCCCGGGAACCGGCCGAGGGTCAACCCCGCTACCTTACCTCTCCGCCGAAGGGGAACGGGGGGAGACGTCCAAAACTCGCCTGGCACGACCGGCGAAGTTCACCGGACAGCTCACCAGAGGTCAAAGCGTAGGCGCTAAGCAGTGGGGACGAGAAAGCCACGCAGCAGCACAGGCAGGGCCGACGAACGATCCTATCTCCCGCTCTTCATTCCAACAGCCAGTCCGAACCCGAGAACCGGTCAAAAAAACCAAAGTCCGTAGGCTAGAGCCGAGCGCAAGACGACCGAATCGTGCGCCTAAGTAGACTAGACTGGGGGATTATGGGTACCCGGCTTCCGGGTGGTGGGTATAGGGGTCCCCTCGGGGTTCCCCGAGTGCCTCCCGGGTTGTGTTTTAACACAACTGGCTCTTAGGCTAGAATGAGTAAGTAGTAGACACTTCCTATTCAGTCATGTCATCGGTAATGTTTTTGAAGAAACAAATAACCGCACGTGGCCGCGAATGAAGGGCCATGTGAAAGAACTCATGACTGTTCCCAGTTAACTAAGTACCGCCAAACGAAATTCCACGGGAAATGCCCTCACAGGCCAGCAGAAAAACCTTGCCGGCCCAGAGGCAGTACCTAGGCCTTACCCCGCCATAGCCAGTGTGCTGCCCTTGAAGAAGAAGCTAGGAAAGGTAGCAAACCAAGTAGAAGAAGTCGCAGGCTGACTTGCAGTAATCCGTTCGCAAGGAAGCTAAGCGCAAAACTGGCCTGACTACACTGCTCACGTGAAGAGGGAAGGGAGGCTACTCAGCGTTCATGGTAACAACTGGCTAGAGTTGCTTCCCTGGTTGTGTGGGTATACACAACAGATTCTTAGGCTGAATTCGGTAAGCTAAGTGTACCTTCCTAATAGTAATGCCATCGGTAAGAGTTTTGAGGAAACAAACAATCTGTGATCAGCAGCAGTGAAGGCGTTACAACCAGTGTTGAGCTAGTGGAAATGTTACTGACTTTGACACATTGTAGGCGAAGTTCCTTGAGACAGTCCATTGCCTTGCCATAGAACTGGGGCCCAAAACTGTCCATCACGTTTTGCTGCACGCGGCTCTGCATCTGTTTGCAAGCTGTTGGGACAGAAAACTGAAGATCAGTAAATCAGTCTATTATAGCTAGACAGATTAACTCATGCAAGATGTGCCGCCTATGGATATGAATTGTTTTCTAAAATGTATTAAAAAACAAACAAACTTACCGATGGCATTACTATATGGAATACACTCTATAGCCTATAGATTTCAGTCTAAGCCAAGTTGTGTCAGCGGGCCCGACCGCACCCCGATTTATGGGCGCCGCTGGACCAGGAAGGGCTGGAGTCGGGGAGGGACTGCTGCGGGACCTCAAAGGGGTGAGCTCTACCTCGGGCGCCGCCGGCTGCATGAGAGGTGGGCCTGGTAGACCGCAAAGCACGACCCACAGCCGTGCGGGGAGTGCGAAAGCGAAAAGTAGAGGGGGCGGCGGCTGGTCGTGGCCACAGATCCTTAGATGCCTCCTTAACCGTCTGCCAAGTATTCCCAAACAGCTGCAAACTGCCAACGGGGTCCTGACGGGAGTTGCGATTTCACGGTCTTGGGCAGATCCGAGCAGAGTTAAAGGAGGGTGTCCTGACGCCAAAGGTCACAGTTGACCGCCGCCGCCAAGGCGTTAGTAGATGAATGGTAGGCGGCCCGGTTAGCAGCCACAAGGATCGAATGGATATCACGGAGCGGAGACGAAGCCTCCAGGTCCCACGTATCCTCCAACCCGCGCAGTACCGCTTGCGTTGCCATCTCCCAAAAACTGGAACACGCCAGGGAGTTCCGAACGAATGACGCGATCCTGTCCAGCGAGCGAGGCCAAGAGTTCTGGACAGACCGTCGACCCCCTGCCTGTGTGATGGCTGCTGAATCCAAGGTGGGAAGAGGGACGGCGAAGGCTTGTGAGTGTCCCGTGTACCAAGACTGGTGGTAGTTCATGTTGATACCCGCAGGCCACCGGGAATCTGAAAAAAAAAACGTTTTCCCCAAAGCTGTCCTGGCGGAGCTGTGTGGAGAACACCTCCGCGAGGTCCCGAAAGCCAGCTGGCTGAGGGAGCGACTTGCAACGTTTGGCAGAAAACTGCGCATCCACCATGGCGGAAGCTTGTCTCTTCACTGGGGGAGACGGCAGGCATAAATCAGGCGGGAGAAGGGTCGAAAAAAGTTGGGAAGCCTCGTCTAAGGAACGAAAAGTCTGGGAACTCGGTGTAGGCCCGCGGTCCGGGGGAGCGGAGGAAACCGAAGACACCGCTGAATGGTGGGCGATGGAGCCGGCTGGAGAGTCCCGAAGGAAAATCTCTGAAGCTGAGTCCCCTGGATGAAGGCTGAGGATGTCAGGATCGAGATCCAAATGCCGCCTGTCGCGCTGAGCCAAATGGAGGGGCGACTGGCTACGAGAGCGAGTGCCAGCCGCCAGCGGAGGGCTGCAGCGCGAGCGAGGGACAGGCGGAGCCGCACGCGAAGCCTGTAAGGAAGGGCGACGAGAGTCGTCAACGACGCGTCGGTGAGGGGATCGCAGGTGCCAGGGACCACGCTCCGAGCTAAAGAAGGGAGGCGGTAGGGGATCCCTGGCTCGCCGAGCCTGCTCGGGAGAATGCGAGCGAGGGGGGGGGGGGGTGAGCTTGTCAGCAACCCGGCAGATCCGATCTTGCGCAAAAGACTCTGAGTCCCGCCAGGCCCGCTCAGAAGAATCAGAGCGGGGAGGGAGCATCAAAGGCGCTCACGGGCCACGCTCAGCTGAAACGATGCGTGGGGGGAGCGTGTCCAAGTCTCGCCGGGACTGTCCAGAAGGATCGGAACGGGGCGGGGACGAAAGAGAGACTCGCCGGGCCTGCTTGGAAACATAGGGAGGGGGGGGGGGGGGTGGGGGGTGGGTGTGCCAGGCCCGCCCGGAAGCTTCGAGGCAGGGTGGGGGGGACATATATGTGGCTCGCCAGGCCCGCTCAGACACTTCGGGGGGGGGGGGGAGGGAGGGAGGGGGGCATGGGCATGTCTATAGCTCTTGGGTCACGCTCAGACGAATCGGAGCATGAGGGAGAGCATCTTTTCTTATTAACTCTTTCTCTCCTTCTCTTCAGCACTGAGCTTTTGAGCAAATCTCACCAGGCCCGCTTGGAAGACTCGGAGTGGGGGGGCGTGGACATAGGCTCAACTAACCGGGCCCACTCAGACAATTCAGAGGGGGTGGGGGGGGTTGGGGGGGGGGAGTAAAACTAAGGTGCTCGCGCCACGCTGGGAAGAGATGGAGCATGGGGGACGTGACTCTAACACTCGCCTGCCCTGCTCAGAAGCCTCAGAGCGGGGAGGGAGCATCTGCGTGGTTACTGTAGAAGTAGGTGAATTAACTGCGGGCCGGACTGCCCGAACGACGGAACGAAGGGGCGCCCTACAAGGAGACGGAACGACGACCTCCTACGGGGAAGACCGGGGAGCCTGCTGGGGCCGAGACGGACGGTCGCAGTGGTAGAAGTCCCAGAGGTGAGACCACCGGTCCTCTCTCCAGTCGGCACACACAAGTCCTGTCCGAAGAGCAGCCCGAGCACGGGAGGCAGGCGTCCAAGGGCCACTGGAAATCCTCACAAAGATGGCAGGTTCTCAGCCGGGAAGAAGCCATAACGGCCGTCACACACAGTCCACCGGGAAAAAGTCACTGAAGAGTATATAACTCAGGTCGAAAACAAACGAAGAAGTGTCCCGTAAGTCACTAGTCGAGCACGAAGCTGGAGTTCACAAGACAGAGGTCACAGAAAGTCAAGCCACAGACCGAGACCGGTCGAAAAGCTCACATGGCAGAGTCCACTGAATTTGTAACACTCTAGAAAACGAATAACAGTTCGATGCCAGTCACAAAGACTAAACTAGGCGAAAACCCAGGTGAAAGTTCACAGTAGCTATCGATAGTACAAGTCTGAAACCGTTGCAAAACAGAGTAAGGCCAAAAACTCGACCGTCCACGGTCGAGCTAGAAGTGAAACTGGCGGGTTTTCGCCCTATGGCCTCCCCTTACCACGGGATAGGGTGGTAAGGGGAGGCCACCCGGGCTCCTATGCATGGATCCCTGGTGTCTCCTCCCCATTTGTGTAGGGGACACAACTCGGCTTAGACTGAAATCTATAGGCTATAGAGTGTATTCCATATAGTAATGCCATCGGTAATGTATTTTGAGAAAACAAATGCGGTGGTTCACCACGTATCCGTTGGTGGCACGTCTCGAATGAGTTAACGCACAGCTGAGGGTCCAGCAGACACAGAGTTCAATTCTTACACTCTGTTCTAAATTGTGTGCATCATACTGACACACACGTTTTTACTGTTTGGCTGTCTGTAGTGGAGACTGTCGAGGCGATTCATGAAGGAATCACTTTGACAATTGCTATCGACGGCCAAAGGGTCCTCATTTAAAATGTTCACAGTGACGCCATCACTGGTACTGTGCACAGTACAAGTTGCATGCACAAGCAAAGTAATGCTGGTGCATATACAGATTTCTTTGATCATATCCACAAATAACAAGAAAAGTAAATTAGGAACAAGCAAAGCGACAAATAAGAACTTGCATTAGATGATTCGGAAAATAGGTCAGAAGTCTAAACTGCAAGTGTTTCGACAAGAACAATGCATTAAAAGCCTGGACAGATGCGACACCACACATTTCGAGGGTTGACTGCCGAAAAGCAGTATCTTGCTTTTTCCTAGTTTTGCAGGAGACGCTTTTGAAATTTTGGACCTACTTTGAACCTTTCTGTACAATGGAAGAATTTAAGATGCCCCTCAAAATTTTACAATGTTATTGGGCAGCCTATTTTATTATGCATATCCATGGTATTATGGCTATATCTAAATTCTGGTTTGAATTATTAAAAAAACCGTAACACGAGTGAAGATACTATATGTCTGGCAATCGGAAAGGCGATAAATAATGGCAGCAGAAACACCGTATCTCAACATACGAGAACCTTTCGCTGACAGAGCCTGCAAAGTGTTGACTGCCGAAACACCGTATCTCAACATACGACAACCTTTTGCTGACAGATCCTGCAAAGTGTTGACTGCCGAAACACCGTATCTTAACATACGACAACCTTTTGCTAACAGATCCTGCAAAGTGTTGACTGCCGAAACACTGTATCTCAACATACGACAACCTTTTGCTGACAAATCCTGCAAAGTGTTGACTGCCGAAACCACGTATCTTCACATGGCTCCCTCACTGTGTTAGAAAACCAAAGGTTTCAGAGGGGAAGCGGGCAGCCAGATTCATGTAAATTGTTCTACTTGGCATCTGCCGTGAACAAAGTAGACAGAAAGCGTGTCTAGAAATGATTTATTTTAAACTAACACTATTCCGCAGGTAATTTTCCAGCCTGTCGTTCGCGAATTCTGTTTTACTATTTGATGTATTTAGTGATAATGCATTAGAAAAGCATTTATTTAGACACATTATACGTACTCATAGCACACTGATTTGACTTATTTTTAATTGGTAGAGTCGCTATACTGCCAGTACGTTGAAGACAATTATTGTGGAAAATCACGTTATGTGGCAACCATGCAACTCTCACAATACATTAACAAAACATAATCAAATGTATGTGAGTGAGAGAGAGAGAGAGAGAGAGAGAGAGAGAGAGAGAGAGAGAGAGAGAGAGAGAGAGAGAGAGATGAAATGAAACTTTATTCGCCAATGGATAAAGTAATTAGCACATGGGACATTTTTCGGACTTGACGTTTTTACTCTACACAAAATAGTCAAACAGTGCATCGAGATATAAAGTGTAGTTTCACACACACTCTCGTACAATCATGTTGACTGGCTTGCATATATATTATAATGCACGGCAATAGAATAGTTTACAGTAAAAGCATGGTGGATAGATAACATGTTCAGGATTAGTGGATCATGAGGGGAAAAAAACAACTCTGAAGAGTTTATGCTGGACTTAATGATTGGTGCTTAAAGAGGATTTCTATACACAAAGAGAGCGACCTGCAGTGCGTTATGCTCGATGGCAAGGTGTTACATAATGAGCCACCGGAAAATGCATGGCTAGTTTTAAATATGTCAATTCTGGCACGTGGCATCATAAAATTTCTTCTGGATGTGGAATAACCCAGGTCAGATTTAGTAAAACGTTTGCATAGCTATTCCGGAGAGACAGACAGAGAGACAGACAGAGAGGATAGCAAACTATTTTACAGCTGTACCTTTAAATCCGGTGTTAACGACTGACTGCTCCATTTACAAAAATATTATTCCAATAGAGAAAATAACACTTCATCACGTTGTTGGCCATTTTCGCTTCGTCACACAAAGACAGCTTTCGGCACACACGGGTAATGCTGTCAAATTGTTCACGAGTATGAACTTCACAATTTCCACAAAGGCGATTATATATTTAATTGTAGTAAAGTCTTTGATGCACTGACAAATGTTTTGTTTATAGGACGATTTTCACAACGCAAGAGGCTGTGTGTCACAGTAGTACATGAAGTTGGCTGTTTCGCATGGCGTGGTCTAGAACTTTCTGAGACAGACAGTGTTGAAAGAAAAAACTTTTTGCAAACCCGCTTTTTTCCCCCGTCTACGTTAAAAAAAAACTCTGCTCAGGCTCCGTTTTGGGGGATAGGGGTTTGTTGTCTTCTCCTAGCAGTGTTTTTGTGTTTTTTCCTCTACATTTGAACAGATAAAGGACTTTTGCTTTTCACCGACGCCCAAGCTGTAAAATGCCTCAAACAGTGCTTGCCGTTCTGATTCATAAACCCTGCTGCATTTAAAACGGCAATTGGAGCAGTCTATTGGTTTATTTTCTTTGCAGGTACTATTTTCCCGTTTCGGATACATACTCTTTTCCCTGCACCCACAAAGCCTTTCTTGAATTTTTCTTCCAGGTATCTGGCATGGCAAATTTCTTCATAAACAGCTTTTTTTTTTTGGGGGGGGGGGGGGGTGAGGGGCGGGGGGGGGGGGGTGGTGGTGGTGTCTTAAACTTGCCTCGTTTCCTTGGTGTTTGTGGTTTGGGGGTGCTGTGCAAAGGCGATAATGAAGAAGTATGTCGTGATCTAGGAGTTTGTGGTGTGTTTGGTGGAGACATCTGTTCAATGACGACTATTTGGCGTGTCGTTTCTGCCACTGGTCTCATACATTGTGTCTTCTTGTGTCTTGCACTGTGTCTCTGCTGCCTCGCTTGTCACTGGTACTGAGTCTCCTTGTGTCCCGCTTTAACGTGTCGCAGGTGGGAAAGGAAATACAGCATCATAGTGTTGGGCTTCAGTCTTAAGTAGTGACAGAATGATCGGTGATTGATCAACACCAGTGTCACCGGCTTGTGTGTCTGGGTAAAGAATCGTTTCCTAATGAAGCAAGTTATTTGAGTATATTATAACCGGCCTCTTTGTGCAGTCAGCAAGCGCCTTCAGCAGCAGATCAGCTGCGTCGTTGCTCCAGATTCCTGGGACCCGCAGCTGTTCCATGTTCCAAAAGTATTTTAGGTACCTTTCATTTTCATCATCTTCATTTGTTGTCAGAAAGCAAAATAAAGTAGGTCGCAAATTTGTCCTCAAGGTAATTGCATATCTGTGTCCTCAGATCAAGCACCGTGATATTCAGGTGCATGGAAACTGCCTCGAAGAAACAGTTTCCGTCTGCAGCTACTTCTACTGAGTACAATCCGTTGGCTGAGAGCAGATTCTGAAGCCGACTTCTGTGCACTTCTTGTTCTCTCTGGTGTCGCTTCATCTCCTGCTTGCTCATTGCCTTGGCCAGCTCTATATTGCTGCTTTTTGGATAATGTGTGTTTGCGTTTTCGTCAGTGAAAGTAAAGGCGTATTTTCGTCACTTTAATCCTCGTTGGAAGACGTCGGCACTACATCAGCTTGAGGTAATTCAGTGACTGGACTGTAAGTGGGATGCTTGATGATGTTGTCATTGTAACTCTCATTTTCTTTAGTGGTCAAGTAGGTTATGTCCAGGTGTTTGGTCTTTATCAAGGGCTCATCATAGTCATCCGAGCAAGACCACCGTGCACCCTTGATTTTCGCTGATAAAGGCTCCAGGTTTGAATGACACCAACTTGCATCCTCTTGCCCTGGCTGCTTGAAGAGTTGCTTGGAGGCTTGAAGAGGCTCATCGTCAGACAGGCACCAGTTGCAATCTTCTTGGATGACTCTGGACTGTTGACAAGTCATATTTAAAATAAACTAGTTATCATCAGTCTTTATGTTCGGGGTGTGTGTGTGCGTGCGTGCACTGATGTGTGTGTGTGTTTTTGTGTGTGTGTGTGTGTGCGTGTGTGCGTGTTGGGGTTGTGGGGGTTGAGGGGGGGAGGGGCACATAACGGTACACACGCGCACATCAATTCAGTAGCTAGGCTTCACATAATGATAGTGATACAGATAGAGTTCAAGTCAAACTAAAGGGAATCGCTGATAACAGTAAATTGTAAACAAGAACCCGTAACTTACATCTGTTCGACAAGTCTCAGTACACTGTGAGCCACAAAACTGACCATACTCATTCGAAGTTGCTCAGAATTGACAGTGGCATTTAGTGGTCAGATTTAGGTACACATTGCCTTCAGCATCATTCTTTGGTTGGCTGTTCATTCTATAAAGATGTGCAATTTGTACATGACTATGGATCAGATACAGTAGTAAATGACATTTAATAGCATTGTGCCGGGCTGAGGGTGGGGGGAACTTAAAAAAGACTATATTAATTATCATTTTACACTAACCTGCCTCTAAAATAATTTAATGATAATCAATAATAAATTGCAATGAGTATTTTACCAGTAATCGACCCAAATTTAACAGTCAATGGTGATGATTACATTTGTACTGAATACTGCACTCCAAAAATAGTATAGATGACAGAAATTATGTTACCTGCAAGAACACTGTGAGGCCACTGACTGTCCGATCCAAAATACTCCACTGCCTGGGAATGCTGCACTTGCGAAGAGTAGTATGAAAACTGGGGTCTTTCGGATAAAACATCCCACACTCTTGGTAGGATGTGGAACAAAAAGGATTTGTAGCTCGTTAGTATCCTAATAAACTGACATCATGATAACGGTACTCCAGTGCCATGAGATGCGGGCGCCGGTTTCCTGTCGGTGTTAACAGTGTTGACAGCGGTAAGGCAGCAGCTAACATATACCAGATTTCAGCGGGGGCGGGCGTTGGAATTAACAGATATACTGCAGGTCGTATTTTGAGATACGCTTTCCCTGCACTCTTAATCAACTAAACAAGCTGACAGCAAACACAGCTTAACTCCAGATACTTGGTTTCGGCAGTCACTTTTTCTGCAAAGATTCGTGAGATAATAAGACCGTATAGCCATATCTTCAGCAACTATGTTTCGGCGGTGATTGATTCTCTCTGTTTGCCTGAACATGTTTTCGGTTCTAATCAATATTTTTAAAACTAATGAAATTTTTAAAAAAAGAAATAGATCAGACAAAAGAGCATCGTTTCCTGAGTCTGATGATACCAAAAAGTCAAAATCTCCAAAAAAGTGATATACTACGTTTCGGCAGTCAACCCTCGATTTGTCTGGGCCTTTAATCCACTGTTCTTGTAAATAAATGAACATATATCGCCTGTTTATCAGGGCTTTTAGCCCCATGGGTGCTTTTCCCAAATTTTTGAAGTGTTACTAATGACTATGTACCAGCTGCAGGAGGTAGACTGACCATGAAGGCACCAAGCTAATCTGGCACTACCCTTGAATTATCATGGTCAATTGGTCTCCTGCTGTAGGGTGTTGAGGCTAAATGGGTTAATCTTGTTTTCATTGAAACATGCACTCTGTTCTACTTCTGACCATCAATTGTGTCAAGTGTACCTTGGTCAAAGAGGTCTTCATCCTTCCTGGAAATCATGTCCTGGAAATCTTCAATGGGAGTCACTGTGCCCACCTGAAACCAAAATAAATAAACAAATAACAAGAAAAAAATACCAACAAAGAAAGAAACACACAACTGTGTGTTGTCTTTTTCAGACACGGTAAACAATTTCATTCTGTACTGTAAGCAATCTCATTCATATTCATGGCACGCGCCTGCACGCATGCAGACATGCACACACACACACATACAGAGTAAAGATTAGGGAGAAATGGAGTCAGGTTCTTACCTCTGTGACTTTGGCCTTGGTCATGCCCTCTATGCCCCCTGCAAGGTCATCATCTGTCTTGGGGCGTTTGGCTGCTGGACCCTCTCCACTGCCACTGTCATTGAAAGGTGGACACGTGCAGTGAAATACATCTCATATTTCTAAGATGTGTAGTGTTCTGAGCTAAACACTTTTCAACCCAATGCCCAAACGTTCATCGGGTCAACGGCCTGCGCACGGCTGTGCGTGGGCCAACGGCGGCCTAAAACCTTTTACGCATTGGGACATTACTGGTTTTCAATCAATCATGATAGTTCAAGGGTAGTACCTCAATACCTTGGGGCCTCAAAAGGTGCCAATCAAATCAGGGCTAACCCCTGAGCTGCTATTGCTGATGAATTGCCAGCAACTGGAAGTGACTTTCTGCAGTCATGCGCAAGTCGGATAGATTCTCATGAGTCTCTGCTGCAAATAAGTTGTAGCCCTCTTACAGTGGCTCACAGATTTTCATGAACATCTACACCATATGCCGATGACAGTAACAGTCAATTTGAATCCTCCCCGTTGGCAGATAAGAAAATGCAGAATGTAGGGCCAAAGTTCATAAGCTCCCTACGCCCCAGTGGGGTGGCGAACACAAATTTTCACACAGTGATATCCTGAACATTTTAAGAGCTTCTCCCACAATCTAGAATGTTCTATTGTGTCCATTAGTGTAATACATTTTTTAATTTAAAATATAATTGCAGAATTTTCTGTATATTTTTAATTTGCCGAATTATGTGTCTCTGTCTGCTTTCACCCATGGGCACTGAAGTCAGTGCAAGAGATTCTCATGAGCCCTGAACCTGCAGCAGCAGCTTATGAGACTCTAGGCCACTGCAGGTGCTTCCTTGATTCTATGCCAGGCTTCTCTCTTCACTGCCAGTGGACACACAGTGTGTTTCTGAAATTTGTGTAAATTCAATGCCGTGAAGCTGCAGCCATCCAACAAACATGGATACGAACTGGTGACAGCAAGAGGCATAGATCCTCATGAGCCCCCGCAATTGCAGGGGCTTATGAGGATCTATGCCTCTTGCAGCTGGAGTAAGTTCACTTTTACTGGCAGTAAATGGACCGACTGATCTCGACTTACTTTTCTTTAAACATGGCATTGCCTGTCTGCTGTTCCTTCTTCTTGGCCACTGTCTCCAGTTTGAACAGCCTTTTTACCTGCTCAAGGTCACCTTGACAGGCTGTCTCCACCACCTGGGGGCGCTGAAGGCTGCGGGCAATCAGGGGTGACAATTCTGGTATGGGATCGTCAGGGTTCAGGGCCCTGTGCTGAAGGCACTGCGAAGAAAAATGTGAAAGATAATACCTTGACCTTTGTGAGAGGTCACTGAAATTGATGTGTTTAGAAAGGTTTTACCACAAAGTACCCTTGGGCCAAGTCTGAAGTCTGAAGCTTAAATAGTCTCCGAAAAAATGTCAACATTAAAGTTTACCATGGACGATTGACGCTGGATGGCCCATTACGCAGACTCATTTTACAATCGCACGTGAGCCCACCAAAAGTCAACAGTGGGTTGGTGGGAGGGGCTTTAATAATTAACGTTTGAGCAACCCCCCCCCCCCCCCCCCCCCTGTTTCTGGACCCATACTTACTTACTTACTTACGCATGTCACCCCTACCCGGGTATAGGCCGTCGACGAGAGACCTCCAGCAACTCCTGTCCTGTGCTTCTCCTTCGATTCTACTCCAGGTGGTTCCCAGTCTCTTGATGTCTGCTTGGAGGTCTCGACGCCAGGAGTTTAAGTCTTCTGGTAGAAGAATCTTCCTCCTCCAGGAAAGGAATTACTGTTAGTCTTTTCGTCGGCGTTTTTGTAGCTATTTCCTTTTTTGCAGGGTGGGGAAGCTACCCCCACGCCCAACCCCCTTACTAGGAGGACCAGGGGTTTTCTGTCGGGGTCACCTTCCCTTAGACCATGTTTGTTCACGGCACCTTATTTCATTCGGTTTTTCATTCGGTGCACCCCTCTCACCCACCACCCAGGGGACGCGCCTCAACGCCATATGGTCCCATCGCGAGGTTCTGGACCCATAGGTGCCACACAAATTACAATGTATTTGACGTGACCCTCACCTGGTATACTCGCTGGAAATAGGGGTTGAAGGTCAGTTTGGGCTTCATCGCCTCACTCTTTCCACCATCCTCATCTCTGAAACACACATACGTGCAAACACTGACAAATCCACATCGTTCATGTATGCAACCTTAACCCTTTGTCCGTCAGTAGCATTTTTGTTGAGGTGATGCCTGTTGGTTAACCTAAACACCAGTTCACTGTAAAACAGGCTTGGAAACATGAGTCTTGAATATGTGACCTAAATTATGACTGTCCTATTGGAGGCTGAAGCCAAACTACTTCCAGAAAAAACGTATAGACTCGGATGTAAACAGGATGGTGCAGGACATACGGGTATACTGAATGCATTCAACAACTTCAGAAAAATGTATTTTTCATTAAAATGTATTTTTTTGAAAAATACTTACCGATGGTATTACTTAAAGGAATGGTTTCTTAGCTAGTCTAATTTTAGCCCAAAATTGTTGTGTACGAGTATGGTCATGATGGCAGGTGAGGGGCGCCATAGCCTAGACGGAAACCCGGGTAGCCTCCCTTCCGGTTCAACCACGCATGCGCCACACCACTCATACGCCAGTCAGTTTTCTTAGCGAACCAGCGGCAAGCGGGGCAGGTGGGAGGGACCTTCGAGTAATACCATCGGTAAGTATTTTTCAAAAAAATACATTTTAATGAAAAATACATTTGTTTTCTCAAAACACATTACCGATGGTATTACTTAAAGGAAGAATCCCGAGGAAGGAGGCGGGTGCCGCTATAGCGACCCCATCCCCTGCCATCCTGGCCGCTCGAGTCGGCCACCCTCCCGCAACCTCCCTCTAATTTTAGCAAAGATACTTACGGCGCCTAGGGCGCCGGGAGGGAGTGTTGCGCCGCCACGATGTCCCCCACCAGCGATAGGTTCTGGCGCTGGCTGGAGAGGTCCCTCAGGTAGAAGCGTGCGAAGGTGGTCTCCGCTCGCCAGCCCACGGCCGCCACAATGTCTTTGACCGCACAGTTCCGGTCGAATGCTAGGCTGGTGGCCATGGCTCTGATCTCGTGTGCCCTGATGCTCATGCGTTTGGCTGTATCCGGGGCAAGCTCCTGGTAGGCTGATCGTATCACCCACCGGAGCCAAGAGGATATCGTTTGGGCCGAGATGTCGTTTCTACCTGGGGACAGAGGAAGGAAAAGGCGGGTGCGTTCCCTGCGTATCGGCTTGGTCCGGCGCAGGTACACACGTAAGGCTCGCACCGGGTCCTGTTGTCTGGACTCCCGGGTGGAGCTTGGGTCTCGTAATGGTTGAATGGTGACCAGTTGAGGGGCCGTCAAAGGCGATCTGGTCTTGGCTAGGAAGGCCGGGTCAGGAAGCAGCTGAACCGAGCCATCAGCCCGAAACTGTAAGCAGGCGGGGCGTGCTGAAAGTGCGTGCAGTTCGCTGACTCTGGAGGCTGACGCGAGGGCCAAAAGGAAGCAGGTCTTCCGAGTCACGTCCGGCAACTGCGCCAACTGGATCGGTTCGAAACGGGGCGAGTTGAGCCAAGTGAGTACCCAGGACAGGTCCCATCGTGGCACCAGGGATCGGCGGGCAGGACGTTGTAGACCGAAGTGGGCCATCAGGTCAGCTAGGTCTTTGCAGGAACCCGGGTCGGGCAGTCCCAAGTGTCTGTACGTGTCGGCAATCATGGCCAGGTAGCCCCGGATGGTGATCGGTGCTAACTGCTGGTCGCTGAAAAGCCAGATGAAGAAATCCGCCAACTGGGGAGTTGTCAAGCCGATGGGGTGAAGGTGTCTGTCGTCACACCAGGCGCAGAGGACTCTCCACTTGCCTTCGTAGACTCGTCTGGTCGAGGCTCGACGAGCTGTAGCGATCGCTTCCACTGCCGCACCTGAGAAGCCTCTAGCTGCGAGGGCTTGCCGGACAACCTCCAGGCGTGGAGGAGGAGACGCTCGGGGCACGGGTGGAACAGCTGCTGCCGTGGTTGCTTGAGCATCGTCTGCGGTGTGGGGAGCGGTAGCGGGGGAGCCGTGGCAAGGTTCAGGAGGTCGGTAGTCCACGACTTGGTCCAGCAAAATGGCGCCACCAGGAACAGGATCGTGTTGCACCCTCTGAGCTTGAGTAGGACCTTGGGGACTAGTACGGTGGGCGGGTAGGCGTAGGCGACCAGGCCGTCCCAAGAAATGGATAGAGCGTCGACTGCCCAGGCCAGAGGGTCTGGAATGGGTGAAACGAAGAGGGGAAGCTGTCGATTCCACCTCGTGGCGAAGAGGTCGATCATGGGAGCCTCCCAGGTGGCGGCGATCAGTCGAAAGATGTCGGGTCGCAGTGCCCACTCTGTATGGAGCAGTTGACCGCGTCGGGAGAGGGAGTCGGCCAGCACATTCAGATGACCCGGAATGTGACGTGCGCGAAGAGAGATGTCCCGATCCTCGCACCAGCGGAGCACCTGGTAGAGTAGTATGCAAAGGGATGGAGAGCGGGTCCCGCCTTGCTTCTGGATGTACGAGACGACCGTGGAGTTGTCCGAGAGAACCAACAGTTCCTGATGTCGGATGCGGTGCTCCCAGGCCAGGAGAGCTTGCCATACTGCTTTCAGTTCTAACCAGTTGATGTGTTTGGACAGCGATTCCAGAGGCCACAGGCCGGAGGCAGTCTCGAACGACGGAAGGAGGTGAGCTCCCCAACCTGCGAGGCTTGCGTCGACGCAGAACGAGAGAGTGGGCGGCGGTGAGGACAGCGGCACTCCCGTCGCGAGCCAGGAAGGATCCGCCCAGCGCAGCAGGTGGGGACGGAGCATGGCAGGTACTGGAATCGGGGCCTCGAGGTCGGACGACGACGGTCGCCAGTGAAGGAGGAGATGCAGTTGCAGAGGGCGGGAGTAGAGACGTCCTAGCGGTAGCAGGTCCGCAGCAGCGCTGATCAGACCTAACAGCTGAAGCCACTGCCTGGCTGGAAGCGTCGTCAACTGGGACACCTGCCGAGCTAGAGTCGCCAACTTCTGGATGCGCTTCTCCGGCAGTCTGACGGTATTGTGGTCGGTGAGGAACTCCATACCGAGGTGAATAAAATGGCGTGCGGGAACGAGGTCGGACTTGCCAAGGTTGACCAGGAAGCCCAGGTTCTCGAGAAGTTGAAGCAGAGCATCTCGGTCTTCCCTCAGGGCGTGCTCGTCCTGGTTCCTCAAAAGTAGGTCGTCCAAGTAGTTCGACGTAGGGCTCGTGGAACTTCGACGGGCTCTGGCTACCACTGCGTCCATGAGGCGAGTGAAGACCCAGGGGCTGAGGTTGAGGCCGAAGGGGAGCGCGCGGAACTGATAGACGACCCCCTCGAAGGCAAAGCGTAGGTAACGTCTGGAAGCAGGATGCATGGGTACGTGCAGGTAAGCATCTGAGAGGTCCAGGCTGACCGCAAAGTCCATCGGCTGTACCGCTGAGCGAAGGGCCCGCGCAGTCTCCATGCGGAAGGCCGGAGCGACGATGAACTTGTTCAGCGCCGAGAGGTCTATGACGGGGCGCCATTTGCCGCCCGGCTTGGGCACCACAAAGAGCCGACTGTAGAAGGCTGGGGAGTCGTGCCGGACCACCACCTCCGTGGCGGACTTCTGAAGCAGGGAGGAAACTTCGCCGCGGAGAGCTTCGGCTCTGAGCTGGTCTGAAGGAACTGTAGTCCACACCGGGCTCCGGCGCACGGGAGGTGGGGACCGGAAGGAGATCAGTAGTCCCTGAGTAATGGTAGAGAGAATCCACGGGTAGTCCGGAAACAGCGAGCGCCAGGCTTCGCTGTGAAGCGCCAGCCTCCCGCCGACCGGAACTCCGGACGAGGTCGGCGGGGGCCGGAGGGGGAGAAAGTCAGCGCGCCCGGCCCCGCCCGGGGCGCCGGGCAGGTCTGGGCCAGGTGCGGGCAGGGAGGGATGGGGGAGGCTCGGTACTGGGGAAAGGGCGGGCGCGAGGAAAGGCTGGAGCTCTGGGGGGTAGGCGACCACCTCTGGTGAACGGGCGGGCGGTGGGTCTAGCAGTCCGCAGGGGGCGACCCGGAGCCTTGCGGGTTGGTCGAAAGGAAGTTGGAGCTGGGCGGTTGGGCCAGGCGTCCTTGTTAGCTTCCTTTACAGCGAGCCAGGTGGGGCCGAACAGTAAGTCACCGCCGAGGGGCGCCTGCCGAAGCTGAGTCTTCACATCCAGCGGAATGGGACAGGAACGGAGAATCGCATCTCGACGCAGTAAGTCGCAGTTAGAGGCGGCTGCCATGGAGTTGACCGCGACATGATATACAGCGCGGTTCCCCGAAACTGCTAGGGCGAGCAGGTCTCCCAGCAGAGGCGAAATTGACGGATGCCAGGAGTCCTCTACACGTCGGACGATGGCTTGCGTGACCAAATCTAGAAATCCCGCTGCTGCCAGGGTGTTCCTAATGAGTGTCGCGGTCTGTTCTACCCCGGGGAGGAGAGACTGACGTAAGGAAGTCCCAGAGAACGCCAATGCCGCGGGGTCCGCTGTCGGTAGAGGGCAGGAAAAGTGTTGTGTATGGCCCGCATACCATGACTGCCGGAAGGCGATGTCTATACCTGTCGGCCACTTGGAGTCTGAGAAGAATCCTGTACCGCATGCCCCTTGCGCAAGATGAGCAGAAAACGCATCACGTAACTCCCGGAAACCCGGCGGCTGGGGGAGAGACTTAAATCGCTTGGCCTGTCGTTCCGCGTCCACAAAGGCGGACGCTTTTCTTTTAAGAACTGGAGAGGGAGGGCAGTCTTCTGCAGGGAGGCAAGCCGCGATAAGCCGTGCCGCTTCATCAAGGGCCCGCAGTGTCTCTAACCTATGTCCAATGGCAGCCGGCGGGAATTCCTCGTCACCACCCGAGGGATTGGACGGGGCGGGGCTGGCCACCTGTAGTAGTGCCGACATCGATTCCTCGGGGTTCAGACTAAGGGTGTCCTCTTCTGCCGGAACTGAGTGGGGAATCGGGTCCACTCCCAAACGAGGAGGAAGACTCCCGTCACTGGGGCGGGTAACGGTCGTAGCTGGTGGAGGAGATCTTCTCACTGGTGCGTGGCGCCGCCAGTGTCTGCTAGATGAACGGTCCCGTGAAGCACTCGACGCTGAGCGGGAAGCCCGAACTCCTGACCTACGACGGTGTCGCGTGCGACGAGCGGCACTCCGCCGAGAGAAGCGTGAACGGGAACGGGGGCGGCGATGCGGGGACCGGGAACGTCTGAAATGGCGCGAAGCTGAACGCAAAGCAGAGTCATGCCTGTACTGTGTCCGCGAATGTCGGCTGGATTCCGACCGGTAGTAATCAGTCCTCGGGCGAGTAGACCTGTCGCTCGAGCGTGAACGATGTCTAACAGCTGAGGTTCGCTCGGACTGAAGACGGGGAGTAACTCGCACCGCAGCAGAGCGGAGGCGACTACTTCGGACCCGAGAGCGGGAGCGCGTCCGGCGAGAAGACTTGTCGGAACTTGACGCCCGGACGGAAGGAGCTGGGCGGGGCGCTGGCGTTCCGCGCTGGTCCCTAGCGGAGAACAGGGTAGCGGAAGCAGCAGGACGAATCTGTGGCGAGCGCTTGTCAGCTACCTGGAGATCCGTATTAGTCAGGCCCGCAACCAGAGCGGGTGTAGGAGCCTGTATCAGTTCGTTATCAGTTGCCTGCAGAGGCGTTGCTACCGGGTAGAGACCACTCGACTGGACTGTGGTGGCTACCGGAGTCTTGTTTAGAGGCCTAGCCCGAGGCGCTCTAGGATCCTTGACCGTACAGAGACCACTCGACTGGACTGTGGTGGCTGCCGGTACTAGAGCACGAGCACGCGACCGAAGCCGCTGGTTCGTCTGCTCAGACACTCGGTCAGGGCCACTCGACTGGACTGTGGCGCGTACCAGTGTGGGATCGTTCTTCCGTGCTTGCGTAGGTTTCTTGCGGCCGTAGAAACTCCACAGCTGGGTCCATTGTTCCTCCAGCCATGGGGCGCAGACCGAGCACGGACGCGTGGAGGTACAACCGGAACAGGGCAGGCAAACCAGGTGTTCGTCACTCGGCCACTGGAATTTCCCACATCGAGTGCATGTTCGGACTTGCCAACTGCAAAACATAATGTACAATGAAATGCGAGCGAGCGTGCCCCCGTGGGCCCGCACCGAATCCGCGTGAACGAACGAAGCGTACCGTGTAAGCCTACGCCCGGCGCTCCACCACTACCCTTGAGCGCCTGACGTAGGCCAAGGCAGAGATATTACCTTGCCATCCGAAGAAGTGAGGCACCAACCCGGTTGAAGACCCACCAGAAAGTCTAGCACGCAGACACGGCCCGGCGTCGGACGGCGACCACGTAACGCTGATGCCGGGCGAAGCCACTGGCGTCAGAGAAGGCGTCGAAACGAAGTCTCCGCCACAGCAGGCACTCAGAGCAGGCTGAAGAGCGAAGTAGAAGCTTGGCACACACGAGCAGCACGCACTAGGGCCCGAGCGGCACTAGGCGTGAGTACAGTTCAACCTGGCGTCGCCGCGCCCGGTAGGATAAGATGGCGCCGACGGGTGAAATTCACAAGTAACGTTCACTAGGAACAAGTTCCTAAGTCCGTAGACCGACGGAAACCTCAAGCCAGGTTTCCCACCTTGAACAAACTTCCTTCTGACTAGACTTCCCTAACGAAGATAGAGTCCTAACGAACAGAGCGAGTCCTGTACACAACCTTCTGAGACTAGCAAAGAAAACTGACTGGCGTATGAGTGGTGTGGCGCATGCGTGGTTGAACCGGAAGGGAGGCTACCCGGGTTTCCGTCTAGGCTATGGCGCCCCTCACCTGCCATCATGACCATACTCGTACACAACAATTTTGGGCTAAAATTAGACTAGCTAAGAAACCATTCCTTTAAGTAATACCATCGGTAATGTGTTTTGAGAAAACAAATAACTAACGGTAAAAGCTTTAACTCATTCGAGATGTGCCACTTGCCGCGTATCCGGAGGTGGCATGTCTCGAATAAGTTAACCCCTTTGGCCCCACGGGGGCTTTTCCCAAATTTTGGAAGTGTTGCTTAACGACGATGAAGGTGGTGGATCGACCAGGATAATTCAAGGGTAATGCCAGATTAGCTTGGCGCCTTCAGGTGCCAAGCTAATCTGGCACTACCCTTGAATTACCATGGTCAATCAATCTCCTGCTGTAGGGACTTGGGGCTAAATGGGTTAAAGAAGAAACTTACTCCTCAGCAGTGGACAAGTCCATGGAAGTGATGAGTTTGTCTACGGCCGTAAGCTGCTCAGCTGCAACAGATGCACACAGAGCAATTTGTGTCATAGGTGACAGTTTGAAAATTTTTAATGTCTAAAATCAGTCCACATGCTAACCATGCCCCATTACGGTGCATGGCTAATCAGAATTTCTGTATGTACGAGATTCATTGTATTTACTCCTTAAAAGATAATAATGTTCTCTGTTCAGCCATATTCACCGTGGATGTAATTGTGTCCTATCTGTGCTAGCAAGAGGCATAGATGCTCATAAGCCCTTGTAGCTGCAGGGGCTCATAACAATCTATGCCTCTTGCAGATGTGTTCTGTCTGAGACAAATCACTGAAATTCAGCTTTTTTTAAATTTGTAAAAAAGCTGAATTAGTCTCCATGACTGAAGACTATCACCCATGGAGCTGTCTTGAGCCTTACTCCCATTTAGCCCCAACGCCCTAGAGCAGGAGATGGATCGACCATGATGATTCAAGGGTAGTGTCAGATTAGTTTGGCGCCTGATGGTGCCAAGTTAATCTGGCACTACCCTTGAATTATCATGCTTGATCTATCGCATGCAAGTGGTACACAGGTGACGTCTCCAAAATTTTAGAAATGCGGCTGTGAGGTTAAATGGGAAGCCTCATGTAAAGCAGACTGAGAAGCCGCTTTACATAATGTAGGTGCACATGTACTCACCTGTGGGTGCATATTTTTTGTTGGTAGTACTTTCAGGCTTCAGGGGTAGAGAGCCAAATGTATAAGTGCGAAGGTCCTCAGAAAAGGGCAGCTCCATCCAGTACAGACACTGTCACAAGATGGTTAGGGCGTCATTAATTTCTTTTCTCTTATCTTACAATTTTACCATGAACATTTTAAACTATTCTAAAGCTGCTTTCTCCAAGGCAGTTGTGAATGCTAACATTTGCCAATACAATAGGTTCTCAATGTTTTCTTGCCACAATTCATGTGAGTAGGTATACATTACAAAGGTGTGTTACTGCCCCTTGTGCACATGGGGAACTCTCCTATGCAGTGAAACAAAAGAGCAGAGAAATATTTCATTTTATGACATTTAGCTTCATAACTAAACAAAGTTAAATAAGTATTTTCGTTCAGCATAATTCTCAGCCAGGTCAGTCCTATGCTCTTTATGCCTATTTCAGGTCCCATCTAGTCTGTGTTCTTTACATGAATGTCGATTAGAGAGCAGTGGTTTCTGACACAAAATCCGTGCTCAGTGGCAGCAAAGGGGTTCAGTTCAACTTGCAGCTTACCTCATATGTAGCTTTGATGTGAGGAACAAGACAGCCAATGCGTGGGGCACTGCGGGCCTGGTACACGCGTCGAGCGATGGCCACGCAGTTTGTCTCGTATAACGCGTTGATCAGTGCAGACAGAGCGACTGCGGCCGCCTAAATAAAGGGAAGAAAAGAGTGTATTGCTGCAGCTCACAGTTTTGTGCTAATCTGTGATTTTGGACATTGTCACTGTTGGTGGTGCGGACGAAATGAGCCATGTGCTGTTGTGTGACTCTTGACCTATATGGCTTTGAGCCACGATCTTGCCTTATCTCGTTGCATGTACAGTACCGCCAGTTGTAGCAAGGAAGCAAGAACACATTTTGCATGTTCACATGCATTGCTGCAGCTTCTTTCTTAACCCATTTAGCCCAAAGCAATACAGCACAAGAACCATGATAATTCAAGGGTAGTGCGCTAACAGGCGCCAAACTAATCTGGCACTATCCTTGAATTATCATGGTTGATCCATCTCCTGCAACTGGCATGTAGTCTTCAGGTGACAGCTCCGAAATTTGCGAAATGTGGCCATGGAGTTAAATGGGTTAATCCAGACCCAAAAAGTGACTGCCAAGCGCGCAAAATGTCAAGAAAATCCCAAAAATGAAAGAAACTTGCTTAGAAAGTCAAGTACAACACAACTCCTTTCTGAGCGTGTTTCTTTCACTGTTAGGATTTTCTTAACTACTTTCTTTATTAAATAAAATAATAATTAATTAAAAGAATAAATAAATGAATAATAAACAAACAAACAAAAAAATAATAAATAAATAAATAAGAGTAAGACATGCAACTGGCTTACCAATGCACAAAAGCCTGTTTGATCAATCAGGCACTAGGCCTGAGCTACTGTCACTCACTGGAGCTCGCAGTAAAACGAGATCAGCACTGTGATGTACATCCTTACCTCATCTCCCTTTTCTGCCGAGATGCTCAGGCAACTGTCACCCAGGTAATGATGTCGCTTCACCTGAAATCAACAAATATTGGTGAAAGTTTGTCTATCTACACATTAAGTATTGATGTTGCCCCAAAAAACCTTGGACAACTAAATGTGCATAAAGCAGAGAAATCACTAGGGTCGGACCAACTACTGAAATGCACCCCATGAGCCATCGTACACACAAGAGTTATTCCCGCCACTTTGCTCACTGTCATATCACAGCAGAGTTTTCATTTAGTACTCTGAACAAATATGGTGAAACTATTTCTCCATTTGTGGGGTCTTAAACCAAAAACCTCTGGCATGCCATGACAGGACGTGGCTCGACCATAATAGTTCAAGGGTGGTGACAGGATAGCTTCCTCACGCTGGGACCATATGGCGTTGAGGCTCGTCCCCTGGGTGGTGGATAGGGGGTCCCTCGCGAGAGGGGTTCACCGAATGAAATATTAATTTTTCTCTAAAATGTATTTTTTCGAAAAATACTTACCGATGTCATTACTATATGGAACAACCTATAGCTAGCTTAATTTTAGCCCAAAAACTTACGATGTGTACCTTCAGGGCCAGGGGAGGCCACCAGGGGTGCCGTGACCTGGTACCCGGGTAGCCTCCCATCCCACCCGTAACGGGTAACAACCCGAGCAGCCAAGCCACACCAGTTCTTTTGTTTAGTTGGCGAGCGGCAAGCGGGGCAGGTGGGAGGGCCATCCGAGTAATGACATCGGTAAGTATTTTTCGAAAAAATACATTTTAGAGAAAAATTAATTTGTTTCCTCAAAAACATTACCGATGTCATTACTATATGGAGAATCGCGAAGAGGAGGAGGGTGCCGCAAAACCCAGTGCCTGACTGAGCCAGCCAGCCCCGTCCTCCCCGGCGCCATCTCCCGATAATTTTAGCTAAAGGGTTACCAATGGCACCAAAGGTGCCGGGAGGGAGTGTTGCGCCACCGCGATGTCCCCCACCAGGGCCAGGTTGTCTCACTGGCCAACCAGGTTACGGAGGTAGAACTGGGTGAAGGTCGACTTGGTCCACCAGCCTACAGCAGCCAGAGTGTCTCGGACAGCGCGGTAGCGGTCAACGTGACGCTAGCAGCCATGGCTCTGACCTCGTGGGCCCGGAAGAGTAGCCGCCTGGCAGCGTCGGGGCAGAGGTCCTGGTAGGCGGAGCGTATCACCCATCTTAGCCAGGAAGATCATCTGGGCTGAGATGTCTTGTCTACCTGGGGACAGAGAAAACAAAAAGAGGCGGGTGCGTCCCTGGCGGAGCGGCTTGGTACGGCGTAGGTACACGCATAAGGCTCTCACCGGGTCCTGTTGTCTGACTTCCTCGTAGGAGTCGATCGGCGTAAGCGATCGCACAGTGATCACCTGTGGGGCCGTCAGCGGGGACTGGTTCAGGGCCAAGAAGGCTGGGTCCGTTAGTAGCTGCACGGGGTCATCCGACCTGCACTACAGGCAGGCGGGGGCGCGGAAGGCGCGGGCAGCTCACTCATTCTGGAGGCTGTGGCTACGGCGAGCAGAAGTAAGTCTTCGTGTAGCGTCGGCCACACTTGCCAGGGGAAGCGGCTCGAAACGCTAGCGTTCATCCAGAAGAGTATCCAGGGTAAATCCCAGCGCGGGATCAGGGAGCGGAGGGCAGGTCGCTGTGTGCCAAGAGGGCCATAAGGTCAGCAAGGCCCTTACACTGTCGGGTTCCGCTCGGCCCGGGTGCCGGTAAGCGTCGGCGATCATAGTGAGGTAGCCCCTGAGGTGATCGGTGCAAAGTGCTGTTCGGCGAAAGCCAGGAAGAACTCAGCCAGCGGTGGGGAAGTCAGATTGGTAGTGGAGAGGTGACGGAGGTCGCACCAAGCTCACAGTACTCTCCACCTTCCCTCGTAGACACGCAGGGTCGAGGGTCCACGGCCTGAAGCGATAACTGTCACTGCCTCACTCGAGAACTCCAGCGGGGAGGGTTTGTCATCCCAAGCGTGTAGCAGGAGTCTCCCAGAGCACGGAAGTAGAGCGCCTGGCACGGTAGCTAGAGCATCGTGCGAGGAGCGGGAAGCCGGAGTGAGGGGCCCGTGGCCAGGTTCAGAAGGTCGGTGGCGCAGGAACTGGGCCCCCAGCAACAGGATTGCGAAGCATCCCTGCGCTAGAGAAGCACCTTGGGGACAAGGCCTGAGGGAGGGTAAGCGGAAGCGCAGGGGCCGTCCCAGGAAAGGGGGAGCGTAACGGCCACCCAGGCTAGGGGTTCCGGGACGGGTGAGACGAGGAGGGGGGAGCTGAAGGAACCACCCTGTCGCGAAGAACGAAGAGGGGGGGGGGGGTCATCTCCCCCGTGGCGCAGATCATCCGGGCGACGTCCGGGCAAAGCGCCTCTTCCTCTTCTTCTCACTTGGCGCGGAGACGCTGACCGCGCCAGGAGGGGGAGCCTGCAAGGACAAGCAGGAGGCTGTGAAGTATCTCGCTCGGGGAGAGACGCGGCGATCCTTGCACCAACGGAGGCGCTGGTAAGAAGAAGGCAGAGGAAGGGGAGCATGTCCCGTCCTGCTTCTGTATGTAGGACACACCGGCGGATTCGTCGGAACGACGATCAGGTCCTGATGTCCGAGAGTCAGTTTCCAAGGGAGGGGAGCTGCCGTATCGCCAGTAACTCCAACCAGTTGAAGGCTTGCCGCCAGGACCGGTGGACAGCTGCCAGAAGCCATGGCACATCGGCAGCAGGTGTGCACCCCAGCCGGAACGGCTGGCGTCGACACAAGGGACAACTGGCGGGGGAGGCGAAGGAGAGGGACTCCAGGCGCAAGCCAGGCAAGGATCGCCTAGCGGCGGGGGAGTGGAACGAGCCGGGGAGGAGCTGGAAGGGAGCCTCGATGTCTCTGGTCGAGGGCGCCAGCAAAGGAGATCCGCAGCGGTGCTCACTAGGCCAGAGAACTGCAACCAGGGTCAGGCGGAGACTGTCTCCAGCTGGGCACGAAGACGAGCCAGGTTCGCCAACTCCCAGATCCTCAGTTCCGGGAGTCACACCCAACGAGAACCGTCAGGAACTCCAACCACGGCGTGCGAAGCGGCGGGACAGAGCGAGATCCGAGTCGCCTAAGGACTACGAAGCCGCGGGTGTCGAGGAGGCCAGAAGGCATCTCGTCGCTGTTCCCGGGAGGGTGCTGACCGGAGGCGCCGGAGCAATCGTCGACGTAGGTCGAGGAGGGCTTGACGAAGTCCGCCTGGCCGTGGTGAAGACGCCGACCAAGGGACGGGCGAAGACCCAGCGAAGGTGGCGGCGAAGGCGGAACAGTAAGGTCGAGGACGGACGCAGACCTGTTTACCCCCTGGGTGCAGTCAGTGTACTTTCAACTGACTAATTGTGTACTTTGGACCTCACATGTGTATTTATTCACAAGCCAGTGAATTGTCAGTTTCTCCAAAATGTGTATTTTTGTGTATGAACATGTACATGTATGTGTACCCCAAAGCAAAATTGTGTACTTTAATACGCCAAATGTGTATGGTAAACAGGTCTGCGGACGCCGCCTGAGGCCGTGCAAGGCCAGGCGGGGGCAGGGGCGGGGTCGGGGGGGCGGGCGGGTGCGGCGGGCGGCGGAGACGCGCGGGGGAGGGCAGCGACGCCGGGCGGGTGTTGGGCGGGTCCGGCGATCCGCAGGGCGCGACCCAGCACCTCGCGGGTGGCTGGAAGCGGGAGGAGGTGAGGCGGGCTGACAAGGAATCACAACGCGTCCTTCACCGACTGCCAGGACTGAAGAGGAGGGGATGCTGAGCGGAGCCTGTCGCAGCTGTCTCCGCAGGTCCAGCAGGAGGTAGGGGCGGGCGACGAGCACAGCAGGGCGTGGCATCCGAGCATCGAAGACCTAAGCGTTAACACGCCGCTCGGAAGGCAGGACTTCTTCCCCACAGCCAGGGCGAGGAGGGGCCCTAACAGCGGCGAGAAGGAGAAGAGCCAGCTCCAGGTAGACGAGCGCTTGCTTGGCCAAGTTGAGGGGTCCAGCACAGGCGAGAGTGCCGCGGAGGGGAACGCCGTCCGAATCCGACAGGGAGGAAGCCACGGCGCGAGGTGCGAAGTCCACCAGCTGCTGCTGAGCGGTAGGATCCACTGCGGAGAGGGCAGAAGCAAGGCCTGTGCATGTCCGGCATCCAGATGCGCTAAAAGGCGAAGTCCAAACCACCGGCCAGCGAAAGACGGTGACGAAGAACCCGCGTCGGAGCCTGAATCCTGCTGCAGGGGCAGAGACGGAGACACGAACCCTTGAACCTCACGACGTGGCAGGGACGAAACCTCTAGGGCCGAGTTGGAATCCGCCGAAGGCTGCTATCCACACCGACGGGCGAAGCAGAAGGCCGACGCACCAGGAGCTGGAGAGGCGGAAGCCGGCGACAACGGGGCGAGACCCGGGCGAGCGGCAGAGAAGGCTAGACCGATGATTGGAGCATCCGTATGAAGGCAGGCGGAGCACGTGTCCGACGGCGCGAAGGGGAGGGGAGCGGGAAGGGTGGGGAAAGGGTGCCGGGGAAGGAGAGGGGAAAGACGAGGCCGGAGGGCGAGCAGCACGGACGACCCAGGAGGACATCGACCGGAGGGGACGACCCAGGAGGACATCGACCGGAGGGGGTAAGAAGAACCAGCGATGCCCGAAGGGAAGACCGAGGAGGAGGGCGAGACGTCCATGATGCTGAAGCGGCGAGCAAAGGGGAGGCGAGAACCGAAGATGCCAGGCTGTTGGTCCGGTGTAGGACGCCGAAGTCCAAGGGGGCGTACGCAGGCGAGGGGCGAGGAGCTGAGTCCAGGTGGTCGCGAAACCGTTGTTGCATGTCGAGGGTCGTACGCAGAAGCCGAGGCTTCTCTTGTCTCTTATCTATCTTCTTCCGGTGTCGGAGAGAAGAGGCGTTCAGTTCTGCCGGAGGACTTGTGAGGCTTGGGTTCCGCAAGGCGGGGCGAGCTAGCTCGCTGCGGACCTGGCTCGAGCGAGCTGGTGCGCAAGGGGGGGATCAAGGCGTCCCCCAATGTAGAGTGTAGGGTTTGTTTTCCGCAGAGCGGGGCGAGCGGACTCGCTGCGGACCTGGCTCGAGCGAGCTGGTGCGCAAGGGGGGATCAAGGCGTCCCCCAATGTAGAGTGTTGGGGTTTGTTTTCTGCAGAGCGGGGCGAGTGGACTCGCTGCGGACCTGACTCGAGAGAGTGGGTGCGCAAGGGGGGAGCCTTGTATGCCGTCCCCCACCGGCAGCTAAGTGTGTTCCTGCTGAATCCGGGGCCGAAGCATGCTTGCGGAGGCGGGCGGACTGTCACGCTGTAGGCTCCGCAGCTGGGTGTCCCAAGGTCCTCTACCCAGAGCGCAGACATCACGGGGAGGTAGATCGCATGCTTGTAACTCGGCCACTGCAAGTCGCCACATGGTGTGCAGAAGCGGGCTTGAGCACTGCAACATAGAGTGAAACAACGAAGCGACTGGTCCTAGTAGAAGGCCACGTTCCCCGAAACTAGCTAGGTAATTATTTGGGTTTAACGCCGAGCAGGCGACCAAGGCCATCTCACAGCGGTCCCTTAAGAACCGCGCACACTTCCACCCTTCCCCACTATCCTGTTCTGAGCAATATCGCTTTCCTAATAACAAGCAACGATATAGCAAAGAATGCTGGCGCACGCCGCCAGAGCGCGGCGCAGGCAAACATCGAGACCTTACCTGGACAACTCACAAGGGACAGGGGAAGGTAGCACCTGTAGACGAAGAAGAAGAAGAAGAAGAAGCGCCCACGCGGCAGAGGCCCAGAAGCATCCAGGAAGAGGAAGGCTGGGTCCGCGATGAAGGTCCCGGCCATCCAACCGGCGAACTTGACTGGCGAAGCCGACGTAAAACTCTCAAGCCGGAACCGGTGCAGGACAGCGCTCCCACGAAGGACGAAGGCCGGCCCCACGGCCCAGGGACCTATCTTCCGGCAGTTACGCAAGAAGCACCCGTGACACTCACTACTAAAAGTCACAGAAGGCGACGCGCAGGCTGGGAACGAAGCCACACTAACGAAGTCCAAGGGCCCCAAGAACCAACACAGCCGTAGGTAGCACAGTAGAGGTCTAAGAACACGATCCTACGCTACAACACGGACAGAAAAGTTCCAAGGCAAGGCATAGGCCAGGAACGAGGTCCACCGACGACAGTCCAAGTACTCTGAACCATACACAGCCGTCAGCACACACAAGGCCAGAAGTTCCAAGGCAAGGCGAAGCACCGGCCGGGAACGAAGTTCACTGATGAAAGTCCAAAACTCTTGAACCATACACAGCCGTCGGTACAAAACAAGGCCAGAAAGTTCCAAGGCAAGGCGAAAGCACAGGCCGGGAACGAAGCTCACTGTCGAAAGTCCAAGTACTCTTGAACCATACACAGCCGACGGAACACACAAGGCCAGAAAGTTCCAAGGCAAGGCGAAGGAAGCATGGGCCGGGAAAGAAGCTCACTGTCGAAAGTCCAAGTACTCTTGAACCATACACAGCCATCGGTACACACAAGGCCAGAAAGTTCCAAGGCAAGGCACAGGCCAGGAACGAATTCCATTGACGAAGATATTCAAGTACAGCTTGAACCATACACAGCCGTAGAAGCAGAGGGCTAAGCAACACGTCTATACGCTGCAAGCTAAAGGAAAGAACTGGTGTGGCTTGGCTGCTCGGGCTGTTACCCGTTACGGGTGGGAAGGGAGGCTACCCGGGTACCAGGTCACGGCACCCCTGGTGGCCTCCCCTGGCCCTGAAGGTACATATCATAAGTTTTTGGGCTAAAATTACGCTAGCTATAGGTTGTTCCATATAGTAATGACATCGGTAATGTTTTTGAGGAAACAAAAGGTGCTGTGAACCAACATGGTCTAAGGGAAGGTGACCCCGACAGAAAACCCCTGGTCCTCCTAGTAAGAGGGTTGGGTGTGGGGGTAGCTTCCCTACCCTGCAAATAAGGAAATAGCTACAAAAACGCCGACGAAAAGACAAACAGCAATTCCTTTCCTGGAGGAGGAAGGTTCTTCTACCAGAAGATTTATGACGTCCTGTGGTGAAAGCCGGAAGTCTTCGGAAGCCACAGGACCGAGCCGCCTCTCTCTATCCAGGGACACAACCATGGGCACATGGAATGTCAAGACCATGTGCCGTAGCGGCAAGGCCGCCCAGATAGCAGCGGAAATGCAAAAGTACAACCTTTCCCTGCTAGGTATCAGTGAAGCCAGATGGACGCAGTCTGGTCAGAAAAGGCTGTTAAGTGGGGAGATGATTTGTATTCAGGTCATGAAGAGAATGCCCCCCATACAGAAGGGGTAGCATTCATGCTGTCACCAGTGGCACAGAGAGCGCTGATGGACTGGGAACCTCTTGGGCCAAGAATTATCACAGCAGCCTTTAGAACCAAGAAAAAGATCAAGCTGAACGTCATCCAGTGTTACGCGCCCACTAATGACAGTGACGAGGAAGAGAAACAAGAGTTCTATGACCGACTCCAGAGTGCTGTGGACAAATGTGCGGAGCGAGACATCACCATCGTCATGGGCGATTTTAATGCCAAAATAGGGGAGGACAACACCGGATACGAAGAGGTGATGGGGAGATAGGGACTAGGGGAGATGAGTGAGAACGGGGAGAGGTTTGTAGACTTTTGTGCTCTAAACAGACCTGTCATTGGAGGAAGCATCTTCCCACACAGAAGAATACACAATGCAACTTGGGTCTCACCTGACCATACTACAGAGAACCAAATAGACCATATCTGCATTAGCAAGAAATTTAGAAGATCCCTCCAAGATGTTCGAGTGAGGAGGGGAGCAGATGTCGCCTCAGACCATCTGCTTACCTTAAGAATAAAGCTCGTTAAAGAAAAGCTGCACAGAGACAACAAGAAGACAGCGCTATAATGTAGGCCTCCTGAGAGAGACTGGAGTGAGAGAAGAGTTCAAACTGGTGCTGTCCAACCGGTTTCAAGCACTACAGGAGCTAGTAAATGAAGAGGAGGCGGTCACCACAGAGCAGCAGTGGAAGGCAGTTGAACGCTGAACTCAACCTGCAAAGACACTGTAGGGTTCAGGAAACACCAACACAAGGACTGACTGTCGGCACAGACCTTGAAGAAGATAGAAGTGAGGAAGCAGAAGAAAGCAGTTGTCAACAACAGTCGCACGAGAGCAGCCAAAGCAAGGGCACAGGAGGAATGCTCGGAAGCCAACCGCGAGGTGAAGAAGAGTATCAGGGCAGACAAGAGGGCCTACACAGACAGCCTGACAGCAGAGGCAGAAAAGGCAGCAGGCAGTGGCAACATGAAACAGCTCTACGACATTACCAGAAGATTGTCGGGCAAGTCCGGGAAGAGATCAGAAGAGCAGTGGCATTTTTGAAGAACGGCAAAGCAGCAGGGCCAGATGGCATCCCAGCGGAGTCTCTGAAAGCAGACCTAGAGACAACAGTAGAGATGCTGTACCCACTGTTTGGAAAGATCTGGGAAGAGGAGGTGATGCCGGCTGACTGGAAGGAGGGGTACCTAATCAAGCTTCCCAAGAAAGGTGACCTCAGCAAGTGTTCCAACTACAGAGGAATCACCTTGCTGTCAGTACCAGGAAAGGTCTTCAACAGGATCATCCTGGAGAGAATGAAGAGCTCCGTTGACCCCCAGCTGAGAGACCAGCAAGCACGATTCAGGAAAAACCGATCATGTACAGACCAGATCGCCACTCTCCGCATCATCGTGGAACAGTCTCTGGATTGGAGCTCCCCGCTGTACGTCAACTTTGTGGATTACGAGAAAGAATTTGACAGCGTCGACCGAGAGACTCTGTGGAAACTCCTATGACACTACGGTGTACCCACAAAGCTCGTCCGCCTGATCAAGAGCAGCTACGATGGCATGACATGTCGTGTGATCCACGAAGGGCAGTTCACCAGAGCTCCAGGTCAGAACCGGTGTCAGGCAGGGGTGTTTGCTGTCTCCTACTGGCCATAGACTGGGTCATGAAAAGAACCACAGAACACAGACGAAGTGGAATACAGTGGACACTGTGGACACAGCTTGATGACCTAGATTTTGCAGACGACTTGGCTTTACTGTCCCACACTCATCAACAAATGCAGGACAAGACCACGAGGCTTGCTGACATCTCGTCCCAAGTGGGCCTCACCATCCACAAACAGAAAACAAAGACAATGAGGCTGAACGCAACCAGGGAAGAACCAGTCTTGCTTGCTGGCACCCCGTTGGAGGAGGTGGAGTCCTTCACCTATCTCGGGAGCATCATAGACAAAAAAGGTGGCACTGATGCAGATGTCAGAGCATGAATCGGTAAAGCCAGAGCAGCCTTTCTCCAGTTGAAAAAGTGTGGAGTTCCAGAGAGCTGTCACAACACACCAAAGTCTGGATTTTCAACTCCAATGTAAAAGCAGTTTTCCTATATGGAGCAGAGACTTGGAGATTGACAAAAACCACAGTCAACAGAGTACAGATCTTCATAAACAGTTGCCTTAGAAGAATTTTGAAAATCCACTGGCCAGAGAAGATCAGCAACGACAGACTCTGGGAGAGAACAGAGCAGATAACAACAGATAATGAAATTGGGCGAAGAAGATGGGGATGGATTGGTCACAGTCTGAGAAAGTCAGCTTCCAGTATCACTAGGCAAGCATTGTCATGGAACCCCCAGGGAAAGAGGAAAAGAGGCAGGCCGAGAAACACCTGGCGTCGAGACCTCCAAGCAGACATCAAGAGACTGGAAACCACCTGGAGTAAAATCGAAGGAGAAGCACAGGACAGTAGTCGCTGGAGGTCTCTCGTCGATGGCCTATACCCGGGGAGGGGTGACAGGCATAAGTAAGACAGGATAGCTTGGTGCCTGAATGTACCAAGCTATTCTGACACCACCCTTCTGTGATGTAGACCTCAAAGGACCCCCCCCCCCCCAAAAAAAAAAAAAAAAAAAAAAAAAAAAAATCATCCTCTGGATGTAATGAGTTAAGGTCAAATTTATTAACCTTCTTAACCCCACGACCGCATTTAAACTTTTGGAGGCGATGTCTAACGACTATGTACCCAGTTGTAGGAGATGGAGTGATCATGATAATTCAAGGGTAGTGCCAGATGAGCTTGGCGCCTGAAGGTGCCAAGCTCATCTGGCACTACCCTTGAATTATCATGATCAATCCATCTCCTGGTGCAGGGTCCCGGGGCTAAATGGGTTAACAGTGCAAAACACTTTCCCATTCCAGGCCTCGGTATTCACACCTGAAAGGTAAGAAATACTGCAGAATAAGCATCACTCACAAATTCTGCCTTTGTGAATCCCAGCACTTTCAAACACTTCTCGGTTTGGAAACGCATGCTCTCTTTGTCTTCAGCCGTCATGGGCACGCGATCACTCCCATAGCAGTAGCCTGGACACAAAATAGGTCTCACAGGTTATAGAACATTCTGCTTGGTGAATCCGTGCAGTTTAACTACATCACACGTATTGCTTATAATGACTTTTCGCATCAATTTGCAGCCATCAAGAAAGATTGTGTACTAGTTGCAGGTGTGAGATCGGCCATGATAGTTAAAGGGCAGCCCTGAAAATGGCGAGTAAATACTCGCCATGGCGAGTGGAAAAAAAATTGGGCAAGTAAAAAAAAATACCCACTCGCCAAATGCGCTTGTGCGTTTTTCAATCCAACAGCAAACCGCCAGCCAAATAGCAGGTACGCTGGCGCGTGCCCTGACCGCACTGCGAGCCGCCTGTAACATCACTTTGCGGCAGTAGCCGAACACCTCACTTGAACTGTGCCTACTATACCAGTGGTCAGTGACAGTCGTTCTATTTTTAGTTATGAATTGGTTCATTTAGCCGCTCGCTCAGTCGCGGCTGCGTTCAGAATCGACCCGACGCCGGGGTCCATGCGAGTGTAACAGGGCGGGCAAACTGTTAGTTTATGCGTGGTGTCAGCATGTTATTACAAAGTGCGCACTACACGTTGAACGCGTTACTTGCTGTGACATCACCAAACATACTATTATGGGATACGGCATCGTGCGTTTCACTTTCGATCTTGCCTGAAGTTGTACACGGCGGAGAAAACGCAAAGGAAGCTGGAATGCTTCGGATTCTTTAATCCGGCACCGTCGGATTTTGATAATCGCTAAGAAGAAAGTTGACTTCGATGACACCGCCATCTCCATCGACAAGCGACAGTAACGGAAATGCTACCCCTGGGCCGTGTGGCCACACAAGGCAATTGCTTCCGATGCATGTAGTAACTTTTCCGCCAGAAATAGTCAAAATTTCCTCCCTTTTTTGCCATTTTTTTAGGGAGTAAAACTTCAATTGTGTGCCTTTTTTGGCGTTTTGAGCAACAAAAGGCATGACAGGTGGTGTGAAAAAGAGCAAAATCTGGGTAATTTTAGTCGACCTAGTGTGTTGAGTCATGGGAGCCTAATTAGGGCATGTGCACGGTTGTATGCAGGCTTGCAGACGACTTTTGTCATGGGGTACTTAGTGCATTTGAGTGTTAAGAATTGCTGAAAATGTTTCTCCTGTGATGTGCTCCGCATGGATTTTTTGTTTTGGCAGAAAAGTTCTTCGTTCATAGTTTTATGCTGCAAGAGGCTAACATGAGATAACAGTGTGTGAAAATGGGGCGTAACCTAATTGCCGTGTGTGGCCTGTGTGGCACCGCCGCTACGACACAGTTTTCAGAGTTCATGGCTGCGCTGCGTGCAGTTCCATGGCTAAAGCACGACGGCACTCAAATGGCATGCGCAATGAGCACTGAGGCAAACTCAAAAAGCAAGTCCAGAAATTTGAACAGAAATAAATTTGTCAGTTTTTTTTTAATTTTTTTTTTAATCGTGGTCGATTCATCTTCTGGTACACAGTTATTAGGGAAAAATTGGAGAAACACGTCTTTCTGAGTGGTTAAATGGGTTGAAACAAACTTTTAAGTACATCAGTTCACACAGACACACACACAGAGTTTAAACGTCACACTTTGGTTGTCAATTTGCCGTGGCATTCAGCAGAAAACGCTATATTCTCTGTTACAATACATTATCAAACGATCATACAAATAAATAAATAGATATATGTTTTTTCTGTGTGTGAGAGAGCGAGGGAGACAGGCTTCTGCGCGATAGCTCACCAGTTAAAGAATCAGTATCATGGAGAGGACACACACACACTGTCACAACACATTTAAAGAGGAGAGAGCGAAATGAGTTAATTTATTTTAAGGAACATACAGATGATGCAGTTTTTCTTAAATAAATCTGCGGACCCTCTATAATGCTAGGATGGGGGTCTGTGTACCCTCTAAAATTTATACCTGGGGGTCAATGTTCATAATTATGTTATAATGTTTTCATGTCTTGTTTGTACTATTTGTTATAAATGTACCACAACCAAATTTCTCTTTTCGAGATAATAAAGTATTCTTATTCTTTCAGACCCTTTAACCCATTGTGAAAACAGAAGCCCAGCTCTACTTACAAAAAATAAATAAATAAAAATCCCACCAGTTTACATGGGGACTTTGTCAGTTATTTTTCTCCACTTGATACTATCAAAAGCCTCAAGTCAGCACATAAACATTAACTTGGTTATGATTGCCTGTTCAATTATTTGTTCTCAATGCCTCTGGGCAGAAAACACTCTCTAACATTGGGCGTCAAACACTTGTGGTACATTACATAGCTGCCAACTTTGGAGAAATAAAAATCCTGACTGGCCAGGGTCCAGGGGCCACCTAGGCCCCGGCAGGGTGCAGGGGCAGCGCCCCGCTGGGGGGTGCAGGGGGGCTACGCCCCCCGCTCGTAAACGAAAATCAGCATTTTGATGGCAGTTTGGAGGCCTCTCCTTGAAGCAAAATTCAAAATAATAACCAGTTTGTATCCTTTAGTTTGAAGTTATTTACATTCACATCAGCACAAAAAAATCATGGCTGAACAAAATAAATCAATGGAAACGAAAAATCAGCATTTTGAAGGCAGTTTGGAGGCCTCTCCTTGAAGCAAAAATCAAAATAATGACCAGTTTGTATCCTACAGTTTGAAGTTTATTTACATTCACATCAGCACAAAAAAAAATCATAGCTGAACAAACTAAATCAAGGACAATGGAAACAAAAATCAGCATTTTGAAGGCAGTTTGGAGGCCTCTCTTTGAAACAAAATTCAAAGTTTATCTACTCTTTTGATGGTGGGCAAGGGTTTGCAGCAGCCTTCAGGGACTGAGATGTTGCTGATTTTGCCTTCAACAGCAAGTCCTCTCTCTCTCTCTCTCTCGTCTCTTTCGGTTTGTGTTCCACACTTTCATAATTATTTCACAAGATGCTCTTACTTTTTCATGTATTCCTTCGTTTATTCAATTCATCATTCAGTCTGACCGCCAGACAGTCTTTATTTTTTCTTCATTATACTTCGCTACTTATACTTATACTTGGTGTTTCTTACGTTTTTCGTGCAGACTGATGTCTTTTTGGCCGCCGTGACCGATGTTTATGTCCGCCCGGCACATTTTACAAAAGGCAAAGTGTTCCCCCTTTCTCGATTCGTCGATGTAAGGAAAGGAACGCTTGTAGTCTGGATGGAACTTCACCAAACACTTCTGCTTCTTAGGAGGCATGATTTTGTTGAAAATCGAAAATACTCTGTGACCAGTTGTGAAGATCGTTGAGCATGTGCTCGAGGGCAAATTCGAAGGAACCGGAACAAACAGAATGGACGGAATTTGCCGCGCATGCGTAATCAAGACTGGCTGTGGGTCCCCGAAAGCTTAGCGGTACAGTATAGCGGTAGGCTCTCAACTACAGGCGCTTGACCCCGCGCGGTACGCCAAAATGCCTCGAATTTTAAAACAAAGCTTGAAAATATGAAAATCGGGAGAAATGTACAAAAAACCTGAGAATCGGGAATTGAAAAAAAATCGGGAAATTCCCGATAAAATCGGGAGGGTTGGCAGCTATGACATTATATTGTTGAGTTGGGCTATTTTCAGTAGAAAAAAAATTCAGTTTTGGCTAGTAACATGTTCAGTTTGGCTAGTAAAACTTGGGAGTCACTAGCCAAAGGCTGGTGGGCAAAATTTTAGACTTTCAGGGTTGAAGGGTAGTGTTGGATTTGCTTGACGCCTTTCTAGGTGCCAAGATAATCTGGCAACAAGCTTAAACTCTTGTACTGATCCATCTCCCATCATGGATTCTTCTGTATAAATATGTTAAGAATTTCTGGCCCTGAAAATGCATGCTATCTTTGTCTTGCGCTGTCAGTCAAACACACAGCAGTACCTGAACACTAAACATGTCTTGTGCTGTTAATGACACACACAGCAATAGCATGAACACTAAACATCAATCCAATCAATTTGTGAGCCTAACAAGTAACATCATAACTTTGGAAAGAGTCCTTTGGCTACCGCATACCGGTCGAATGAGGTGGGTCAGCCATGACAGTTCAAGGTACGTAAACCTCTACTAGCTTGCATATCCAACTTTGCCTTCTTTTCATGTCATTTCAAACTGACCCACCTTCCACGATATCCTCTTTTTCCACCTCCGTCTCTTCCTCATCGTTCACGTGAAACGTGCGCTCCGTCTTGACCACCATCTCAGGATCACGAGCGTACACTTTCTTCCAGCTCTGGCGCAGCTTGAAATCCTTCACCTGAAAACATACGTACATTTGCTATATACCCTAGGCTGTATACTGAAGCTGTGTTCACTCTCCTCCGCCCAAACTCACCCAAATTAACCCCTTCACTGTTGTTTAAGAATAACTGATCACCACTCAACTGCAAGATGTATAGATCCTCATGAGCCCCCACAGTTGCGGGGTCTCATGAGGATCTATGCCTCTTGCTTAAACCACTTTAACTGTATCCATGCTCCTTTCATGGTTGGGAATCTTTGATGCTGAATTTACAATGACTTAAAAACACAATACACGTCCACTGACAGTGAAGGGGCTGAAGCCGTTATGTTTAGCTAAGCATACAATTACAGCTCTGACTCGCTTTCGTTATATCGCAAATCGTTACATCCCGATCCTAGATATATCGTGGGAGGAACCCTGCTCCTGAAAAAAATCGGATCGCCCGTGGACACCAGTGAACCGCGATCTATTTTTGTCACCAGCCCAAAACCCCCACCTGACACCTCTCCCCCTTACCGCGCACACACCTCGCTACACACTCAACTCCGAATTACCTCCTCCAGATTAAGACCAAACATGCAAATGATTAGCGCTGTAACTAGTGTAAGCGCAGAATCGATATGCAATGAAAGTCTGTTGTCACACTCCACTTCAGCGGTTAAGATGCTTAGCGTGGCGGGTGAGACTAGACTGACACTGAACCCTCAAGGACCTCCTCCACACGAAGAACACATATGCACAAAGAGCCCTCTGACAGTAAAATGAATGTTGAAAGTTGTGGAAGCTGCTCACTGTTGAGGATGAAGGGTGTCCGCGAGAGACTCTCTGGCTGCATCTGTCAAACGATGGCCAGTCAAGCAAGGTGTTGGCAATAGATGTGTGACACCTCACAGCTAAACAAAAGCGATGTGCTGTGTCGGTGTCACAATCTATAGGCTGCTCCGTGTATCACTCAACACATGATCATCCCCTTTATGTGATAAGACAGATGTAGATTTACTAGTTTAGGAAGACTCATAACGTCTGTTGGTCCCCAACGCCATATAAAGATCTGTGTCAAGGAGACAATTGGTTTCCGCTGACGTGTGGCCAATGCCTCAGGCGGTAGCTTTCACCTCCAGTGCCAACTGCAGCCAAAAGGATCGTTTATGTTGGCTCATGTTTAGTGGCCCATTAGCTTTTAGCTTGAAAAGTTGCCATGCTGATCAGTCACTGCTACCCTTGAGTTGTCATGGTCAATATATGTGCTGGAATGATCATGCAGTGTTTTGAAAACAGTAGTGAATGTGTTTGATCTATGAAGTAAAAGGAGCATTAATTAGACTGGGCAGGTTTGAAGTCCTCCAGTCAACTCCTCTCCATGGTAGACTAGATAGGCTCATAACCGCCGCGCGGCATACTTTAGTAGCTGTTCCTTTTTGTTTCTCCCTTCCAACTGCTCCCCCCCCCCCTCCCCCCTGGCAACTCAGTATATCGCGGACGGATATATTGCGGTCTCATTTTATGGACCCCTGCAACTGCGATATATCGAGTCAGAGCTGTAATAATTTTATTTTAGAACAGATGAAGTATGGCAAATCTGCTACATTTAATACGTGTTCTTTCTTTAACTCGCTGCCTACTAAATAACTTTTTTATAGTTATGTACTCTGCCACTTAGTATTTTTGTTCATTTCTGGATCCTGTGCGCATGCAAAGTAACGGCTTGTAACGACACATTCACCGCAAGCCAACTCTGCGTGGGCGATCTCGCTGCCCACAGTGTGCTACTGAAAGTTTTCTCACGGCGGCTGGAACTGCCAGCCGTAGGCAGAGCTAAATACACATAAAAATTAATTTTTCTCTAAAATGTATTTTTTTGAAAAATACTTACCGATGACATGACTTTATGGAAGTGTCTACTACTTTCTCAATTTTAGCCTAAGAACCTGTTGTGTTCCAACACAACCCGGGAGGCACTCGGGGAACCCCCCAGAGGGGCAGAGAGTTGTCTCCCGTCCCTGCCCTTCCGGTTCCGAGTCACGTGGTGGACCAACCAGTCGGAATACTTAGCTCACCAGTGGCAAGCGGGGCAGGTGGGAGGGTCCTCCGAGTCATGTCATCGGTAAGTATTTTTCGAAAAAATACATTTTAGAGAAAAATTAATTTGTTTCCTGAAAAAATTACCGATGATATGACTTTATGGAAGAATTGCGAGAAGGAGGAGGGTGCCGCACCCAAAACACCCCTGCAGAAGGCTATAGACAGAGCCATCCTCCCTGCCGCAAACTCCCAACAATTTTAACGACGTGCAAACCTACGGTGCCTGTGGCGCCGGCAGGGAGTGTTGCGCTGCGGTGATGTCCCCCACCAGTGCAAGGTTGTCTCGCTGGCCTGCCAGATCCCGGTGGTAGAAGGGGGCGAAGGTCGATTCTGTCCGCCAGCCCACGGCTGCCACGATGTCTTTGACAGCGCAGTTCCAGTCGAATGCGGAGCTCGTGGCTGTGGCTCGTACCTTGTGTGCGCGTATGTTAAGCCTCTTTGCTCCCTGCAGGGAGAGGTCCTGGTAGGTGAACCATGTGACCCAGCGTAGTCAGGAAGATATCATCTGGGCTGTTATGTCAGTTCTGCCTGGGTTTTAATGGTAGAAAGGGGCATGAGCGTCCTCTCCAGATGGCTTTGGATTGGCGTAGGTAAACGCGTAGGGCGCGCAGAAGATCTTGTTGCCTGGTCTCCCGGAGAAAGTTCGTATCTCGCAGTGGCCGTAAGGTGATCACCTGTGGCGCGGTCAGAGGAGACCTAGTCTTGGCAAGGAAGGCAGGGTCTGTGAGGGCCTGCACGGAACCATCCGCTCTAACAGCAGGCAGGCAGGGAGGGCGTGCTGACAGCGCGTGTAGCTCGCTTACTCACGCCGCCATGGCCAGGACCAACAGGAAGCATGTCTTACGAGTCACATCCGTGAAGCGGGCCAAGAGCAGCGGTTCGAATCTGGCAGGGTTAAGCCACGTCAGTACCCAGGGAAGGTCCCAGCGAGGAATGAGCGAGCGGGGGACTGGACGCTGCCGGCCGAAGTGAGCCACCAGATTGACGAGGTCTTGCAGTCGCCAGGGTCCGGGCGGCCGAGGTGCTGGTAGGTGTCAGCAATCATGGACAGGTATCCCCTGATCGTGAAGGGGGCCAACCCCTGGTCTCCAAAGAGCCAGAGGCAGGTCAGCGAGCTGGGGGGTAGTCAGTTCGGTGGGGGAGAGTTGCTGGTCAGCACACCAGGACCACAGTACTCGCCATTTTCCCTCGTAGACCCGCCTGGACGAGGGTCTGCGGGCTGTAGCGCTCGCTTCCACTGCTGCACTCGAGAAGCCTCTAGCGGTGAGGGCTTGCCGCACAATCTCCAGGCGTGGAGGAGACGCTCCGGGCATGGGTGGAGCAGCGGCTGGCGGGGTTGCCTGAGCATTGTGCTTGGCGCGGGCAGCAGCAGGGGTGACCCGTGGCGAGGCTGAAGATGTCGGTGGTCCAAGACTGGTTCCAGGAGAATGGGGCTACCAGCAAGACAACCGCATTGCATCCTCGAAACTAGAGGAGGACTTTGGGAACGAAGGTCGTCAGGGGGTACACATACGCGAAGAGGCCGTCAAACGGGATGGAGAGCGCGTCGACTGCCCAGGCAAGGGGTCTGGGATCAGGGGAGACGAAGAGGGGAAGCTGGTGATTCCACCACGTGGCGAACAGGTCGATCAAAGGCGTCTCCCAATGCGCGCAGATCATCCGAAAGATGTCCCTGTGGAGCGTCCATTCCGTTTGCAGTAACTGGCCGCGCCGAGAGAGAGAGTCGGCCAAAACGTTTAGGTGTCCTGGAATGTGTCGGGCTCGGAAAGAATGCTGCGGTCCTCGCACCAGCGCATCAGACGGTAGATGAGTAAGCACAGGTCGGGAGAGTGCGTTCCGCCCTGCTTCACCACCGTCGTGTTGTCCGAGAGGACGAGTAGCTCCTGTTGACAGAATTGAGCTTCCCACGCCATGAGGGCTTGCCAGACCACTTGCAGCTCCAACCAGTTGATGTGTTTGTCTGCCAGGTCCGGAGGCCAGGGGCCAGACGTCGTGAGGAACTGCGGAAGTAGGTGGGCACCCCACCCAGAGAGACTTGCATCGACACAGAGGGAGAGCTGAAGGGGCGGAGAGGCCCGGGGGACTCCCGAAGCGAACCAGGAAGTGTCCGTCCAAAGCGAAAGATGAGGACGCAGCATCTGAGTCACTGGCACCCGGGCAGTTATGTTGCCGGAGGACGGACGCCAATGGAGCAGGAGGTGCAGCTGTAGCGGCCGGAAGTAAGGACGACCGAGGGGGAGGAGATCCGCCGGAGCATTCATAAGCCGAGAAGCTGAAGTCACACTCTGGCGTGGGCCGCATCCTCCTGGGCCAACTGGCCGGCTAGGGCGGCAAACTTCTGGATCTGAGGCTCTGGTAAACGCACTCGGTTGAGGTCGGCTGCCAACTCCAAGCCGAGATAGACAAAGCAGCGTGAGGAAGTGAGGTCCGACTTGCCCACAGTGACCAGGAAGCTCAACAGCGAAAACAGACGAAGGAGTGCATCCCTGTCCGTCGCCAGGTCGGCCTCCGACTGGTTACATAGGAGGAGGCCGTCTAAGTAGTTCGAAGTCGGACTGGCAGACGACTGCCGGGTCGATGCGACTACGGGGTCCACGAAGCGAGAGAGAACCCAAGGGCTGAAGTTGCGACCGAATGGGAAGCCCTCACTGGTAGATCACGCCGTCGAAGGCGAGGCGGAGATACCTCCTGGAGGCGGGGTGCAAGAGGACGTGGAGCAATGCATCGGAAAAACCCGTTGGGTGGAATCTCAGACCACGCAGCGGCAGCGAGCGCAAGGTTATCCAAAGGACCTTTGCGACGGTAACGCGGATCCAGAGGTCACCGGCATCCCAGGTCGGGGGGCAATCCGTGGCAGGGCCAGAAGTACGGCATCCTGACGCAATAGGTCGCAAGGCGGCTGCAGGCACGGCGTTGACCGACGAGGAAACGCCGCCCGGATGGCCACTTCCGCGAGGCCGAGGAGATCTCCGAGAAGGGCGACCCCGAAGGGCGCCAGGCGTCCTCGATGCTGCGGACGAAGCGTAGGGTGAGCAGCTCCAGGAAACCCGAGCAAGCCAAGAAGTTCCGGACGAGTGACGCAGTCTTATCCCCTGAGCCCCAGGGAAGGGTGCGTTGACGAGAGCAGCGCCGCCATGTGGCACAGTGCCGGAGGGTCCAAGGCCGAAGGGAGCAGGAGAGGACTGGGGAGGGCCGCCCACAAGTCCTGTCGAAGGCAAGGTCAGGGCTTCCGTTTTAGTGCGTCTATGACGCATTAAAACTCAAAATCACGTACTGAAAATGTAACTAAAGGGTAGTCAGACGCACTAAAATTCAGTGCATCTGCGTCCGAGATGCATTATCCTTGCGCCACCGTGCGTACTATAACAGAGGTCGGTGACAGTCGTTCTATTTTTAGTGATGAGTTGGTTCGTTTAGCCGCTCGCTCAGTCGCGGCTGTGTTCAGAATCGACCTGACTCCAGGGTTCGTGCGAGTGTAACTGGGCGGGCAAACTGTTAGTTTATGTGTGGTGTGAGCATGTTATTACAAAGTGCGTGCTACATGTTGAAAGCGTTACTTGCTGTGATGTCACCATACATACTATTATGGGATACGGCAACGTGCGCTTTACTTTCGATCTTGAACGAAGTTGTAAATGGCGGAGAAAAAGCAAAGGAAGCTGGAATGCTTCGGATTCTTCAATCCGGCACCGTCTGATCATGATAATCGCTAAGAAGAAAGTTGCACTTCGACACCGCCATTTCCATGGACAAGCGACAGTACCAGAAATGATACACCTGGGCCGTGTGTGGCACCGCCACTGCGACGCAGTTTTCAGAGTTCGTGGCTGCGCTGCGTGTATTTCCATGGCTAAAGCACGATGGCACACAAATGGCATGCGCAATGTGTACTGAGGCAAACACAAACAGCAAATCCAGAAATTTTAACAGAAATAAATTTGTCAGATTTAAAAAAAAAATCATGGTCGATGCATCTTCTGGTACACAGTTATCAGGATAAAATTGGAGAAACACGTCTGAGTGGTTAAACGGGTTGAAATAAACTTTTATGTACATCAATTCACACACACACACACACACACACACACACACACACACACACACACACACACACACACACACACACACACAGAGTTTAGACAAGTCACACTTTGGTTGTCAATCTGCCGCATTCAGCAAAAAACGCTATATTCTCCGATACAGTACATTATCAAACGATCATACAAATAAATAAATAGATATATGTTTTTTTGTGTGTGAGAGAGAGAGCGAGGGAGACAGGCTTTTGCGCAATAGCTCACCAGTTAAAGAATCAGTATCATGGAAAGGACACAAACACTGTCACAACACATTTAAAAGGAGAGAGCGAAATGAGTTATTTTTAAAGAACATACAGATGACGCAGGTTTTCTTAAATCAATCTGTGGACCCTCTATAATGCTCAGATGGGGGTCTGTGTACCCTCTAACATTTATACCTGGGGGTCTACAGACCCTTTAACCTGTTGTGAAAACAGAAGCCCTGCAAGGTCGAGTCCCGCCGGGCAGCAACGGTCAGAGAGGCAGTCGTAGACCCGGAAGCCGGACCGTAGGAGCTGGGCGGAAGGCGTCCCGAAGGCAGAGGGCTGTGGAAGCGACTTGCCACTCCGAACCTGCCGTCCTGCGTCTACGAAGTGGCTTCTACCTTTGAGTGGAGGAGGGGGGGGGGGGGGGCGGGCTGCCGCGACTGCGAAGAGACGGGAGCGCCAACGTTGCGGAACTTCGTTGATCAGAGGAGACCCGACGTAATCAACGTGGTAAAGCCGTAGGCCGAGGGCTGCATTCGCTGGGGTGTCGCGCATCACGATCCTTCCCACGCTGGTTCCCGGACAAGCGAGAGGGTCCCGAGTAGTCCTCAGACGAAGGGACACCGGCCTCTGCTGGGTGGCCTCCGAGAGGTGGCTCTCAGCCGGTTATATGACTCCCCGTTAGAGTCAGTGAGTGTTCTGAGGCGAGACAAGCCAGGACAGCCAGAGGACAATGACGGCGTGAAGCGCGTCTCAGCAGGCCAGACTCCTAGACCATGCGGTCGTCAGGATGGCTTCAGTCCTGCTAGAAGGCTGGGCTCACGTGTCCGGCGTGTCGTCCGATCCACAAGGTCGGTGAGGGCGTGTGTGGTCGATGCTCCGGAAGCGGAGGGGGGGCGCCACGATGGACGATGGGGCACAAGTCTCTACTGGCCGGGCTCAATGAGGCGGACGCACTGCCGGCTATATGACCCCTCGGAAGAGTTAGCGAACTTGTCGACGAGAGACATACCAGGACTGCCAGGGTACAGCGTAAGGCGCGAAGCGCGTCTCTGCAGGCCGGGCTCAGCGAGGCGGGCACTCTGCCGGCTATACGATCCCTTGTAAGAGTCAGCGGGCTTGGCAGTGGCTGCAGTCCTGTGGAAGTGCTGGGCATAAGTGGAGCTGATGGCATAGCAGGAGGTCTCCAGGCCAAGACTGGTCATCGGATGATGGAGCACAAGTCTCTACTGGCCGGGCTCAATGAGGCGGGCGCTCTGCCGACTATATGACCCCTCGGAAGAGTCAGCGGGCTTGTCGAGGGGAGACATACCAGGACTGCCAGTGAACAACGTAAAGCGCGAAGCACGTCTCTGCAGGCCGGGCTCAGTGAGGCGGGCACTCTGCCGGCTATATGACGCCTCAGAAGAGTCAGCGGGCTTGGCAGTGGATGCAGTTCTGTGGTAGGTGCTGGGCGAAAGTGTCCGACATGTTGTCCGTTCCACAAGGTTGGGGCGGGCGTATGTAATCACATCTCCAGAACCGACCAGTCGCTAGACGGTGACGGCGCTCGTGCCAGCAAGGTTCACAGGCGTTTCCTTCTATAGGCCGCCGTAGCTCATGCCAGGTCGAGCAGCCATCCCAGGTGCAGACAGATGAGCACCAGTCCTGCTGAGACCAATGTGGTTATCCCGCGGCCATCGTCAGTCGCCGCACTGTGAGCAGGCAAGCCCCTGGCAACTGCAACACATACCAGACATAATAGGCGACCGAGCGTGGGCACCAAAAGGCCCCGCCAAAGACGCTGAGCGTTCGCTGCGAAGCACTACCCGAGCGCAAGAAGCGCCTCTGATCGACGCCACCGCCACACGTCTGACACAACACTCTAACGGCAAGGGCACGAGGGGCCCCACCAAGCTAAGACGAGCATCGAGCGCACAATGGTACAACAAGTACAAGCGAACAAAGTGCCTCCGAATGAAGATGGCATTAACAACATGCTAACTGCGAGGGCACGAGGGGCCCCGCCAAGCCAAGATGAGCGTCGGGCGCACCATGGTACAACAAGTACAAGCGAACGAAGCGCCTCTGAACGAAGCTGGCGCTAACAACACGCTAACTGCGAGGGCACGAGGGGCCCCACCAAGCTAAGATGAGCGTCGGGCGCACAATGGTACAACAAGTACAAGCGAACGAAGCACCTCTGAACGAAGCTGGCGCTAACAACACGCTAACGGCGAGGGCACGAGGGGCCCTGCCAAGCTAAGACGAGCGTCGGGCGCACAATGGTCCAACAAGTACAAGCAAAACAAAGCGCCTCTGAACGAAGCTGGTGCTAACCACACGCTAACTGTGAGGGCACGAGGGGCCCCGCCAAGCTAAGACGAGCGTCGGGCGTACCAAGGTACAACAAAGCACAAGCCAAACGAACAGCGAGGGCACGAGGGGCCCCACCAAGCTAAGATGAGCGTCGGGCGCACATTGGTACAACAAGTACAAGCGAACGAAGCGCCTCTGAACGAAGCTGGCGCTAACAACACGCTAACGGCGAGGGCACGAGGGGCCCTGCCAAGCTAAGACGAGCGTCGGGTGCACAATGGTACAACAAGTACAAGCGAACCAGCCTCTGAACGAAGCTAGTACTAACCACACGCTAACTGCGAGGGCACGAGGGGCCCCGCCAAGCTAAGACGAGCGTCGGGCGCACCACGGTACAACGAAGCACAAGCCAAACGAAGTGCCTCTGAACGAAGCTGGCGCCCGACTCGGGGGCCAGCCGAGGGCAATTAATGCTACCTTACCTCTCAGTTGAAGTGGGGACGGGGGGAAGGAACCTCCAACACACCCACAACGCGCGACGGCAGGGAGGGGGGGGGGGGATATCCCAAAGGGTCCGTGCCGCAAACACCGGGCCACTCCAGCTGAATGGGCAGAAGAGACAGGCCGGTAGCACAGGCAACAAAGCCCTCCCCAAAGGCAGAACAGGCAGCGACGCAGGTGAAGCACCAAAGTCCGAAACCACGGCAGTTTACCCTATGCTCTTTAGTTTTCAGCTCTATGCCCGCCGGCGCGCGCCAGCACACTTAGAGATCGGCTTCGCGAAAGCACTGAGATAGCGAGGCAGTCTACTTCCTCTTACTATCAGCGCGCTAAATACCATCACTGATAAGGCACCAGCTGTGCGGTCTCGCTTCCGCTGGGGATACGAATAGCGCAGCAGCCGTCTTTGTTTACAGTACTACTGTGCTTGACCCCGATTAGCTCTTAGCCTCTGCTGCATACATCGGCGAATAAGCTGTAAATTACAGATGTTGTCTGTAAACCGGAATTAGTTCACCTGCAGTTGTGAGTGATTATTTGAACATATATCGTCTTGTAGAGGAGAAATTGTACTATCTTTGGACACCAAACATGCTGGGGTAATCTGCGTGGATGTTTGTCATGCACTAGCTTAAAGTATCACTAGGAGACGGATTAGATGCAGCCTTCCGTTAGTTTATCATACTTTTCATCGCATCACAGTTCAAAAACGGAAGTTTTTGGAAAGTTCAGACAAAGTCAGTGCTGTCAACAGATGTCTTAACTGGCATATCCCATGCTAAAATCTTTATGAACCACATACCTGAGTCCTGCTAAAGCCGGTTTGGTGGGCCAAGTGAAAACGGTAATCCATTTAGAGCACGCCGACATGAAGTATGCGAATTTCACCGATACAGTCAATGTTTTTAACAATATCACAATTTTAGCACAATGTACAAAGCAGAGGTTTACTGTTTGCTATTAAGAGATTCAGTTTTGGCTTAGTGTCACATTAAAATAGCTTAAAATGAGTGTGTCTACAGGGTCACTGTGATGCTGTGTCTAAACTTGATAGGCCGATCAGTTTCATTTTTTGGACGAGTGACAGTCTATGAATACCTGATGAAAATGTGGAGAAACTAAAGCCAAATGCTCTGTCAGAAGGATTCTAAGCTTCTGTTGAGGATCTCTCTGTGCCCATGCCTTCCTTTTCAAGATATTCACGGTTGCATGAGTTTCCTCGCCCCCCTGTTCCCCCAACAGTGCCAGCCCCATATCCCATCTCCTGATGAATGGCACACAATGGTACTCAAACAAATGTTGTTTGGGGATCACACGGATTTCAGGAAATTGTCCTCGAAAGTATGACATGTATCTCTGTATGGAATCTTGTATCCCTGCAATACTTTCGTCATCTATTGGCTGCTGATGTGATATGCCCTGATGGACTTTTGAGTAGCGTGCGTTCAGCTGTTCGAACTTGTGACATATTGTTCGTGCTTTTGCAAGAAGGCTTGTGTCATCTGTCAGTTCTTGTGTTTTTTCTATGACACTCTGACATATGTTTTCATAAACTGGTGGTTTAAGATACTTATTGCAGTGGTTACCAACCAGTGCCCTGCCGTGGTAGGTCTGTGCATGAATTTTGTTGTTGTTGAGAGTTTGGTCTAAGTTGGCGGTAATAGGACCAGACAGAAATGGCAAGCTTTGCACGACACAAGCAACAAATTGTTTTAGAATGCTTCCCTTCCTGGTCGTTGAGCACATCAATGTTGTAACACGAAAATATATCACTGGTGTATTTAGTGCACAAAAACACGGATTTGTTTTTGTCTTTGACTGCTCGCCTAGACCTTCTACCACAAAGTCTACACAAAGAATTCACGGCTTCCAAATGTCTTGGAAAGGAATGTTCATTCTCCATGGCTTTAACAAGCTATACTTTACATATATGCATCAGATAAGGGTACACATTGGAGTAATACATCCGGCACAGAAAGCAAGTTTTGTACACACACAAGCACTGCTGTCTACAGCGGAAGGAAAGTTCCTCGAACTACACACGTTGTAATCAAGTCATAAGCACAGAATTCGAAGAGGTTCATCAAACCAAACTTATATGAGCTTGAAGAGGACAATTTCAAGCATAGTATTACATAATAATATTTACGATTAAAACATTTTAGCCACGGTAATAATAAGTTATAAACAGACTAAACTTATCACATGCCTGACAGACTTCAACAGGGAACAAAGAGCACAACGCTTCCCGCCAGCAGCTAGGCTGGAGCCTGCTATGACCCGCGCGCACTTATCAGTTAAGTGGGTCACAGCTGGCACAGAGCCCAACTAAAGAGAGGAATTTCGAGAAGGGTAAACTGCCGTGAAACCAGAACAAGTGAAAACAACCGGGAGAAAAACGGTCGCACAGTACGGGTCCAAGGTTAATGCTGAAACATGTCTGCACAGCGTGAGCTAAGTAGAACGACTGGTTGGTCCACTACGTGACTCGGAACCGGAAGGGCAGGGACGGGAGACAACTCTCTGCCCCTCTGGGGATTCCCCGAGTGCCTCCTGGGTTGTGTTGGAACACAATGGGTTCTTAGGCTAAAATTGAGAAAGTAGTAGACACTTCCATAAAGTCATGTCATCGGTAATGGTTTTTGAGGAAACAAATACAACTGTACTTGAGCGCATTAGTAATTCTTCTCTCATCTAGCACATAGGAACACTCTGCACTGAAGCCAGTTGCAAACCACTAAAATGAAAGACAAACGAAAGAAAACCTTGATGTATCCATTGACAGGAATCTTGAGGTCCGCTCCGATCTCCAGCTGAGCTTTCCAGGCCGTGGGTCGCACTTGACGAGACTGGAAGTAACTCAGTGCTGGCAATGCCTCGCTGTACACAGCACATCATTACAAACATTAAACCTTCAGCTGTCGGCATTCCTACAGGAATCTCCTCACCAAAAAGCGTTACGGACAGCCAGAGGATAAGTCCCCTTGTGCATGCAGCCACCAGTGCTGTTTACTGTACTGTGACTGCACGAACAGGGGGGATAGATTCATCACTGCCAGTGTCTAGAAATAATGGTAGTATCACTGCCACAGGCATAGATCTTCAGATGGGTTCATGAGGCTCAGATGGGCTCATGAGGATCTATGCCACTTGCTGAAACTATTTTGTATCAATTTTTCTTTGACAGCTGGGGATCTTCTTACGCATTTTCACAGATTTCAAAAACACAACCTGCGTCCACTGGCAGTGAAGGGGTAAATTCACTCACACTTAAGGCGAACTAGGACACCTCAGCGCAATTTTTTGGGTTTATGGACATATGTTTTATTGTATATCATTAGAATCAGTATTTGTCTGTCCTGAATGCTCCAACATGCTCATTTAGTCAAGTATGCTCACCGTTGCCAAGGAAACGAACACTAAGTGACGGTTCCACCTGGTAGCTAAGGAAACAAAGTTTGTCTATTGTTCATGCTTCTGAAAAGCCAAATTTGGTCAAAATATCAACTGATATCATCATTATGGAATGTCAGAGGCGATTTTGAATGTCTTACTTGGGTTTGAAGAAAACTTTTTTTTATATGAATGTTCTGGTTTTGGTCATTTTTTTGAGTATGTTAGCCAAGGAATGCTATTCACAGCTCCCAAACTAAGCTGAAATGAAACAATCGGCACTGACATTCCATAATAAACCCATTTGTGAACTTGCATGTAAAATTGCACTATCATCTGACAAGTACATTTTCAGATATTTGTTTTCTCAGTATGTACCATCCCCATGGGTGGGACCGATACAAAAGTTGAATCCTGAAGCTTGTGTTTACTGTGGCAGCAGATGACGTTGGGCTTTCTCACCACAGGAAAAAAATTCCATTTCTATCACTGTTCAACATTCCTAAAAGTCAGAAGGGTAAGCCAAGGGTGTCTCACACAAGTTTACATTTATGGCTTTCTTGTGTTTCAGCATATACACATTATGCTTGTACATCCGTGCAGTTTACACAAACTGTTAATGCTAAATAATTTAATATACTATGTTGAAGATGGAAATGGTTTAGAGAGCTGTCAGCTTTTAAGAGTAGTGCTGTTCCTAAAGCATCAGAAGCTGCAATCTAGTTTGTTACATGCCCCTGCACTGTGTTCATTGCATGCACAGGTGATAGCCAGTTGTTACATTTCTTGAAATAGGAGAGACTGAATTCGTACTGAAAACACAATGATTTACCACAAGTAAATAAAGTATTTAAACATCTTGTATGTCTGACAATATATAAATCAGTTAGTTCTTGAAACGCGCATACAGCTTAATAAAAGCAGCCTGTTCGCATCACACCTCATACACACCCATTTTGCATGCTCATGGTGATTGCTGTGGAAGATGTAAAACACTAATGAGGCTGCATGTTATACGTAAGTTGGACCATACTGGTTTACTGCAGAATCACACCTACACCATCACAATGACAGCTGCATCTTGCCTGATTTCAAAACTTTCACAGTGCACTTTGTAGCCTCTTTGAACAAGGGAAAGAAATATGTGTATGATGTACATTGATCTTTTTACAATGGAAAATCATATAATTAAGTGTTTGCTTGTGCATACGATGTTGGACTATCATTCCTGCAAACACGAGTTTTGGGTGACATTTATCAGGGACGTGGTATTGCCGAAATCCTAACACTTTCTCACTACGAACAGACCTGTGCGCAATGTTCATTATCATTATCAAGCACATCTGTGTTTCCTTGAGCTGGCAAATTCCTTTCACATATATATACATACGTTTTGTCAGTAGTGATCAGAGTGTCTCACAATGAATGTACAAATAGTTTCTGATCAGAAAAAAATATTCATTTGTTACAACAGACGAAAGACGTGAGATTCCTGAATCTAAATCGTTCAGATCTACAGTGCTCTATTCACGGCTGTTCCAGGCCTCTCATTTAGTTTTGAGGAGCCACTCAGCGTGTAAGCTCCTTGAATACCGCCCGCCGACAGCACAGAGCTGAGCGCAATCTGTTACGGCTGTGCAACTATAGTCGCGCTATTCTTGTCACTGTTTTACGCGTGCACGCGATGTATGTACACGCTAAGCGCTGACCGTGTACCGCACGGGACACATTATAATGGCACCGGACATTTACGGCATGTTGTTTAAGCTGTACGGAACGTATGTTGCATTTATGACATACACTTAAAAGCTAAGAAAATGAGCTTTCTGTAGACACTAGACATGCTTAGGAAAATGAAGATGAGCAATGCATGCAATGGACTAGAAGACAGGCAACCGGTGCACAGTTTACCGTGAAGACAACGCAAATCTGTTGCAAATGACTCGTCTTTCAACTGTTCTAACTCATGCAAAGTACTTTTGCGAAAATAATCGTTCAGGCCAGCGATCTTCGTATTCAGCCACTACGCTATGCACTACTCAAAATGTCAGATAGATTTACCTTGCGATCTCAGTGGGTCCTGAAATGGGATGATGCGTCACTTGGTAATCCAGTGTTAGACAGACGGAAAGTTCTTGGGTCAACGTAATCTCCACATGTAGTTGATTTCGGAAGAATTGAAAATGTTCCCAATAATTCAAAGTTCATATACAGGGTTAGCGGCAGTGTCAGTTGCAAACTTTGTATGTGATTTATCTATAGCATTCTACTAAAAAAAAATTTAAAATCAGAAGCGCAGAATCCACTTTACTCATCTTACAAATCGGATGGGACGCCCACAGTGAAAATGATAAACACTCTGATTTTAATGGTGATCAAATGGCTATTTTGACTAGGCGTAAATCAGATAATCACAGAACAGTTCTGGCAAAAATATATCAGTCTCAGCAATTCGTTTTGGTGCACCCACTTTTGATTTCTTTGGTCGGCCACCTTTACATTGTAACTCAAAATGATTGCATGCGCTGCATTCAATTTCTGACATTGTGGGGTCAAATTTTGTCCAGATGTATGTGAATCTTTGAATATCCTCTGCAGCGTGACTGACAGTGGTTGTTATGGTAGATGTGTGCACGTTTGCATGATATGAGTTTCAAATAACACTTTCTACACATTCCTTTTGGATGTTGGTCTTCTTCATCTTTACATATGTCAATACCATGAAAAGCAGAAAGATCGTCTACATAATCAACGCACAGTTTAAAGTGTTATAGTCCATCTTTCCTTTGCCTTTTTACTCGCTCTGCACAAATCCTACACAAACTACTCAATCGTTCCATGTGGTTTCAATAGAAATGTTGTGTGTCAGACTCCATTTTAAAGGTCTGCGAAATACACTCATATGCTGGTCTATAAAACCTTCTATAACAAATCACAGGTAAATCTATCCAGGAAAAGAAAATCACTTACTTGTAGCACTATGTTACACTAACACATATCACTCATTGAAAATCCAAACAAAAGTATTTTGAAAGTACAGTAAAGCTCTAAAGCCAGCACAAATTTGGCACACTGCCCACATAAAATAGTAAGCGTAAAGAAGGCCTACTACCAGGCGGTACCGGATGCCCATCGGAATGCGCTGTAACTAGGTCAGCTTGCCACTTGAGAAGCTAGCGCGGCACTCCCTAACTAAATGTGTGGGTTTGTAGAAGAACTGAACAGCCGTGTATTGAGCGCTGAATGCAGAATTTCAGATTTCTAAGAATGCACAATTAGCTCAAAGGTCAAGCAGCTCACAACAAATCATAAAAATCTTCGACCTCGCCCTTTGTATCTTTGATTTTTGCACATTTTGCTTTGCCAAATCATTAGAGCACCTACCTGTGAAAATCTGCAGGTCCGTTAAAACGATTCGCAGCTGCAGATGATGTTTGTGCCTATTCTGGACATGGGCAGTTACGTTTTCCTGTATATTACGATTATACATGTTCTTCAGTCTCACTCTGTCTGTCATGTTGACTAAATTCCTCTGCGGATTTATCTTAACAACGCGTTTTAGCTTGTAATCTGCCCAAACATACTTGCAAGGTGCGAGTTGTATCTGACACAAAGTTAGCCAAACAGACTCGGAAATACATTTGAACCAATCAGAGATGTACATTTATGTGATGCTCCTTTTCGAAATCATCATAAAACCAAATTTGGAAGTTATCAACAAATTCCTAGGTTTGCCTCAGGCAGTTTTTTGGCGTTGATTGTTCGTTTAGGCTAGGGTGAAGGACAAATTACTGCAAGGGAGAGAAGCGGCTTTCAAACGACATAACTTGTTTCAATGCAGTAAGAAGAATGTGCGCTTTGATCAGGTTTGAAAGTAGGCAAAATGTACCTATTTTGAGGAGGGGAAAAGGTAAACAAACTCCAGGTACTTTGTTTATTTAACATTTATGGGTGTTCGATAAAGGCTCTGAGGAAATAGGAGTATGTTTTCGCATAGACACTCAGAACACAGAAAATCTGGAAAACCCAAAACAGCCAACGTGACAGATTTTTCACATTGGAGGTGTCCTAGCTTGCCTTAATGATGACTAACACTACCGTACATTGGGAGAGGTCTGAAAACACTGTGTACAAGCTGTGGGAAACGGACTGACCACAGTAGTTCAAGGCTAGTCCCAGCATAACTTGACGCCTCACAAGGTGTCATTGTCAAGCTAATCTTCCACCACACTTGACTCACCACTGTCAAACTGGGCACAGAAAGTTTGATTACCCCTTTTCATCCTCATACATTGCTTGAAATAAATTTGACTGATAGTTCAAGGGTGGTGCCAGAATAGCTTGGTGCCTCAGGTGCCAAGCTATTCTGGCACCATCTTGAACTAAAACAGTTCATCTAATAATAATAATAAAGAGCATTTATATCGCACTGTATCCCCAGGAGCAGTGGGCTCTAAGCGCGTTACAAAAAATGTATGTATGCAGAATCTCACTACCTTTAAACAAATTTAATCTGCGCACACACATACAACTAAAACACACATAACAAAACCATTCCCAAGTTAAACGCATTTTGATGATGCTGATGCGCCATCTATCTCATAAACTGTAATATAACCTTCACGGGACAATAAGTAAATTTGACAAAATCAGCCTCAGGATGTAATAGGTTAAGCACAAACACTAACCTGAAGGAGTAGCTGCCACCAGTGACGTTTTCAAGAATGTATTTGACCATGGCTTCTCCTGCCCGCTGCTGTGGTGTTTTCTCTTTCTTGTGGCTCCCCTCTGGTTTGTCTCCATTATCATCATCATCATCAAGGTCAGGGCCGCTGCACACAATAAATAATAAAAATCTCCATTTCCAAGCTGAAACTCACCACTCAAGCACATTACAAAGAATGTTTATACACAGGACTGGATGAGAGGGGGGTGCACTGAAGCAGGTTCTTTTCAGTCAGTGAACGGCAAGGTCTTGCCCCTGGGTGCCTTCTGTTTGAGGTTTAACGTCTCAAGCAAAAAGTTGCAAAGAAAAAGTAGCAAACACATCTCTCCCTGTTAGAGGTAACTGATCAGACTCATGGCAAAAACAATGTGGAGGGACACCAAAATCTGACAAACATAATACCTAGAGACATGGGAAATAATTACATGATTTCATCCAAACACCCATCACCTAATATTTTAACACACTCAGCTTTAAAATTTGGGAGTTTTCTCTGAAAATGACATTAATCTTCCAATGACTGGCTGATATGACCATGACAGTTCAAGGTCTGGGCCAGAATACCTAGGCACCTAGAGGTACCAAGCTGTTCTGGCCCAACCCTTTAACTTTTATGGTATATCAATCAGCCTTTCATGTTGCAGCCTGTAAAGGCTGAATGGGTTAAACTCACATGACGTTGATTTCGGTGTTGTTGTTCTGTATGGCGGTGATCATGGTGTCCAGCTGATCGTCCCCGAACTTGCCTGCAAGGTCACTAAGTAGGATCAGGCGCCTTGCCGCAAACCCTTTCTTGCCTCTGTACAGTCAGGAAATCAGGCTTAAAAGTATAACAAAAAGAGGCCGTTGCACCATACCTTCGACAAGAACAGTAAAGTCAAAGCTGACCACAGACGACAGACAACCAAAGGTGGGAAGGACCAGCACATAGCCCCACCTTTCGTATGATGTGGAATCAATAATAAAATTAACCTATTTAACCCCACAGCCGGATTTCCAAATTTTGGAGATGTTACCTAACGACTATGTACCAGCTGCAGGAGATTGGTCAACCATGATCATTCAAGGGTAGTGCCAGATGAGCTTGGCGCCTGAAGGCACCAAACTCATCTGGCACTATCCTTGAATGATCATGGTCGATCCATCTCCTGCTGTAGGGTGCTGGGGCTAAATGATTAGACAAATACAACAAAACAAGATGCCAACATAAAAAGCTGTGATATAAAATGCTGCCTGGGATGGTTAAATATTCTGTGACCCTACCAATAGCTGAAACGCAAGTCTGAATCTGAAGACCATAAAGCTCTGATATGCTATGACAGGATCGGCATTGACCATGACAGCGCAAGCGCGGTGTCTGAATTAGTGAATAGGTGTTAAGCTAATTCCAACACAACTTTTGAACTATCACCGTTGATCTGTCTCTAGAACTGTGAATTAACCCTCAAAGGATGTCAGAATGGATGTCATCCTCAGGACCTAATGGCTTAAACCCTTCACTGCCAGTTGACGCCCATTGTGTTTCTGAATCTTTTTTTTAATCTGAGGGCCCACTGCCACCATAACTGTTCAAACTAAGATAGACTTCTGATACAGATGGTTACAAAACGCTACACACAGGTCTGGTTATGGTTTATTTAGACACAGGACGATCCAGTTCAGCACACATTGTCTTAATATCAAGTAACCTGACAATGACTCCACTCTGTTCTAGAAATACAATGCTATCAGTGCAAGAAACAGCTAAAAATAGACTGACAAGCTAATGGTTGCACAGAATAAATAAGTGCGATTATGCGTATGCTTTTGTTGCGTGTCCAAACTGCTGTTAAAGCTCATTAGGTGTGTCGACAAGGCATAATAAACACAAATGGTGCTGAAATGTGTCTTCAGATTTATGCGCAATGTCACTTCAATGCAAAGTGAAAAAATCACAGCAATGACTGTATTTTCTCAGACGTCTTAAAACGTTTGGCGTCAGCAGACAAATTTTGACCAACTTCTACCGGGCAGTTATTGAAAATATTTTGACCTTCTCCCTGACCGTTTGGTTTGGCAGTACCTCACAGAAAGAGCGATCCAAATTAAACAGAGTAGTAAAAACTGCATCGAAAATCATAGGTATCGATTTGCCCTTGTTAGAGTCCCTCTTCCATGAAAGAATGCTAAAAAAGGCTAGGTCCATCCTCCGAGATGATTCCCACCCAGCCCATGAGTTGTTTGAGATGTTGCCATCAGGGTGCCGTTATAGAGCGATAGGAACACGCACGAGTCGTTTTAAAAACAGTTTTTACCCAGCTGCTGTCCAGACTTTTAATGATGCAAACAAACACCAAACCTGATGTATCCATCCCACTGTTTAATGTAATGTATATATATATATATACAGTATTGCCCAGCTATCAGCATAATACTTCATCTACACGGCTGTGTGGAACACACGGTTACGGAGCGGTCGGGTGAAACTGACTGAGTGCGGCAAGATAAGCCATCGGTGGCAATTAATCATTAGCGCGCGCCTAGTCATACTGACTGAGTGGAAGAACTGTTTATGGTACTATAAGAGAATGCTCTTCCATTATCCTACTACTAAGTGTATCTGCTGTCAAACATCCCGCAGGGTATCAGCCCTGAAAATGGTGAGTAATCATGGCAAGTGAATTTTTTTGGGGGCGAGTAAAAAAAAAATACCCACTCGCCAAATGCGAGTGCGCTCGTGTGTTTTCCAATCCAACGGCGAACCGCCAGCCGAACATCAGGTACACCGGCGCGTGACCTGATCGCACCGCGAGCCGCCTCTAACATCAACTTTGCGGCAGTAGCCAAACATGTCACTCGAACTGTGCATACCATAACAGTGGTCACTGACAGTCATTCTATTTTTAGTGATGAATTGGTTCGTTTAGCCGCTCGCTCAGTTGCGGCTGCGTTCAGAATCGACCCAACGCCGGGGTCTGTGCGAGTGTAACAGGGTGGGCAAACTGTTAGTTTATGTCTGGTGTCAGCATGTTATTACAAAGTGCGCGCTACGTGTTGAATGCGTTACTTGCTGTGACGTCACCATACATACTATTATGGGATACGGCATCGTGCGTTTCACTTTCGATCTTGAACGAAGTTGTACATGGTGGAGAAAAAGCAAAGGAAGCTGGAATGCTTCGGATTCTTCAATCCGGCACTGTCTGATCTTGATAATCGCTAAGACACCGCCATCTCCATCAACAAGCAACAGTACCAGAAATGCTACCCCTGGGCCATGTGTGGCACCGCCGCTACGACGCAGTTTTCAGAGTTTATGGCTGTGCTGCGTGTATTTCCATGGCTAAAGCACGACGGCACTCGAATGGCATGCGCAATGAACACTAAGGCAAACTCAAAAAGCAAGTCCAGAAATTTGAACAGAAATAAGTTTGTCAATTTTTTTTAATCATGGTCGATCCATCTTCTGGTACACAGTTATTAGGCAAAAATTGGAGAAACACGTCTTTCTGAGTGGTAAAACGGGTTGAAACAAACTTTTAAGTACATCAGTTCACACACACACACACACACAGAGTTTAGACAAGTCACACTTTGGTTGTCAATCTGCCGCGTTCAGCAGAAAACGCTATATTCTCTGTTACAATACATTATCAAACGATCATAGATAGATATACAGTGGAGTCCACTTAACACGAACTCGCTTTACACGAATTTCCGGTTAACACGAACCGTTTTTGCATTCCTGGCCGATTGCCTTCTTATTCTGTATTAAAATTTCACTGATAACACGAAATGCTTAACATGAAATTTCGCTTTACATGAAGCTGGTTTCGGTTCCCAACAAGGGCATTTTCACTATTATTCACCTGTTTAACACGAACACAGATTTCATTCACCAAAAACCAATTCACGTGTCGCTCTCGCGCTGTGGAGTACACATGACAGATCAGAGTGAACTCTAGTCTGTGATTGGCTGAATAGCCTTTGGCTGTTGTAATCCGTCTTTTCATTGGCTAGCATTTCTGAACTGTATTTGTTGTATCATTTCGTGTACCAACACAACCCTTTTACCGATGCGGGATTGTACTTTAGCCTGTGCTGCTTTTACCTGATGGATTGTAACTTACTATGGATTTTACCTGATGGATTTTACGTTAAATATGTGGGCTGAACAAGTTTCCTTGTGTTTTCCTAGCGAGCTGAAGGTATGCATATAAAGTACGGTAATGTGCACTTTTAACCTCGTACTCATTCACGCACACGTCTTACACACTTTCTCCTTGAGGGCCGTGATCAATTTTTAGGCCATATTGATTAACACGAAATACGTTTAACACGAAGTGATTTTCCATGTCCCCAGAAATTCGTGTTAAGCGGACTCCACTGTATGTTTTTTTTTCTGTGTGTGAGAGAGCGAGGGAGACAGGCTTTTGCGCGATAGCTCACCACTTAAAGAATCAGTATCATGGAAAGGACACACACACACTGTCACAACACATTTAAAGAGGAGAGAGCGAAATGAGTTAATTTATTTTAAGGAACATACAGTTGATGCAGTTTTTCTTAAATAAATCTGCGGACCCTCTATAATGCTAGCATGGGGGTCTGTGTACCCTCAAAAATTTATACCTGGGGGTCTACAGACCCTTTAACTTGTTGTGAAAACAAAAGTTTAGCTCTACTTACAAAAAATAAATAAATAAAAATCCCACCACAGTTCACATGGGGACTTTGTCAGTTATTTCTCCACTTGATACTATCAAAAGCCTGAAGTCAGGACATAAACATTACTTGGTTATGATTGTCTGTTCAAATATTTGTTCTCAATGCCTCTGGGCAGAAAACACTCTCTAACAATACTTGGGCGTCAAACACTTGTGGTACATTATATTGTTGAGTTGGGCTATTTTCAGTAGTAAAATTTTCACTTTTGGCTAGTAACATTTTCTGTTTGGCTAGTAAAACTTGGAAGTCACTAGCCAAAGGCTGGTGGGCAAAATTTTAGACTTTCAGGGCTGGGTATGTAGAAAACTGAGGAAGCAGAGATATCTAGAGAACATTACACACAGGCATAACAATAGTCCCGCAACAGAGATTATAGAAGGAATAGTTGATGCCAGACAGTGACCTAGATAGCCTGCTGGCAGCGGAGAGTGACTGCATACCACAGCAGCAGGTGGCTGGACAAACTAATGTGTAGGAAATAGGGCTAACTGCACTGCTGTGTACATCTATGATGCAAGTGATGTGTTCAGTTTTATGATGATATGTCCTATGTGATTTGTGTTACTGTGAAATCGTGTTTATTACCTTTATGCTTAGACCACAATAGTTACTAAGGCATACTGTGTGTGTGTGACGGTGCGTGTGTGTGTGTGCACGTGAGTAGCTTAATTATATTTTGATGTGTTTAATGTTCTTCTTTTATGTTGCGCAGCACCGCAACGATTTCCTAATGTATTATTACATATGGCAATAAAGTTGTATCATCATCATCATCATAAAAGAGCCTCAGCTGTCCAAGTAACACAGATACAAAGTGGTGTCAGCAAGAGGCATAGATCCTCATAAACCCCCACCTTCCCTGCAACTTAGGGTGCTTATGAGGATCTATGTTTCTTGCAGTTGGATTGTGTTAATTTTTTCTTGGCTGGGATGGGGCTAAGCCGACAACGTATAGCCAAATACTAAGGCTTTAACCCCTTCGCTGCCAGTGATCGCCAATAAAGCATCTGCAAAATTGCACAGTGACCGACATTCCTGTGATGGACACTGTTGTAAATGGGACAAAAGTAGGCTAAGGAAACTAGGACTAACAAGAGACATAAATCCTCATGAGCCCCTGCAGTCATGGGAGCTCATGAGGGTTTATGGTCTCTTGCAGCTGGGTAGTGTTTGCCTTGCCCCAGCAGTTAAGGGGTTAATATCAAAGAGCAATTTGTAATTTGTAAATGTGGCTATTTTGCAAACACTGTTTGTCTCAAGTTAATACATTTGCATGTGACTTTGTGGACATTGGCTCTAGAAGGAAAGTGTCAGTAGAGAAGAAGAAACTCACTGAATGGCCTTCTCCAGATGATCCAAGGCCACAATCATAGCATCAATGACTGGCAGTGGATAAGGAAAAACACATCTGAATACATGTATGCTTAGTGCTAGCTGGTAGTGCGTATCAAAGTACAGCGACCTATGAACAGGATACGCCTCAATGGAGAATTTAAGAAACTGACAAGTTGTGGCTATCAATAAGCCGAAGGTATGTTAGTGCAGTAAAATAGTCCTTTGGGTGTCGGTAGTGGTTTTATTCGCGATGATTCTAGCAGGAACTGCTACCGACAACAAAAAGGTAACAAATTCAGCCTGCCTTTAACTGTGCAGCTGTTACAAGGACTGTTACAAGGATGGTGCATGGCATAGTAGTCACGATGATCAGGCAAGATGGTCCCTGTGTATTGTCAATGCACATATTATGACCTAACCACTCTTGTCCTCATCACGTCCTGCTTGTTTTTCTTTGCACCAAAAAATATAAATTACTGATGTCATCGGTGTATCCTGAATAAAACCACACTGTTAACCTCCTTGAACAGGCAGCCAATGGTACTTACAGTAAAAAGTACTGGTGGCTGCATGCATGAGGTTAACCCTTTGGCTGTCGGTAGTTGTTTTTGTTGCGAGATTCCGGCAGGAATCATTGCTACAAAAACTGCTACTGACAGTCAAAGGGTTAAACAGGACCAGAAGCTGGATGTACAAGGGGGTTAAACAAAACTGGCCAGCAAAAGGATACAGTCAGCAGAGGTGTCACTGGGCTGGATGTCGTTCTGCACCATCTGCAAGAGTTCAAAGTCTGCCAGACCCATGGGGCGCTTCACGGTGATGTTCTCATAGCTCTCCCCGTCTGCCAGCTGGTTGTCCGTCTCTGGTGTGCCGAACAACACCAGCGCTATCTCGTCCTTCGACTCAGCAAACATCTGGAAAACATGCAAAGAATCCAGTAAACAAAAGGCTCTCAGGTGCTGACATTGGCCGCAGCTGCCATGTACACAGGTGTGCGTGGGCAACTTGCAGCCGACATCAGCCCAACGACATTTTGTTTACACAGTTCTACAGGCAACCACTTCAAGCTAGGACCCTGGGCAACACCAAAAGTAATTTTGTACCTGAACATTCAATAAAACAAGAACACCAATGGCCATAACCCTTTTAGCCCCAATTCTAAAATTTTGGAGGAGTTGCCTAATGACTATGTACCTGTTGCAGGAGATTGAAGGCGCCAAGCTAATCTGGCACTACCCTTGAATTATCATGGTCAATCAATCTCCTGCTGTAAGCACTCAGGGCTAAATGGGTTAATGGTTCATGTGCATGGCAACTTAACAATGAGTCAACTTCCCTCAGAAAGGGTTCATCTGAGTCACTTGAGTGACCGTGCAAAAAAAATTTAAATTTAAAAAGTGAAATCAGTCCACAGACTAACTATGCCCCATAATTCATGTCCAGCAAGAGACACAAATTATCATGAGCCCCTGCAGATGCAGGGGCACATGAGAATTTATGGCTCTTGCAGATGAAACAGGTTGTCTGAGAGACTGATCTGTCTGAACCAAAAAGCTGGAAAAGCTGAATCGGTCTTGAGGACTGAAGACTGTCACCAATGGGTTCATTGTATAAATGTACTTTGCCAACAGGAACTAGTTCAACTTCTGAACACAGATTTTCTCTTTTTTCAAAGCAGGAAATCAGCTTGTGAATGTTAATGATACTTTGATATGAAACCAAAGAAGTCTTCAGCAGAAATATTTTACTTTGCCCTGATCATCTTTGCAAGTGGCACTATGACTCTCCTAACCCACTTGACCCTGCAGCCTCATTTCCAAAATGTCAGCTACACACTGTTCAGTCACTAGTCACTCAGACTCAGACAGGTGGTGGGTGGGTCGACAGAGAAACATAATATTTATAAATAGGAATGTTTTACAGCCAGAGCTGGCAGAAAGATGCATTTTAAAAATTATTATTTATTTTTTTAACAAGTCCTGGGTATTGTAACTTTTTATCCCAGTCATCATATGTAAATGGTGTGCCTGCCATCTGTTGGAGTGTGTCAACTTTTTTGTGTTTGTTGGTCAAATTTAGGGTCTCTGTGAGTACACCAACGCAAAACTGAAAACACCATCTCAACACTTGTCTAACTCCAAGGTTTGTAAGATTGTCTGTAAAAAAAAAAAAAGGCTTCATGTACTTTGTAAACCTTTTGTTAACCTACATTACCTTGCGCTGCAGAATCATGGTGATGGCAGCAATAGCTGTCTGGAGACAGGTTGCCTCCCCTGCGCCTGCCTGATGCATGGACGGACCGACATCCAACACAACAGCAATCGCTTCCTGAGTAGAGAAAACGCAGTAATTAACGTAATGCACACAATACTATAAGGAATGCACTTTGTTCAAAGAGGAACTGAATACGATGAATAGGAAAAAGACAAAGCAAGCTGTACTCATAACTGACTTAGAATTTCGTATAAATGGAGATCACATTTACTAAGCTTTAGATATTATAATCTGCATTGGTACTTCATTTTACACTTGCACTGATACCATTCCGTGACAGAATCAGCTCTTGATTTGACTGTCATTTTATTGTCAATGGAGAATAATCAAATAATCCTAAATAAATGCAGATCGCCAGGCTGCATACACTTTAATAAATAAATAATACACACCAAAAAAATGTAATCTAAAAGTGTCAAGCTGCGAGTTGTGTCGTGCAACAGCACAAGTTCATTTCGAAATACGAGTTACTATTAATTAATCCCAGTAAGAGAGAGAGAGAGAGAGAGAGAGAGAGAGAGAGAGAGAGAGAGAGAGAGAGACTGTCGGCATCACAAAGCAGGCTACAGTATGGCGTAAACAAAGACTATTTAAAACACATTAATATTTAACTGTTTGTTTTTATAACATTTAGTGTGAATTGAACCTGACACGCATAAACAAATTACGAAAGCGACGAAATTGTGCAAGAGCCCGGCAACAAACCTTGTTTGCCGCCATCATGAAATTTTCAGACAAGGGACACAATGCAAGTAAACTTAGTTCCTTCCCCTTAAGGTCTTGGGTGCGGGATCCACGGTAGCTCGCTGTCCGCTCTTCCGTCAAAATAAGCCGTCCTATAATAATGATATATAATACATACTGCTTGGTATGTACAATGTAAAGTTATCGGGCTCTGACTTCTTTTGGATTAGTAACTGCAAGTGTATGCCTGGAAAACAAAAACGAGTTAGATTTCAAACCGTGGCGGCTACAGCGCTAATCATAATCCCGAGACTCATTGAAAGAGGTGAAAATGTCAGTGAGTGGACAAATCGTATAAACCTGACTTGTTTCCATGCTATCGCTTGTTTGGCATCATTTACAACGTATTCTCGCAGTTATATGGTTATAATAACTGGGTGTTGATGTAGACTTCCGTAGCGTTCATATCATACAAATAAACCTTTCTCTATTGCCGGTGGACAAACGAGAAGGGCGACTGTGCCAAAACATATTTTGGAACTGCCGGGGTTTGAACCCGGGTTTTCTAATTGACAATCAGAAGTGCTACCAACTGCACCACAGCCCCATATGAAAGTAAATTAGTTTATAGTTTTGTTTAACTTTGATATCATTGTGCAATAACCCATCATGGACTCGATGTAAAGTTATCAGCACTGATGGGTGCTGCCCAGTCAGCTATTCCTGGAAACGGGGGTAAGCAACTTAAATAGGCGCTACTGCATGAATGAATGAATAATGAATGAATGAAAACACACACACACACACACACACACCACACACACACACACACACACACAAGCACATATATGCAGGATAACATTATTTCTAAAACAAATAGTAGTAAAGTGTCACCTATGCGCACAGTTCTTCAAATTGAAGTAAACATGAACATAAAATATCAGCGAAAAGGGAAGCAGACTACATACACACACGCACACACACACACGCACACACACACACACCGACACGCACACACACACACACACACACACACACACACACACACACACACACACACACACACACACACACACACACACACACACACACACACACACGTGAAAGCCTAACACCTTGTCAAAGACCATATTGGGAGAAGGGTTGAGTTTTCCTGTATATCTGTGTGTTTCTCTCTCTCTCTCACTCTCGCTGCACCTGATCCTTACATCTCTCTCTCTCTCTCTCTTTCTCTTAAAATTAATTCACATATTGTGTTCGTTAATTTTTTTTCATTGATTTTTTTTCTTTGTGTCCTGTGTTTGTTTTCTTATTGTGTTCCGTTTTGTTTACAGGACAGCTTGTAAAACAGACATTGAGTTGCCTAATAGCTTTATCCTGAAATTTAAAAAAAATCATCATCTCTGTCATTTTTTTCTTTGTTTGTTTTGTGTTTTGGTTGTAAACTCTGTCCAGTTTTTAACTTTTCTTAGCTGTAGGTTTCGCTTTCATTTTCCCCACGTTGCGTACGTAACCAACGAAATGTCTCGGGGCTATTTTAAAATAAATCCTGGAGTTGCCGGGAGTCGAACCCGGGTTTTCTGATTTAGAGTCAGACGGGCTATCACTGCTCCACAACCCCTATGAAGATAATTCGAACTAATTTACCGTTATGTTGTTTGTGGTCGTTATGCAATGACCCGTCAGGTGCCTTCACGGACTTTACCCGTTTAACCCACGGCCACATTTCCCGGATGTTGGAGGTGTCACCTAACGACTATGTACAGTTACAGGAGATAATTCAAGGTAACTGCCAGATTAAAGAAGTACCCAACGGAGAAAGAAACACGCTTAAAAAAGACGGGTACAACACAATTTATTAATATTTCGGGTAAATACCCTTTGTCAAAATAGACAAACAAACAAACAGAGAGATTAGCCGCTACTTATCTTCATTGGCAGAAAGTATGTGGCAACTGAAGGAGGTGACGTAAAAGAAAGAAAAGGAAGAACATAAGTGCGGAAAAAGTAAAAATGACGTCAACGAAAAATCGTAAGAGAGAGACTCGGAAAGAACCTGAACACGAGAGACAAGAGTGTGTGCAAGCACGTGCAGGAGCGAGCGAAAGAAAAGGCGTGTAGATGAGGCCAGAGAAAGAGAGAGAGAGAGAGAGAGAGAGAGAGAGAGAGAGAGAGAGAGAGAGAGAGAGAGAGAGAGAGAGAGAGAGAGAGAGAGAGAGAGAGAGAGAGAGAGAGAGAGAGAGAGAGAGAGAGAGAGAGAGAGAGAGAGAGAAAGAGAAGGAAAACGAACGGGGCTGTCCCACTGAACACATCTCCGAATACCTGGACATCATCTTCCAACCCTTTGTCCAGTCGCTACCTACCTACATTAAAGACACCAACCATGCTCTAGAGATCATAGACCAAGTCAACCAGAAACAACTTTTCAAACCTGAACTGTTGTTTTCCCTTGATGTCACTTCACTTTATACTGTTATACCGCACAATGACGGCCTCAATGCACTTGCATACTTCCTCAACCAAAGAAGTCATAAACAACCTCCTACTCATACACTTCTACGTCTGGCTGAATTGGTTCTCTCTCTTAACAGTTTCACCTTTGATGGCGTCACCTTCGCTCAGTGCAGTGGCGTAGCGATGGGCACAAAAATGGGACCCAGTTATGCTTGCCTTTTCATGGGTTTCCTTGAGCAACAGATTCTTCAGCAATACACCGGGCCTGTCCCTGAGATGTATAAACGCTACATCGATGACGGTTTAGGAGCTACACACATGACCCAAGCTGCACTTTTAGACTTTATTCACTTCGTGCAGGACTTCCACCCATCCATCAAGTTCACATACACTATATCAGCTAATTCAGTCGACTTTCTGGACATGAACATCAGGATTGACTGCGGAATGTTGAAAACTTCAATACATTACAAACCTACCGACTCACATTCCTACCTCGACTACCGATCTTCTCACAACCCCAAAACTAAAAACAGCATCCCTTATTCCCAGTTTCTTCGGCTAAAAAGAATATGTTCCGAAGAATCAGATTTCGATGTTCAATCCAAAGAAATGGCAGGATTTTTCATCGACAGACATTACCCACATACTGTTGTTCAAGGATCTCTCCAAACGGTTCAAAAACTTAGTCGCGCGAGTACAATGCAGACTAAACCTACCGCTGATAGTGACAGGCCTATCGTAACCATGATCTACCATCCCCACACCAATCCGGTGCGTAAACTCCTTCTTTCTAACTGGGGTCTTTTGTCATCCAGTCAAGAATCTGCTGCTATCTTTTCTGAACCTCCGTTGGTAGCTTTCAAGAGGGATATTAATTTGCGGGACATGCTTGTTCGCTCTACTCTCAAGCCTCGTCATACCACCAGACCCTCCGGCTCCACTCCGTGCAATGTTCCTAATTGTCAGTACTCAAACCAAGGGGGATCACAGCGCTGGACAGACAACAGTTAGATCCCCTGCCCCCCGCCTATCAGGCACCCAATCGCCAGCCCACAGAGAAATACGCAGGTATAGAATAAGACAATCATTTCCATTCCTAATAAGAATGGATCAGGTCTCTTATATAACCCATGTCTTTCTCCGGAACTTAGGAAGTAGGCAGGAGAAACATACATACACAAACATGAAGGTGCGCTACTATATGTGGTCGGGTAAATACCCTGATTTCCCACAGTAGATGCACAGAACATTACACAACAATGTAACGATACAAATTTTGCCTCGAGTTATACATGATACTCACAAACCAGATAGGTGAGGCTAGCGCTGGCAGAATTGTCAGTACTCAAACCAAGGGGGATCACAGCGCTGGACAGACAACAGTTAGATCCCCTGCCCCCGCCTATCAGGCACCCAATCGCCAGCCCACAGAGAAATACGCAGGTATAGTATGTTTGTGTATGTATGTTTCTCCTGCCTACTTCCTAAGTTCCGGAGAAAGACATGGGTTATATAAGAGACCTGATCCATTCTTATTAGGAATGGAAATGATTGTCTTATTCTATACCTGCGTATTTCTCTGTGGGCTGGCGATTGGGTGCCTGATAGGCGGGGGCAGGGGATCTAACTGTTGTCTGTCCAGCGCTGTGATCCCCCTTGGTTTGAGTACTGACAATTCTGCCAGCGCTAGCCTCACCTATCTGGTTTGTGAATGTTCCTAATTGCAAGACGTGTCCTTTTATTTGCCCTTCCACCGTGGTGAATGGTCCACGTTACAAATTCAACATAGACAGATACTTCACGTGTCAAACCACCAACGCGATTTATGTCATCTCCTGTGTGAAATGCGGCCAACTCTATGTTGGAGAGACGGAAAGAACCATCAACGACCGTTTCAAAGAACATCTTCAGTCTGTCAAGTACCAATACAACAGACCGGTCGGACGACATTTCAATCAGGCCGACCACTCCGTCTCGGACATTCGGGTTAAAGGCCTTTGGCTTATGCAAGCCAGTAATGTCTGGGCCAGGAAAGACCGTGAAAAATTTCTGATTAATAAACTGGGCACTGTGGCGCCACTCGGGATGAATATGAAAGATTAACATTTTTTTACCTTGCTTGTGTCTGCTACTTTACCTCACTGTTTTACTACTCACTACCCAGTTAGGGGAGGTTGGCTCTGGTTGATATGTACATTTCCCTTGGAGACTTTCTCAGCGCTGGCCGAACGTTTAGTTGGATCTCTTGCCCTTCCCTGTCTGGCGCCGGGTCTCCGGCTCACGGTTTGATACGCGGTTTTGGGGCGGGGCGATCGTGTGCATCCCTTGGGGATGTACGTGGTCGTCTTGTTGCGTGCCTGTGTGTTTTTCTGTGTGCTGGTGGGTGCCTGTTGGGTGGGGTTGGTGGCTCTGGCTTTTTTTTTTTTTTTTTTTTTCCTCTCTCCTTCTACCTCTCTCCCTCTTTCTCCCCCCCCCCCCCACTACCCCCTTTACCACTTCTCTCTAGCCCTCTTTCTCTCTTTACGCTTTTTCCTTTTCTCTTATTCCCCTTCCTCCTTCCTCCTTTCCCCCGCCCCGCACCCGCCCCCTTCTCTCTCTCTCTCTCTCTTTCTCTCTCTCTCTCTCTCTCTCTCTCTCTCTCTCTCTCTCTCTCTCTCTCTCTCTCTCTCTCTCCCCCCCCCCCCCCCCCCTATTTTTTGAGTTACCCTTGAAGACGGTTTCACAACTACCTACTCTCCACTTATACCAATATTCTCTTACTGAATTTGATTATTTGCTTTGTTTTCATGACTTATTACTTGTTGTGTACCGTGCTAAATGCTGGGTTTTTTTTCCCGGGGTCCTCCCGTTTTTCCCCGAGGTAGTCCTCAACTTGAAGGTGATATAAAGTTTGCCTTCGGGTTGGTGTTTAGCAGGCTTTGTGTATTAGACACTCCGCCTACTTCGTGCCCAAGGGTACTCCCCGTTCGTTTTCCTTCTCTTTCTCTCTCTCCGTCTCTCTCTCTCTCTCTCTCTCTCTCTCTCTCTCTCTCTCTCTCTCTCTCTCTCTCTCTCTCTCTCTCTCTCTCTCTCTCTCTCTCTCTGGCCTCATCTACACGCCTTTTCTTTCGCTCGCTCCTGCACGTGCTTGCACACACTCTTGTCTCTCGTGTTCAGGTTCTTTCCGAGTCTCTCTCTTACGATTTTTCGTTGACGTCATTTTTACTTTTTCCGCACTTTTGTTCTTCCTTTTCTTTCTTTTACGTCACCTCCTTCAGTTGCCACATACTTTCTGCCAATGAAGATAAGTAGCGGCTAATCTCTCTGTTTGTTTGTTTGTCTATTTTGACAAAGGGTATTTACCCGAAATATTAATAAATTGTGTTGTACCCGTCTTTTCTAAAAAACTAGACGCCGAAAGGGTTGACTGCCAGTGCTTGTAATTTAGAAAAAACTACCAAGTGAGTAGGAAAAGCACTGTCAAGGGAGAGAAGTGTGCATGATAGACCAATGATCATAGATCTACTTTGGTCCAAGTTTTTTACTACAATTTCGACTGCAACCCCTTCCCCCTTTTTAGTAGGTTCTCTCTTAGGGTGCATGGAAATTTGGCTCTAGGTGGAGGCATGGAATGTATGCCCCTGCAGAAACCACAGTAAAATGTGGTCTTCTTTGCAGGTAAGCAGAAGTTCCTTCTCTTCCTCCAGTATTGCCGATGGTGTGCTGAAGAGGTCGCCACGACCGAAACAGCTGTCCACACCGGCTCAATATCTGGACCCCCACTTGGGGGACCTAGATTTAAATTTCCATGCACCTAGGGGCTGGAACAGTGGGATATGTGATACGCCCCCCTTCGGGGGGGCTTCCATATGCATTGCTTTCAGTCTCTTATTTAGCGGCCCCCTCTTTCCTATCTTTTTTTTTTTTTTTTTGTGTGCTTGGACCAAAGTAGATCTATGATCATTGGTCTATCATGCACACTTCTCTCCCTTGACAGTGCTTTTCCTACTCACTTGGTAGTTTTTTCGTCTTTTCTAAGCGTGTTTCTTTCTCCGTTGGGTACTTCTTTGCATATTACACGCTTGGCAGTCGCCTTTTTGGTCTGGATTAACTGCCAGATTAGCTTGCGCCATCAGCTAATCCGGCACTACCCTTGAATTATCACGGTCGATCTATCTCCTGCTGTAGTGAGTCGGGGCCAACTGGGGTTAATATCCGGTCACATTTGAGATCCAAAATCGTGGTTACCATGGTAATAATATCATTTGTTATAGTTTGGCAAGATCTGTTTGGATGTGTGTTAAATAACTTCAAATATCAATTTATGTCATATGCCTTTATCTTGAAAAAAAGGAGCGGGGGTGGGGTCTGCCGTTGATGTGTGACTGGCCCCTTCAAGTTCTTTGGGTTATCGTGACGGTGCGGGACTGCAGTTTTTCATCTACGTGATCAGTGAAAGAAGGGTGGGTCGTGATACGTGAAAGCCAAAATAAAATGTTCGTGATCCGCGTAAGACACACCCTCCCATCCGCCCCTGCGTCGTTCGAGTTTCTGATCAACAGGGTCAGTCCCAGCATATAGGAGATTTCGGGCTGTCGGAAACCACTGACAGCCCTGCGATTGCAGAATGACTGAACTGAAAGTTGGCGCCTCTGGGTTTCCATGAATCGTAGGCGTACAGTTACAACGTCCTTTTCATCTCGGATTTCTGAAAACTCACTAGCCACAGGGGGAGAAAACCGCAGTTTGGCAGTTACATCAAGAGTTTCGTGACCCTGATCGGAGCGTCAATATTGACGCTCCGAGTCAGGGGTACGAAACTATTACCATAACTGTCAACCTTACTTTTCACCCCCTGTGGTGCTGGCTAATTCGGTCCTTTCAGGATGCAGGAGACTGCTTTACGGACTTGAGAGTCAGAGTAGTGCATGATTTAGTCCATAAGCTAGTCAGATCTACCGTGCACCCCCCCCCCCCCAAGCACTCAATAAGATGGGTTTCAAAATGTACCTTGGTATGTCCTGAGATGTTTAAGCCATGTTCCCTGAAAATCCTTAGGAACACACCAGAGATATGCTAAAATGAGGTTGAGAAACATTTTCCTCTAAATAAATCAGAATTCATTCCAGAAGCCCAAATCAGGCAATATTATGTTAAGGCACACTTTCTGCATCCTCTGCAAGAAACAGAATAAAAAAAATTGAATCTCTGGCTCACAGTGAAGGTATTTGTGCACCCAGTAAACGGCCATTTCCGCAAAATCGCAAAAAAAGACAAAAATAATGTGTCAGATGCCTTCAGACATTTTCTATAGCACTGACAGTCCATTTTAAGGTGTACATCATTAAAACAGGATGTGATGTCACAATTATTATAAACTTAACTAGGTGATGCTGTGATCACTGCGAAAGCCACAGTGGTTGATTTTGTATCCCTACCTCCAAGTTGTAAAAATACACAAAATTAATTAAAAAAAATTACTAAAGTTATTCCATTTCATTTTGACCTCTCTTTACCTATTAAGTTTCAATAATGTGAGCATAAAGTGCAAGAAAATAATGAAAGTCGGCATCCTTTCCGGTACGTTCGTGGTGAATGATAGCTTTTTCCCAATTAAAATTGCGGAATTAGGAAATGTACGTTGTTTCCAATGGCCTCAGAAATTTTGTATACAACTGATAGGTCTTTTTTTTTAGGTTTTATTGGTTAGGATAGAGTACCACAGTTACTCCCAACCTGATTTTATAATGCTGTGATGCATTTAGGGGCCACAGTGGCTAAATCTGCTGCCCTACCCCCATTTTACCAGTACACAAAGGAACCCAAAATGATCATAACAATTGCTTATGTCATACTCCTCTGTTTAAATATTTTGTTGCCAGTTTTCTTAACAAAGTATGCACATTGAGCATACAATTTGTGATCATTTCATTAATTTCAATATGACCCATCAATTTCATTGTAATTATTTTTAGTTAAGGCATGTTTAACAGGGGCTGCTGCTGAAGCTACTACCGTCTGCACATTCTGCAGTCTTGTCAAACTTGGGGAAGCTGTACCTCAGGGAGATGTTGTGTCTGATGCTGTTTTTGGTCTGCATTAATGACCTCCATCCAACAGTACCAAGGATCATCTCGTACATCCTCCATGCGGATGACTTTGCAGTGTGGAGCGCAGCAGAACATAAAGAAATAGCATCCAGCAAAATCCAGGATGCTGCCAATAGAGTCAGCAGCTGGACTGAAAGATGGCCACTCAAACTGAGCTAGACCATCTCTTTCAAGCAGATGGAAGAGGTCACCTTGAAACTGGAGACCTTCCAGTACCAAAGACAGACAGGCCAACTTTACTGGCAACAAATAAATTATTGGATTTACGTGGAGGCCTCACATCGAAGCCATGGAAGCTAGAGTTGCGGAAAAAGTCTCTGATGAAGAAACTGGTGGGGACCACACTGGCGCAAATTACAGCATCCTGGCGCGAGCAAACACCTGCTCGGTCAGACCAGTAGTGCGGTACCAAGATACATCGACAACATGAAACACTGCCTGCAAACCAAAAAAAAGTCAGGCTTGACAAGATGCAGAACATGGGTCATTCTCATGATGCAGTGACATTCTTAGTGCCATCTGGAACACCCCAATTTAGGAAATGGAGGACATTGGAGCCACTGGAACGCAGAACAGCACACACGATGAAGAGACTTACTAAACACCGACAGCATGGGAGACTACAGGAGCAGACCAAGAACCGTCAGAAACGCCCAAGTCTGAACCGCCAACTGAAGGTCCTGCAAAGGGCTAAAACTGATGTCCTGAAACCAAGCCCAAAGATGTGTGAAGAGATCTCTTCAGATACCTGGACATCTCGAAAGAGCATTCTAGACAACATAAACAATGTTCCAGGACTCTTTGCCAAAGGTCGCGGCACTGCACAAAGCCAACTCGCTGGAGATTATGCAAAAGCGCTACCCTCACAGCAGCTGTGGTACCCTACAAGACGCCAAGCGGATGTAAGGAAGTGGCGTGTACATCTGTTGTGCAGACCACCTTACTACCTCCCTCTCCTTACCAGCTGGCGGCAGCAGCTCCAACTATCGTACAGATCTGCAGGTGCTCAACACAGCAGCAGAGCACTAGCTAGGGAAAGGCAGCAGCTTGATCCACTGATCTCACCAGGAAGCTTCAATATAGACTGGATGCCCTGTCCACAAAATAGTGCTGCAGTGGATTCCAGTGCATTCTGGAGTAGCTGGGAATGGAGAGGCTGACAGCTTGGCCAAAGCAGGCGCCAGACTTCCTCAAGATCACAACCTCCTGTAAAGAAACCAAGACACTACAGCAACAAAGTGATTGGCAACAGCAGAAGGGCGGCTGCAGCCCGTGGGCAGACGACATCAACAAGCTGAACAGGGAGAGCCAGGCCACCATCTTTGATCTACGCACTGATTACTCTGGACAGGGTCCGTACAGAAAGCAGGGACGAAGTTCACAAACTTTTCATAACGTTTCACAAACCCAAACTGAAGCCTGAAGGTTTACACACTTTAAATTAATTATATCACTCTGTATCAGCAGCTCATTTGAAGCTTTCGTGCCTAATGCACGAAGAGATACCAAAATAAAAGAACGCTTAGCGAATGGCAGAGCTCGGTAGAAGCATAAACCACCCATCAGAATGTTCGGCAGAACGGCCATGCAGTCACTTTATGATCAGAGCGAAATATAGATCACTTTCAACAAGGGTCATCATGATCGTTCGCAATGGAATAGTCGCAAATTGGGGGAGAAAAAAAGAAGCAGACAAAAGTTTGCCAGCACTTTGTCATTTTTTACAAACTTTCACAGACTTTAAGGAAAAAGACTGAAATTGGCAGACTTTCCAGGGCCCCGAAAAAGCCTTGTCATTTTTTAACAACTTTCACAAATGTTCACAGACCCTACGGACCCTGCTGGACTCACCTCTTGAGACTGGGTCATGCAGAAACAGCCCTATGCGCATTTGGCGTAGAAAATCACTCTCCTTAGCACATTCTCCAAACATGTCCATACAGAGAAGCGTTCCGCTGGCAGTTCTGACCAGAAGAGACGCCCCTGTACACCAAACTCTAAAAGCATGCTGCCGAGCTCTTGACAGCTTACTTATTGGCAGCCAGAACAATATAAGATTTAAAGACGGTCATCAAGGAACTGAACGTTTGCAGAAGAAGGTGGAAGTGGTGATCTCGTGGTGGACATGTGGGAACTAAGTATTTTGATAACATTGTTTTGGTTGTTAGGAACCATGAAACTTTATTACGCATATTCATATTTACACATTTCTAGACGAAAATAAATGAAAGGAAAAGGGGAGACCTTACTACACCCGCCTTACGCTAGGTAAAATATCACCTAAAAGACCAGCCAGTTAAAAATAGTTACAATTAAATTGATGGGTCACACTGAAATTAATGAAATGATCACAAACTTTTATACTCAATATGCATACTTTTTTTTTTAACGAAAACTGGCAACGAAAAAATATTTAAACAGAGGAGTATGACTTAAGCAATTTTTATGATCATTTTGGTTCCTTTGAGTACTGGTAAAATGGAGGTAGGGCAGCAAATTCAGTCACTGTGGCCTCTAAACGCATCACAGCATCATACAATCAGTTTGGGAGTAACTGTGATACTTTATCCTAACAATAAAACCTAACAAAGACCTATCAGTTGTATACAAAATTTCTGAGGGCATCAAAAACAACGTACGTTTCCCAATTCGGCAATTTTAAATGGGAAAAAGCTATCATTCACCACGAACGTACCGTAAAGGATGCCGACTTTCATTATTTTCTTGCACTTTATGCTCACATTATTGAAAATTAATAGGTAAAGAGAGGTCAAAATGAAATAGAATAACGTTAGTAATTTTTAAAAAAATTAATTTTGTGTATTTTTAAAACTTGGGGATAGGGATACAAAATCAACCACTGTGGCTCTCACAGTGACCACAGCATCACCTAGTCAAGTTTATAATAATTGTGACATCCTGTTTTAATGATGTACACCTTAAAATGGATTGTCAGTGCTATAGAAAATGTCTGAAGGCATCTGACACATTATTTTTGTCTTTTTTTGCGATTTTGCGGAAATGGTCGTTTACCGGGTGCACAAATACCTTCACTGTGAGCCAGAGATTCAATATTTTTTTCATTCTGTTTTTTGCAGAGGATGCTGAAGGTGTGCCTTAACATATTATTGCCTGATTGGGGCTTCTGGAATGAATTCTGATTTATTTAGAGAAAAATGTTTCTCAACCTCATTGTAGCATGTGTGAAGAGCGTGAATGGGGGTACCCTTGCGCCATCGGCTATATCTCTGGTGTGTTCCTAAGGATTTTCGGGGAACATGGCTTAAACATCTCAGGACATACTAAGGTACATTTTGAAACCCATCTTACCGAGTACTGGGGGGGGGGGGGGGGGAGTGGGGGGAGGGGGGCGGGGGGGGGGGGGGGGGGTGCACGGTAGACCTGGCTAGCGAATGGACTAATTAGCATGGAGCTTTACTGGGCAGCCCTCGAGTGATGAGCTACTACCTTTGACGCTGGACTGAATGATTGATTAGTTCGGGGTTTAACGTCCACGGCACCGAAGTGATAATGGATGGCCGTGACGGGCGGGTTATGGGGAACAGGGAAATCTATTGACTATGGAGTACGACCTGAACACTGATCAACTCAGGCGCATTCCAACTGTGCCACTTTGATTTACCAGGACCTTTCGACGGACATGCTATTCGTAACAAATCCGTCTTTTCTCCCTGGATTGTGAGTCCAGCTACCGGGACCGGGACGGGATTCGAACCCACGACCCGGCGATTCCCTTCGCTCTCCGCCTGCTCCGACGTTCACCCTGAGCTATTTCGGACTCTAGACGCTGGACTGTAGTGTGCCTTGTGAAGACCTTTATTGCGAAAAGCAAGATCTTCCTTGTATTACAATTAACATCTTTCTGTTCACAAAAATGGACTACACTGCTTTTGCCTCCATTAGGCATAATTGTTGAAGACGCCTGCAAAATGCGTCGGGACAATTAGTCTTCTCAGAAAAGTCGTGAAATCGTAAGTAATGTACACATACTGATTATCAGTCGTGAATGGAACATGCGGGCGACTATTTCAGTTGCAGGATATTAACTCCTGGGCTGCTACTGACGATACCGCTCGGCGGAAAAGACGGGTAACGAGACGTATTTTCCGCCGAGCGGTATCGTCTGTAGCAGTCAAGGGGTTAATAAAACGGATTCTTAAAAAAGTCCAAGCAAGAGACATAGGCCTACATTGTGCAGGGGGTCACAAGAGTGAATGCCTATTGCACTTGCAGATGGAAAGGCGTGCCTGAAGAGCTGTCAGTATACAGTCGGTACCCTCTGGACATGCCGTACTTCCTCTTGTGACTGATCTGAGGCCATTTGCATGAGCGAGATTAAATCCTGCGCAAGCCACTAAGCAAGGTGCTCCGCTACAGGGGCGGATCTGGGGGGGGGGGGCGGGAATCCTAGGGGTTCCGGACCCCCCTCCAGACCCAAAATTCTTTAAAATGCTATAACAAAGTCCCTTTATGGGATGTTTGTTCCCCCCCCCCCCCCCCCGATTTTTTTGATATTTTGGCGAATGGTTAGAGTCTTGACACACGCACGCGCCTTCTCCCCCCTCCCCCTCGAGGTAACTGATCCGCCCCTGCGCTATAGCGGAGCACCTTGCTTAATGGCTTGAACAGGATTACGTTCATTCATGCAACTGGCCCGGCCTCGACCATAACTCCTCGTGGACCTACATGTCAGTAAATGTGTACTTGGGGCCAAGGCCCGCATGTCAGATTGCTGAGTAGTGCTATTGTCAGAGACACACACCCCTCCCTGTTTGATCTTCTTAGGTTCGTTATACCTCCCCCGAAAATCTTCATACGCCAGTGTAGCTGTTTGTTTCTGAAAAATTACCTGTCAATTTTAGTTGTTTCATTCATTCATTCAGTCCTCTCTGCGCCGTCTGGTGCTTGAGGCGACGGCAAGGGAGCGCCACTTTTGTCTGTCAGCTGCTATTTTGGGTGCTGTTTGCAGAGTAAGGCCTCTGTTCTTGAGCTCTCGCTCCACGGTTCGGCGCCACGTCTCCTTTGGTCGCCCACGGTTTCTCTTCCCCTGTGGTGTCCATCTCAGTGCCACCCTTGGTAATGAGTCAGGTGACATTCTGCAAACGTGGCCTAGCCATCTCCATCTCCGTGTGGCGATGGTTTCAGCGATGCTGTCTGCGCCTGCTCTCTTCCGTAGTTCCTCGTTTGTAATCATGTTTGGCCAGAAGACCTTCATGATCCGTCGCAGGCACTTGTTCTGGAAGACATCCAGCTTGCGTTCCGTAGCGGTAGTGGATTTCCAGCATTCTGACCCATATAGAAGGACACTCAGCACGTTGCTCTTAAAAATACGGAGCTTGGTGTGGATGCTCAGGCTTGTGGTCCTCCAGATGGGTTTCAGCATTGCGAAGGCTTGGTTGGCTTTGCTGATTCTTGTGGTGATCTCCCTTGTGCAGTCTCCATCTGTGGTAACCTTGCTGCCCAGGTACGTGAACTCGTCCACCTCTTGCAGAGGTTGGTCATTGATGGTGATTGGGTCGCCCACTATGGTGTTCTTCCTCATGACTTGAGTCTTCCTAATGTTGACCCCGAGACCTATGGAGCTTGCTGACTGTGTCAACTGTTGTGTCTTCTGTTGCATGTCCTGGTTTCTGCTTGCCAGCAGCCCGATATCATCGGCGTAGTCGAGGTCATCCAGCATTGAGGTCAGCGTCCACTGAATTCCCTGCCTCCTTCCCTCTGTGGTGCGGCGCATGATCCAATCAATTGCCATTGAGAATAGGATTGGCGAAAGAATACATCCTTGTTTCACTCCGGTTTCCACCTTAAACGGTTCGGTGAGCTGGTTGTTGTGGACGACTCTGCACTCAAAATTCTTGTACAGGGACCTGATGACGTTGACAAGTTTCTGGGGGATTCCATAGTATCGCAGGATTTTCCAAAGGGAGTCTCGATGCAGACTGTCGAAGGCCTTCTCAAAGTCTACAAAGACCACATAGAGGGATCCATTCCATTCGTTAGACTGCTCAAGGATCTGTCTCAGTACGAAAATATGGTCAATGCAGGACTTGCCTTTCCTAAAACCTGCCTGCTCCCGGCGAAGGATGCCATTCACTGCTGTCGTAATGCGTTCAAGGAGAATGCGGCTGAAGATCTTGCTGGTGAGGGATAGTAAGGTGATGCCTCGCCAGTTGTTACAGTTCCCCAGGTCTCCTTTCTTCGGAAGTTTGACGATGGTGCCGGTCTTCCAATCGCTCGGCGCTTCCTCAGTGTCCCAGATCTTTTGAAAAATCTGACAAAGAAGCTGCGGCGTTACCGTATCTTCTACTTTCAGCATCTCGGGGCACACTCCGTCATCGCCAGGTGCCTTCCCGTTCTTCAGCTTTTGAATGGCCTGCTTGACTTCCGCAATAGTAATGTTGCCGAGGTTAATGTCCAGGTCCTCCTCCGCTTCAGGAATGTCAGTGAGGGTTGGTGGGTCTGAGCGGTTCAGGATGGACTCGAAGTGTTGCTTCCATCTCTTCAGCTTCTCTTCCTCTACTGTGACATGAGTTCCATCTTCAGCTCTCACTGGAAGGTCGTGGTGTTGCCCGTAATCGCCCTTCAGCTTCTTGGTGTTCTGGTACACTGTCTTCATGTCTCTCTGTTTTGCAGCTGCCTCCGCTTCTTCTGCCAGCCTTTCTGTGTACATTCTCTTGTCTCTTCTCGCTGATGTCTTCACCGCTTGATCTTTCTCTCTGTATTCTCTTGATATTCTTTCCTTCAGTCTTGGTGATTTGGTATCCAAAAGTTTCTTCTTGATCTGTCTTCTCTCTTCTATGCGAGCCCACGTGTCTTCTGAGATCCACTCTGTCTTCCTGCTCTTTCTGTATCCTAAAACTTCCCCTCCTGTTTCCTTCATGGCTCTGTTGAAATCTTCAATAGTCAGCGCTGTCTC